>OY856415.1:73973834-74693834 GCA_963693085.1 Alisma plantago-aquatica
TTCCCATTCTTCTCGTACAACATCTAATTCCTCCCTCGTATAGGGAGTATGTACATCTAATAACTTTCCACCTGTGTTGAAGTCAGTTTTAAACACATGCAAAGAGAATGATGTATATATATATAATTAATAATATATAATAAGATTTATATATTTAATATTATCTAATGAGACTATATATAATACATGATGTATAGTATCGATTTCTATTACGGCATATTTGATGATTAGGTCCATAAATTGTATCACATAGTAGGCACATGCACAGCCATTGTCTTGTGTAGCACACTATAAATTGAAACATACAAAATATTCAAAAATACAAATAAGCACAGTTCACATAAATAATATATACATTGGAGTCAGGAAATTACTTTCACTTTCTCCTAAAATTTAGTGGCTGGTTCTATTTCCTGGGGACCTTTCCTCCAGCTTTGTTGAACTTTTCTAAAGCCCTACATGTCACACCCCGATCTCACACTAACCACTAATCACGAGATTAGGGCGCGACGGAGGGATTATCACATAAACAAATCGCTAAAAACTTTTTCTTTTTAAAACCTTGTAATGATATCTGGATTATTGCTGTAAACTAAAACACAATAAACTATTGAGGAAGCATTTCAATTAACCTGGCTAGAGAACATAAACAAAGTTTACAACATGTAACATTGTTTAACAGAAAGTAAACATAACAGTTAATTTACATCTTTATACACATTCCACAAACATACTCTCTCTCACCCACACCATGTCCCAAGGATCGAGGGGAAAGGACTAAGAGACCTCTAACTACTAACTACATATACCTTCTACAAACTAAGTGTTAGGATGAAAGGATCCTTCAGATTCCTGCTGCTGATGGTGACCTGAAAATGTTTTGAGTAGAGGTATGAGCCTACTCGCTCAGTGAATAGCATTTCATTTAGCTATCACTAAAAAACTCATCAGGTTTATAAATTGAAATTAAACATAAGTGCAGTACTAAGAAGGGTAGTACTATTAACATAACAGATTTGCAGAATATAATCACATTTCCATGCATTAACAGATAATTTGAACAGATAAAAAAATATAAAGAAATAGCACAAAAGTTTGAATACTTTAATTTACTGTGATCCTATATGAGTACCCATTTATATTATTATTAAGCCCTAATCATATACAGTGTACCATGTATATGAAGATCTGTAGCGAACTACGATCCCACCGTACAAGACTTAGCGACACACCCGGGAAATGCTAAGTCTGACGCCAGCCCTGCTCTGCCACAGGACCCCAGGCTCATCGGCCTTCAGGCTCATCGGCCTCACTGCACTACATCGAGTGCTCTAGACTCCTCCTCTAACCTGAGTACACAAGCGGAGAGTCTCGCGGGGTTACCTCCATGACATCGCACGGATCTTGTTGCAATAACCCTCAATTTTCTCCAGTGCCACCGTGACATCGCACGCGTTATTGTTGGACACTGCCTCTCTATCCTCGTGTCTCCATGACATCGCACGGATAATGTTGCAACACGAGTTTCACCCCTAAGAAGCAGATCTGTCAAAGGGGTTCTACGGTGTTAGGGCACCTAAGTCTATTAACTGATTAACATATAACCATTTAAACAGGAATATCACGTTTACTGATTTCATATCAGATCACAATACACTGTCATTCTAAACTGACAGAGCAATATATTTCAAATCATTGTAATTTCTGAGAAATTCTCATACCATGCATTTAGACAAATTAGAAATGCATAAATAACCCAACTTATTTCAATTTGGCACATACATAGCGAATTTACGCAATTGAACATCTTATTGCACAAATTAAAGAAATTTACTTCACATACGAGAATCATACTCAACATTTGTCAATTCTCTAAAATTCTCGAAAAACGTGCACATTAACCCAAATCTTGGTTTGTGCATCTCTTAACTCAATTAAGAGTTAATTACATTTCACAATATAATTTAATAACAATACTTGAGAATTTCTGATAATATTTCAGAGAAATGTGCCATTTCATGTAAATATCAATTTACACATATTAACGTCAAAAGATATATGCAATTAGGGTTTTCATGCATATTTTATTTATTCATATCTACTTTGAAATCGTACATCTGATAATTTATCAGAAATCTTCATTGTTTGGGTTCATACCCAAATTATACCATTTTCAGACATGAATTTCTAATTTCAACATTCAAATGAGCAATTTAGGTTCCAATGAACCATATAAATCTACCGATTCAATCCACACTGATCAATTGCTAAATTTAATCATATAACAGCGTCTAGAAGCAATTTATGAAATAAAAAGTCGGGCGACGCCAAACGCTGCCCGACGCCTGATAACGCCTGTTATCAGTGTAATTCGCGCACAAAATAGAAAATATTCAAACGCCTGAGTTTATTAATGATAAATAAATGAAACCCCACTCACAGCGATTTGGACTGTCTGGATTCGTCCGGAGATGCGTCCAAGGCCTGATTGCGGGCGATTTTGGATCGTCTTCAACCTTTGATTTAGCTTTTTACTGTTCCTGTTCACGGTCCTGCTGTATACAGCAGCCGCACGCCCAACTGGATACTCAGCTAAGTATTGCTCCAAGCTAAATTGGCGTTGGGTATTGGTTTAAAACTCTCGGCCGAAGTCCATAACATGGATTTGAAGTATTGGCCGCCCCAAAGTAGCCTCCTCCTGCCCAAGCAAAGCAGCCATAACCTGATGTGCTTGCCGCTGGCCACGGTTGCTAGGTGACTGGCTAGCGAAGCCCAAATCACTGGTGCTGGCCTTTGATTCTCGTTCGGATCTCCAAGCTGAGCTCAAGGGAAGCTTCTTCTGCCGTCAGGCACACAAAGTAGCCCCGTAGCTGCTGTCGTGCGCAGCCGCAGCTACTGCTGTTGGCCGTCGGCCAAGTAGTTAGGGCGGGCAGCAAGCTAGGCGGGTGAAGAGTGGGTGGCGGGGGAAGAAGAAAGGAGGAAAGAAGAAGAGAAGAAGAAGAGAAGAAGAAGTGAAGAAGAAGGAAAGCAGAACGAGCTGCTGGAAGATGGCCAAGAGATCGCCCCTTGCGATCGTCTTTGCAGATGCACCTTCTGTGCGCCGACTTCAATAGCTAGAAATGAAACGGATAATCAACAGGAAATAAAAGAAGGTTTATAAAGAAAAGTTTTGGAAATTTTGCAATTTTGACCCTAGAATCGGAAAAGATCATAACTAATGACTCGAAAGTCCAAATCATGTGTTTTCTTTTACATCTTTTCAAGAATGAGGCCCGCTACAATCCCAAGGCATGAAAGCATGCTAATTATATTGTTTTATTGGTTCAAAATTCCAATTGCATCCAATTATTACTTTACTCAAATTAATCATCTTAATTATGCACCAATTGATCTTATGTGCTTGTTTCAACTAAATCAAGTTAATGATTCACTAACTACCTCATGAGCACATAAATTAACTCAAATAACTTTAATTAGGCTCAAATCATACTGCTTACCAATAGGCTTTAAAACGGGTCATAACAATCTCCCTCCCTTATAAGAATTTCGTCCCGAAATTCCTAAAAGAGAAAAGGAAACTTGCTACGCATCTCAGATTCAAGCTCCCACGTAGCTTCTTCAAGGTTATGATTCCTCCACAGAACCTTCACCAATGGTATCTCACGGTTCTTAAGCTTCTTGATCCTCTGATCAACTATCTAGATTGGTTCCTCAACAAAGGACACATCTGATCTAAGCTGTGCAGGTTCTGGGTCAACTATCTTTTCCGTACCAGGGTAACATTTCTTAAGCATAGACACATGAAACACATCATGAAGATTAGCTAACTCAGATGGCAAATCCAACTTATAGGCTACAGGTCCAATCCTCTCAATGATAGGATATGGGCCCATAAACCTAGGAGTCAATTTGCCTCTCTTACCAAACCTCAACACTCCCTTCCACGGTGAAACTTTCAGATAAACCTCGTCACCAACCTCAAACTCAAGAGGTCGACGTCGTCTCTCTGCATAACTTTTCTTCCTGTCCTGAGCAGCTTTCAACTGCTCCCTGATCACAGATATCTTCTCTGTAGTTATATCAACTATCTCAGGCCCAAGAATTTCCTTCTCACCAACCTCATACCAACAAACTGGTGATCTACACTTCCTGCCATATAGAGCTTCATATGGGGCCATTCCAAGACTAGAATGGTAGCTGTTCTTATATGCAAACTCCATCAGGCTTAAGTGTTCTTCCCAGTTACCTCTGAACTGCAGAACGCATGCTCTCAGCATGTCTTCAAGAGTCTGAATGGTCCTCTCAGATTGACCATCTGTCTGCGGGTGAAACGCTGTACTAAACCTCAGCTTTGTGCCCAACGCACGATGTAACTGATTCCAGAATCTAGATGTAAACTTAGGATCTCTGTCAGAAATAATGGAAACTGGAATCCCATGTAATCTGATTACCTCATCCACATAAATCTTGGCTAGCTTTGGAACATCAAAGGTTGACTTGACAGGGAGGAAGTGAGAAGACTTAGTTAGTCTATCCACAATCACCCATATCGAGTCCAAACCCCGAGGCGTTCTGGGTAACCCTACCACAAAATCCATCGTGATGTGTTCCCATTTCCATTCAGGTATAGGAAGCGACTGTAAAGTACCAGCAGGTTTCTGATGCTGAGCTTTAACCTGATGACACACTCCACATTTAGCCATGTATTCAGCCACATCTCTTTTCATACCAGACCACCAGTACAGCCCCTTGAGGTTCCTGTACATCTTTGTGTTACCTGGATGCATAGCATACATAGAAGCATGCGCTTCTTCAAGAATTTGCTCTTTCAGCTCACTGTTCCCAGGTACACACAACCTGTCATGAAGATACAACACTCCATCGTCAGAAAACCTGAATTCTGACCTTTTACCTTCCGACATATCCTGCATAACCTGCCACAACTCGTCATCATTCTGTTGCAACTCCTTAATCTGTTCATAGAAAGTAGGTTTGACCTGCATCTGAGCAATCAACCCACTCTGTCCAGACACATCCAAGTCTAAGTTCAACTTTCGCATATCTACAAGCAAGTCTCTCTTGAAACATGCCATAGAAAATGCATCAGCTGTTGAACTTGACTTTCTACTCAAGGCATCTGCCACAACATTCGCTTTACCAGGATGGTAATCGATTGTCACATCATAGTCTTTGATCAGCTCAAGCCATCTGCGCTGTCTCAAATTCAAATCCTTCTGAGTGAAGATATACTTCAAGCTCTTATGGTCCGTGAACACCTGACATGTCTCACCATACAGGTAGTGACGCCATGTCTTAAGAGCATGAACTATGGCAGCCAACTCCAGATCATGAGTCGGGTAATTCTCTTCGTTCTTCTTAAGCTGTCTAGATGCATAAGCCACAACTTTGTCTTCCTGCATCAGCACACAGCCCAAACCTCTCCTGGAAGCATCGCAAAACACTGTATAACCCTTTTCTGCTTCTGGTAAAACCAACACTGGTGCTGAAGTCAACTTCCTCTTCAAGATCTGAAAACTTTTCTCACAGTTATCAGACCAAACAAACGGTGCATCCTTCCTCGTCAAGCGTGTCAAGGGTGATGCTAACACACTGAAGTTCTGTATAAACCTTCTGTAATAGCCTGCTAATCCCAAGAAACTTCTAATCTCAGTAGGAGTCTTAGGTCGTTCCCACTGAAGCACAGAATCAACTTTCTTAGGATCAACACTAACTCCATCTCTCGAGATAACATGTCCAAGAAATGCTACCTCAGCCAACCAGAACTCGCACTTACTAAACTTAGCATACAGCTGATGTTGCCTCAACAACTGCAACGCTACTCTCAGGTGTTGCTCATGCTGTACATCATCTCTGGAGTAGATAAGTATAGCATCTATAAAGACTACAATAAACTGATCTAGGAACGGTTTGAAAATTCGATTCATCATATCCATAAAGGCTGCTGGGGCATTGGTCAGCCCAAACGACATGACCAAAAACTCATAATGCCCATACCTAGTTATGAAAGCTGTCTTGGGAATATCAGAAGCCTTTATTCTGAGCTGATGATATCCAGATCTCAAATCTATTTTAGAGAAGATCGTCGCTCCACGCAACTGATCAAACTGATCATCTATTCTTGGCAATGGATACTTATTCTTAATAGTGATCTTGTTCAACTGCATGTAATCTATACAGAGACGCATGGTACCATCCTTTTTCTTAACAAACAGGACTGGAGCACCCCACGGTGAAGAACTGGGTCTAATGAAACCCTTATCCAGTAACTCCTGCAACTGCACCTTGAGTTCCTTCAACTCTGCAGGTGCCATTCTATAGGCTGGCAGTGCCACTGGATGACTACCTGGATATACCTGGATCTCAAAATCAATGTCTCTGATAGGAGGTAAGCCTGGTAACTCTTCTGGAAAAACATCAGAAAACTCACGAACCACAGGCACATCATAAACACTGGCGGTGCTCTTCTCTGCTCTGGTGTCAACCACATGAGCAAGGAATGCTTCACATCCCTTCTGTAACATCTTATCAGCTACAACAGCTGATACTATGCACGTAGGCAGAACTTTCCTGTCTCCAGTGAAGACATAAGAAAATTCACCTAGTTGAAAGGTAGCTTCCTTTTTCCAACAATCGAGTTGCACTCGATATGTCTCAAGACAATCCATACCCAGGATGACTTGAAAAGTATTGACATCCAAGGGTATGAGATTAGCAGCAAAGGTGTAACCTCCAAAAGATAACAAGCATCCGGGACAGAACTCAGATAAAACTGTTGGTCCACCTAGTGGAACCCTCAACACTAACTCATCTATCAACTCTTGAGTTAACATATTAAGTTCACCCACTAAAGAGCGTCGTATGAAAGAGTGAGTAGCACCCAGATCTATCAAAACTGAAACTGGTATACTATTAAACAAAAGCATTTCTCCTGTAACGACTTGTGAAGAGATTATACCTTCCTGAGGTGTCAAAGAGAAGAAACGTGCTGAAGCTCTCCCTCTGACACGCTGTCTTCTCTGACCACTTCTGCCACTGGGCACTCCACCACCTCTGGAACCAGAAGCCATAGAAGAACTCGGAACATCATGGTACTGAGGCTAGAAAGCTTGTGATGCTGCTTGACGAAGCTGAGGACATTCCTTTCTGAAATGTCCTACTTGTCCGCAGACAAAACAACTTGCACCCCAACACGGACCAGTATGTGGTTTTCCACATTTGTCACATGGCGGTATCCCTTGTCCCTGGGGACCTGTCACTGACGTTGACGACCCAGAAGACCGTCCACTAGACGCACTGCCCCATCTCCCTGGGTTGTATCCCCCTCTGCCTCTAGAAGGAGCAACATCCTCAGATCTCTGTCTGCCGAAACAGCTAAAGCCATGCCCGAGTTTAGAAAAGAAACCTCTACCTCCACCTCTATATCCACTACTGGATTGTCCTCTACTGAAATCTGCAGATCTTTTCTTAGACTCAGGCACCTTGTCAGCGTTCACAGATTCCTCAACCTGTCTAGCAGCCTCAACAAACTCACCAAAGTTCTCCCTATTCCTTTTACTAATAGCAGAAACTGTATGCCGAATTTCTGGCCTTAGCCCTTCCTGAAACCTTCTGCATCTTTCTAAGTTGTCAGGAACAAGCTGCGGACAGAAGTTTGCTAATCGTTTGAAAAGTGCTTCATACTCAGTAACTGACATGTTCCCCTGCTTAATGTTCTGTAACTGCCTGATTTTCTCATTAATGAAGGTAGGTGGATAAAACTTAAGATGAAACTCTTCAGAAAAATCCTGCCAAGAAAGCTCTGTACCTCTCCTCTTTTCCTCCACACTATGCCACCACAGCTCTGCATCGCCTGTCAAAAGATAAAATGCGTGATTAATCTTTTTCTCTTCTGAAAGCTCCATCAGGCGAAAGACCTTCTCTATCTGTCTCAACCACTCATCAGCCTCTGTTGGATCTGTAGTGCCACTAAACTCTGTGCCGCCAAGCTTCTTTACAAGCTCATATGATCGCATCAGATCCTTACCGCTGGTAGAAGTAGAACCTCGCCTATCAGCCTTGTACCTCTCTTTGGTCTCCAGAAACATCTTATACATTCGGGATGCTTCATCCACGTGGTCGCCACCACCTGGACCCAAGTACAGAGGATCAGGGCCAACATGACTCTCGGCCTGATCATCACGATCAAAGCCTCTTCCTGCCATCTGCAATGATATAACAGAATATTTTCTGTTAGAAAACTACAGATAGAAGAAAGACACCTAAACCTTAATCCTATTGGTCTCTTATCGTCCCCTGACCTGGACTCTGAGTAACTATGTACTCAACCTAGGCTCTGATACCAAGTTGTCACACCCCGATCTCACACTAACCACTAATCACGAGATTAGGGCACGACGGAGGGATTATCACATAAACAAATCGCTGAAAACTTTTTCTTTTTAAAACCTCGTAATGATATCTGGATTATTGTTGTAAACTAAAACACAATAAACTATTGCGGAAGCATTTCAATTAACCTGGCTAGAGAACATAAACAAAGTTTACAACATGTAACATTGTTTAACAGAAAGTAAACATAACAGTTAATTTACATCTTTATACACATTCCACAAACATACTCTCTCTCACCCACACCCTATCCCAAGGATCGAGGGGAAAGGACTAAGAGACCTCTAACTACTAACTACATATACCTTCTACAAACTAAGTGTTAGGATGAAAGGATCCTTCAGATTCCTGCTGCTGATTGTGACCTGAAAATGTTTTGAGTAGAGGTATGAGCCTACTCTCTCAGTGAATAGCATTTCATTTAGCTATCACTAAACAACTCATCAGGTTTATAAATTGAAATTAAACATAAGTGCAGTACTAAGCAGGGTAGTACTATTAACATAATAGATTTGCAGAATATAATCACATTTCCATGCATTAACAGATAATTTGAACAGATAAACAAATATAAAGAAATAGCACAAAAGTTCGAATACTTTAATTTACTGTGATCCTATATGAGTACCCATTTATATTATTATTAAGCCCTAATCATATACAGTGTACCCTGTATATGAAGATCTGTAGCGAACTACGATCCCACCGTACAAGACTTAGCGACACACCCGGGAAATGCTAAGTCTGACGCCAGCCCTGCTCTGCCACAGGACCCCAGGCTCATCGGCCTTCAGGCTCATCGGCCTCACTGCACTACATCGAGTGCTCTAGACTCCTCCTCTAACTTGAGTACACAAACGGAGAGTCTCACGGGGTTACCTCCATGACATCGCACGGATCTTGTTGCAATAACCCTCAATTTTCTCCAGTGCCACCGTGACATCGCACGCGTTATTGTTGGACACTGCCTCTCTATCCTCGTGTCTCCATGACATCGCACGGATAATGTTGCAACACGAGTTTCACCCCTAAGAAACAGATCTGTCAAAGGGGTTCTACGGTGTTAGGGCACCTAAGTCTATTAACTGATTAACGTATAACCATTTAAACAGGAATATCACGTTTACTGATTTCATATCAGATCACAATACACTGTCATTCTAAACTGACAGAGCAATATATTTCAAATCATTGTAATTTCTGAGAAATTCTCATACCATGCATTCAGACAAATTAGAAATGCATAAATAACCCAACTTATTTCAATTTGGCACATACATAGCGAATTTACGCAATTGAACATCTTATTGCACAAATTAAAGAAATTTACTTCACATACGAGAATCATACTCAACATTTGTCAATTCTCTAAAATTCTCGAAAAACGTGCACATTAACCCAAATCTTGGTTTGTGCATCACTTAACTCAATTAAGAGTTAATTACATTTCACAATATAATTTAATAACAATACTTGAGAATTTCTCATAATATTTCAGAGAAATGTGCCATTTCATGTAAATATCAATTTACACATATTAACGTCAAAAGATATATGCAATTAGGGTTTTCATGCATATTTTATTTATTCATATCTTCTTTGAAATCGTACATCTGATAATTTATCAGAAATCTTCATTGTTTGGGTTCATACCCAAATTATACCATTTTCAGACATGAATTTCTAATTTCAACATTCAAATGAGCAATTTAGGTTCCAATGAACCATATAAATCTACCGATTCAATCCACACTGATCAATTGCTAAATTTAATCATATAACAGCGTCTAGAAGCAATTTATGAAATAAAAAGTCGGGCGACGCCAAACGCTGCCCGACGCCTGATAACGCCTGTTATCAGCGTAATTCGCGCACAAAACAGAAAATATTCAAACGCCTGAGTTTATTAATGATAAATAAATGAAACCCCACTCACAGCGATTTGGACTGTCCGGATTCGTCCGGAGATGCGTCCAAGGCCTGATTGCGGGCGATTTTGGATCGTCTTCAACCTTTGATTTAGCTTTTTACTGTTCCTGTTCACGGTCCTGCTGTATACAGCAGCCGCACGCCCAACTGGATACTCAGCTAAGTATTGCTCCAAGCTAAATTGGCGTTGGGTATTGGTTTAAAACTCTCGGCCGAAGTCCATAACATGGATTTGAAGTATTGGCCGCCCCAAAGTAGCCTCCTCCTGCCCAAGCAAAGCAGTCGTAACCTGATGTGCTTGCCGCTGGCCACGGTTGCTAGGTGACTGGCTAGCGAAGCCCAAATCACTGGTGCTGGCCTTTGATTCTCGTTCGGATCTCCAAGCTGAGCTCAAGGGAAGCTTCTTCTGCCGTCAGGCACCCAAAGTAGCCCCGTAGCTGCTGCCGTGCGCAGCCGCAGCTACTGCTGTTGGCCGTCGGCCAAGCAGTTAGGGCGGGCAGCAAGCTAGGCGGGTGAAGAGTGGGTGGCGGGAGAAGAAGAAAGGAGGAAAGAAGAAGAGAAGAAGAAGAGAAGAAGAAGTGAAGAAGAAGGAAAGCAGAACGAGCTGCTGGAAGATGGCCAAGAGATCGCCCCTTGCGATCGTCTTTGCGGCTGCACCTTCTGTGCGCCGACTTCAATAGCTAGAAATGAAACGGATAATCAACAGGAAATAAAAGAAGGTTTATAAAGAAAAGTTTTGGAAATTTTGCAATTTTGACCCTGGAATCGGAAAAGATCATAACTAATGACTCGAAAGTCCAAATCATGTGTTTTCTTTTGCATCTTTTCAAGAATGAGGCCCGCTACAATCCCAAGGCATGAAAGCATGCTAATTATATTGTTTTATTGGTTCAAAATTCCAATTGCATCCAATTATTACTTTACTCAAATTAATCATCTTAATTATGCACCAATTGATCTTATGTGCTTGTTTCAACTAAATCAAGTTAATGATTCACTAACTACCTCATGAGCACATAAATTAACTCAAATAACTTTAATTAGGCTCAAATCATACTGCTTACGAATAGGCTTTAAAACGGGTCATAACACTACATGTTAATGTAACACATTAAATTGCATAATTAAATAGTAATATAATAACATATGTTAACGGATATAAAAATCTGAAATATTTCTCACGGGAATAATGGTTTTTTCATTGTGTGTCCATATAATGTATTCAATTCCTTCCCCACAGGATCTAGATAATAGACAGTGAACGTCTTGGGGACAATAACTAGTAACTCCCAATGTCTATCACTATAGGTAAGAAAGTTAAAAATTAATAACTCAAAATCTACAATAAAAATGTAATTTTCTTATGTCCAAATTACAACCAAAGTAAACTTACTCGACATTGAATGGAGCTATAATCACTGTCTTCTTATTTTTACCAAAATATTCAAAAGCATCACAAGAGTATGAAGTAACTGAATAAGGGTCTGTATCTACAAGATTAATCAAAGATGGAACCAAAAATCCCACATGGGAAAATGCAATATATGTACATATCATGTGTAAGTGGCTGCAAAACATGTCTTACATATGCATTAATATATAAGAAACCAGATAATCGTATATAAAACAAGGTATATGGATGTATAAACAAGATCTCACCATATCCACAGCTCTATCATAGATGTGTTCAGCCAGTCATAACGAAACAACTCCAAAATATCTTGTATAAATAGCTTGTTATCGTATGATTGACCTACATTAATACGTATGCATTAATGCATATGCAAAACTTGTATTACGTATGCATTAATATGTATGCAAAACTTGTATAAATAGATTTTTATCGTATGATTGACCTGCAACATCCTCCGGAATAGTAACATTTATAGGGCAATTTGAATCATGTTTTCCTATCCATACTACCATATCCCTACAACTAGGACCTAACGAGGTATGTAGGTCGCTTGGAAGCTAACTTGGTACTTTAGGAGCTGGAGGTGGAGGCTGAGATGTAGCGGGTGTCTTCCTTTTGACCTGTATATATAATTTCAGATCAATTGACTCATATATACACACTAACAAATTAATGTAATGTAAATTTACCATACAATATTAGTATAGATGACATCCGCTTTGGGCCACATTATCACTCCGCCTTCTGCCTCACCAAGCATTTCAGAATCTGGGTGGGCATATGGTAGTTGAAGATCCTTCCAATTGGGGAGTATATGTATCGGGCTCACATGAACCGCACCAGCTGGTACTGGAGTCTCATGAAACATCTCCCTGGAAGGGCTAGGTAAGCATGTGCATCTGCATTGATATATTCTTGACTTTTTAGACGGCATGGCTTCAACCCCTACAAATTTACATAAAGAATGTTATATACATATATACATAAACATATCATCTTGAAAAGAATAGATACTATATATGTCATAAAAATACTTATAGAGGACGTGCTAGGTGGTGGGTCTACAGGATTACTCCCAACCTCTACAGTAGGAGTAGAGCGGCCCGGTACAAGTACTATTTGAGTGGCAGTCTGAGATGCCTACCACTTGCTAATTGCTTCATTGACTCTCTTATCAAGTGTTTCCTTGATTCTCCTATCAAGTGCTTCCTCGACTCTCCTATCAAGTGCTTCCTCGACTCTCCTATCAATTAACTAATATACCTATACATGGATAAAAGAAACGTTGGCTTCTGATTATTGAATTCTCTTTTACAATAACATTCTAAAAAAGAATAAGTTACCTCAACTTGTGAAAGTCCCACTTTTGGGACTGGTTTGCAATGTGATGGCCCAAAGAACGCTTTGATGCCCACACCAGCACATGCACCCCTAACATGTCCAGTATGCTCTGGGTTACCCAGAGAAACTATAAATTCATCCCTTGTGCCGTCAGGGATGAACTTGCCTTCCTTTATCTATTCGTCCAGCTCCCGCTAATCGCCATAAATAGAAATTGGTAAGTAAAAATAACAACAATCAATATCGATCGATTGCTCTAAGAGTTGAATTTTACCATTTTTGCAGCTACCTCAGCAGTTGCGGGCTTTGTTATATCTCTTCTTCTTGTTTTGTCTCCCAGCTATCCACAAAGCATGGCGAGGCAGAGGTGCGGGACCAATAGTAGAGGACTCCTGAGTAGAAGCAGACTGAGCAGTAGACTCAGCCTGTAGTCTTTGGAAAATGCCTGCATAGACTCTTGGACCCATTGTGTGGTCATGCACATTCAGTGCACGCCTTGCTCTTTGAGCATTACTAATAGCCTTGTTAGTAAGCACATTGATTTGGTTAGTTACACTAAAGGTTAATATTGAATAGGTGAATACATGAGAATGTATATTAATTAAATTGGGAGTGGTGCTTAATATCTTGAATTCATCCATTTTTCTTTAGGTAACAAACTCCTCCCAGTCTTTGGGGTCCAAGTAGTTCCATTGCACAGGGGATGCCTTTTAAAGAGAATACAAACAAAAATTATTAGTGTAGAGTTAGTCAAAAAGTGATCAATGTCTAGAATTGGAAATCAATCAAGAACCTCTTCTTAGCATCCTGTATGTAATCTCGGGTGAGATTTATCCTATAGTTCCTTAGGACCCTCGCACAGCGTTGCATCACACATTTACGATGTAGCTTTTCATCCAGATCAAATATACTCTGCAAAACAAAATTGTTATTGTTGGTATGTATGCCCTGAGAGCTAATCATGGGATGATTGGTGGGATACATTAAGATTGATTTGATAAACATCAAAGGCAAGCTTCTAATTCGTTCTGGTTCAGTCATATGAGATAGTGATAGAACAGATTGAATGTCTAGAGAATGACAATACTCAATGACGTATGCCTTCAGGTTCAGGACTTGAACGATGAGATCATACGGATACTAAGAGTTTGTACATTCTTGTTATGTCCCTAGTCGGATGTCATTGTGGAAGGTAGATAGATAGCAATGACACACAAGACTAGATTGTGGTGTTGGTTGATGACAAAATCCCATTAGTCATGATATAGAGATATCAAACCAAATACATAGGTACTTGTTAGAGAACGAGTGTACCGGACAGACCCACCGTGAGTTTGACACGTGGAACCATGACATGGTAGTCACAGTCAGTACTCACAGTGATGGTGGTGAGTGTGATTCTTTGACCTGAAATCATTGCACTCAACACATGCCGTTGGGCACACTTTGACATCATCAAATGCAGTCCTGAAACATGGGTTGTTATAAAGGTGATGATTGGGTGGCTTTGACACATGGGGCTTTTGAGGGATGAGTGATAGATATGGGATTTGTCCCTCCTGAGGGAGTTTGATATCCATGGCCACTTGATGAGTAGGATTGAGAAAGGTGTGCACGCATGTGTGAATTAGTATGTGATATTGATGTCATACATATATCTTCCAATCTACTCTGAGATCAAGAAAGTGAATGAACGTTGACAGGATGACTGTTCCATGCCTCTAGTTCATTTGGGATATCAGTGACAAAGGAATTATACATTCAATGTAACACCATTCACAGATTGTAGGATTGAAAGTTGTTCTCCAACTTTCTATTTCACTTGGGCAACATTGATGTGTGACTAGGCATCGCTCTTTTCTTGTGAAGTCATAAGTGTTATGGACTTTCACTGCCAACGTGAAACGGACCTGCAGGGTCACACACATAGGATTTAACCTGGAAGAGGAGTTTTGTCCACAAACAATGTTTAGATTGATTACTAAAGGAGTTTAGTAGTTCAATTAAACACTCAATCAATTGATAGCTCAGTATCATAATGTTCAAGGTGTTGGACTAATTGATTAGAGTATTCGATTGATTGAAACTATAATTGATTGTTTCTGCACAATCTGCACTCCCAACCGATCGGCTCATGTGATGAACTGATCGGCTCAGCTTGGTGAACCGATCGGCTCAGGTGGTGAGTCGATCGGCTCATGGACAGGGTGAAAAGATTGCTTCAAGTGTTGAAACGATCGGTTCAACTGGTGCAACCGAGCAAGTTGGGAAAGTCAGGTTGGTGAGAAATTTCTTTTCATTTCACTTGCCCAATTTGATTGGAACAAGGATTGGTATTTGATACCAATTAGAAACAAAAGATGGAAAGTCAATCGGGAACTGACTAGGACCATGAACCGACCGGTTCAAAAGTGAACCGACCGGTTGAGGTGTCCCAACCGATCAGTTGGGGTGTCAACCGACCGACTCAGGTCCCCAACTGACTGTTTCATAAATGAAACGATCGGTTCAGGTTGCGCAGTTGGTTGTTTTTGTGGAAAATCTCGAACCATTCTACTCCTGCTTTATTCCCATATTGCCCGGGATAGAGAACCCTATCCCATGACCCTCCTATATATATAGGGGTGTTGGGGGCTTCTCAAAGAATAACTCAGTGCAACCAGTTTCTCTATAAAGTTGTCGTTCTCTCTAGTTTTGGTAACTGAGAGAGCCCGAGCAAGTGCTACCCGATAAGGGAGGCACGGCAAGGGAAAGACAACTGCAGACAGCGACTGGTGGTAGGAGAGTGTGTCAGTGACTAGTACGCTAACAGGAGGGTGTGACTCCTTCCAATTCCTTGTAGGACAATGAGATTGGAGTTCCAGGTGGTCCGTGTGGACTACTTCAGAGGCGTTAGATTTCTTCCGCTCGGAGGACAACTGTCAATCCCGACATTCCCAGTGAGACCAGGAGTCGTCAGTCCCGGTGCGACCAGGAGCTGCACAGACACCGTCCAAGACCGGAGTTGAAGACCGTGCAAGACGCAAGGTATTGTCTCCGAGCAAGCCTCAGGACAAGGTATGATTCCACAAACCATCCTTTCCTATTGTATAGACGTTGACGTGTTTCCTTGTTCTGGGTTTGGGGAGGAGAAAATTTTTGTTTCCGCTACCTTCTCTTCCTCCCCTAAAACCCAACAATGGTATCAGAGCCACGTCAATTGCTCTATACTTTAGGATTATCGATATGATTGATTTTGGTTTGTCACCTTTATTTATTACATACGATGTGAATAAAATTGGCTTTATGCATGTCCAATCCTAAATCCACAAATCCCAATATACATATATGATATGTAATATGAATGCACTCGATACATGTCACCCTTAAATGAGTTTTGTGGTGGATGTATAGCATGGTTATGGCCAATAAACCCTATCTGTGTATGGTTGTATGTGGTTGCTTGCATCTCGGTCTGCGCACTGATTCCTTTTCTCCTATTCCTGATGTAACTTGAAATAATTCGAGATTTCTTTCCTACCTTTTCTCCCCTCGAATGTAACTTGAGGTTTCTCCTTTTACAATGTAAAATAGGATAGAATTTAATTTCCTATTATGTCAAAGAACAGAGGATATCCTGACGACATCTGAGACGATCGGTTCAAGGCGTGAACCGATCGGTTGACGTTTGAGATGATTGGTTCAAGGAGTGAGCCGATCGATTGATGACCGGTTCGAGGAACGAGACGAGCGGGTGGCAGCCATGATGAGATGCACGACGACCAGGCAAACCGATCAGTTGGAGGAGCCAACCGATCGGCTGGTGGCACCCAGCCGATCGACCTGATGGCGATCTGATCAGTCATGTGATGAGTTGATCAAACCCAGAAAGGCAAAGCATAGAGTTCATATTGTACAGGTTGCATGTGATGTAGACTTAGATGACTGTGATTCCTCTTGGCTCAAGGAATCACATTAGGATGGCCATAATCATTGCTTTTATCGTTTCGCATGTTTTCTGTGGGATATAGCATGTATATGATACGTACTATGTATTGTGGTGATTGGATATGTATATGTATATAAAACCAAATCCCTCATTAAAATATTAAGTCTTATATGCCTTCCATTAGCGGCACACATGAAAAACTTGATCGACCAAGCGTAGGTTACGCCAAAGCATGGTGCGTCGTCTATCTTCTGGAAGTGTGAAGGGTAGACATGTAGGTTCTTCCAAAGCAGGGTGCATGTTTACCGTGTCGACTTTTGGGTTAGACTTAACTGGTGATTCTTAGAGCGTCTAAGCCCAGAGGCAAGGAATGTTCATGGCAAGGTGTTGCGCATGTTCATTTATCAAGAGTTTCATATGATGCAATTGGTATGATGGCCTACCTAAATAGTCAAGATTGTGGGCGATCAGCCAAAGCTGATTCATGACTTGATGAAATATGGATCTTGCCCACTAGAAGGTTGTACACTGCAATCTTTCGAATTGATAGTAAGGGCTATCAATTTGAAGTAAAATAGTGGGAGCGATAATTAATTAAAGGCCTAATTATATCGTCAACTTTTCAAATCAATCAAATAAGTCAAAAATGAGTTTTTGGACTAAAATTGCATATTTCCTTTTGTAGTACAAATGGCAACAAACAACAATCATTTTTCTTTGCGATCCGTCCTGGAAAAGGACAAGTTAAATGGGAATAATTTCCACGATTGGTTAGGACGTTGAGAAGCGTTCTCAATCAAAGAGTGAAAGCTCTAATTCCTAGTTATACCAGAACCAGATGAACTTGATCCCACCACATCAATGGTTGAAAGTATGCTTATGGAAGCATACCGAGGATGACATTGATGAGGAGTTCTTGATGTTGTGTTCTCTGAACTATGAGTTGTAGAGACAACATGAGACATATGATGTCTCCAAGACATTGTCCTAGTTTTGACAAGCGTTGACAAAGTTGTTGGACATGTTGAGGACAGTATAGGAAAATATGAAGAAAGACTGACCCTAATCTTTGATGAGATCAATGAAAGGTAAGTCTTGAGGGAAAAGGCAAGGGCAAAGCAAAGAAGTGTTCTGATGCTAGCCAGCAACCCAAGCCATCTTCAACCTCAAGGCACATGGGGAAAGGGTGTATGAGGGAATTTCCCTCTATATCTGGAAGAACAAAAGAAGATGAAGGAGGGGATGGAGATCTCCACCTAAGGTATCATGAAATGAACCGCTTCTTTATCTGAGGTATATGATACCAAAATATGGATATGTCATATATGATATGCAATATCCACAAAGAAGTGATGGCCTTTATGAAAGGACCAAGAAAGGAGTACCCATCATTGGATCAAGTATTGTTGCCATAGATAGGAGTACCTTTCAGTTTATTTCAGCCTAAAGGGCACGAAATAGAGTTGAGAACTGCTATTTCATATTTTCCAATAGATAGAAACACTTTATTTTTGCATATTGTATGACAATGATGGCAATCAATAAAGAGATGTTTCAATTTCTAAACATATGATCTTTGTGGCAATGCCTTGTTTATCTTGTGATATTTGATATGCATAAGATAAAATGATACCCAAATGTTATAGATAACTTAAACAATCAAATTAGCATCAATCATGAGAAATTCATTTCTAGTTTCCATGTGATGGATAAATCTAGACTCTTTTGGTTAGAGAACCAGCAAGAGACATGAATATATTGGACATGATTAATCAATCTTCACTAAATGTAGTGGGAGAATGATTATCCTATTATGTATGATACATGTGATGTATTTACATACCTATTGGAACAAATGCTAATACTTCAAATGGTGTTTAGAGAAATACCAATATGAGTATCTTGAAGTGTTCAAGATTATCATAGATGAAATGCAAATTTGGTAAAGTGTTAATTCTTGATGAGATCAGTGAATGAAATACTTGGACCAAATGTTTGAGATCCTTATGAGTGATTATGATAGTGTATCATAGAGAACTCATTATTAAGGCATGGTGATGTCTAAATCAATAAGGAATCATACTCTAAGGAGTTAGAGAATGATTATCAAATAACTGAATTCTTCTTAATAATAGAATACCCCACACTAATAAAGGACATTAAGAATCACAAGGAGTTGTGAGTTCTTATATCCTCGATAGATACACCTCGATTATCTAAGTGATGATTTGTTCATATGATGAGTCAACTATCTAGATGATGAGGAACCGAATTTTGAGTTATGGTTTATGACCATTACATCCTAAATGACATCCATGTGAACCATAAGGTATGACCTTGATGGTAGCACCCACTGGATGAAATCCATAACTGCAAATGAATCTTAAGTGTTAAGACACATGGATAACATTTCGAGAAGTATGATGCTTGTTGATTGGAACTTAATGACTAAGACATTTGGCATATGGATGTTAAAACTGCATTCCTATGAGGAATAAAATAAGGATGTGTACGTGACACAACCTATAAGGTTTATGAATCCACTAATGCAAATGAAGTCTATAAGTTACAATGGACTAATCAATATGATTGATTGAGTACAAGCAACTCAGAATTAGATCTTTACTTTGATGATATAGTCAAAGGGTTTGACTAATATGTCAAAGATAAAGAAGGGATCTGTGATTTAGTGGGAGCATGTTCACATTCCACATGTTGATGTGAAATGAAAATGTTCTAGAATGGAAATCCAAAAGTGGAAATTATCTTTAAGGAAGATAGAGATGTTTCCTATGTGATAGGAATAGAGATATATAGATATAGTTCTCAAAAACCTCGACCTGAAAAGAGAAAGCATACATTGGCAATCTATATTGAAGGGTTCAGTATGCACATATTTAGTGGGAGAAAACTTGGAGTTAGTATCCCAAGGCCAAGTGTCCAATTCTTATGAATAATGGGAACACTAAGAATAGATATGGATCTATCATGTATGTAATCATCCCATTATCTTGCATGGTAAGAACAAAATACATTCATCATCTTGTATGTAGGACATGGCAATATGATGTGCTCATCCTGATAACTCGTATGTGGGACATGACGAGTGGATGTCTGTCTACTTCCAGTAAGGGTTACTGGAAGACCATGAGAACTTGATAAGTACTTGAGAAGTACTAGTTCTATGGAGATAAGGAAGAGTTCAATGTAAAGAGTTACATTGATGCGAACTTCCGAAAGGACAGAATATTAATCACAAAATATATATAGGATATATAAAAACGAAAGCTTGTTGATAATTGTAAGTGTTCCAATAAAACCATTTAAAAGGAAATGTCGAGTATCTATGCGTTAGAGAACAGCAGTGGATATTATATGGATCTGGAAGTTCATGAGATGAATTTATAGATATTCCGCTCATTGATGACAAGTATGGAATCCTTGATCATGCAATGTGGCTAAAGGTTAGAAAAGGTATACAAGATCACATATTACGGCAACTCCATCTCATATGTGTGACGTACAATGAAGAGATGAGAGACATGCAATTTAACTGACTTTGGCAAAGTGTTGCCATTACTCACTTTCATCGCACTAGAGCAGAGTAACATGTGGGACATGTTTGAAGATCACTATGAATATGATTCAAGGGTGATTAGCTCGCAGTGCAAGTGGGAGTCTGTTGGTATGTATGCCCTGAGAGCTAATCATGGGATGATTGGTGGGATACATTAAGATTGATTTGATAAACATCAAAGGCAAGCTTCCAATTCTTTCTGGTTCAGTCATATGAGATAGTGATAGAACAGATTGAATGTCTAGAGAATGAAAGTACTCAATGACGTATGCCTTCAGGTTTAGGACCTGAATGATGAGATCATACGGATGCTAAGAGTTTGTACATTCTTGTTATGTCCCTAGTCGGATGTCATTGTGGAAGGTAGATAGACAGCAATGACACACAAGACTAGATTTTGGTGTTGGTTGATGACAAAATCTCATTAGTCATGATATAGAGATATCAAACCAAACACATAGGTACTTGTTAGAGAACGAGTGTATCGAACAGACCCACCGTGAGTTTAACACATGGAACCATGACATGGTAGTCACAGTCAGTACTCACAGTGATGGTGGTGAGTGTGATTCTTTGACCTGAAATCACTGCACTCAACACATGTCATTGGGCACACTTTGACATCATCAAATGCAGTCCTGAAACATGGGTTGTTATAAAGGTGATGATTGGGTGGCTTTGACACATGGGGCTTTTGAGGGGTGAGTGATAGATATGGGATTTTTCCCTCCTGAGGGAGTTTGATATCCATGGCCACTTGATGAGTAGGATTGAGAAAGGTGTGCACGCATGTGTGAATTAGTATGTGATATTGATGTCATACATATATCTTCCAATCTACTCTGAGATCAAGAAAGTGAATGAACGTTGACAGGATGACTGTTCCATGCCTCTAGTTCATTTGGGATATCAGTGACAAAGGAATTATACATTCAATGTAACACCATTCACAGATTGTAGGATTGAAAGTTGTTCTCCAACTTTCTATTTCACTTGGGCAACATTGATGTGTGACTAGGCATCGCTCTTTTCTTGTGAAGTCATAAGTGTTATGGACTTTCACTGCCAACGTGAAACGGACCTGCAGGGTCACACACATAGGATTTAACCTGGAAGAGGAGTTTTGTCCACAAACGATGTTTAGATTGATTACTAAAGGAGTTTAGTAGTTCAATTAAACACTCAGTCAATTGATAGCTCAGTATCATAATGTTCAAGGTGTTGGACTGATTGATTGGAGTATTAGATTGATTGAAACTGCAATTGACTATTTTTGCACAATCTGCACTCCCAACTGATCGGCTCATGTGATGAACTGATCGGCTCAGCTTGGTGAACCGATCGGCTCAGGTGGTGAGTCAATCGCCTCATGGAGAATGTGAAACGTTTGCTTCAAGTGTTGAAACGATTGGTTCAACTGGTGCAACCGAGCAAGTTGGGAAAGTCAGGTTGGTGAGAACTTTCTTTTCGTTTCACTTGCCCAATTTGATTGGAACAAGGATTGGTATTTGATACCAATTAGAAATAAAAGATGGGAAGTCAATCGGGAACTGACCAAGACCACAAGCCGACCGGTTCAGAAGTGAACCGACCAGTTGAGGTGTCCCAGCCGATCGGTTGAGGTGTCAACCGATCGGCTCAGGTCCCCAACCGACCGTTTCAGAAATGAAACGATCGATTCAGGTTGCGCAGTTGGTTGTTTTTGTGGAAAATGTTGAACCCTTCTACTCCTGCTTTCATCCCATATTGCGCGGGATAGAGAACCTTATCCCATAACCCTCCTATATATAGGGGTGTTGGGGGCTTCTCAAAGAACAACTCAGTGCAGCCAGTTGCTCTGTAAAGTTGTCGTTCTCTCTGGTTTTGGTAACTGAGAGAGCCCGAGCAAGTGCTACCCGATAAGGGAGGCACAGTAAGGGAAAGACAACTGCAGACAGCGACTGGTGGCAGGAGAGTGTGTCAGTGACTAGTACGCTGATAGGAGGGTGCGACTCCTTCCAATTCTTTGTGGGACAAGGAGATTGGAGTTCCATGTGGTCCATGTGGACTACTTCAGAGGTCGGAGATTTCTGTCGCTTGGAGGACAGTTGTCAATCCCTACAGTCCCGGTGAGACCAAGAGTCATCAGTCCTGATGTGACCAGGAGCTGCACAGACACCGTCCAAGATCGGAGTTGAAGACCGTGCAAGCCGCGAGGTATTGTCGTTGAGAAAGCCTCGGGAAAAGGTATTATTCCACAAACCATCCTTTCCTATTGTATAGACGTTGACGCATTTCCTTGTTCTGGGTTTGGGGAGGAGAAAATTTTTGTTTCCGCTGCCTTCTCTGCCTCCCCTAAAACCCAGCAGTTATTAACTAGTATCCTAAAAATTAGTAATCTACAAAAATAGAATTGCAAATAATAATAACTCACGCATAGTTCCTTCCATACTAATTCTTCACCTTAGGAACTTTATGCCAGGATTTTACGTTAGGGCTACAATGGTTGCGAGTAAGAACCCCAACATATGAAATAAATGAGTTGTGGTTCACTCCAACTGGATTTCCTGCATGATCGAATTCCACAGC
Organism: Alisma plantago-aquatica; assembly: GCA_963693085.1. Classification (NCBI taxonomy): domain Eukaryota; kingdom Viridiplantae; phylum Streptophyta; class Magnoliopsida; order Alismatales; family Alismataceae; genus Alisma; species Alisma plantago-aquatica. The sequence continues at coordinate 73,997,001 of OY856415.1, forward strand.
CAGTTTGGGTCCATTACTGCATGATGAAATAAATGAGTTGCATGATCGCTATCATAGACATTTTTCTCAACGTGTATGACATCGATACAATGCCTGACTGCTAAAGAACTCCAATAAGGAAGATCCCAAAATATTAACTTCTTCTTGAATAAATATTTGTCACTTTGTGTGGCCATCGTACATTGTTATCTCTTTTCAAATTCATTGGAAAAGTCTTTTACTCTTTCATAAACATCCTCCCCTGGTATAGGTTTAGGTTCACTTCGTTCTTCATTCCATCCATTGAATGCTTTGCGCAACCTACGATATGGATGGAATTTTGGAAGAAATCTTCGATGACCAAGATATACAGTCTTGCCGCCGTGTTTTAGTCGTATTGAATCAGTGTCCTCTTCACATATAGGACACGCTTTAGATCCTTTGACACTATATCCAGACAAATCCCCATATGTTGGAAAGTCATTCACATTGCAAAACAACATAGCGTGCAAACAAAATGTCTCTCTTCATAAAGCATCATAGGTCATCACACCTTCACCCCAGAGTTTCTTCAAGTCATCAATTAGAGGTTCAAGATAAACTTTGATATCATTTCTAGGTTGTTTAGGGCCCGATATCAACAATGACAACATAACGTACTTATTTTGCATACACAACCAGGAAGGAAGAGTGTATGTAACAAGCATAACTGGACAAGTGCTATGTTGGATGCTCAATGTCCTGTATGGATTCGTCCCATCTGTATAAAGCCAAGTCTTAGATTCCTGACTTCTTCATCGAATTTAGGGTACAATAAATTAATCTTCTTCCACTGTGGGGAATCAGACGCATGATGTAGGATCCCATCATTATTTTTCTTAACATCTGCATGCCACCTCAAATTCTTTGCATCTATCAGATTGGCAAACAAGCATTGACACCATGGTATTATAGGTAGATACCACATCACCTTGGAAGAGAACCAGTTTTGGACTCCCCCAAAGTCGTCAATTTATACCTTGACGCACCACATTTGGGACAATCTTTCAAATCCACATAGTCCTTTTGAAATAATACACAATCATTCGATCATGCATGTATCTTCTTGGCCTCCATTCCCATTGGGCACAACAATTTCTTTAACCGGTATGTTGAGATTGGCAGCTCATTTCCTTCAGGAATAATTTCTTTCAACAAAGACAACAATGACATGAAGCTTTTATCGCTCCATCTATTGTTAGCTTTTAGCTTATACAATCTCAACACAGCGCTAAGTTTTGTAAACTTACAACCTGTATATAATGGTATCTCAGCATCATGCACAATGTTTCTAAACATGGGAGGTGGATCGGTGTACTCTACCCCACAACTATCCAGCATCGCATCAACGGTCTACTAGAACTGATTCATTCACATCTACGTCATCGAAGGCAACTTCTTCTTCCACAGAAGCACTGCTATTGACATCCACTGATTTCAGGTTTGAAATCTCTCCATGTCAGTGTCATTCTATATAGCCTTGTACAATCCCGTTGCACATGACATGACTTTTGATTTCGTCACCAGTTTTGACTTTCAAGTTGTTATCGCAATGCCTACATGGACAGTAGAACCTATCTCCAAGTTGTTTCCTATGTTCCTCAGCAAATCTAATAAACCGATCAAGACCAGAACTAAACTCTGGGGTGCAACGATTTGGAATAGACTTCCATGATCTATCCATTCTATGATCAAAGAGAAAACAAGTATATATTAGAACAAGATTTGGGTCTAGGGTTAAAAGATTAGGGTTCATGGTTAAAACTTTAGGGTTTAAGGTCTTATATATAATAAATGTGTACCACCTATCCCATTCTTGATCACCTAATCTCACTAGTAAGTGTATAATGTGTATTGGGTTTTCAAGAAAATTTTGGTAGCATTTCCCCGTTGTTCTCCAAGTACATATGTACTTAGAGAACAAATGGGGAAATGCTACCGAAATTTTCTTGAAAACCCAATACACATTATACAGTTACATCCTAAGTGAGATTAGGTGTTCAAGAATAGTCCCAAACCAGGGACTATCCAAGATTTACTCCTAATGAGTAAATCTTGGGCGGGTTTCTAGGCCAACAAATACATGTGTTGTCATTCTTATACCTACAATCCTAGTTTCATCATTCATATCCTAGTTCTTCAAGTTAGGGTGATTATTGATGTCTTTAGAAGCATGATTAGCAATCTAGGGAAAAGTTCATCATTTACATTCCAAGCATGTCACGTGAGTGCATTAGTATTTCCCTTTTACTAAAACCAAATTGGTGTATTAGTGAGTCTTCAAATAGATAAACACTTGAAGATGACTCAATGAATCTTATGAATAGTCAACTCAACTATAGCTTGTTGGTTCTCATTCATGACTTGCATAATATTTTGTTGATCCTAAATAGAAGCAAAATTTCACATGCACCATATGACCCTAGAATGTTCACATGCCTAGGTTTAAAGCACTCATCAATCTTGAATAATGTTGACATGCACCATAATAGGGAAAAATCAAGATGAGATCAATAAAAACACAAATCATAAAAAATGGACTACATAATGAAATAATTTCTTAGTAATAATATATATTGCAAGATAAATAAAAGATCAACTCATTATTTTATAACCAAACATTTTTTTCATGCAAACATTTTTTCATGCATCTTTCATTACACATTTATGGCCATTATTCATCTAGTGACTAAGGTTCTAGATTTCCTTTTACTACTTGCTACTTAATGATTATAATGTTTGGTTGTTGTACAAGAATCACCGAATATAAAGTCCATTAGGATAAACTAATATTTGGGAATGATAATGTAGCTTCTCTATATTAAATCTAATATGTCTTTCTTTCTTCTTCTCTATATTTAATTATTACATAAGTTGTATGTGAACTTTGTGAACTTTGAGCTATTTAGGGGCAGTCACACTAAATTACTTTATCATTGTCTACCCAAGCAATGGGATTGGATCGATGTAATAACACTTCTATGACAGTTGGTATTAAAGACTAACACACTATGCATCTATGTGATTGTGAACTTAATTGTGAAATCCCTCATTTTCCTCTTATCAGGATTTGAACTACTATTTTTTTGTAATAGTAATCATCTGGTTCATATACAACAACCATGTTTGGCTATTGTTAGGGTTTGTGTTAACCCACAGGGCTACACAGCTATTCCAGTAGGTGGAGACAGAGCGGAAAAAAGGGGGTTGGTGTCGGTGAGCTCAGCCAGTGGAGAATACATGTCCGGCCGCAGCGAGCTCAGGTTTTGAGCAGTAGGCGGCAGCGAGCAGTAGGGGCAGTAGGTGGCGGCGAGCAGTAGTAGTGGTGGGAAGTAGTCTGACGGTAAGCGGAGGAGAGCAGCAGTAGAGAAGGGACGGCGTGTGGCGGTGAGCAGGTGAGCAGGAGAAGGGAGTGGTGAGCACAGCGGCGGCGAGCACAGCAGCAGCGATGGCGAGCGGTGACACGAATCATACAAATCGTCAGACCTAAGCGGAGGGCAATGATACAGAGAGAGAGGGGAAGAGTCTGCTTTGCGCGGGTGCTATTAAGTTAACAATAGGCATCAGTTATCAAAAACAACCATCGCTTATAACAATAGGCATCATTCACGACAAACAAACCAACACCTATGTTCAATAATAGTCGTCAGTTTCAACTAGAAAATGACGTCTATCTACATATGCCGACAAAAAAAATATTCTCGAATTATGACCATAGTCATCGGTTGTCGTGGAAAACCGACGCCAAAGGGGGTGAAAATTTTCACGGGGACAGTGCGTGAAAACACAACGGCGTCAGTTATTGCAAGAACGCCGATGATAAAAAAATTGGCCCAATTTCTATCTTGCGAAAAACCGTTAGTCGTTAGTTGATTTGTTAACAACCGACGTCGTATGTTAAATTTTGGACGTGATTTTTTTCATTGGAAATATTGGATTTGGCGGTCAATTTTAGGCGTCGGTTGCTTATTGAGGAACCGGCGCTAAATAAAAAGTGATACTCGTGTATGGCTGCTCTTCACAGATAGATGTTAGTTTGTGTATTCAACCGACGTTGTAGGGTATAGGCATCGATTTCTCATATACAACCGACACTTATAAATGTGACGTTATAAGCCATTTATGTAGTAGTGACTCAAGTTTTTAGTTGTTGGATTGAACTTAGATCCTTAGATTAGAAAAAGAAAACATATGTCACGTGACCCTCTCTCCCCACTAGTTTCCAACTCCCCTCTCCCTCTTCCTCTGTTTACCTCTCTCCACCCATCACCCATCACCCTCTCCCTCTACTAACATCTTTTCACCCTCAACCTCTCCCTCCAGTCTTCCCTCTTGGTCTAATGAGTAGTAACAACAATAGGACCATTAACATCAACAACAACACCGCTACCACCATGCCCTCACCGTGAGCAACAACCAATGCCACAGCGGCAGCGGACATCGCGTTGGAGGAGGACACACGGTCAATACACATAACTTACATGTACTATCCAATACACACTATATAATATATATATATATATATATATATATATATATATACATACATACATACATACATATATATATATTGAGTCTAGAACACACTCAAGTTTTTAGCTTTTGGATTGAACTTTTAACTTAGATTAGAAAAATAAAATAGATGTCATGTGACCCTCTCTACCCACTAATTTCCAATTCCCCTCTTTCTCTTCCTTCATTTACCTCTCCACCCATCACCCCCTCCATCTTCTAACATCTCTACACCATCAACCTCTTTATCCAGTCTTCTCTCTTGGTCCAATGAGCAATAACAACAACAACAGAACCATTAACGTCAACAACAACGTCGCTACTACCACACCCTCATCGTCAGCAACAACCAAAGCCACGGCGGTAGCTGTCGTCACGTTGAAGGAGGATACATGGGTGTCTCCCCAAAGCATCATCATGATAAGAAAGGGCTCCCACCTACTAACCATCTTCCTGGGCTATGATGAGGTTGTCTGTTGACAACCTAGTAGAGGCCCAAGCTTTCTCTTTGAGATCTCTGAGATGTCCCTACTTCTTGGAATGATGAAGCCATGTCTTCCCACATCATTGCATCCTATCTAGACACCTATGCCCCACTTCCCACGATGCACCGACAATTCCAGGTGGCCTTGGCATCCCATGTTTTCAACAAAATCACCATGTTTGTGAACTTCTTCCCTTCACCATCCAAAAAGTCACAAATGAGAAGACGTGTACACATAATCGACATGGACATCATGCAGGGTTACAATTTTCAGGATTGTTCCATATTTTGGCATCCTAGCAGACCTTCTAGGGTGAGTCTAGGGATTGGGTGCTTCCATCATGGAGTTCACACTTGATCAAAAATCTGGTCAAGGGTCCAGGAACTCCCCTTGCAACGAGTATGACCAAAACATATATAGAGGAGAACAAATTTACATGAGCTTGATCATATAAGACATAGTCATGATCATGATGGATTCCACTCATAACACTTTAGCGATGATGGCTTCAATCATTAGGAAAGTGATCATGCATCTAGAATCGAACTGAGTGTTGTCATCAACACTGCCAAATGGTCATTCACATCAGTAGCCAGCTAGACGTTGGTGTTCCTGTATGATTCCATGTACTCATTGACATCTATAGCAAGAAACAACTTTCTAATGCATGAAATACATAAATTTTAGTGAAATTCACATTATTTAAAAGTAATGTAAAAAAAAACCACACCTGGGCATTTAGATCTGTGAATATATGGATTCCTAGAAAACATGTACAAGCAGTTACATATATACCCTTTCCAGATCCAATACAAATGCACGAGGCATTTTTTCCAAAGATCACCTTGTCTCCTCCTCTACCATGTAACAACCCACACTTTTCAGTGTCCAAAGGACCTTAAAGTCGAAGATCATTACTCATAAATTCCAAGATCAGATTCAAAAAATAATATAAAATAGTAAACAATTTCCATTAATGAACAAATATTTACATGTTTTCATAATGAGCTCCTCTAAGGAGTTACATAACTTTTAGAAAGAACTAACTTATACATGTGAGGAGAATTACCACTATGAATAACCTTGCTTGATTAACTTTAGTGTCTTCAATATCTTTCATCTGTAACCTCATGTCCACAAATCAAGTATATCAAGTACCTAAAATGCCAAAAAACAAATATGTAGTCTGCATATTTCTATACTGGTATGTGGGTTCATCCAATAATCACAAGTATACATATATTCAATATATTTTATTTGAACATAAGAACATACATTTGCTTTCATATTCTAACTCATATATGGTATACTATCTCAAGTGTAATCATTGTCCATCCTTGGACTCATGTGCATTACCCTTAAGATAAGTCTAACCTAGGGTTCAGAATATCAATAATTTACCTTTCATGATACTCATAGGAATATTATAATTTGCATGAAGTAAATAAACATGCAATCATTTATCATTCGTTTAATCTCTTCGAGAAACCTCGACAAACTCAAGAATTGGTACATATATTCATAAGTGTAATCATGTACCTTATGCCCTTGTAGAATCCATGCAGAAATCTCATGTACTTTAAGAGTGCAGCCAAACATCCAAGCAACAAAGCATTCAACCAACATTATCTGAAACACACATACTACATATGTGTCACCATGTATTCACATTACATTAATCAAATCTAGGTTCAATCCTAAACTAGAGTTTAGGGTTGTCTCACGTTTGGATAAGGATAAGGGCCACAAACCCTAATTCCATCTTATCATGACTTCTCATATTACAATCTTTAGTTATGCATATTAGGTGAAACCCTAATCATCATCTTAAGCATACTAGGTTATTTGTGATACCTAGATCGTATCATTAGCATTAATATCATAGTAAGATACTCGCATTAGTTTCAAAACCCTAAATATACATGTCATGATTAATAATCTAGAAACACCCATTATTCATCATTATTGAGGATTTACTCATCATACATGACATGTGCAGTTATTATTTCAAAACAAATAGATTCACTATCATATTAAAGGAAATCTAGGTTTTCCATTATATTAGTCACATCTAAACATGTATTGCATGTACTTTTAGAACAGGGAGCATAATTAGTCCATGAAACTATTTTATTTAGACTCTACATGTTTTTATTAGCAATTTCATATATAGGTTCATTATCATCCGATCTACCATTATTTATCTACATTAGTTGCAAGATAATTTTATTCTGACTAATCATAGATCATCACATCATCAATTAATTATTATTATTAGCTATTATCCATGCAGGATGGCTCCGCCAATGGTGCTATGCCATGTCAACTCAGATCTCCATGCGGGCTTGGCTTGTGAGTGGGGCTAATTACCATTTTGCCCATGCACAGTGACCTAGATGTGTCACGCAGACCAGGGCAAACAAGACTAATCCCTCCAGGGATTGTCTCCCCCGCCTCATGCATGTGAGCATGCTTCCATGAGTCAACTCCATAGTTGACTTTGACTTGCTAGCCTGGACAGCCTCCGACGAGGGTGGGGTTGAGTCCTCAAGGACTCCCCAGATACAATAATATCTCTAGCTCACATAAGGATGGCTGGAGTCAGAGGTTTCTAAGATGATATATACACTGATACAACCGGGGAACATGAGATGAGATTTACCTTCCTTTGTCATGGTTTTTTGGTAGAGGTAGTTTCTTGAAGGTCCTACAATCCTTTCCCAACCCTCAGATATGTCTGTAGTATCCTGAGGCAGACTGATCTATAGTTCCATCGCCAAGCATCTTGACGACGATGGCTAGAGTCAGGGAAGGACCATGAAGTCTAAGCACACCAAGCTGACTATCTCGGTCTACCCTCCATCATCTAAAGGTGTTATACAACCAAGTAATTATCTCAGAGTGAAACAGAGAAGGGGTTCTTGCTTCAGATGCCAAGAGGGTAGGGAGAGCTCGGGGTCAGCTCCATGGATGAAAGAAGATCAATTGATAAGAGATATATGCTCTGAGGGTTACGAACCTACTCCTTAATGCCTTATATAGTCTTGGGTATGAAAGTGGAGGTGGTGGTACCTAGCCCTAACTTCCTAGTTTACTTGGGATATTGGGCATTATCCTAAGTCTTAAGGATAATGGGCATATAGGGGTTCGTTGAGTTTGCATTAACTTCCCAATTACAACTACATGCTTATATGAAATCGAGAGATTCTAGAGAGGAAGGGAGAGGTTAGAATCCCAGTGATCCTCATGTGAGTGGGATTCCATGGAGTCTGAGCGAGGGAGAGAGTCTCACCTCTCTCAGTACTACCCAGATCCATTTCATGGGTTTGGCTGGACTCCTCTCATCTATTTTCCTTTTCTTTTTTCTATATTCTTTTAAGTAAAAGTCCTCATTAGATAAATATTTCTCTAGGACATGTCATTAATCTAAAATATCTAAAACTTTGGTGTCTCGTCCCTTTACTTCTTTTCTATCATTAGGCAGATTATAAAACCTAAAACCATGTACATATTATCCATTATTTGGCTTCCAAGTAAATAGTGGATAATCCTTTAACTAATTCTCCAGGACATATTTTATCTTGGATCAATCTAGAAATTCTCTCATTGTCTTATATTATGATTATGCATCAATAGAATATATCTTGGATATTTATTATGATCATGAGTAGCATAAATATCCAAATTCATATCCCGGGGACCCATATGTAAACCCTAGTTCCCGAATTGGGCTGAAATGTGTCCCTAAGGCCCATGAATCACATCTTGGGACTTCCAAAAGTTCATTGGGACCAATTATATTCGTAATTACAAATTTAAGGCTTTGATAATCAATTCACCTTATATTAGCCTCATATGAACACATATGCTCAAAAGCACATTATTTACTTAAATTGTACATTTAATATGAGTCTAGGGTTTGGAATCATCAACCAAGGTCCCTCAATTCGCTACCTTGTTATTTTTACTATAATTTCATTTAGGCTTGAAATCTATGAATTTCAAGGATGTAAAATTCACTCCTCCTTAAAAAAAAATTGTCCTAAAAATTCAGACCTTGTAATCTCGTGTGAATGATAACTCATATTATTTTCAGATCTTAGGGTTAGCACCCTACTTCGATGTCTTTAACAACTTTCCTTAATATGACAAATCCTATCTTATTACTAAGGTTGGCACTTGAATTGAATTTCAAGCATATCCACATCCATAGTATTCTCACCTTATCATCTCTTGATGATTTCATTCTCAATTTGCAACCTCAATTTCACTTGGTGATTTCTCTTTTCACCTAGGTTTCCAACCTATTGTTCCTTATTTTCACATAAGGGTGAGGTGGCACATCAAACCCTAGGTCATGTCATTACACATTCAATGTAGTATATTTATTCTCTTATCTCAATTTTTAAGCATAACGTGTGTCCTCCCGATATCTCTCACTCATAATGAGATGGTACTTCCATACATTATCTTTCAATTTCACATTTAAGTTGAATCATTTTCAACATGATTCTAAACCATTCATACTTTTACTTCTAGAATATTCTTATATTTCATCAAGCCAAGTGTCCCTTTCTTACTCTTAAGTTTTGGCACAAATTCTCTCAAGTTTTCATGACTTCATTATATCTTTTATGTTTACATCTCATGTATTATGAGCCTTAACCACTTCCTTGAGGTCTCTAGGGGTACAAGTACTTTTTGGAGTGATCTCATCCTTATGCATCCAGGGAGTGCCTCTTACATTCACCGATTAGGCCCCATAATCATCACGAAGGTATCAAATCTCCTGAGTCATGGACCTTGGGCAAACCTAGTTGTTACCTCCTGACCACATGGTCTTGTGCATTCAGGACACAATCAACCAACCCCATCGGTCCTATGTACCTTTAAAACACCCTACTTGACCTTAGGATTGCATTAGGACTCTACCATTCCCAAGGGTTTCTTGAGATGTCACATCTCTACAAATTTAAAGCACATTATCCTCTCATATAATTCTTTAACCTGGGTTTCCTTCATCTCTCATTCTTGAGTACACATTATCCATTATAGTCCCAACATTGGGCTCGGGCCACCTTCCCTACCTGGGCTAGGTGCCATGTCAGTCTTCCCTACCGGGGGCTTGATCTCTCTATGACCTTCCCTATCTGTGGATGGATCATAAACATCTGCATAGTATACTTGGACCACCTTTCCTACCTAGGGCTTGGTTCCTTACCAGTCTTCCCATCCTAGGGCTTGACCACTTCATGACCTTCCCTACTTGGGGCTTGGTCATCTACACGATAAACTCAGGCCACCTTCCCTTTCTGGGGCTTGGTTCCATATTGTTCTTCCCAATATGGGGTTTGACCACTTGTGTCCTCAGAGATAGCATGAGATGGCATACTTGGGTTCAAAGAATGTAGGTACTGTCATATTTAAATCCTTAATTGTCCACCCTTAAGGTGGCAATTAAGGTTAGCTCACTATGTAAATCAGTTTATGCATCTTACCTTTTAAGGGGATGTCCTAACCTAGGGTGCCTTCTTGTCTCATAGGAGGAAGTTGGTCTCTCTAGACACAATCTGACCCCAAGGTCTAAAGTTTTGCCTTCCTCATAGGTCATTTTACCACTCTTTGGCACTAGCCCTAAAGGTTCCATATTTTCATCTTTATGCAATAATTTTTACCATTATAACTCCTCAACCCTTATTTTCTCAATCTTTGGGATACCCTCTCATGGGTTTTGTCCATATAGTGGACTTAGGCCACCTTCTCCTCCAAGGATTGACCATAGTCAATCTCATTGACTTCATTTCCATCCCCAAACTCCCAGAGATAGCATGAGGGGTTAGAACAAATTATCTTTAGATATATATAACCATTGGGTTCTTATATTTCTCAAAACTCTCTTACATGAATGTCATGCTCCTCATGCACGCATGAATGGGAGACTGGGTCACCTAAACCTTTCTTTTATCTTGCTTATTTCCTTTCAAGTTTCATATGGGTGGTATACCATATCACCACGCCATTCTCCTTATTTATGATTAAGGTTTTAGGTTATGAATAGGGATTATACTCTACCCCTTAGAGTTCCATGTCCCTTGACCCTCTAGGGTTTTCATATCCTATTGTGTTATCCCAATCCAAGACCTTCATCTATGAATGGGATTACCCATACTTATATCTTTCTAGTGTTTACCCTCTTTAGAGGGACCTACACAACATGTTACATCTTTTCAAATTTACTTCTCTAATTAATAATATTTTTTAATTCTTTTTAAGCAAAGAGATAAGAAATGGACGAAATGTGAGATGAGAAACCTAGAAGATACATTATGCCTTAATAAATTTTCCCTTATGTTTCTAAAGATGATTTGAAATTATAAACTATTAAGTATTAGTTGCTAAATCTATGCTCTGATACCAAATGTAACAACCCATGTTGTTCAGTATCCAAAGGACCTTGAAGTCAAAGATCATTACTCATAAATTCCAGTATCAGATTCAACAAATAATACAGAATAGTAAATAATTTCCGTTAATGAACAAATATTTACATGTTTGCATAATGAGCTCCTATAAGGAGTTACATAAATTTTAGAAAGAACTAACTTATACATGTGAGGAGAATAAGCGCTATGACTAACCCTCCTTGATTAACTTTAGTGTCTTCAATATATTTCATATGTAACCTCATGTCCATGAATCAAGTATATCAAATACCTAAAATGGCGACAAACAAATACGCAGTCCACATATTTCTTTTGAGGTACGTGTGTTCATCCAATAATCACAAGTATACATATATTCAACATCTTTTATTTGCACATAAGAACATACATTTGCTTTTATATCCCAACCCATATTGGTCTACTATCTCAGCTGGAACCACAGTCCATCCTTGGACTCATGTGCATTACCCTTAAGATCTGTCTAACCTATGGTTCATAATATCAATAATTTACCTTTCATGATACAGCTCTTAGGAATAGTATAACTTGCATGAAGTAAATAAACAAGCAAGCAGTTATCATTCTTTCAATCTCTTTGAGAAACCTTGGCAAACTCAAGAATTGGTACATATATATAAGTGTAACTATGTACCTTGTGCCCTTGCAGAAACCATGTAGAAATCTCATGTACTTTAAGAGTGCATCCAAACATCCAAGAAACAAAGCATTCAACCAAAATTATCTGGAACACGCATACTACATATGTGTTACCACGTATTTATATTACATTAATCAGATCAAGGTTCGATCCTAAACTAGGGTTTAGGGTTGTCTCAAGTTTGGACTAAGGATAAGGGTCACAAACCATAATTCCATCATAACGTGACTTCTAAGATTACAACCTTTAGATATGCATATTAGGTGAAACCCTAATCATCATCTTGAGCATATTAGGTTATCTGTGATACCTAGATCGTATCGTTAGCATTAAGATCATAGTAAGATACTTGCATTTGTTTCAAAACCCTAAATATACATGTCATGATTAACAATCTAGAAACATCCATTATTCATCATTATTGAGGATTTACTCATCATACATGACAAGATCAGGTATTATTTCAAAACAAACGGATTCACTATGATATTAAAGGAATTCTAGGTTTTCCTTTATATTAGTCACATCAAAACATATATTACATATACTTTTAGAATAAGGAGCATAATTAGTACACGAAACTATTTTATTCAGATTCTACATGTTTTTCTGAGCAATTTCATATATAGGTTCATTATCATCCGATCTACCATTAATTATCTACATTAGTTTCAAGATAATTCTATTCTGACCAATCATAGACTCCCACATCATCAATTAATTAATATTAGATATTATCCACATAGGACAGCTCTGCCAATGGTGCTATGTCATGTCGACTCAGAGCTCCATGCGGGCTTGGCTTGTGCATAGGGCTAATTACCATTTTTCCCATGCGTAGTGACCTAGATGTGTCACGCGGACTAGGGAAAACGAGACTAATCCCTCCAGGGATTGTCTCCCCTGCTGCCTACACGTGAGCAGGTTGCCTTGAGTCAACTCCATGGTTGACTCTGTCTTGCTAGCCCTGACAGCCTCCGGCGAGGGCGGGGTTGAGTTTGTAGGGACTCCCTGGATCCAACGATCTCTCTGTCTCACAGAAGGATGACCGGAGTCAGAGGTTTCTAAGCTGATATATACAATGATACAACTGGGGAAACATAGAAGAGATTTACCTTCCTTTTCCATGGTTTCTAGGTAGAGGTGGTTTCTTCAAGGTCCTACAATCCTTTCCCAACCCTCAGATGTGTCTACGGTGGCCTGAGGCAGATTGGGTTATAGTTTTGTCACCAAGCTTCTTGACAACGGTGGCTAGAGTCAGGGAAGGACCCTGAGGTCTACACCCACCAAGATGACTGTCTTGATCTCCCCTCCATCATTTGAAGGTGCTATACAACCAAGTAATTGTCTCAAAGTGAAACAAAGAAGGGGTTCTCGCTTCAGGTGCCAAGAGGACAGCGAGAGTCGGGGTCATCTCTGTGGGTGAAAGGAGATCAATTGATGGGAGATATATGCTTTGAGGGTCACGAACGTACTCCCTAATTCCTTATATAGGCTTGGGTATGAAAGGGGAGTCGGTGATGCCTAACCCTAACTTCCTAGTTTACTCAATATATTGGGCTTTATCCTGTGTCTTGAGGATAATGGGCATACAAAGGTTCGATGAGTTAGCATTAACCTCTCGGTTAGAACTACATGCTCATATGAAATAAAGAGAGTCCATAGAGGAATGGAGAGGTCAGAGTCCCCGTGGTCCTCCTGTGAGTGGGATTCCATGGAGTCTAAGCGAGGGAGAGAGTCTTGCCTCTCTCGGTACTACCTAGATCCATTTCCCAAGTTTGTCTAGACTCCTCTCACCTATTTTTCTTTCCTTTTTTTCTATATTCTTTTAAGTAAAAGTCCTCGTGTAACATACTGAAACCTAGAACTTAATCCTATTCTAGGGTTAAGAAGATAGAATCCTTAGTCTTTGAGGTTTAGCCAAACAAGGATAAGCGTATGTTGTTTAGTGGCCTTAAATGCGTTAATGAATGAATAAATCGACCGAAAATGTAAAATATAAATTAATATTACCTTTAAAATATTCATAAAATCAGTGATAGGTACATAAGATATGTCACATGAGGTAATAGTGTGTATAAAAAGATAAGGTGTCCATAATTAAGAATAGTGAATTATAATTCCACAAAGTACGAAATAAATAAACTTATGTGAGATAATAGATTCGTTCTAGATCATTCCTTTGCCTTATGGTGTAAGGAAGAGAAAAAGGAATCAATAATAATGCTTAAAAATATGTTAATGCGATATTGAATTATTAATGAGAGAAATAATAGAAATAATGGAGAATGGGTTGAAAGGAAAACTTATTGGGTAAGAATAAATTCATATTCATTTTCTTTGGATATGCTTTATCTTGAAGGCCAAGTTTCACCAATTTAGGATAATAATAATCATACCTATTTTATTTAGAAAAGAAAAGGGTGCTTTCCTTTAAAATATTAAATAAAACATTTGATGCTCAAAAAGTGGAAAATACTCTTAGATTCATAATCTACATATTAAAATATGCCTTTGGGTGAAATTTCACTCAATTTGGAGAAAGTGTGATTAAAAGGTGAAATTAGGAGCGAGAAAGTGTGTAGAAACTTCAAAATATTAAATGAATGCACAAACAACTCTAACATGTAAAATTATTGGCAAATTCGTATCCAACACATTAAATATGACTTTTGGGTGAAGTTTCATACAATTTGGAGAATCTTAAAGTCATTAATGAAGGAGGAAAGAGAAAATAGTAATTGATTTATTTAACACATAAAAGTTCTCAAAAGGCAAATCTAATTTTTATTCAGATTCTACATATCAAAAATTAGCTTATGTACAAAATATTCAACCAATTTGGGATTTGTTTGCACCCTCAAAAGAGGAGAGAGAAAAAGGAAATAAATGTGTTCACACTATAGTCGAATTTCATTATAGCTGTCATTTAAATTTGTCACACCATATTTTTTAATTTGATCTGGCACGTGATTCTTAGCCGTTGGATTTTTGATCCAACGCTCTCCGGATCATCTCCCACCCGCAGTCAGACTGCTACAGTGCCTTTGGGGTGCTTAGTTTTTCAAATCCACTTTTCTCGGCCAATACTCGATCTTTTTCTTTGATTTTTCCTCCCACATATTTGTGAGAAGATTCCACACCACCTGACCCTTTGGTTGTGAAATTTCATCACTATTTCAGAAAACACCTAAAGTTGGGCTAAGGTCTCTCCCACGGCCACATCACTTTTGGCGTATACCCTAAGTTCACCTATATATAGGGGTACCCATGTCTTCGCCTCTCGCTGCCAAGCCTCTCCTTCCACTCAGTTTTGTTGCACATTGCCTGTGTTGTTGTTAGTGATCAAGATATAGGCTTGGGTTTGCAGTATGCAGAGCTTCTTCTTCACATCGTCTCGTCTCAACTTGCTTGCACCTTTAGGTCTGTGACACTTTCCTCTCACTTCCTACATTCTTACTTTATCGCATCATGGATGTTTGTGATTTTAACCAATCTAGCTTGCACCAAGGAGCTGTCATGTACGCTTCCATGGCAGACGAGTCGAAGGGGATGAATCCCCTATGGAAATTGTCATCTTTGCCCTCTACTTCACTTCGCTCGTTCGTTCGTTTTTTCCTTAGGGGCCATTCGGTCTTTTTGCCTGGATTCTTATTGTCTTGAATGAGTCAACCATGCTCCTGACCAGGTGACATGGCCACGTTTGATTGGGCCACATCAATGATTTGGTCCCTCTCTTTCCCTCTCTCTCGCAAATTTTTATTCACTTATTTGGCTTTTTGATGAATTATGATTGGCTGGTTTTATAAAATTCATATCTTTTGCTCTGGTTGTCCAAAAATTACAAATAAATACTCGTTAGATTTAGAAAAATGTAAGATTTTTAATGGTATTGGTTTTTTTGTCTGGATATAGAGGTGATTTTAATGGATTAATCTAAATAAGTAATAACTTGTAAAATTCATTATTAAATATATAAAAGTCAGACAAATATAATAAAATATGTTTTGAACTTAGGAAAATATAATCTAAAACATGGAATGGTTTTGATAGCCTAATTCATTAATAATAAAAAGGCAATTTTTAAAGTTTTGAATAACAAATGCAATTCTAACCCTAATTTCACATACATGATAGTATTTGCTCTGAAAACCTATATTTGGATCTAGAAGTAATCTTGTTCTATTAAGACTCTATGGAAAGGTATGTTTGCATCCCTAATTATTCTTTTGAGCAATTAGCCTATGTTTTATCATTTTCTTGGTCCTATGGACAAAAGCCTATACACCATGTCTTTTTCTTTTGAAATTATGCTTCATGTCAAGTACCATATTTGTTATTGATCTTATGATTACATTATCTTCTTTGAAATTCTCTTGGAATCTTTACTATGATTTGTTCATGATGGAACTCAATTTGTTTTATATGCCCACTTTGATGTGGATGATTATGATGGTCACTTTTGTGGTGATTAATTTGTAAATCCGACTATACTTTTTACTTGCCTCCCTATTAAGCATGTTGTGTAACTCGGTAGCCCTAGAGTAATATAATTTGCATTAGTTTTTGGGTTATGTGCCCCTATTTATTTTTGGGATGGAGGTTATGTGCCCCATACCCGAGTTTCAAATTTATGAGGTTTGGTCCAACATTTTATATATTGGGAGTTTGGTTATGTGACAATCTCTATCATGTTTCAAGTTTATGAGGCTTGGATGCCTTTGTTATTTATGTTGTTCTAGTGTTATGTTTATCTCGCCTACATGCAGGTTGTTATGGGTTTTGTGCCCAAATAGATTATGTGTGATTTTGTGGAACCAATTTTATTATTGTTTTAATGGAAAGTATCCCTTTTGTTATGATCATATTCTTTTATGCCCGTTTGGGGCAGTTCTGACCTTTTTCATGGGAAGCCTTCTATACTTGATGTACCTCTTTCCTAATATATATTGCTCAAATTTCTTTTTTAGCATGCTCATACCAATTTTTTTTTTATATCCTCTTTTCTTTTCCTTTTATGGGGTACACTTCCAACCCTAGGTGCTGGAATAGGAAAAGGAAACCAAGGTGGACCTGGACCACAAAAAGTGTAGGTGACCTCGTGGGAGACTTTGATTGAAGTTTTTAGGTGATCCTCAGCTAGTCCTACGTGTAGTTAGTTTTCCCTTTATGTCACCCTACGTGGTGAAAGATTGGTATGATAAGAAGCTTTGTTATTGTTAAATGCATCTTTTAATTTCATTGCTACTTTGTGTTATGATACAATCATGATAAATAAATTTGGTTACATCCCTTCTAAGAAAACAATTTGGTGTGTTGTTTTGCCTTTTTATTTTGGTAGGGAGTGGATCCCTATGGGATCCCACTCCTTACAGCATGGTATCAGATATTGTGGTTGTCGGATATCTAAATATTTCAAACTTGTCTCCCTTAGTATGTTTACCTTTTTTCATAGGTTGACTATACCTAGTATCCTTGCCATGTGTAGGCAAAAACCCTAGTGGCGGGAGATAACTTGACTGTTGACAACCAGTACGGTTACGAGACACCCCAGAACCCTAGGTTTGGAATTCTAATGATGGATCCTCCCTTTACCACACTAGTGACTCAATGTGGAATGTCAGTAGGTCAGGAGACCCCAACCTCTGTTAGTATGGGCGTAGTCATCTATCCACAGCAAGAGTTGGACATGTTTCGTCAACGTTTTGCTACTACCATGGCAGGGAAGATGAAAGACCCTTCTGTACCTGAAAAGCCTAAGGAGTTCTCAATCACAGAGTTCATGAAGATGCAACCACCTTCCTTCAAGGGTGAAGGTGAAATAGAGATGGTCGACAAAGCTGATGATTGGATTCTAGCCTTAGAGAGGACCTTTGATGGTATGGCATATCCTCCTCACTAGAAGGTTAGGTTTACTTCATATGTTTTGGATGGACCCACTCCAGTTTGGTGGAATGAGATAGGAATGACATGTGATATCTTTACCATGACTTGGGAGAAATTATTGGTACTTTTTAATGGGAAGTACATCTACACTACTATCCTAAAGAAGAAAGAAGTAGAGTTCTACAGTTTGAAGTAAGGTTTCTTATCCATTTCTGCATTTGTACAAATATTTCTACTATTGGAACATTATGCAGTAGGTTTGGGTGAGGAATGTAGGGATGACCTATTTCTTCAAGGACTCAACTACAATGTGGGTTGTGCTCTTATTCAACAACTGCCCTTGACCTTTCAACAGACGGTAGATAAAGATTTGGCCGTGGAGTCCTACCCAGGGTTTCAACCCAGGGAGTTTGATAAGAAGAGGAAACCCTCAAGAGATGAGCAGAGAAGAGACAGGTGTGCTAAGTGCAATGGTTACCATCCTCTAGGAAAGTTCTCTCAAGACAAGAACCAAGAAAAGTATCAGCCTGACATCCGGGTTGTGTGCCATCATTGCAATGAACCAGGACATATTTGCCCTAGGTGCCCTCAGCTTCATAATGGACTTGTACCGGCTCAACAACAACAACCTCAAGTGCCTTATCAGAATAATGGTAACAGCAACGGTAAAAGACATATGGAAAGGCGAGCTGGAAGAGTTTTTTCTTTAGATGGTCAAGAAGTCTATGATGATGATCATCTTGAAGGTAACCCTTAGTCCCATAGTTAGACTTTCAAGTTATGTTTCCTTTTACATGGTACCTTGTGGATATATATAAAGAAGTTACCTTGGTACCTATAGTTTTTCTTGGCTTATTAGGATGAAACTTTTTAAGGGGTGGTAGATAGTTTTTGTGGATGTTTAGATTTTTAGGATGAAATCTCCTTAAGGGGTGGTATGATGTAACATATCGACACCTAGAACTTAATCTTATTCCAGGGTTAAGAAGTTAGAAACCTTAGTCTTTGAGTTTTAGTCAAACAAGGATAATAGTATGCTCTTTAGTGACTTTAATATGTTAATGCATGAATAAATCACCCTAAAATGCAGAATATAAATTAATATTACCTTCAAAATAATCATAAAATCAATGGTAGGTACATAAGATATGTCACACGAGGTAATAATGTGCATAAAAAGGCATGGTGTCCATAATTGAGAATAATGAATTATAATTCCACAAAGTACAAAATAAATAAACTTATGTGAGATAATATATTCGTTCTAGATCATTCCTTTGCCTTATGGTGCAAGGAAGATAAAAAGGAATCAATAATAATGCTTAAAAACATGTTAATGTGATATTGAATTATTAATGAGAGAAATAATAGAAATAATGGATAATGGGTTAAAAGGAAAACTTATTGGATAAGAATAAATTCATATTCATTTTCTTTGGATATGCTTTGGCTTGGAGGTCAAGTTTCACCAATTTAGGATAATAATAATCATACCTATTTTATCTAGAAAAGAAAAGGGTTTTTTCCTTTAAAATATTAAATTAAATATTTAATGACTCCAAAAGTGGAAAATAATCTTAGAATCATAATTTAAATATTCAAATATTCCTTTGGGTGAAGTTTCACTCAATTTTGAGAAAGTTTGATTAAAAGGTGAAATTAGGAAAGAGAAAGTGTGCAGAACCTTCAAAATATTAAATAAATGCACAAACAGCTCTAACATGTAAAATTAATGGCAAATTCGTATCCAACACATTAAATATGACATGTGGGTGAAGTTTCATAAAATTTGGAGAATCTTAAAGTCATTAATGGAGGAGGAAAGAGAAAATAGTAATTGATTTATTTAAAACATTAAAAGTTCTCAAAAGGCAAATCTAATTTTATATTCAGATTCTACATATTGAAATTAGCTTATGTGTTTCATCCAATTTGGGATTTGTTTGCACCCTCAAAAGAGGAGATAGAAAAAGGAAATAAATGTGTTCACACTATAGTCAAATTTGATTAGAACTGTCATTTAAATCTGTCACATCATGTTTTTTTAGTTTGATCTGGTGCGCGATTCTCAACCATTGGATTTTTTATGCAACGGTCCCCGGATCATCTCCTACCTGTGATTGGACTGCAACAGTGTCGTCGGGGTGCTTACTTTTTCAAATCTACTTTTCTCTACCAATACTCAATGATTTTCTTTGATTTTTCCTCCCACATCTTTGTGAGAAGATTCTGCACCATCTGACCCTTTGGTTCTGTGATTTCATTTCCGTTTCAGAAAATGACCAAAGTTGGGCTAAGGTCTCTCCAACAGCCACATCGCTTTTGGCGTATACCCTAAGTTCACCTATATATAGGGGTACCCATGTCTTCTCCTCTCGTCGCCAAGCCTCTCCTTCCACTCAATTTCATTGCACATCGCATGTGTTGCCATTGGTGATCAAGATATAGGCTAGGGTTTGCAGCAAGTAGAGCTTCTTCTTCACACCATCTCGGCTCAAATTGTTTGCGCCTTTAGGTCTGTGGTACTTTCCTCTCACTTCCTATGTTCTTACTTTCTCGCATCGTGGACATTTGCTATTTTTCCCAATCTATCTCACACCAAGCATCCGTCCTATACACTGCCATGGCGGATGAGTTGAAAGGGATGAATCCCCTGTGGAAATTGTCATCTTTGCCCTCCACTTCACTTCGTTTGTTCATTTTTCCCTTAGGGGCAATTCAATCTTTTTGCCTTGAATGAGTCAACCGTGCTACTGTCCAAGTGACATGGCCACATTTAATTGGTCCACGTCAATGATCCGGTCCCTCTCTCTCACAAATTTTCATTCTCTTATTTGGCTTTTTGATGAATTATGATTGGCCGATTTTATAAAATTCATATCTTTTTCTCTAGTTGTCTAAAAATTACAAATAAATACTCATTGGATTTAGAAAAATGTAAGCTTTTTAATGGTATTGGTTTTGTTGCCTGGATATAATGTTATAAAGAGGTGATTTTAAAGGATTAATCTAAAAAAGTAATACCTTGTAAAATTCATAACTAAATATATAAAAGTCAGAAAAATATAATAAAATATGTTTTGAATTCAGGAAAATATAAGCTAAAACATGGAATGATTTTGATAAGATAATTCATAAATAATAAAAAAGTGATTTTAGGGTTTTGAATAATCAATGCAATTCTAACCCTAATTTCACATACATGATATTAGGTGCTTTGGAAACCTACATTTGGATCTAGAAGTAATATTATTTTGTTAAGACTCTGTGGAGAGGTATGTTTGCATCCCTGATTATTTTTTTGAGAAATTAGCCTATGTTTTATCATTTTCTTGGTCCTATGGACAAAAAAGCCTATACACCATGTCTTTTTCTTTTGAAATTATGCTTCATTTGAAGTACCATATTTGTACTGATCTTGTAATCATATTATCTACTTTGACATTCTCTTAGAATATTTACTATGTTTTGTTCATGATGGAACTCAATTTGTTGTTATATGCCTACTTTGAGGTGGATGATTATGATGGTCACTTTTGCGGTGATTAATTTGTAAATTTTGACTATACTTTTTACTTGCCTCCCTATTAAGCATGTTGTGTGACTCAGTAGCCCTAGAATAATATAATTTGCATTGGTTTTGGGTTATGTGCCCTATTTATTTTTGGGATGGAGGTTATGTGCCCCATACCTAAATCTCAAATTTATGATGTTTGGCCCAACATTTTATATATTGGGAGTTTGGTTATGTGCCAATCTCTATCAGGTTTCAAGTTTATGAGGCTTGGCCGCCTTTATTATTTGTGTTGTTCTAGTGCAATGTTTTGTTGACCTAGAGGTTATACATTGTCTATATTTTGAAAATGACTTAACCATTCCATTCATATGTATCTAATATGTGTATTAAAGATTGATTTCAGATGTTAGGTAAAAGAAAAGGATCAAAAATCCAAAGCCCTAGATTGGGTCAAGTTCAAGTCAAAAGAGCTACAAGTGTGCAATTTTGGAAATCTATGTAAACGACCTTAGAACATTTTTGTAATCACTTGTAATGATGAATTTACTTGTAAATTAGTTGAGAAAATTGATTGGGACACTAAACACCAAGTTTTAATCACTTTAGATGCACTTTAGAAAATTGACCACATGTAGTCAATTGGTCGAGTTGGAAACTCGATCGATCCTCCTGGATCAAGTTTCTGAAGATAGCATCGGTTGAGTTATGCTTTCACAGAACTCGACTGATCGAGTACCTGACCAAATCGATCTTCATTGGTCAGTCAAGTTTTGCTAGGACAAATTCGACCGATGATTTAAATATCGGCTTTGTCTTTTACTCTATCGGTTGAGTTACCTTTATTGAAACTTGACCGATTGCACTGTATGGAATTTGCAGAAAAAGTGATTGTGACCGTTGGTGTGTGTTTTGAGCGAAAATAGAGTTGTTGCTTTGAGAAAAAAATATCTATTTTTGTATCTAAGTGTCCCACAACTTAAAGGGGCACCCTCAACTATAAATAGGACCTCTTGGAGTTCATTCCAAGGTTGCTCATTCACTACATGCTTGGTCCTATCTTAGTTGAGAGTGTTCTAACCTTTTGAGCCCCTTTCTCTCTCTACCTTCAAGTCAAATTTGTGAGTATGAGTGAGATAGGTTCCTTTGTAAGAGAGTTGATCCATGTATTGATGTAAAGCTCTCCTCCAGCATCTTCCTACCCTCTTTACTATCAAAGAAAAGGTTGAAGATCTTCTCCGAGTGAAGGAGAAGAGGTTTTTGTTCTTTAAGGTTGAATAAGGCAAGGTATTCCAGATCTCCGAGTGAAGGATATAGTCAAGTCAAGTTCTCAATAAAGATAGGTAATCCCTTGAAGGCTGAAGACTTGAAGAAGGAGTGGGTAAGTCCATGTTGATGGCTGAAGACTCCATGGTTCAAGTGGGTAAGCTCCTTCTATAGGTTGAAGATCTTTGCTTGTGGTACTAATCCCTTGGATGTGTGGTTGTTGTGTCTTGTAATCTTATGATGGAATATAAGAGTACCAAGATTGCAAATAATAGAGATTAACCACCTCTAGGTAATGGAGTGACATTGCTCCTAGTTAGGATGTGGAACCACTCTAAACCATTTGTCCAAGTACTTGCTCTTCCTTGTCTCTCATCCTTACTATGCTTGTTAGCTAAGACATCAAATTTGTTGTTTGTTTAAGTTTTTGTACTTAATATAATTTGGTGGTTTAATTCTTTTTGTGAGAATTGTGAAGCTCTATTCACCCCCCCCTAGAGCCCTTGATCTAAAAAGTGGTATCAGAGCAGGTCTTCTCTAAGCTACTTCAACAAGTAGGATAAGATGGGCGATTTGTCTCTTGGATCCCTCAACCTAGAAGGGAGCTTCTCCATGAGACCTCCGGTCTTCGACGACACCAACTTCCTATATTGGAAGAGAAGAATGCGGTTCTACCTTCAAGGTGTGAGCTATGAGATGTGGAAGGTAGTGCATATCAAGTATGAAGATCCAAAAGGGGAAATCTCCACTTGGACTGAAGCATAAATGAAGCAAGCTCAACTCAATGCAAAAGCAGTGAGAATCATCTATGTAGCCCTCACTCCATTTGATTTCAACCAG
Organism: Alisma plantago-aquatica; assembly: GCA_963693085.1. Classification (NCBI taxonomy): domain Eukaryota; kingdom Viridiplantae; phylum Streptophyta; class Magnoliopsida; order Alismatales; family Alismataceae; genus Alisma; species Alisma plantago-aquatica. The sequence continues at coordinate 74,020,623 of OY856415.1, forward strand.
ATATCTTCTTGGGACACCGCACATGAAATTTGGAACAAGGTATGTGTCACCTATGAAGGTATGGATCAAGTAAAGGTAGCCAAGATCTACATGTTTGGTGGGATACTTGAGAACTTCAAGATGGGTAAGAATGAGAGAGTGGTTGATATGTACACTAGGATCAATGTGATCATCAATGGATTGGCAGCCCTTGGGAGTGTGATGGACAAAGGCACTATCAACTCCAAGATCTTGAGATCTCTTCCTAAGATATGGGAGCCCAAGGTTACATCCATCGAAGAGGTGTACAAGCTAAGTGAGGTGTCAACCGAGGAGCTGGTTGGTAACCTTCAAGCCCATGAACCCAGGCTTGATAAGCAAGAAGAAGAAGAAGAAGAAAAAAAGGAGTCCAAGAAGATCAAGGACACGGCCTTCAAAGCTCAAATTGAAGAGATGGTTCGACAGCAACAACTTGCTCTCAAGTCCCCTACTCCTTCCTCAAGTGAAGATGAAGGCCCAAATGAACATGAAGCAAACTACTCCAAGGGCAAGCACTACAAGGGGAAGCCTTCTTCATCAACTCCAAGATGCTATGAGTTTGGCCAAAAAGGCCATTTCAAGAGTGACTACCCAAAGGCCAAGAAGAGCCATCACAAGAGCAGCCACAAGAAAGACAAGGAGTACAAGAGACAAGGTGAGTACAAGAGGAAAGAAAAGAAAGAAAGAAGATCCAAAGATGCAGCTCATGCAGCTTGGGAGGAGTCCTTATCAAGCTCTTCAAGCTTTGAAGATGGAGAATGCCACCTTGCTCTCATGGCCTCTACAAGTGAAGATGTAGGTGAGGTAAGTGAGGTAAGTGAAGTCAATATGCATGAGTTATCTAAGGAAACTCTTATTGATATGCTTAATGATTGATGGTCATCTTTTACTAAATGAAAATCTAAAAGGAAAAGATTAGGCAAGATAGTAGATGATCTTTATGCTAAAATTGAGATTCTTGATAAAAATGAAAAAATACTCCTTGATAGAATAGACTCTTTGTAAGGGCAATTTCTTGACCTTGAGCTTCAACATAATGGAGTAGAGGTTGAGAATGGGGTCTATCTTAAGATTATTGCAGATCTTAAGGAAGACAACCAAAAGTGCCCAGATGAGTTAGATGTTCTTAAAACTGAAAATGTAGAACTAACTCTCATTGATGATGCTAGGAAGCAAGAGATTCATGTTTATCAAAAGGAAATTTTGTTGATTAAATCTGAAAATGTCAAGTTACTTGCTCAAGTTAATGATTTATCTTCTATACCTATTTTGCAAAGTAATGAAGTTGCTAGCGTAGCTTTAGAATGAGATTCCTTTCATACTAAAGCCCTCTGTTTGGAGGCTGGCCTACTGCATGCTAGAGATGATCTTGCTAGTCTTTCTACTACTATCATTTACCTAAGTGATGATAATGCCAAGTTAAGATCTTCTTTGCAAACGTTTCTTTCAGGAAAGAAATCCCTCAATGATGTCCTAGAACACTCTACTAAACAAATTGGTACTAGTGGTTTAGGATATTATGGGACTTGTAACACCCCTGACCTGGGTTATAAGCTAACCCTAGGTGTTTTTCCTAAATATGAAATTAAAAGTTTTTAATTATCCTTTGGTATGTAATTAAAGCTTTTATGGAACATAAGTTTCCCTTTCTGTCCCTTATAAACCAATGTTGAAGTGATTGGTTGCAATATGGGGACCTATGTGCAATTTGCCCAACCAGAGGGGTTAAACTGCAAATTTCACATGTTTATATGTTCCTTTAATGTGGAGACAACATAGGAATGAATATGATGAGGTTTAAGGGATTTCCCAAGCTTGAGCACCAAGGTGCAGCTGTGGAAGCAACCCCTGTACTTGAAAACCCTAAATTGGTGTAAAATGCAATTTACCCAATTTGAGGGGTGCAACTTGTAAAATACATCATCTAAAACATCTTTTATGGCTCTTGGCATCATTTAGAAGAGGAATGATGAAAAGATTACTTTATGTGAATAATCATATAGTAAAGAACACCCTTGTGATTGAATAATCAAGGTGTATGTATAATAGCCCTTTTATGTATATTCTTTAGTGATGGGTTGATCCTCTTTGCCTTCAATTCTTGACCATAGAAGGAGTTTGTCCTTAGAAATAAGATGTGGGGACGTGCAAGGAAGAAAGGGAGTACTTAGATGAGAAATGAGGAAAACATATGTTCTTATGTTGAAAATTCATCTAAGTATATATACAACTTTTCTCACTTAGCAAGGGAACGACCCTCTCCCTTTCATTTCTTTTCCCCTTGCTCAAACCGACTAAGGAGAGCTCTGGAGCTCAGGAGGACGACCAAGGGAGTGCAAGGTAGGTTTGGATCCTTCCTTTTTGCTCAATTCTTGGATGAAACTCGGATTTAAGGTCAAATTCATGGCTAGCTCACTTAGCTCCATCTTTCTAGCCATCTCTTTTCAACCTTCCTTGGAGGATTCACCTTGGCCGACCTGTGGAGCTTCTAGGACGCCATTAAAGGCTTGGAACTCGAAAGCTTGGAGCTCAAGGAGCAAGCTTTAGGCGGGTTTTATAACTCTAAACTTGATGCTTCGATTATACATCTTTTCTATGCATATAGTTGATAGATCTTCTTCTTCCCTATCTTCCCTTGCATCCTTGCAAGCAAAATCGTGAAGAACTGCTACTGTTCTTAAGGTGGAAGATAAGGGCGTTAATTACTATGCTTATCCACAGATTTTCACTTTATCAAACGACCTCCACCTATTGCTCAAAACGGTTTCAAACCGTTTGGTGGGCAAACGGTTTCAGGGTCGTTTGAGGGCAAACGGTCTTCAAGACCGTTTGGTCCCGTTGACCAAGTGAAGACCGTTTGGGAATCTTGTTCATAATTATGTAGGTTAATCACCCACAAAATTTGAGAGGTTAACTCCAAAGGCATCGTGAGATATGAGCAAATCAATTAGCAAAACGAATTGAATTAAATTCTGATTTGCAATCTGTTTAATTTGCCCTTTTTGGGCAAACGGTCTCAAGACCGTTTAAGATGGTTGACTAAACGTTGACCGTTTGGGATTACTGTTCATAATGATGTTAATTAACGACTCACCAAATTTTATGGATTAATTCCAAACGAGTCATGAGTTGAAGGATGATTAATAGGGCAAACCCTAATTGAAATTAGTGCTGAATCTCCAATGAGTTAAGTTGAGATTTTAGGTTGATTAGCCCAAACGGTTTCAAGACCGTTTGGGAATCACCCAAACGGTCTCAAGACCGTTTGGGGGTCACCCCAAGACCGTTTGGAGGTCTGGGGTCAAGTATAGTTGATCAATTGAAGGTCCAAAGGCACCAAATCATATTGCAATTAAGTATTGATGTGATGATCAACTCAATAGATCAAACCTTGATGAATTTTCACTAGAGTCCAAAGGATGGATGGGCAAACGGTCTCAAGACCGTTTGGAACTCATCCAAACGGTCTCAAGACCGTTTGGTGTCAACCCAAGACCGTTTGGAGGTCTAGGGTTAAGGTAATTTGATCAATTGAGGCCCAATTACAATGGGTTATTGAAACAATCAAATTGCTGTTTTCTAAATATAGATCTTGTTGAGTTTTGGGTTGAAGGACCCAAACGGTCTCAAGACCATTTGGGGTTCCTCCAAACGGTCCTAAGATCGTTTGGGCACAACCCAAGACCGTTTGAAGGTCTAGGGTTGAGTTAATCTAATGGTTTGAGGGTCCAATTGTAGGAAATTGATGCATTGTTGAAAATTGCTGATTTTGACCTAATTGGACTTCAACCTTAGTCAAAACGACTTGGATTTTGGTCAAACTTTGGGCAAACGGTCTCAAGACCGTTTGGATGATGTCCAAACGACCTCAAGACCGTTTGGGCCAAGTTTGAGCCCAATTGGAGGTCAATTGATAGGTTCAACCTTGAATTGTTTCACATTGTTGAACATTGATGACCAATCAACTTGAAACCCTAATTAAGAACGATTGAACCCTAATTGGTTTACAATGGAGGGTCAATTTGATGTCTAAGTGGTTAAGGCTAACCTTAATTGGCTCAATTTATAAGTGGTTAGCATACCTTTAGCCAATTGAGGGCTTCAACATACATATCCTTGAACTTTGGTGACCTTTGAACCCTTTTGGAGGTCCAAACGGTTTGAGCCCATTTGGACCAAACGGTCTCAAGACCGTTTGGGTCCAAACGGTCTCAAGACCGTTTGAGACCAAACGGTCTCAAGACCGTTTGGGGCCAAACGGTCTCAAGACCGTTTGGGCTCAAACGACCTCAAGACCGTTTGAGCTCAAACGACCTCAAGGTCGATTGGTCCAAACGACCTTAAACCGATTGAAGTTCCAAACGGTTTGGAAGTCAACCCTTCCAAACGGTCTTCACCTCCAAACGGTCTCAAGACCGTTTGGATCCAAACGGTCCCAAGACCGTTTGGGGTCAAACGGTCTCAAGACCGTTTGAGTGGTTGAAACCGTTTGAAGGTTGAAACCGTTTGAAGATTGGTGATGGTTTGTACTTAACCATTTGATGATGTAATCAGTTCAATGGTGATCCAATTTAAACCCTAATGGTAACGTAGATCATTAAGGGACTATGTGATTAGTGAGTTAACCCATGATGGTGATCATGTGGCAAATTACCAAAATACCCTTGAGGGGTCTAAAGGGATAAAACCTTGTACTAATCAAACCCTAATCACATGATGTTGATGTTTTTGCTTATGTTAGTCAAGGAGACTTATCTCAACCTGATCTAGAGTGGTGTTGCCACCATTTACTAGTAAGAGGAGAGAGAAAGTATTTTCTAGAGAGAGAAAGTATCCTAGAGAGAGAAAGTACCCTTTTTAAGGTGGAAACTCTGGTGAGATACTTCAATTACTTATGAGTGTGCATGTTTAGGGAATGACCCACCTATGTGAGGTCATGGGAACCCTATTTATAATATCTAATGGATCTTGATCCTAATTAAGAGCCTTAATGATGATGTTTCTCTTACATAATGATGTAATGAGTACAATTCACCATGGAGTGAATAGTAAACCCTAAGTTTAGGGTGAAGACATGAAAGATGAATAGTAAACCCTAATTCAATTGAATAAAACCCTAATTGATGACTAGTTGAGGGTGATTCCATGTGAATCCCTAGTTGAGGGTGACTCCATGTGAATCCCTAGTTGAGTGTGACTCCATGTGAATCCCTAGTTGAGTGTGACTCCATGTGAATCCCTAGTTGAGTGTGATTCCATGTGAATCCCTAGTTGAGGGTAATTTCATGTGAAACCATAATTGAGAATGCACCCTTAATGGTTGAATTGTTTACTATTATCTGTTGAATGAACCATGCAGGTTGTTATGAGATGATAGGCATAACCAGGTAGGGAATGCCATGTTATACTAATGAACTTTGCAGATTGTTATAAGATAATGGGCATATCCAGGTATGGAATGCCATGATATATTCATTGAAAGCATGTCTTAAGCTTTATGAATAGTAACCCTTGTTGATGCACTGTGAGTGACATCTTTTGTAATTTATGGGCTGTAAGAGCCATAAATGTTATCAAAGTCATGCTTGACAGATGACTTGAGATGAAATAACTGATGATTGTGAAAAGTTAGGCCTGCTACATTTTAAGTATTCTCATATATAGCTGTGTTATTGTAAGATGATAAGAATACTGAATGTACCTAACTGATTAAGAGAAATAGTGAGAGGAATTGATGTAGATTCTTGTAGTCCGTCATTCCTTCACTAAAAGAGAAATGGTGAGAGGAATTGATGTAGATTCATGTAGTCCATCATTCCCCACCACACAGTCGAAGAGGTGAGATACATCCCTGCACTCCCTTAAAAACATAATCAACAGCGTAGTATATCTGTTAGAGTTATCTACGAGTTATTTGATTGATATTACTTTGAATAGCATAGAGGTTCTCATATTTTGATATTGATTGAACTCTGCTTATCATTAAACTGCTAGTGAATACCTTGAAGGCTTTTATTGCTTAGTTATTCCCTGCTTTGCTTATAAAGCTTCTAGTGGAGAATTATAACTCTCGCTGGGGCAATTATGTATAATTGTCTCACCCCGTAGACTTCTACTTTTTAGGTGGTCGTCGAAGACGGAGGAACAAGAACTCAGGTGACCAATCCCAGCAGCATCAGGAGCAGTAGTTATCTCAGGTGGAGATCTAGCCTGCTTCATGGTGTAGTATAGAGTCAGTCTTATGTGTCCTCTGTACTCTCAGGTCCTGGAGTGTTTTGAGTATGAATTCTTGAGAAGTTTTGTATCATGTTGTATATAATTACTCAAGAAGTAATTGTCAGTGATGTAAACAGTAAAATCCTTTTTCTATGGAAAAGGTTTGAGGTTTCAAGCGCTTGTCTCAAAAAGTTTTAATTTCTCGTGATTTTTGGTCTTCCGCTGTTTACCGAATGCTTCCGCACATGTTTAAATCGAGATTAATTCGTGGTTTGGAGATCGGAGCCCACAATTAAGTGGTATCAGAGCTCTAGGTTCGCCGAGTCTACAGAGGCATAGGACATATGAAGTCGAGTCTATCTTTAGTATTCCTTCCTTATCTAATAGAGTCTTCTACTCCTCAGGAGAAGAAGATACTTAAGATGTCAGAGCCACATAATGAGTATGTGGAAGGAAATAGTGCCAATGCACCTCAAGGCGGTGCAAGAGTACCAGAGGTGGAACAGCCTGTACCAGGACAACTTAGAGAGCCACCCCAGTTTGACCCAGCTGATATGGGTAATCCAGCAGTCCCGACTATGTTTGGGCAGTTTATGACTGCCATAACACATATAACCGACAGGTTGCCTATGCCTGCACCTAGGGCACCTGTCCAACCAGAGAGCCAAAGTATTGGGAAGACGTTCGAGCGACTACGTCGTGTCGGAGCTACCGAATACCATGGGACTGCTAACCCCGCAGATGCTGATCTGTGGTTGACAGAGCTGGAGAAGGCTTTCAGGATCCTGAACATCCCTGAAGCTGAGAAGGTTAGACATGTTGTCTATCTTCTCAAAGGAAGTGCTGGTCACTGGTGGACCATGGAAGAGCAGAAGAGACCTGGAATAGAAATCTCATGGGAAGACTTTCGATGGGAATTTGTCCAAAGATATTTCCCGAAGACCTTCCTAGATGAGAAAATATCTCAGTTTGAGAGACTGAGACAGGGTATGATGAACATTAGCGAGTATGAAGCTAAGTTCATGGAGCTATTGCGGTTTTGTCCGCATATGGCTGCCACAGAAGAAGAGAGAATCAGGAGATTCGAGAGGGGTTTGAATGCTGACATGTCTACCCCAGTGTCTGCCTTAGAGAACCGAGACAGATTCTCTACCTTCGTTGAATCAGTCCGAAGGATAGAGAGATCTGTGGTTGAGAAGAGGCAAACCCAGAAAAGATATCCACAATTCCAGGGTTCTTCATCTATGGACTTTAAGAAGTCTAGATCCTCTACACCTAACCCTCCACCATCCAGAACTAGTTCTCAGACTGAGTGGTCTCCAAGTAGGGATGGGGATCTTAGTTATATTCCAAATAAGGCCTCCATCATAGCATCAACATTGGTGTCTGGATCTCACCGACCTTATGCTATACCTAGAATCTGTTATCAATGCAGACAACCGGGACATCTGGTAAACGATTGTCCAGATGGGAATCCAATGATGACCCAACCTCAGGGGCAGAGTCAGCAAGGATCACAAAGGAGGCAGTTTTCTAGTGACAATAGAGGACGTGGACAGACGTCCCGAGCAGGTCAGAGGAAATAAAGCCATTCTGATATTTCATCTTCATGTTTCTATGTGATTAAAAACGTGAAAATAGTTGTTTTTGAAATTACTTTGACTAGTTTTATAAGGACACAAAGGAGATGAGAACTTATATCTCACTCAATGTTCCTTAAAATGTTTAATAATCTCTCTTATCTGTATGTCAAAAGATGAGATTTATAAGTGATGCCCGGAGGAAATATAGAAATGAAAAATCTTGTGTGTATAAGGATATGAAAAGTGAGGAATGAGACAGTATGTAAGTGCATACTACTTGATCTCAGTATTTGTAAACCCTGGCCAGGTATACAGCTATTGATGATAAAGTGAGTATGGAAACTCCTAGATTGATATCTTTTTGATTGCCCTGATCAAGCAATCATTCTGATACAACCTAATGAGTATCATGAAATAAGAAATATGGAACAATTAAAAAGGGAAAAGCTATGTGTCATTCCCAATTAAAAAGGGAAAAGCTATGTGTCATTCCCAATTAAAAAGGGAAAAGCTATGTGTCATTTCCAATTAAAAAGGGAAAAGCTATGTGTCATTCCCAATTAAAAAGGGAAAAGCTATGTGTCATTCCCAATTAAAAAGGGAAAAGCTATGTGTCATTCCCAATTAAAAAGGGAAAAGCTATGTGTCATTCCCAATTAAAAAGGGAAAAGCTATGTGTCATTCCCAATTAAAAAGGGAAGAGCTATGTGTCATTCCCAAACCAATTAAAAAGGGAAAAGCTATGTGTCATTCCCAATTAAAAAGGGAAGAGCTATGTGTCATTCCCAAACCAATTAAAAAGGGAAAAGCTATGTGTCATTCCCAATTAAAAAGGGAAGAGCTATGTGTCATTCCCAAACCAATTAAAAAGGGAAAAGCTATGTGTCATTCCCAATTAAAAAGGGAAGAGCTATGTGTCATTCCCAAACCAACAAAAAGGGAAGAGCTATGTGTCATTCCCAATTAAAAATGGAAGAGCTATGTGTCATTCCCAATCAAAAAGGGAAAAGCTATGTGGCATTTCCAATTAATAAGAAGAACTATGTGAACTATCCCAATTACATAGAGTTGTACAGGATTACTGAGTATATTATCCTTGTTAGATATATATGTTGTTCCTTTTGATAAATATTCTAGGGTGATGATAGAAGTATGTTCTTTTATGCCTCTTCTTTCCAATAATATAGACATCATATGTTAGGGGTTTATGCTCTGCATAAACATTGGTAAGGTTGAATTAGTGAAAGGAGCCTTGTGTGGAATTGCAGAATTCATGATACCTCCATGATATTAAGATAATATGTGGAGACTTGAGGACATGATTAATGAATACTCTGTTTCTCCTTTTGTCTGAGATTTCGGGGACGAAATCCTTGTTAGGGGTTTATGATTTGTAACACCCCTGACCTGGGTTATAAGCTAACCCTAGGTGTTTTGCCTAAATATGAAATTAAAAGTTTGTAATTATCCTTTGGTATGTAATTAAAGCTTTTATGGAACATAAGTTTCCCTTTCTGTCCCTTATAAACCAATGTTGAAGTGATTGGTTGCAATATGGGGACCTATGTGCAATTTGCCCAACCAGAGGGGTTAAACTGCAAATTTCACATGTTTATATGTTCCTTTAATGTGGAGACAACATAGGAATGAATATGATGAGGTTTAAGGGATTTCCCAAGCTTGAGCACCAAGGTGCAGCTGTGGAAGCAACCCCTGTACTTGAAAACCCTAAATTGGTGTAAAATGCAATTTACCCAATTTGAGGGGTGCAACTTGTAAAATACATCATCTAAAACATCTTTTATGGCTCTTGGCATCATTTAGAAGAGGAATGATGAAAAGATTACTTTATGTGAATAATCATATAGTAAAGAACACCCTTGTGATTGAATAATCAAGGTGTATGTATAATAGCCCTTTTATGTATATGCTTTAGTGATGGGTTGATCCTCTTTGCCTTCAATTCTTGACCATAGAAGGAGTTTGTCCTTAGAAATAAGATGTGGGGACGTGCAAGGAAGAAAGGGAGTACTTAGATGAGAAATGAGGAAAACATATGTTCTTATGTTGAAAATTCATCTAAGTATATATACAACTTTTCTCACTTAGCAAGGGAACGACCCTCTCCCTTTCATTTCTTTTCCCCTTGCTCAAACCGACTAAGGAGAGCTCTGGAGCTCAGGAGGACGACCAAGGGAGTGCAAGGTAGGTTTGGATCCTTCCTTTTTGCTCAATTCTTGGATGAAACTCGGATTTAAGGTCAAATTCATGGCTAGCTCACTTAGCTCCATCTTTCTAGCCATCTCTTTTCAACCTTCCTTGGAGGATTCACCTTGGCCGACCTGTGGAGCTTCTAGGACGCCATTAAAGGCTTGGAACTCGAAAGCTTGGAGCTCAAGGAGCAAGCTTTAGGCGGGTTTTATAACTCTAAACTTGATGCTTCGATTATACATCTTTTCTATGCATATAGTTGATAGATCTTCTTCTTCCCTATCTTCCCTTGCATCCTTGCAAGCAAAATCGTGAAGAACTGCTACTGTTCTTAAGGTGTAAGATAAGGGCGTTAATTACTATGCTTATCCACAGATTTTCACTTTATCAAACGACCTCCACCTATTGCTCAAAACGGTTTCAAACCGTTTGGTGGGCAAACGGTTTCAGGGTCGTTTGAGGGCAAACGGTCTTCAAGACCGTTTGGTCCCGTTGACCAAGTGAAGACCGTTTGGGAATCTTGTTCATAATTATGTAGGTTAATCACCCACAAAATTTGAGAGGTTAACTCCAAAGGAATCGTGAGATATGAGCAAATCAATTAGCAAAACGAATTGAATTAAATTCTGATTTGCAATCTGTTTAATTTGCCCTTTTTGGGCAAACGGTCTCAAGACCGTTTAAGATGGTTGACTAAACGTTGACCGTTTGGGATTACTGTTCATAATGATGTTAATTAACGACTCACCAAATTTTATGGATTAATTCCAAACGAGTCATGAGTTGAAGGATGATTAACAGGGCAAACCCTAATTGAAATTAGTGCTGAATCTCCAATGAGTTAAGTTGAGATTTTGGGTTGATTAGCCCAAACGGTTTCAAGACCGTTTGGGAATCACCCAAACGGTCTCAAGACCGTTTGGGGGTCACCCCAAGACCGTTTGGAGGTCTGGGGTCAAGTATAGTTGATCAATTGAAGGTCCAAAGGCACCAAATCATATTGCAATTAAGTATTGATGTGATGATCAACTCAATAGATCAAACCTTGATGAATTTTCACTAGAGTCCAAAGGATGGATGGGCAAACGGTCTCAAGACCGTTTGGAACTCATCCAAACGGTCTCAAGACCGTTTGGTGTCAACCCAAGACCGTTTGGAGGTCTAGGGTTAAGGTAATTTGATCAATTGAGGCCCAATTACAATGGGTTATTGAAACAATCAAATTGCTGTTTTCTAAATATAGATCTTGTTGAGTTTTGGGTTGAAGGACCCAAACGGTCTCAAGACCGTTTGGGGTTCCTCCAAACGGTCCTAAGATCGTTTGGGCACAACCCAAGACCGTTTGAAGGTCTAGGGTTGAGTTAATCTAATGGTTTGAGGGTCCAATTGTAGGAAATTGATGCATTGTTGAAAATTGCTGATTTTGACCTAATTGGACTTCAACCTTAGTCAAAACGACTTGGATTTTGGTCAAACTTTGGGCAAACGGTCTCAAGACCGTTTGGATGATGTCCAAACGACCTCAAGACCGTTTGGGCCAAGTTTGAGCCCAATTGGAGGTCAATTGATAGGTTCAACCTTGAATTGTTTCACATTGTTGAACATTGATGACCAATCAACTTGAAACCCTAATTAAGAACGATTGAACCCTAATTGGTTTACAATGGAGGGTCAATTTGATGTCTAAGTGGTTAAGGCTAACCTTAATTGGCTCAATTTATAAGTGGTTAGCATACCTTTAGCCAATTGAGGGCTTCAACATACATATCCTTGAACTTTGGTGACCTTTGAACCCTTTTGGAGGTCCAAACGGTTTGAGCCCATTTGGACCAAACGGTCTCAAGACCGTTTGGGTCCAAACGGTCTCAAGACCGTTTGAGACCAAACGGTCTCAAGACCGTTTGGGGCCAAACGGTCTCAAGACCGTTTGGGCTCAAACGACCTCAAGACCGTTTGAGCTCAAACGACCTCAAGGTCGATTGGTCCAAACGACCTTAAACCGATTGAAGTTCCAAACGGTTTGGAAGTCAACCCTTCCAAACGGTCTTCACCTCCAAACGGTCTCAAGACCGTTTGGATCCAAACGGTCCCAAGACCGTTTGGGGTCAAACGGTCTCAAGACCGTTTGAGTGGTTGAAACCGTTTGAAGGTTGAAACCGTTTGAAGATTGGTGATGGTTTGTACTTAACCATTTGATGATGTAATCAGTTCAATGGTGATCCAATCTAAACCCTAATGGTAACCTAGATCATTAAGGGACTATGTGATTAGTGAGTTAACCCATGATGGTGATCATGTGGCAAATTACCAAAATACCCTTGAGGGGTCTAAAGGGATAAAACCTTGTACTAATCAAACCCTAATCACATGATGTTGATGTTTTTGCTTATGTTAGTCAAGGAGACTTATCTCAACCTGATCTAGAGTGGTGTTGCCACCATTTACTAGTAAGAGGAGAGAGAAAGTATTTTCTAGAGAGAGAAAGTATCCTAGAGAGAGAAAGTACCCTTTTTAAGGTGGAAACTCTGGTGAGATACTTCAATTACTTATGAGTGTGCATGTTTAGGGAATGACCCACCTATGTGAGGTCATGGGAACCCTATTTATAATATCTAATGGATCTTAATCCTAATTAAGAGCTTTAATGATGATGTTTCTCTTACATAATGATGTAATGAGTACAATTCACCATGGAGTGAATAGTAAACCCTAAGTTTAGGGTGAAGACATGAAAGATGAATAGTAAACCCTAATTCAATTGAATAAAACCCTAATTGATGACTAGTTGAGGGTGATTCCATGTGAATCCCTAGTTGAGGGTGACTCCATGTGAATCCCTAGTTGAGTGTGACTCCATGTGAATCCCTAGTTGAGTGTGACTCCATGTGAATCCCTAGTTGAGTGTGATTCCATGTGAATCCCTAGTTGAGGGTAATTTCATGTGAAACCATAATTGAGAATGCACCCTTAATGGTTGAATTGTTTACTATTATCTGTTGAATGAACCATGCAGGTTGTTATGAGATGATAGGCATAACCAGGTAGGGAATGCCATGTTATACTAATGAACTTTGCAGATTGTTGTAAGATAATGGGCATATCCAGGTATGGAATGCCATGATATATTCATTGAAAGCATGTCTTAAGCTTTATGAATAGTAACCCTTGTTGATGCACTGTGAGTGACATCTTTTGTAATTTATGGGCTGTAAGAGCCATAAATGTTATCAAAGTCATGCTTGACAGATGACTTGAGATGAAATAACTGATGATTGTGAAAAGTTAGGCCTGCTACATTTTAAGTATTCTCATATATAGCTGTGTTATTGTAAGATGATAAGAATACTGAATGTACCTAACTGATTAAGAGAAATAGTGAGAGGAATTGATGTAGATTCTTGTAGTCCGTCATTCCTTCACTAAAAGAGAAATGGTGAGAGGAATTGATGTAGATTCATGTAGTCCATCATTCCCCACCACACAGTCGAAGAGGTGAGATACATCCCTGCACTCCCTTAAAAACATAATCAACAGCGTAGTATATCTGTTAGAGTTATCTACGAGTTATTTGATTGATATTACTTTGAATAGCATAGAGGTTCTCATATTTTGATATTGATTGAACTCTGCTTATCATTAAACTGCTAGTGAATACCTTGAAGGCTTTTATTGCTTAGTTATTCCCTGCTTTGCTTATAAAGCTTCTAGTGGAGAATTATAACTCTCGCTGGGGCAATTATGTATAATTGTCTCACCCCGTAGACTTCTACTTTTTAGGTGGTCGTCGAAGACGGAGGAACAAGAACTCAGGTGACCAATCCCAGCAGCATCAGGAGCAGTAGTTATCTCAGGTGGAGATCTAGCCTGCTTCATGGTGTAGTATAGAGTCAGTCTTATGTGTCCTCTGTACTCTCAGGTCCTGGAGTGTTTTGAGTATGAATTCTTGAGAAGTTTTGTATCATGTTGTATATAATTACTCAAGAAGTAATTGTCAGTGATGTAAACAGTAAAATCCTTTTTCTATGGAAAAGGTTTGAGGTTTCAAGCGCTTGTCTCAAAAAGTTTTAATTTCTCGTGATTTTTGGTCTTCCGCTGTTTACCGAATGCTTCCGCACATGTTTAAATCGAGATTAATTCGTGGTTTGGAGATCGGAGCCCACAGGACTGCTCCCAAAGGTAAGAGCAAGAGCAAGAACAAGGGTAAGAAGAAGAGTGTGGAACCTCCTATCTTCCATGGAGAGACTTTCGGCTCTAAGAACCCTATGGTATGTGTTCATTGTAAATGTGATGATCATTACTCTACTTATTTTCCTTACAAGCCCAAGGGGACCAACCCTAAGATGAAATGGGTCCCCAAACTAACCCTGGATCCCAAAGTTTGAGTTGGGTACCGACATACTTATTTCTTGCAGGTTAAAAAGAGATGGATTGTTGATAGTGATTGCTCAAAACATATGACAGGTGAATTCATCCATTTCAACAAATTCATGAAGAAGAAAGGAGGATCGGTGACCTTCGGGGACAACAAAAAGGGTAAGGTCGTAGGTGAGGGTGATGTAGGCAATGAGCTATGTATCAAGAATGTTTTGCTTGTTGATGGCCTACATTACAACTTGATTAGTGTAAGTCAACTATGTGATAATGGATATCTTGCGTTGCTTACATCTTTAGAATGTTTGCTTCTAGATTCCCTCACTTACAATGTCATATATAAGGGAACTAGAAATGGTAATCTTTATGTTATTGTTCTTGATGCTCTTAATCCAATACTTGATAGATGCTTGGTAGTGGATAAAAATGATATTTCTCTTTGGCATCATCATTTGGGTCATGTGAATATGCATCAAATGAAGAAGTTGAGCAAAAATGATTTGGTTCAAGGACTTCCCAAATTGGATTTTGAAAAGGATGAGGAATGAAAACCTTGAACACAAGGCAAACAAACCAAATCCTCCTTCAAATCCAAAGGAGTCATGAGTACCAAAATAGCTCTTGAGCTTCTTCATATCTATTCAGACCAATGAGAACGCAAACGCTTCGTGGTTCCCAGTATTGTCTTGTTATTGTTTATGATTTCCCTTGATATACTTGGACCTTCTTCCTCATCTCGAAAAGTGATACTCTTGATGTTTTCTTGAGATTTTGCAAATGGGTTGAAAACGAAACTTCTTGTCAGATTGTTTCTATCTGCAGTGACCATGGGGAGAATTTGAAAATAATCTTTTTGAATATTTTTGTGAAAAATCTGGTTACTCGCACAATTTCTCTTCTCCTCATACACCTCAACAAAATGGGATAGTAGAGAGGAAGAACAGGTCACTTCAAGAGATGGTGAGGACAATGCTTCTTGAATAGGACATTCCTAAGAAGTTTTGGGCCTAAGCCGTTAGTACCGCCTGTTTTGTGTAGAACTGAGTTTTCACACATCCTTCTTTGAAGAAAACCCCCTATGAGCTATGGCGTGGTAGAAAGTCATCCATTGATTTCTTTCATGTTTTCAGATGTCCTTGTTTTGTTTTAAACATGAAGGATTCTCTTGAAAATTTTGATCTGAAATCTTATAAGGATTTCTTCCTAGGCTATAGCACTACAAGAAGGGCTTATAGAGTCTTCAACATTGAATTGTCTAAAATTGAAGAATATATTAATGTTAAGTTTATTGAAACTAACCTTGTTGTTGGAAAGCATGTTGTTGATAATGATGTTGCAGATGACTTGATTCCTATCTTGAAAGACCTCAACATCGACAACAAAGGTAAGCAGGTGATAGAAGTTGAAGATGAAGAAAACAAGGATCCCACTCATTGCTTTACAAAGAATCATCCCAAAGAGCTAATCATTGGCAACCCATTTGAGAGAGTGAAGACACAAGTTGCCTACAACAAAGAAAAAGCAGACAGCGCCTTCATCTCACAGCTGGAGCCAAAGAACATCAAATAAGCTCATGGTGATGATGAGTGGATCCTATCCATGCAAGAGGAATTGGAGCAATTTGAGAAGAATCGCGTGCGGGCTCTAGTGTCAAGACCAAGTGATAGAAAAATCATTGGCACCAAGTGGGTCTACAGCAACAAGCTAGATGAGCAAGGCAAAGTGGTAAGGAACAAGGCAAGGTTAGTAGCACAAGGTTACAATCAATAGGAAGGTATTGACTTTGATGAAATGTATGCTCCTGTTGCTAGATTAGAATCTATTAGAATGCTACTTGCTTTTGCTAGTTACAAAAATTTATTGTTATATCAAATGGATGTTAAAAGTGCATTTTTGAATGGTACAATCGAGGAGGAAGTATTTGTTGCTCAACCTCTGGGCTTTGAAAATGACAAGCTACCTAATCATGTTTATTTGTTGCAAAAAGCTCTCTATGGACTCAAGCAAGCACCTCGAGCTTGGTATGAGAAATTAAAGAACTTTTTGTTAGACAATGGCTATGTCATGGGCAAAGTTGATTCTACTTTATTTCTAAAACACACTTCTAACAACTTTCTTATCATTCAAATTTATGTTGATGATATCATTTTTGGCGGGACTGATCTTAATATTTGCAAGGAGTTTAGTTCTCTTATGCAGAGTGAGTTCGAGATGAGCATGATGGGTGAGTTGACTTTCTTCCTCGTCTTTCAAATCAAGAAAACAAAAGAAGGAAACTTCATCAACCAAGGCAAGTACACACATGAACTATTCAAACACTTAGGGGTGGAGAACATGAAGTCAATGGATAATCCCATGTCCAATACTGCCAAACTTGATAGAGATGAAGAAGGTGAGAAGGTAGATGAGAAGCTATATAGAGGTATGATTGGAAGTTTACTTTATTTAACTGCCTCTAGACCTGATATTATGTTTAGTGTTGGCTTGTGTGCTCGCTTTCAATCTAGCCCTAGGAAATCACATCTTATTGCCTTTAAGAGGATTTTGTGGTACTTAGCCAAAACTCAAAATTTTGGACTATGGTATCCTAAGTCAAGGGACTTTACTCTTGTGGCATATAGTGATGCAGATTACACGGGGTGTTTGGTTGATAAAAAGTGCACAAGTGGCACTTGCTTCCTTCTAGGACCATGATTGGTATCATGGTTTTCCAAGAAATAGAGCACCATGGCATTATCAACTACTGAGGCTGAATACATTGTAGTCAGGAGTTGTTGTGCCCAGGTCCTATGGATGAAGCAAATGCTCCAAGACTTTAACATACATTTTGATGCTTCTCCTATCTATTGTGATAATGTTAGTGCAATCAATCTCTCTTATAATCATATATTGCATAGTAGAGCTAAACATATAGAGGTTCGCCATCACTTTCTTCGTGATCACATTGCCAAGAAGGATATTTATATCACGCATGTGGACACGGAAAATCAGTTGGCGGACATTTTCACTAAACCTCTAGCTAGAGAGCAATTTAACTTTATTCGATCTAAACTACTCATTGTTGCTTTGGATGATACTGATATGTGATCTAGCTAGTTGTTTCCATCCTATATGTTTTGATCATGTTTTTCCTCATCATGCTTGCCTATATATGCTTGAAATGTGTTTAACTTGCTTGTTGACATGCTTAGTTTTTACTTGTTTTTGGGTTTTTCTCTATTTCTTGGTTTTATCGCAAAATAGTACCCAATGATGAGTGATATGTGCCTAAGTATGTTCAATGTACATAATAGACTTGAAAAATGAATTTAAGCAGCATGTATATGGCTAGAAATTAAGATTGATGGTTTTAGTCCAGGTTGACCATCAGTCGAGTTTCCCCCAGGATGAACTCGACTGATCAGGAGCCGAGAGTTGTTCTTCAGAGAACCAATCGGTTGAGTTTATGACTCTCAGAACTCGACCGATCTGCGGGTTGAAGTCACTTAAAAGTTAGGTTCGGCCGAATATTCTCCCACTCAACTAGAGAATAAATGACCGATTCCTCTTCTTTTAGCCTTAATCTCTCACCCCCAGCCCTAAACCTCCCTCTCCTAGCCCTAGTTTGACCTAGATAGCTCGACCTAGACCTTCCCGGGTTCTCTCTGGTGGTTTTTGAACAGCTTTTAATGTTTGTTTTTCTTGTTTGCTCATTTTCTTCCTCTTTTTCGCCTCCATGGCATTCCAAAGGAGAAAATGACATGCTCCAAGCAATGTGCCTTCATCTTTGTCTTCTAATCGATTGATTCCTTTTGACGATACCTCATTTATCTCGATTGAGATTGTTAATCGTTACAAGGAACTTCTTCCTAGGAGTCCTTCTCCTTTTCCCGCCTTGATTGATCCATCTCCTAGGCATCACGCAGTTATAGATCAAGTCACTAGGTTGCTTTCTGTTCACCACCTCTCTACCTTGGCTGTCGAACGTGATTGCTTTAATAATTCCATGTCTAGCACTAAATCAGTTCACGAGTTCTATGCTAATTTGCGTTGGAACTACGACTCCCTCGATCCCCCTCCTAATACTCAAGTAATCCTCATGCTGATGATCGCGGGAAAGTGTTTCCAAATCTACGAGGATATATTAAATGTCTTCTTTTCTGGAGATGAGGAAAACCACACCTGGTGTAAGGATTATGGCGAGTATTTTGACCTTTTAGACCCGGAAGATTTCTACAAGCAAAACGAATTGACTCTCCCTGATATTCATCGTTACTTGAAGAAACCCGACGTTCCCTACAAGAAGAAGAGCACCCTTCCTTCCTCCTCTCTTGACCTTAGGAAGCACATTCTGGCATTAGTGATCAACTACAATATTCATCCGAAGAGAAATCAAATGGATATTGTAGAGAACACTGTCTTCATTATGTATTGCCTTTTAGAGAACATCAGTGGCAAGTGGGACAGATACATTCTACACCACATGACCTACTTTAACACTGGTAAGAACACCAAAGGCACCCACCCACCCTACTCAGCTTTGATTTGTGGTTTATTCCAGCTCGCCACTGAGAAATCCCTCTTTTCTGACTTTCATTACAAAGTAGCCAGAAAGGGTGTTTGTATCAGTGAGACCACAATTCAAAAGTTTGTGCCTGTGTTTGCCTCCTCTACCCCTGGTGCTTGTCCTTCTACCTCAGCCTCTGCAGCCCCTGTCTCCTCAGCCCGAGCTCCACCTCCTCAGCCTCCTCCTAGACCTAGTCATGCTTCATTTTGTGTATCAAATGAAACCCTTATGGGCTACATGATGCACCAACAAGAATACAACCAATAGGTTCAGGACCACCTGCATCAGGATTTTTGTTCTATCATGCCGACCATGAACCTATCATGTTCTTCACCCTACCCCACCTACCAGCCATACCCAGGTAGTGATTATGCTTCATATGCATACAATCATTACTACCCTGCTCCCGAGCCTTCCGTTGTTGCTCCTCCACCTCCACCTTTTGTTGTTGGTAGCTCCTCTCCTGCCAACCTCATGTTGCCTGCTGGCCCCCTGGCCACCTTGCTTGCCAGCCTTGGTGGTGAGGATGCTTCTAACGATGGTGATGGTGTTGGATCTGGTGATGAAGGCACTTCTACTACACCCTCTGATGGAGACGAGGACTATGAGCCAGGAACTGATGATGATGATGTCATTGATATAGATAGTTTAGATGTTTAGCTTGTTTCTTAGTTTTTATTCTAGCATGCTGGTCATATACATCTTTCTAGGCTATTTTTTATAAGAAACATCTAGGCACATTTATTTGAGTTGTACTATTTTATCCTCTATTTTCATCGCTTCTTGGTTGTAGTTGCTTTCTTGAGAACATGCATCTGAGTTATAATATATGTCATGTGCACTCTTGCTATTTACTCTGATATATCTTATGTGTTGGTTCCATCTTCTACCATATTTTGATTATGACTGAGATTGTATGTTGCTTTCGTCTCTGTGTGCCATATGATTGCTTGCATGTATATCTGGTTGATTGTGTTTTGGAGAAGACCTAGATTTTTTTTGCTCTTATACCCCCTACTTTTTTATAATGTCAAAAGGGGGAGAGATATTTTCAATGGTTTGAAACTCAATCATATTGTTATTCGTTGTTATACTATTGCTTATTTGCTTATGAGATCCTTTTTTTCATTTACTGTTTTATCATGTGACTTGCAAAGGATCACATAGTGCATATATGCTATGATTACTATGTGTAGATAGACTAACCATGCAGGTTAGAGAAAGCATAGATTGAGGGGGAGCAATTCACATTGTCCACATCTTGAATCCCCTTAATTCACAAGGCAAAGGTATAACTTCTATATCCTTTTCAATATGTTTGAGGAATGGTTTGTCATTGTCAAAAGGGGGGAGATTGTTGACCTAGAGGTTATACATTGTCCATATTTTGATAATGACTTAACCATTCCATTCATATGTATCTAATATGTGTATTAAAGATTGATTTCAGATGTTAGGTATAATAAAAGGATCAAAAATCTAAAGCCCTAGATTGGGTCAAGTTCAAGTCAAAAGAGCTACAAGTGTGCAATTTTGGAAATCTATGTAAACGACCTTAGAACATTTTTATAATCACTTGTAATGATGAATTGACTTGTAACTTAGTTGAGAAAATTGATTGGGACACTAAACACCAATTTTTAATCACTTTAGATGCACTTTAGAAAATTGACCACAGGCAGTCAATCGGTCAAGTTGCAAACTCAACCGATCCTCCTGGATCAAGTTTCTAAAGATAGCATCGATTGAGTTGTGGTTTCACAGAACTCAACGATGAAGTACCTGACCAAACCGATCTTCATTGGTCGGTTGAGTTTTGCCAAGACAAACTTGACCGATGATTTGAATATTGGCTTTGTCTTTTACTCTATCGGTCGAGTTACCTTTATTGAAACTTGACCGATTGCATTGTACGGAATTTGCAGAAACAGTGATTGTGACTGTTGGTGTGTGTTTTAAGCGAAAATTGAGTCGTTTCTTTGAGAGACAAAAATGTCTATTTTCGTATCTAAGTGTCCCACAACTTAAAGGGGCACCCTCAACTATAAATAGGACATCTTAGAGTTCATTTCGAGGTTGCTCATTCACTACATGCTTGGTCCTAGCTTAGTTGAGAGTGTTCTAACCTTTTCATCCCCTTTCTCTCTCTACCTTCAAGTCAAATTTGTGAGTATGAGTCAGATAGGTTCTTTTGTAAGAGAGCTACTCCATGTATTGATGTAAAGCTCTCCTCCACCATCTTCCTACCCTCTTTCCTATCAAAGAAAAGGTTGAAGATCTTCAATGAGTGAAGGAGAAGAGGTTGTTGTTCTTCAAGGTTGAAGAAGGCAAGGTGTTCCAGATCTCCGAGTGAAGGAGATACTCAAGGCAAGCACTCAAGAAAGATAGGTAATCCCTTGAAGGATGAAGACTTGAAGAAGGAGTGGGTAAGTCCATGTTGATGGCTGAAGACTCCATGGTTCAAGTGGGTAAGCTCCTTCTATAGGTTGAAGATCTTTGCTTGAGGTACTAAGCCCTTAGATGTGTGGCTTTTGTGTCTTGTAATCTTATGATGGAATATAAGATTACCAAGATTGCAAATCCTAGAGATTAACCACCTCTAGGTAGTGGACTGACATTGCTCCTAGTTAGGACGTGGAACCACTCTAAACCACCTTTCCAAGTGCTTGCTCTTCCTTGTCTCTCATCCTTGTTGTGCTTGCTAGCTAAGACATCAAATTTTCTATTTGTTTAAGTTTCTATACTTAATATAATTTGTTGTTCTAATCCTTTTTGTGAGAATTGTGAAGCTCTATTCACCCCCCCTCTAGAGCCCTTGATCCAACATGTTTATCTCACCTACATGCAGGTTTTTATGGGTTCGGTGCCCAAATAGATTATGTGTGCTTTTGTGGCACCACTTTTATTATTATTTTAATGGCAAGTATCCCTTTTGTTATGATCATATTCTTTTATGACAGTTTGGGGTAGTTCTTACCTTTTTCATGGGAAGCCTTCTATACTTTATGTACCTTTTTCCTAATATATATTGCTCAAATTTCTTTTTTTAGCATGCTCATACTAGTTTTTTGTTGATATTCTCTTTTCTTTTCCTTTTGTGGGGTACGCTTCCAACCCCGGGTGCTGGACTAGGAGAAGGAAATCAAGGTGGAATTGGACCACAACAAGTGTAGATGGCTTCGTGAGAGACTTTTCTTGAAGTTGTTAAGTGATCCTCAGCTAGTCCTATGTGTAGTTAGTTTTCCCTTTATGTCACCCTATGTGGTGAAAGGTTGGTATGATACGAAGCTTTGTAATGGTTAGATACATCTTTTAATTCTGCTGCTACTTTGTGTTATGATACAATCAAGATAAAGAAATTTAGTTACATCCCTTCTAAGAAAAAAAAATTGGTGTGTTGTTTGGGATGTTGCCTTTTTTATTTTAGTAGGGCGTGGATCACTGTGCAATCCCACTCCTTACACCTTGTTAGATAAATATTTCTCTAGGACATATCATTAATCTGAATTATCTCAAACTTTGGGATCTCACCCCATTACTTCTTTTCTATCATTATGTAGAAGATAAAACCTAAAACCATGTACATATTATCCATTATTTGGCTTACAAGTAAATAGTGGATAATCCTATAATTAATTATCTAGGCCACATTTTATCTTGGATCGATTTGGAAATTCTCTCATTTTCTTATATTTTGATTATCAATCAACCAAAAATATCTTGGATATTTATTATGATCATGAGTAGCATAAATATCAAAATTCATATCCCATGGACCCATATGTAAACCCTGGTTACCCAATTGGGCCGAAATGTGTCCCTAAGGCCCGTGAATCACATCTTGGGCCTTCCAAAGGTTCCCTGAGCCCAATTACATTCCTAATTACATTTGTAAGGCTCTGATAATCAGTGCACCTTATATTAGCCTCATATGAACACATATGCTCAAAAGCACATTATTTACTTAAACGAAACATTGAATTTGAGTCTAGGGTTGGAATCATCAACCAAGGTCCCTCAATTCCCTACCTTGTTATTTATACCATAACTTCGTTTAGGATTGAAATTTATGAATTTCAAGGATGTAACATTCGTCGGTGCCATGACCGGTTGTAATAGCCCAATCACCACGGTAATAGTTCTCTACAATAGAACTATTGCACATCCTCCAACTTGAACTAGTAACCATGATTGTGCACTGAGAACGAGTAACTACAATTATCAAACCTTGACACATTCTTGTAACCGTACATGTGTGTGGTGCCTGGCCCCAAGTACCGGTTCCCTGCCAGCAAAGCCGCCTGACAACACCTCACTCTGGAGCAGTTCCTTGCATGCTGACTCCTGGTTAAGCAACTTGTTGGTGCGTGCAGTGGCATTTGTGGTTGTGTGATGAGTGTATCTATACCCATTTTTACATACTGTTTTACTCACTTTTTAGGGGTTGTTGTGTTTCTATTTCCTGCTTTTAGCTTCATATTTACTTAATTGTAATTATCTTTCTATTTTTGACCTCTAATGCATTTATATATATATATATATATTGTGCATATGCAGCCAAGATTGTGCCATAACACCCAGATGGACGATTGAACCCTCACGATGCTACACCTTAAGGGAAGGAAGGCCTGAAAGCATTCCATTTTATCATCTTCCAACCACCTAGTCAAGTGAGTGGCTCTGCCATTTGCCTGAATCAAGCCATTCTCTATCTGAAGTCTTCCAGATTCTTACGTCCTGACGTGTGCTCCCAGCATCCATTCCATTCCAATTCACCCCATGTTGGTTCGCCAGAGAACTAGATGTGAGGTCCAAATTGAGTAACCCACATAAGTTGTCTGTTGGAATGAGTATGGGCCACGCAATCAAATGCCTTCGACCACAAGCATTTAACTTCAGGGTTTTAGAGGTGAGGAATGCATCTATAAAGGGAACCCCTATCATCCATTCAAAGGGTCTCTGATTGGTAATTAGAAGCCACATCATGCAACTCTATCAAGGAGCGAGGAGGCGGTGGCCATAGTGGAGATATTGTCTTCCTGCACCAGGCATCATGGCCTTCTCCGTCGTTCATACTATCTCTTTACCATTGTCCCTCGCAATGAGCAAGTAGACGCCTTATGTTGGGACATGGGGACTAGCCCTTATCACCCGTATTTTATCTTATCTTGTATCTAAACTCGAGAATATGGTTGTTAAATTAATTATCATTCTGCTTAATTTGCTGCCTTACAAATTGATAATTTGCTTTGCATATATGTTATAATCATGGATATGCATGTTGTTGTCAGTGTGATTAGAACACCAGAATGATCTTATTGTCCCCCTGAGATGTTAGCAAGGGATAGTGAAGTGATTGGACTTCAATTTTCTACACATCAAGGATGGTCGGTCATATGTAAGAGAATTTAGTTGGAATAAATAGGAAATTTGGATGCTGAGGATGGTCAGTTCCAAGGGAGTTTAAGCCAAGTGACAACTTGTATCCTGTGAGGGTTCAACAGCTAAGCCTCAATTTAGAAACCATTATCTAAGATTTAGATCTTGTTAGGATAATTATGCATGCTGAAGTAGTGAAACCTCATACCCTGGTGCTCTTTATTGTCTATTATTTATTTCTTTAATCTCTCTTGCTTTTGGCAACAATTTAGTTTAACCAATCTTTCAACTACTATGTGAGAAATATTAATCTTAATACTTATGAATCTATGTAACTACATAAAAAGGTTGTCCTTTGGGTTAGATCCTAAAGTATACTACAATAAGGATTCTTCTCATGTAGAGTGGGGAATTAGTGCACTACTTTTAGTTAAACCTATAAGTTATGCTTTTAGGGTTTTTCTTGGTGCGCCATTTGGAGCCCCATCATTGTGTTGCCATTTGTTTGACATGTTGATGATCAGTTGGTGTGGACATTGGAGATCTAGTGGTGTCAACAGTGGTTGTGATAGTGGTTACGATAGAGTCCTGGGTTGTGATAGTGGTGTCAACAGCATGAGAAATCAAGATGATGTAGATAGATACCTAGAAAAGGTCTTGGCTGATGACAAAAGCATGAAAGTGGGTGTTACCCTATCACTTATATTCATCAACACAAAGCAAATGTTGTTAATGCTTCAATGAGTATGATTTGGATTTAGTTTTTCCTATAATGTGTGGACAAAGAGATTACATGGCAAAACTTTGCAATGACGGGGCCAGTTTTGATCATTTTCAATGCATGGTAATCCTTCAATGCTGCTATGTCGTGGCCATATTCTTGACGACCATCACATGTGTATAAAGAAGATGCTTAACATTGGTAGGGGAGAGAAAGGAGATATAGAGAGAGATGTGTATTGAGGGATATTGCAATCATAGGCCCACCAACAAATGGATTGCAACACTAAAATAACTATGTCACGTGGAAGTTATAGATCCACAATCCAACGACTATAAACTTAGTTGTATTGAGGGGACAATACACTTAAGTGTATTCTAGCCTCTCTCTCTCTCTCTCTCTCTCTCTCTCTCTCTCTCTATATATATATATATATATATATATATATATATATATATATATATATATATATATATATATATATATATACATATATATACATATATATGTGTGTATGTATGTATATATAGTCATTTTTCTACTATGTAGTCATTTTTTCATCTTTGTCCTAACTAGTTGTTTAGACAAAGGGTCGTCGAAAGTGGATCTCCTCGAGTGAAGAATGCTAGAAGACCATGATATATTAATAAGAATAATAATATATCACAATATTTTATTTTATAAACACCTAATAATACAAAACTTAGATATGCATTGTTTGACACATCTCTTAATTGTAATTAAGCTTTGCATAATTTATAAAATTTTGTTTGATGTTTTCACCTTTTGTTTCATCGTTTATAAGACACAACTATCCTAAGGCACAACCTTATCACATTATTCTATCATACTAGATGTGAACTAGTCCAGATTGAGCTCCATTTGTGCATCAGACTACAGTTGAAGCATTCTTTGTTGTAAAAAATAGAATTCATCGTAAGAAAGTATTTTAAATGTACAAACAAAAACAAATATTGGAACAAAGAGCTTGAGAATCAGGAAATACATGATGTGACATTTTTTTGTAATCTTCTAGAAGCATACTCCTATCTGATTAAGGTCAAAATAGGGTGGAGTCAAATTTAGCTTATTCTCATGTTTGTGAACATAAATCATGATGATAGTGGACTTGTGCAATCATACTTCATATAAGTAAATAGATCTACATTGTTGAATTATGGGTCCAACTCGAGTTCGTTTAAGGTATAGTTTCGTGTGAAGGATAAAAAAGTGGTTTTTTATGATTTGAATGTCCATGATTCATCCTAACAATTTTGTATTTCTATTATGAAATGGTAGAGAAAATACAATATTAGTAATTTAATCATGTTCAAAATAACAATGTATAGATGTCAATCCTCAGAGTGAAAATGGTTTCTATAATGGACTTGAACGTACTAAGTATTCAGAAACATGCTCTAGATGAAAGAAATCTAGTTGACCAACTTTAGTTAGATCTTAAGCTTTATAAATAATGAAACATGTTCTAGAAATATGCCAGTTGAACAATTATTCCTTTTTTTTTATCGTAACATATCTTTTAGACGCATATTGGCTTTCAAGATACAACCACTAGATTGAATTTCATCTAGAAGAAGGTGGTGAATGATGTAAAAAATGTGTAAGACTGTATTAAAATCTTTAGATGAAATGCACTATTTATTTTGGGGGAAATAGTTGTTGCTTTTGGGAGAGTTTGTGTGATATGAATAATCAATAGGAGGAAATATTTGTCATAATTCTTTAAAGAGAGTGGAGTTAAATAATAGATGCATTTTGGAGAAAAAATCCATAGGATTTAGAGGTTTTGAGGTGGTCCAAAAGTGAATAAATTAGGCTATTTCAACTACAGGAAATGTAAGAAAAAACAAATTTATGGCCACTACTTGGTGATGATCAAATGGTAGTTAGATCACCGTCTTATTTGTACCATGCAGTGGGGATATGGACATCAATTTTATAGCATGACATCTATGGTGAGAAATAAGAAAGAAGGAATTGGAAACTCTTGCATATTTTTCTAACAATTAAGACTTTTCTCGTCACATATAGATTGGGGATAGAGTAACCTCTAAGTGTGTAGATTCCACGTCCCCAAAAGTTGTTCAATTTCCAATAGCTCCTCCAATTATAGTATGTATGAGGTTCTAGGATGGTATCTACCTTATAAAGGGGATGTATGGAAACGGAAAGGGAAATGAAAAAGGAGAGACTAGTTTTATGGTGGTTGAGTCTGCTAGACATGCTCACACTAGGGGTAATGGTGGCCTTCGTTGATATTGGTGGTCGATGCCTTCATAGATCTTGATAGTTTATGGGAAGGTTTAACGATCCCCATTTAATGTCTCACAATGCAAAATTGAGGCATCATTCAACTAGAAGATGGCCCACCCATTCTGGTGGCATGGTCATGTCAATGACCACATGATCCCTAGAATTCAATCCTAGGTGGAAGTAAGGTGGTTGAGGGAAGGTGCTAGACATTCATGTAGGCGGAGGATTTTTTCCATGAGGTAATAACATAAGGAGTATGGAGGAGATATCATTGAGCTTTATTGGTAATTTATTATTGTCTTTCTCATGTGCAGAAGGAGAAGCCAAAGAAGAAGAAGGGAGGGTGATTGGGTTTAAGTATCTCATGGGCAAAAAAATTGGCATCGTCCAAGGTACATTAGAAAAAGCAAACAAAAAGAGGAAACCAAATTTTCATTTCTCAAAATGCTTCAAAATTTGGAAAACTATATAAATTAGGATGATTATTCAAAATTCCAAATGAAGGAATATTGTTAAGGTATTTTGATAAATAAGTCTTTAGAATTTTTTTTGGACCTAAATTAGTCACTCAATATGAAAATTTTTTGAGGAAATAGTTTTTTAATATAACGTTCAATCAACAATATTTTATTGTATACTCGGATAACATAATTTTGGATAATAAACAAACGAAATGTTGAGTGTTTCTATGATATTAGGGTTTTGACATAATATTTAAGTATAGAAGTATAAAACAATATGCCATAAGCACACAATTGAAAAGTAAAAAAGAAAGTAGAAATTGAAACAAATAATTTTGGAATCAACCAAAACATCACATTATGTCTAAAACTATAATATGTTTTTTTGCTAACACCATGAACCCAAGTTTTTTCAGAGATCTTCTTCACAAAGTGTGGACAAAACTCTTACCATGATGGATCACCTGGTCTTACTTCAAGAACCAAAATGTGAGCTTCTTTGTCTTCATTTATGTGTGGGGATGTCCAAGATGTTGTTTCCTCTCTGCACGACACCCCCATCTTCTATCTCTTATGTGGGAGATGATTTTGATCAAGGGTTTCGTCGATGCTTGAAACACATTGTGGTTGGTGGTGGTCTAGGATTTGATGATCTGTAGTGTTGTTTGGCCACACTTCCTATGCACCTTGGGGGTGGACATCAAGTCCTTTCGCATTCTCTCAAGTTCACACATAGGATCTCCAAGATCATATCATGGAAGAGGCCAATTTGTGCCCATAAGAATCTACTTTTTCATTAAGCATGATAAATAGTGCAATATCTTGCCATCCTTTTTGTGGTTTAAGCTATCTTACTCTGTGATCCCAAAGATCCAATATATTTTAAAGAATGCCTACTATAGAAAAATCATCTAGCAATTTGCTACAAGTGAGCTATCCATGCGGTAATGTGCTATTCTCACTTCTCTACAAGCCAACAATGCACACAATTACTTACTTTTTGTTCCTATTAATGGTCTTATATTGTCCATGTATCCAGATGAGTGTAGAGCTATCCTTTAGTATTGACTCATGATCCCCTTATATCTTGGTGATGAACGTTGCTCGCTTTGTGATGCTATCACCGCTGATATTTTCAAAGATCATGTTGTGTTTTGTCACACAAGACTCAACTTTAAGTATCGTCATGATGTGGTTTGTGATGTTATTTTTTAACTTGTCTCTCATGTTGAGATTTAAGTATTGAAGGAGTCTCATGTGCCCTTCATTGGCACACAGTCCAATGGTCTCCACTCACAACATCCCACTGATATCTTATTGTTCGATTGGATCAATGACATATACACCTATTTTGACCTCGGTGGTGTTTCCCCTTTGACAAGCATCCCTTAAAATGACTTCAAAGTAGAAAAAGTATGTCATGACGCTGCATCAGAAAAGGTCCATAAACACAGAGCAATTTGTGAGACATATCATCACAATTTTGTTCTCTTTGCCTTTAATACATTTGGGGTTCTTGTTGATGATGCGATATATCTTCTCCATCATTCAAAATGTAACTAAACATTATGATGCATTATGTGTGCATTTCATATCTACTTTTTGCGCATATTCGCGCACAAATTCAATTCATTTTGCATTCCATTTAGCCTCAAACCATACTTAATTTGCCATATTTTAGTTACTTTAGTCGTTGCTTGATGTTTATCACATGTACATGTAAAAGATGATAATATGAACATAATCCATCCCAAATCCAACCTTAGTTGGATTCCATATTGATTTATAATGGATACAGAGTTTATCTTAAAGAAACAGCACAAGACACGCCATCTTTATTTGTACACAACGTGTAACTTTTCGGGAAGGGCATTCTCCATGCAGAGCAAAATACATGTCATGTGTTAATTAATACATGGGAATGTAAAACTCCAGAGACCTCTGTCCCCAAACTATAGAATAGAAGACACAACGTGTCATCATCAAGACACAATGTGTCCTCATGTTCAAAGGCCAACTTTAACTTTCTGCTAATGCACACGAGCGTGTGTTTATTAGCACGAGACGTGTTCCATCCACCCAAGTTGACTCCAGTAGTAGCTACACGGTGTGTCTTTATTGGAACACATCATGTACTTATCGTGAGAAGTAGTTCAAATGCCAGTTACACTATGCTACACATTGTATCTTCACAAAAACACATTGTGTCTTTATCAGTTTTCTATAGTGTGAAAGCAACCGCCCGTCGTTTTAAAAATGAGTGTAGCCACTTGGGGCAGTTATCACTCATAGTTTGAAGCATATTTCGACTGAAGAGAGTTGCAAAGAAAAAGGGGGGCGAATTGGGATAAGAAGAGGATGTTTCTTGAGAGAGAACCTCATTTCTTCATCATTTCTTGCATCTTTGTCCTCCAAGGTGTAGCTGAGCTTATATACTATGGACAAGCTTCTCGGGAGAGAATATAGTTTGTGTTGGAGCATCTATAAGGGTATAACTTCGTCCTCGAGAAGGAGTTTAGTTCATTCCACTTCATTCTTGGTTACTTTTAGCTTTTCTTCTCTCTGCTCATGGAAAACACTAAAAATTTTGTAATTTACTCGTGTGTCTTCATCGTGTGCAAGTAGAACCTTTGTTTTGGGGCATGGGAGAGTAGCTCCCATGATACTACTCTTATGAACTCATAATTCATATAATATGTTAGTTAATTTGCTTTTCCATGAGTTTTTATGGTGTTTTGATGCTTGTATGCTTGGCTGGCCACCATTTGGACATGTTTTATGCTTCTTTATGCTATTCGGGAGAATGTATGAGGGAGAAGGGAGTATATCTCATGGAAACACGTTGTTGACCATGGGTGTGGCAGGAGAGTGTTGAGGATTTAAGATTACATTCGAATCCAAGTATAGGCACAGGAGTGCTATGTGAAGATGAGAATCATCTCATGACATCAGGAGGTGCATGACAATGACAAACTCCTTGTAGACTGATGGCATGTTTTAATTTTCATAGTTGCACATGGTGTTATAGTATGATAGTGAAATCTTATGTCCAAGACCTTCTAAAACCTAATGAAAATCTTTAAGTTTAAGCTTTTGTTATTACTTTGTCTTTTAATTAATTACAATCAAACTCAACTATTGTAATCCGACTTAGATTGTTGAAAATTAGTTTCACACCTAGCTTTTCCTAGATCTCTAAGGTTTGACCTTGACTATAATTGATCATTTATACTTGTGGGTGATTGATGAGTTGAGATATATAAGATTAAAACTTGTTTGCCTTAGGCAGTCAACAAGTTTTTGGCATCGTTGTTGGGGAGCTACAGTACTATTAGTTAGAGTAAAAGTGCTAGTTAGTATTCGAGACTAAGTCATTATTTTCCATCTTTCATATTGTGTATCCTTTCAATTTTGTGATTCTCACTTAACTATTGATTTTGTAGGTTGCATGCATCTCTCTAAGAGGGGTCTTCAGACAACAATCTTCTTGGACTTGGAAATTGAGTTGACTTGTTGCAATCAAAGGAGAGCAAGAAGAGGTGATAACTCTATAAACTTAAAGGGATCACAACCATCATCATCTCACTCAAAAACTTCACCACCGTCCTCACTCGATCACTGTCAAGAGTCAGAGATGGAGGACAATTGTCCGCTTAAAGAATTTTTTATGTCGGTTGCCATCAACATATGTGGAGTCATTAATCATCCTGCTGTTGAAGCTAACAATTTTTCCATCAGTCCCACTATAATGTAGATCATCCAGCAGAATCATTTCAGAGGAATGCTTATGGAAGATCCAAATCTTCACATGTCCAAGTTCTTGCAGTACATGAACACCTTTAATATCAATGGTGTTCCAGGTGAAGGTGTACGTCTACTCCTATTCACATTCACATTATGAGACTAAGCCAAGGCATGGCTCTCCTCTTTGCCCAAGCGGTCTATCAAGAGTTGGGATGAACTATTGCATGCCTTCCTTACCAAATATTTTCCTCCAAGCAAGACAGCTCAACTGAGAAGCCAACTCACCAACTTCAAGCAACAGGATGGTGAGACACTCTATGATACATGGGAGAGATTTAAGGATCTGCAATGCCTTTGTCCTCATCATGGTTTGACCAACTGGTTGTTACTTCAAACTCTCTATAACGGGTATTTGACAAAACTCGTATGACTGTTGATGTTGCTGCAACTGGAGCTCTAATGAACAAGTCCTATAGTTAAGCACGTGCTATTATTGAAGATGTGGTGCTCAACCATAGTCAGTGGAGCATTGAAAGGACCAACCAACCCTTCTCATCAACTAGCTCAAGTGAGAAATCTAGTGGGAAGCACAATGTAGATGCAGTAGATCTCATTGCAGCCAAACTTGATGCTTTGACTCAAAAAGTTTGAAAAGTTGACTACTGACTCTATTCAAGCAGTTGAGTAAGTGTTTGAAGCATGTGCAACATTTGGGAACAACTCGTCCTCTTGTTTTGCACCACAAATGAACACCACATAGATGCCAAAGTGGTTCAATGTAGTAGGCAACTTCAACATCAAACAATCTTACAATCCTTTCTCAAAAACCTACAATCCAGATGGAGGGACCATCCAAAGTTTTCTTATATGTACAACTCTCAGAACCAACAACAACAAAGTCGAGCTAAAAATCAACAACCTACGAACAATCTCCAGCCCATGAACAACAACTTCCAAGATATAGCAACAACGACAATATGAATTTCAATCAACTTCAACAAATGAGTCAACCACAACAAAATTCCAACTTAGAGAGTCTTCTTGAGACTTTTGTGACTACTCATATTCAGTAGAATGATGAGTTCTGGGCACACGGTAATATCTTGAAGGATGTCATCACACAACTTTCTTCTAAAGTTGATGGGATTGTCACCCATACCTAGATGTTAGAAAACCAGATTGCTTAACAAGCCTTACCCAACCCAGGAGCACCTTCAGGTTCCTTACCCTGTCAACCAGTTATGAATCCCAATGAAACTTGCAAATCGATGACCCTAAGGAGTGGAGTGGCCATAAGAGGTTCTTCACCACCTTCTAAGAGGAAATATGAAGAAGTTAATGATGTCACCTTGGAGGAGACTGTTGAAACCCAAAGGAAGAAATATGTTGGAAATCCACATCAAGATGACTCTTCTTGCAAGCCTAATGCTCCTTTCCCTCACATTTTTGCTAATACCAAAGATGATACTCAGTTCAATAAGTTTATGGATGTCTTGAACGAACTTTTTGTGAATATGCCTTTAGTGGAAGTCATAGTTGAAACGCCTTTTTATGCTAAGTTTTTAAAAGACATTCTAATAAAGAAAAGGAGATTTGGTCAAGCTAAAACCATTATGTTATCTGAAAGGTAGAGCTTTATAATCCAGAATCATTTTCCTGAAAAACTAGATGATCTAGGTGCTTTCACTCTCCCTTGCAAAACTAGAGATTTCAACTTTTGATAAAGGCCTAGTTGATCTTGGTGCTAGCATCAGCTTGATTCATGTTTCTCTATGGTAAAAGCTTAACTTGGGAGATTTGAAACCAACATTAATGACGATTTAGTTAGCTGATGTTAAATTAAATATCCTAAAGGGTGATTGAAGACGTTCCTATGTATATAGGGAAATTCTACATTTCGTGTGACTTTGTAGTCCTGGAGATGAATGAAGATCCATCAAACCCAATCCTTTTTTGAAGGCCATTCCTCTGTATTGTAGGTTGTCTTGTGGATGTTGGCCAAGGAAAACAAACTGTCAGAATTAGAGATGAAGCACTTGTATTTTCTATTTATGATGCTAAGAAAGCACCCAGCTTTAAGTAATATCTTTGTTTGACAGATATCATTGATACACTACTTGAAGGAGAAAAGAATTTTGTTGAGACCATTCTTTATGACTTTGGAGAAGATGAAAAAGAAGACACACAAGCCACTATCAATGAGAAGAATTATGAAGCCTTCAAGACTCCAATATGTGAGGAAGAATCAAAGGAGAATGAGGAAAGCATTATCATCGCTCCAAATAAAAAGGTAGATTTAAAACCCCTCCCACCGAGGTTGAGGTACGCTCTCTTAGACTCAAATTCCACCTCTTGAGTGATTATAAATTTTGAATTGAATGAAGAATAAGATGAAACACTATTAAATGAACTTAGAAGCTATAAAGATGTAATAGTATACTCACTTGATGATCTTAAAGGAATTAACACATCTATTTGTATGCATCGTATAGCTTTAGAAGAAAATTCCAAACCTTGCATAGATCCTCCAAGAAGATTAAACCAAAATATGATGGAAGTGGTTATAAAGGATATTTTCAAACTTAAAGATGCAAGAATTATTATATCACATCAGTGGTAGTCCTTGAGTGATCCCTATACATGTTGTACCCAAGAAGGGAGGAACTACTGTAATAAAAGGGGAAAATGATGAATTACGTCAAACATGAATTGTCACGAGGTGGTAAATGTGCATTGATTATAGAAAATTAAATAAAGCTAAAAGAAAGCACCATTTCCCCTTACTTTTTATTGACTTGATGTTGGAAATACTTTCCCATCACTCTTACTTTTTCTATATTGACGGGTATAGTGGGTTCTTCCAAATTCCTGTCTACCCACCCGATCAAGAAAAGACCATTTTTACATGCGCCTATGGAACATATGCTTACAAGAGGATGCCTTTTGGGCTTTGTAATGCACCTGCCACCTTTCAAAGGTGTATGGTGGCAATATTCTCTGATTATATTGAAAAGATAATGGAAATATTTATGGACAACTTTAGTCATTATGACAACTCTTTTGATGATTATTTGTTGAATCTAACTAAAGTTTTGTAGAGATGTAAACAAGTCAACCTCATTCTTAATTGGGATAAGTGCTATTTTATGGTGCAAATAGGGGTCATGCTGGGCTATTTCATTTAAAGAAGAGGAATTGAAGTGGACAAAGCAAAAATAGAAGCTATTGAAAATATGTCAACTCCAACAAATGTGAAAGAAATTCGTAGTTTCTTGGGACATGCAGGGTTCTACAAAAGATTCATAAAAGACTTTTCTAAGATTGCAAGGCATCTATGTTCCTTGCTAGCCAAAGACGCTATGTTCGTGTTTAATGATGACTGCCAAATAGCCTTTCAAAGATTAAAAGATGCTCTAGTTTCAACTCCCATCATCAAGCCACCAGATTGGAGTGCTCCTTTTAAAATAATGTGTGATGCAAGTGATTACACTATAGGAGCAGTTTTGGGGCAAAGGAAAGATAACAAACTCCACACCATACATTATGCAAGTAAGACCCTAGATGATGCACTGATCAATTATGCCACAATTGAGAAAGAGATGCTTGATATAGTCTATGATTTTGATAAGTTTAGACATTAGATAGTGGGTTCCAAGGTCATTGTGTACATAGAACATGCTATAATTAGGTACCTCATGGGCAAGAAGGATGACAAGCCCCTCGTCTCATCTGTTGGGTACTGTTATTATAGGAGTTTGACTTGGAAATCAAAGATAAGAAAGGGACAGAAAACAATGTAGTTGATCACCTCTTACATCTCTCAACAAGTGTTGAAGACAAGGTTCCAATTGATGACAATTTTCCCATTGAGAAGCTATATGTGGTAAACTCTCTTTCTATGCCATGGATTGCTGATTTTGCAAACTATCTAGCCATTGGATGCCTTCCCCCAAATTTCACATATGAACAGAAGAAAAAGTTCCTTCATGATGTCAAATTCTATTAGTGGGACGATCCCCTATTGTTTAAGCAATGTGAAAAATGGTCTTATTAGGAGATGCATTCCCAATGAAGAGATTACAAGTGTGATTTTAGATTGTCATTGCTCCCCTTATGGTGGACACTTTGGAGCAAATAATACTTCGACCAAGATTCTTCAAGACTCTTTCTATTATCCAACTCTATTTTGTGATGTGCACGCTTTTGTTAAAGCTTGTGACAAGTGTCAAAGATCTTGATGGATTTCAAAGAAGGATGATATGCCATTGAATTCAATCTTAGAGATATAGGTCTTCAATGTGTGGGGCATAGATTATATGGGCCCTTTTCCTCGTCATGCATCTACAAGTTCATCCTAGTAGCATGTGATTATGTATCCAAGTGGATAGAGGCAATTCCTTCCCAATCACCAGATGCCAAATTCGTGACAAAACTATTTCAAAAGACCATCTTTCCCAGATTTGGAGTCCCAAGAGCAATCAAATCTGATGGTGGCAGCCACTTCAATGAAAGAAACTTCAACAACCTACTCAGTAAGTATGGAGTGAAGAACAAGGTGTCCACACCCTATCATCCTCAAACCTTAGGTCAGGTGGAAATATCTAATAGGCAGATATCTTAGAAAAGACCTTCTCTAGCTCAAGAAAAGATTGGGCATTGAAACTAGATGATGCACTATGGGCATACATGATGGCTTTCAAGACTCCAATTGGCACTACCCCCATTCAAGATAGTCTATGACAAATCTTATCACTTACATGTAGAATTAGAGCATAGAGTACTTTGGGTGATCAAATTCCTCAACTATGATCTAAAGAAAGTAGGGGAGAAAAGATTGTTACAGCTCTAGGATCTTGAAGAACTAAGAATGGATGCATATGAGAATGCAAAGATAATTAGGAAAAGATAAATAGGTGGCACGACAAGAGAATCAAAGTCAAAAAATTCAAAGAAGGAGATCAAGTCCCACTATTCAATTCTAAACTTTAAATTCTTTCCACTAAAACTCAGATCTAAATGGTTTGGGCCATTTTTAGTCTTGAAGTTCTATCCCTACAGGATAGTAGAGCTACAAGGCTAACAATCAACCTTCAAACTTAATGGATAGTGATGCACGTTATACACTAACGGGGAGGAGATTGACAAGGGAGCCTCTTGATCCCTCCTAGATGCATGATTCAAGAGCTTAAGAGTCTCACTCTAGACTCTAAATGGAGGAACTCATGGGAGTTGACCCCACATTAGGATAGATTTCTTTATTTAGTATCACTCAAGAACATTTTCATTTAGTCATAAATTTATCATGGATGAATGTAATAATTTAGACTCTCATAGCCATATATCATTGTCTCTATAGGTGTTGAACAAAAGAAGATGAGTTCTATAGAAATTCAGAAAGATACGACGTGTCTTTATTTAAACATGTCGTGTCCAACCCTCACAGATGAATGTTCTAAGCAAAACTCCAGAACACACGTCGTGTTCAATTTTTGACACGGCGTGTACGGTCATAGGATCCAGTCATTGGAAACTCACATGGCATGTATTAAATAGCACATGATGTGTTCTCATTAGTACAAGAAAGTCATAGACCCCTGGAATCTTACGTGATGTGTTTTAATTCTGACATGACGTGTACGTTGTACGTTGGGAGAGTCGCTGGAAATTTACACATCATGTTTTTATTCTGACACTTCATGATATTATCAGTTCGAGGATAACCAAAGTTGTTGGAAATATGCACGTCGTATTTTAAATAGAACACATCGTGCACTTTTCAATTAAGTTGAGTTTCTAATGAGGAAACGATTTGAACATGGGAATATGTTTTGCAGCCACTTACATAGGGTCTATATAGAGTTTACACAACCCCATGTGGAATTTCTAGTTCCATCATTGATTAACCGTGTAGTTAAAGATCCTACATATGTTACCAAAAACTGCTCTACCACATTTAAATATTTTGGTAAAGTGAAAAAGAGTGTGTTGTCTAGCAATCCACCCCCAACTGGAGTTTTTCTCAAAGAGTGGGTAGATTTCAACGCTCATGTGGTGCTCATTGGGCAGAATTCCAATGTGACCATTAATCGAATGTCTCTCTACACTATGAAATCAACTGAATCCCATCTCACACTTCTAATTCTTGGATAGGTTTCAATTTATGATGGTTCTTTTGCACCCAGCCATTGATCTACACCCTAATGAAGACTTTGTTGATCCTGATGGACCCATTACGCTTCACACATCCACAAACTATAAATAAATATCTCCTGCGTCAATTTGAGGTATCTCTTCTTGTAGCTATTCTTGCAAGCCTACTACACTCCATCAATGTCTAAACATGAGAAGTCGGGTTGTTAACCCTAATCTCAGCCACCTCTCTCCCTCACACATTACAAACTAGTATGTTCCTCAGTCGTGTGCAAGCTTCTTCTGCCGTGTGCGACACCATCAACCTTCGATCAACTATTGTAGCTCCACAAGGTGTCGCCACCCCGCATTGCCTCCACAACTGTCGTAGAAGATTCTCTCCTCCAAGTGAGCTTAATTGCCTCCACAAGTCGTCGATATCCACAACTCATGTGAGGCTCCTTCTTCATCTCCACCATCAAAGGAAACTCCTTCATCACCTCCATCATCTAGTTCAACTTCATCACTGGTGATAGAAGACACGTTGTTAGCCGCCCTTTCCATGCCATGTGAAATCGACTGCCTCCACCTCTGGACACGTAAGAGTTCTAGGTACACGACCTGTACTCTTTGGAACACATCCTGTTTTCACATGTAGTTGCCACATTCCAACCCCTTCCTGCTTCTGGAAGACACGTCGTGTCTCATCTTGCACTCGTCGTGTCCAAGTTTGTTTCAGTCCAACTTCATCAACAATGGCCCTAGTCAAGCAAGGATCAAACCGCAAGCATGGACCAAGCTCATCCTCAACCCCCGCCTATGTCTCCGCAACCCAATTCAGGGTGACTGTAGAGGAAGACCCCACATACCAATGTAGGGAAATACAACATTAGATAGGTAGTGGAAATAAAAAATTTACTGACATATTTTCCTTTAACCAGCAGATCGCGTCAATAACTATACAATGGGAAGAATGGTTTCATGAAGAAATACTGTGATGACCCAATTTACAAATCAAGCCATCACCAGTAATATTCGCGGAATAACCATAAGCAACAGAAGTAACAAAAATCACTAAGAATTAAAACCATTTTGCACATAGATCCTTTTCCAAGAAACTTCTTAAATAAAGAACCAAAACTTTACATACATGTGGTTCAGATCGTACATACATCGTACTGTCTCAGCTCAAGGATAACAAGTACCAGTTGCTTTACTCAAACATATACATCAGCAACATAAAACCTCAAGGAAAACAAACCAAAATCTCAAGTCATTCATAAAAACCACTAAGAACTATCTCCCAAGGACCGAAGAGTACAAAGATGACACATATGACTTCTATCTACAAGGCACGACAGACAAGGCACTCAACTTGAGTTACTACTATTGTCCCTGCTGATGTGGTCCTTCCTCTACAATCTGGTTTCTACTTCCTCGTCCGCGCCCACCTAAAAATTGTGGATCCCATGGGGTGAGACTATTGTCCCAGTGAGAGATATAACTCTCTGCTAATAATAATATTATCACAGGAAATAGTATAAAATTGAGCAATGGATACTTTATGCAATTAGCAGGTATATTTGTAATGCAAAGCAATAGTATTAATAAGATAGTTCAACTGTTCATAACAGAGTTATAAAGCATATGTTTGCTTTGTAAGGAATATGAAGAACATGTATAACATCTATCTACTAAGACGTATAAAAGTAATGAGGCATCAACCAATGTTTTCCATATTCGATCCTTAAGCAAATACGCTATACGGATGATTACATGTTCACATTTACATTTATGCCCAGAGGAGATGAGGTATACCGCTCATGCTCCAACCGAACACGACTACGTTAAGCATCAGTACCATACAAGGTCAGTGGCATAACCAACTGTCAATACCTCACATGTCTCGATCAGAACAAGATAACTGGCAGGACATCTTATGTCAACTGCAAATAGCTTTGATGGGGTATAGCGATATCTTTGCTATAGAGTTACAACTGCAACATGTACTCTCTTCGAGAGAAGACCACTGAGCTTTCTCAGATTATTCATCATCAAGAAGACCACTGAGCAATATTGGTTTAATTTCATAAGGAAGACCACTGAGCAACCTGGTGTAGTTGGGGAGTCCACTGAGCACTCTTATTTAGTTGGGGCGTCCACTGAGCACCCCGGTATAATGATTACATATTCAAAAATATGTATACCAAGTTAAACTCATTTCACCATGCAGCAAATCGTGACACTGAATGGATATATGGTCTAGGCAACTACATGATAACATTTATCTTGATTAATTAAGTGCATTACAATACCTTTTAGCATCAATCAAGCTGCAAGCAAGAATTATATCAGATGCTACAAAGAATGGTATAGTATGTTTATCAAGTACTTTCATATTTCTTTGGAACACATATATCACTTAGAATCTCAATCTCTTATCATCATCATGCTTGGGTATTCAAACCCTTAGTTCATCACTGAGTACTGTCACCACTTAGTAGGTAACCATTACCTCTAGGTCATCAGACCAAGGTATTAATTCATGTAGTTCACAAAGCTCATTGAATTTGTATCATATAAACATCATAGCTCTTACTTAGCTATGCTCATCACCTCATGATACCTGCATGGTTATTATTTTATGATAACAAAATATCTAATACATGTCATTACCATGAAATGCAAAAGAAACACATTCTTCCATTAATTAGGGTTAGGGTTTCCCTTCATCAACCGATTGGGGTTTCAAATCATCTCTTCACCCATTCTTAGGGTTAAGTTTTACCTTCATTTAACCAATTATGGTTTCAATGTCACATCATAAAAGATTTTTTTTGAAGGTGTCATGCCATATCTATTTAACCAAGCCAATCGGCCTGAGCCAAGTTCAAGTACACTTCAGGAAAAGAAGAAATGAAATCAAAAGAAAGAACAGACCCCTTACGAGCATCGCTAGCTATAGCGTTAGCTACTTTATTACAACTACGACTCTTAAACAGAATAGAGAAAAAACTAAAATCGGCTTGAATAAGCCTGATGTCCTCCATGATGCCTCCCAAGAAATCTCATCTCCTTGCTGGTTTTTGGAAAGTTGTTGCCACCACTTGCGAATCTGTTTCTATTTCAATACGGACCCAACCATGCTCCCGCACCCACCTTACCGCTTCCCGCAGGCTCAAAGCTTCCGCTAGGGTGACGTCCTTCATCCCTTCCCATTTCCTTCCCCGGATGCCCAGTATTTTGCCCTCTCCATCTCTGACCACCATACCTGCCGCAGCCATCCCGTCGTCCCCCACTGATGCGTCCACGTTGAGCTTCAGCCTCCCCACCACCGGTGCCGTCTAAGCTGCCTCATTGTTGCTGCCTGCTCGTGCGTCCGCTCGTCCTCCCGTCTACGTTGTCAACCTGGCATGGTCTCGCAGCAAGGCGCCCAAGCCGGCTTTGATCGCTGCCCCGTTAGGATTTGGCTTTCGGAACACCCTGTTGTTCCGCAACGTCCACGCCGCCCACACGGTAGCAACTAGATCCATCTGCATGTCCATGTCCTCAGTGCCCATAACAGTGGCCACAACCTCTGTAGCATTGAGGTCCTTCAATTATTCAGTCATGTCACGTATTTGTGGTGAATCTTGCTCCCATAATTCAACTGCACTCGGGCATCTGAGCATCATGTGTATAATAGATTCACGCTCCGAATAACAAAGAGGACAAAGCCCATCTGTATTGCAATGTCTATCATATATCCTGCCCATAGTTGCCAAGCTTCCATTAGCCGCCCTCCACATGAAGTGTACTGCATTCGGTGCAAGCCCACTCCTCCATATCTGCCTACATAGACTCTCTCCCGGCTGGGATATGTGGGCTATGGTGTGCTGCCGCCCAATAGAACCTAGCCAGTATGCCGATCTCACTGTGTACTCCCCATCCCTCACTGGCCACCAAAACCTGACGTCCACCGTCCGTCTATAGCTAATTGGTATGGAAATAATATCACGAGACACACTTTCCGGAAACTGATCCCGTGTGAGGTCAACATCCCACTCCCGCCTTCCTTCCTGCATGAGGTCCTTCACTTGCGATATCTGCTCTCCCTCCCCCTCCTTGTAGATCTCCAAATCGTCCACCCTCTTCGGCACCCACCTGTCATCCCATACATTGATATCCTCCCCATTCCCGACCCTCCACTCCATCCCCTCCAAAAGCAATGCTTTTGCCCCCCACATGCTCCTCTACGTATAGCTCGGATTATAACCCCTTCTGGCCTCCAACAAATCTGTCTCTGGGAAGTACCAGGCTTTAAGGACTTTGGCTACCATCAAATCTGGCTTAGTGTATATCCTCCAGAGTTGTTTAGCTAAGAGCGCTTGGTTGAAAACATGAGGATCCCTAAAACCCATTCACCCTTGCTTCTTTGGCTTGCACATATTCTCCCAACTTATCCATGCAATTTTCGTTTCATTCCCCTTTGCCCCCCACCACCATCTAGCCACCATGCTATGCATTTCATCCACCATCCCTGCCGGTAACTGGAAAATTCTCATGACGTACGTCGGTATGGATTGTGCCACTGCCTTGATGAGGACCTCTTTTCTTGGCTTGGATAGAAGCTTTTCCGCCCAACCTTGTAGCTTGTGCCACACCCTTTCCTTTATGTAGCTGAAAATTTGTTTCTTGGACCTCCCTATGGCTGTTGGTAATCCCAAGTAACGGGCATGCCTCTCCACCTCCTTCATTTATAACAACGCCTTGATTTCCTCCCTCTTCGCATAACTCGTCCCTTTGCTGAAAACAACCTCCGACTTAGAATAATTCAGTTTTTGCCCGGACGCCTGTTCATATTGGATGATAATTTCAGCAACTTTCAGACACTCCATGGTGGTTGCTCTAGCAAAGAGAATGTTGTCGTCTGCAAAAAAGAGGTGAGAAATACTCGGTGCTGATCTACTAACTTTAATCCCATGAAGGAGATTGAGGTTAGCAGCACAACGTAAAGACGTAGAGAAAGCATCCGCACAAAGAATAAATAGATAGGGTGAGAGAG
Organism: Alisma plantago-aquatica; assembly: GCA_963693085.1. Classification (NCBI taxonomy): domain Eukaryota; kingdom Viridiplantae; phylum Streptophyta; class Magnoliopsida; order Alismatales; family Alismataceae; genus Alisma; species Alisma plantago-aquatica. The sequence goes on from OY856415.1 coordinate 74,063,320, forward strand.
GGTCTCCCTGCCTGAGTCCACGGGTAGGCTGAATCGTACTAGTCTGGTCACCATTGATGGAAAAGGCATGATTAACAGTCGATACGCAATCATACACCGTAACCCTCCATTTGTCTTGAAAACCTAGCCGTTTCAAAACGTGCATCAAGAACTCCCATTCCACTCGATCATAGGCCTTGGACATATCAAGCTTCAAAGCTAAACTTCCCCTTCCTCCTGTTTTTTTCTTCTTCATCTTGTGGAACACTTCATAGGCAATAAGGGCGTTATCAGTGATCATTGTACTCGGGATGAAGGCACTTTGATTCTCAGAAACAATGTTGTCCATGTGAGGTTTAAGTCTATTTGCAACCACCTTAGAGGCAATTTTGTATATAACATTACACAAACTAATGGGTCGGAAGTCTCCCATTGCCGTTGGCTTTTGCACCTTAGGGATGAGAACCACCAGTGTATTATTGACTTTTCCCAAGCTCCTTTGTCCATTCCACCACCCCTTAATGTAATTCACCACATCCTTCCCAACTATATGCCAGTATTTCTGGAAGAAAAGGGCTTTCATACCATCCGGTCCCGGTGCTTTGTTTGGGTGCATTTGCTTAAGAACTTGTAGGACTTCCCCTTCAGTGATATCCACCTCTAGTTCCTATGCAACCTCACTACCTATTTTCCTTTCCAGTCCCCTTGTTGCTGCCTCAAACCCCGACGGGTTACTTGTTGCGAAAAGATCTGCAAAGAAGTCCATTATCACTTTTTGAATTTCCTCTTCCTCCGTTCTCCATATCCCCCTATTGTCTTTCAGCCCATCAATTTTGTTTCTCTGTCTCCTGCTCGAAGCCTTATGGTGAAAATATGAAGGATTTCTATCCCCATCCCTCATATCATTTGCCCTTGCTCTCGAGAGCCAGTAAGATTCCTCATAGTGCAGCCAGTATTGAAGTTCTTGAGATAGGTGTTCTGCCCTCTTGAGCATGTTATCATCTGGAGGGTGGGCCTGCACTTCCATGAGTTTCGCTTCAAGCTCCCTTACCTTCTTCCTTCTGAATTTAAATTTTTTATCCGCCCAATCCTTCAGATTGACCCCACATCTATTCAGCTTTGCAGTTATGTCTTCCGTCAAACTGTGGCTCCAAGCCTTTTTTATAGTATTTTGGCACTCCTCCTCTACCACCCATGCCGGCTCAAAAGCAAAGAAATCATGCCTTCTTTTCTTCCTGTGAACCTGCCTTCTGTCCGCAGTAATGATAATGGGGGCATGGTCTGATTCATAAATAGGAAGATGGATCACCTTACAGTATGTGTAGCGCCCTCTCTAGTCTAGATCTGCTAAAGCCCGATCAAGTCTCTCCTGTATCAGTGTCTCTGCAGATAGGCCTCGCCTCCAGGTGTAGATACTACCCGTGTATCCCAGGTCAACTAGAGCACAGTCATCAATAGCGTATAGAAACCCCTGCATGATTCTTTCTTTATTTGGCGTGCCTCCCAGTTTTTCCGAATTAGACACTATCTCGTTGAAGTCCCCAAAGAAAAGAACAGGTACCTCTGACTCACTCTTCAGCTTGCGCATCAGATCCCACGTCTTGTATTTGTTCGGTTGATCCGCCCATCCATATATTCCAATAGCTTTCCATTTCCCAGTGCTTCCCTCATCCACCAAGCATTCCACATGCCTCTGAGAGTAACTTACAACCTTAACTTCTACATTCTTCCACCAACATCCCACACCTCCCGCTCTCCCTATACTAGAAATACATACTCCATTAAGAAAACCACAGCTTCTCTTCACTTCTTCCAACTTAGTATCAGCTATCATAGTTTCCATAATGAAAACTATGTTCGGACTCTCCCTCCAGCACCATGACCAGAGAGCTATCGCCTTGTTGGGGTCGCCCATCCCCCGACAATTCCAGCTTATGATTTTTATTGTCCTTCGTGGGGTTGGTCCGTCCCAACCTCCGCTACTTGGGCATATGCAGCCCTATCAGCTGACGTGGTCTCCTCCTCATGTTGTCTTGCTTTTTTCCCGGCATCAATTTGCATATCCTGTGCATCAAGCTCCATATCACAGCTTTCCAGTTCTCTGTTTCTTTTCCCTGCTATGGTTTCCCATTCAACTTCACTGTCCGGAATGCCTAGTCGTCCTCCCCTGCTCATTTTATAAACCCAAGGAGTGTGCCTCTTCCTTTCCTTTATGCCCTTGCTTCTCATCTTTTGTTTGTTGTTCTCCACGTTAGAATCTTTACCTTGAGCCCTGGTGATAACCGGTTCCTCTCTGTAAGTGGTTGTCAGACTACGTGAAGCCTTCGCGCTCACCTTCTCAGCAGCTACGACATCCTCCCATATCACTGTCCCCCTCCTCTCCTCCTCCCCCTCCGGTGCTTCCTCTGGGATGCCGCCCTCCTCCCTGAGTGCAAATAGCTCCTCCAAGGAGAACCGTATCCTCTCCTCCGGTGCCCCCCATCTCACCGCGACGCTGGTCGCCCCATCATCCTGCCCTCCGCTTCCCACGTCGGACGCACAACCTCTCTCCTGGCCTGCTTGCCCTGTCAGAGCCCCCCCTCACCCTGCTGCTGACCCCGCTCCACATCCACCCTCGCGGTGTTCCCCGCTTGGTGCCCACCTGCCTGTCCCCCTTCATCACCTGTGACGGTCCCTTCCCGCCTGCTGTCCGCAGACTGGTTTGATCCTTCTCCCTCACCTCCCTTCTCCTTCTGTGAGGCTGTGGATACCGGTTTCCTTTGGAAATTCAGTTTCTTCTTTACGAAACCCGCCCCAAACACCTCTTCGTACACATTGACCCTGGGTTTGCGTGGTGACGCCTTCAACCAGGGACCCCACTGCCCCCCTTCCCTTTCCTCTTCTTCCACCTCCGGGCAGTCCTTTTCTCCGTGCCCTAGCCTGCTGCAGGCATAGCACAACAGCAACAGTCTTTCATATTTGACTTCGATGGTGACAATGTCTCCCCTCCTTGTCCGGATTCTTAAAGAGCGTAGTAGAGGTTTACTGATATCGATTAGGACACGTATTCTAGTTGACGTCTCCCAACCTAATTCATCGCGATCCATCGTGATAACCTCTCCAAGTCTTGATGCTATCTCGCGCACCGCCTTCTCACCCATGTACCCCAACGGCAGTCCGTAGAATCTAACCCAGAACGGGCTCGACGTCAGTTGCACCATAGCTGGATGCTCCTCCTACGATACCTCCTTGAACAAGAGAAGACGATTGTTGAAGTTCCAAGGAGCCCCTTCCATGACCTTGCTCTTATCCCTCCAATCAAAGAATTGTATGATGAAGATATCCGATTCAACCTTCTTGAATAGAACCTTGTCTTTCAGCCCCCACGACTGGATCAAAGTCTTCTGCGTAGCCCAAAAGTTGTAGTTTATATCAGTCAATATCCGCGCCACCAGCGCCAGGTCCATATGTACCTGGCCCTCCTCATCGTCCTCCGCCTGAACCTCAATCGGTCGTTCTTCCTCCTCCGTCAGCCTCAATCGTGCGCACCTGTCAATCAGTTCCTTTGCCATCGTAGTAACCAGACCAGTAGAGATCAGAAAACCTTGACCCTGTAAGAGATAAAGAGACCCTGGTGGGTAGATGGATCATTCACGGCCGTGAAACCCTAGTCGCCAGAGCAGCATAGGGCAACAGGGGGAACGGGATTTACCACATCATAAAAGATTAAACATTAATTCATACTCCATTCATACTAGGAGTATCAACATGTACATATTACATTGTTGATGTAAGTTTCTCTCTCATCCTTACTAGGATGTTGATTGCACCATACTTTTATTAAGTTGGCTTAATTCTCCTCTTAAGGCACGTTAGCTCATAATTATGAAGTTGCACTAAAATCGTTGCCTTTTTATGTTGCATTTAACATAACACACAACATATATCACTTAGTCAAATATATTGGATTGAAGTATACCTACCATATCGAGCATCATGGTGTATATATGCTATCGCATTTGTGTTTGAGATACCACCTTCACATCCTATTGTGTATCCATATTGGTCATGTGGTGAAACCACATCATCATATCATGTTTAGGGTGTATCCCCTAACACCATATCGTGTAACCATCTCGGTTTGGCTATCACTTAGTTATTATCATCTCAAGTTAACTCATATCGTGTATGAGCTAGGTGCTTGGCTTCATATCAGGTATAAGGGATCTACTTGCTGCCATATCGTGCAAGAGGTACATGCATCATCATGGTATCATGTTAGTGGTATATACATAATACCATATCGGGTTCCCACCTTGGATTGTCATATCGGGTTTGCATGTTGGGTAACATATCGAGTTACCATATTGGTTGACATATCGGGTTACCATGTTAGGTAGACCCTTAGGCTCATAAACTTTTATACCTTCAAGGATCAGTTCTATCATATAGTTACATGAAAATCTAGATATCTAGTTGAATTCTTTTACAACAATCCATTACACAAAGGATAGAGTATATTGGGTTTCAACCTATTATCTAGGGTTTCAACTCTATATCAGTTAGAGTGTTCAATTGGCACTATATCGTGCATGTGGTATGATCTTAACCTTGTATTGTGTATAAGTTGTAAGTAGGTACCTCCCATATCATTCATAAGACATGCCTCATATCATTCATGAGGTATCACCCATCTCCATATCGAGTTACCCTTCATCTTGGGTTCTATATCAGGTTTAAGGTATTTCAACCTATGTCAGGTTGTACCATGGTGATGTCACCATCATCTACCTCTAGACTATTATCCTTACTTCTCTAAGACGTGGAAAACCATCCTAAAATACATTTTGAACTTAAAGAAACATCAATTAATTATAAGAAGTCAGAATTGAAAATAGTTCAACAATGTCAAAAATATTGGAAATGACTAGTAATATAGTTGGGTTCAAGTTATATAACCTGCCTCTAAAGAAACTTCCAAGCTTCAAACTCCAACTCTTCACATTCACAAGTTTGAAGATGAGATTATCCAAGGTCCAAGGCTTGTTTGATATCACCTTGTGGCCGATATCGCCTTGCTAGGTTGATATCACCTTGTTTGGCCGATATCCTTTCTCTATGGCTGATACCAAGATCTAAACTCGACACTTCCTTGATTATGCATGATACCAAATTGGTATGCACGATATCTAAGGGAAAGATGGTAACAAGATCCGAAAATCCTACTAATAGGTGAAGAGAAGGGTATTTATACTTGTGGTTTATGAAAAAGAGTGTAAGAGGTGTCATTACCTTAAGCTACTAAGTGCCACATGGCCATGCATGGATTGACACATATATTTGCATTCATCCCATATGTATATTTCCATGAAAATATAAAACTTGAGGATAATGTAAAGGATAAGGGTCGTCCCTTTGGTTGTCTTCCAGGACAAGTTACTTCCACTCAAATTATTATTATATTCAACACAACCTTTTTCAAAGAGAAGTTGCAACTCGATACATATGACTTCTTAAGGTGATTAGCCTGTCATGGGAAAAGACAAGAGTCGACAAACGAATAGGATACCCTCTATGGCTTCATGGCCGATAGGGACTCCTATTTAAGTCTACAACTCGATATAGCTCGTATAAAGCTTCAACTATACAACTTCCTTGGTTTTTCATCACCAAGAGTGATACCACTCTAGGATGATTCAAAAAAAGTGTATCCTTCTTTATATATACTCTAGATAATAATAGGAAGAAGTAGGGACACTTTAGAATTGGTAATTTGCACATCAACCCTACATTTTAGATAATTTACAATTTTTACCATAATCAATGCACAAAGCACTTAGCATTATTCAAACAAGTTCTCACTTAGAATTTAGGCTTTTCGCAAGCCACCCGTTAGTATCATTCTCTCTATTATGATGCTTATCACACTTAGGGAACATTCAACATGTGAAATTTGCAATATAACCCCTCATCTTGGGTAAATTGCACTTTACACTCAGACTATCATACAATGCACACATAGTTTGTAAATAAGCTCAAACTTGAAAAATAAACTTCACAAAGAGTCTTAATTACTTTTCAAAAGATTAGAACAAGTTTATAAGCAACTAACTTAAGAAAAACTTCTAGGGTTAAGCCATAACCCAGGTCGGGGATGTTACAATTATCAACTCCTAAAAAGGATTTTGTCCCCAAAATCTCAAGAGAAAAGAGAAGGGTACTTCCTTCTCATCTCTTCCTGTAGTTCCCATGTGGCTTCTTCAACACCACGGTGATGCCAGAGAACTTTCACAAGAACAATGTCTTTCTTCTTCAACTTCTTGACTCTTTTGTTAAGAATCATCATTGGACCTTCCACATAGGATATATCTTCATTCAATTCAACCTCTACAGGTTGCAACACCATCTCTGTATCGGGATGACACTTTCTCAGCATAGACACATGAAACACTGGATGTAGTCTATGTAGCTTAGGTGGCAATTCCAACCTATAAGCTACCTTTCCAATTTGTGTTGTCATTGGGTAAGGTCCCATAAATCTAGGAGCTAACTTACCCTTCTTTCCAAATCTGAGAACACCTTTCCAAGGAGAGACCTTGAGATACACTATGTCTCCAACTTGGAATTCTAAATGTCTACGATGCTTATCGGCATAAGACTTTTGTCAATCTTGTGTAGCTTTCAACTATTGTTGTATAACTTTAATTTTTTCAGTTCTTTTTTGCACTAACTTAGGACCCAGAAGTTGGTATTCTCCTATTTCAAACCAGCATAACGGAGATCTACAACGTCTACCATATAATGCTTCATATGGTGCCATATGAATACTAGCTTGATAACCATTGTTGTAGGCAAACTCTATCAAGCTCAAGTGTAAGTCCCAACTTCCCACAAACTGAAGAACACATACTCTAAGCTAGTCTTCCAAAGTCTGTATAATCCTTTCAAACTATCCATCTGTCTGAGGGTGAAAAGTTGTACTAAACTTCAAATGCATACCCAAGGCTTTATGTAGTTGTTCCCAAAAATGACTCGTAAACTGGGGACCTCTATCAGACACAGTCATAGCTGAAATTTCGTGCAACCACACTATCTCATATATATATATATATATATATATATATATATATATATATATATATATATATATATATATATATATATATATATATATATATATAGTGTGTGTGTGTGTGTGTAACACCCAGATTTTCATAACACATGAGCGGAAGAAATACATTTTTTTTTCATCTGGGAGTGTCACAAACATGATAGTCATTGCAATTAAAGCAAATGAAACACTTTTCATAATTGGAAAAACTTATTCATACATAGTTTTGATAAAGAAAAACAAGTCATGTAACATACTCTACTAAGAAGACTATGCATAATAAAATATGTCTAAACTCTGGATCGTCTCGGTAGATGGCACCCCACTAGGCAAGCTTGAAAACCTGCTACACCTTTTCTTATTCTTTAAATCTTCCGCTGCTCCAAACCCTGCGGACATCGCGTCCCCAGCCATGCATTGGGAAAAACATTCGTTAGATTAAGTGGCATGAGAATTCTAAAATGTACATTACTGAAGATCTAACAAGGTTACAAAATATTCTTGGACATTATACAACTGATAGCAAAAGCTGGTTAAAATCTGAAAACATAATATCTCTTGTCTTCTTTAACTCTTATCTTTCTACTCTATCTTTTCTGGAGACCTATATCATGGGTCTCATGACCTACGCCAAAGTCTCTAGGTCATACTTATCTCATATGAATTCCTCTCATCACACTCATGGATGAGATTACATACATGCTCTAATCTAAAGTATCTTTTACTTACGATTTTTATCTATTTGTGGCCACCATTATACAATAAGTCCTCCTCTATGACACCGAAGTGTCCTCTATGGTGCAACGCACCCTCTGTTGGCACAATGTGCCCTCTGTTGACACTGAAGTGTCCTCTATGGTGCAACGCACCCTCTGTTGGCATAACATGCCCTCTGTGACACCTGTAGTGTCTGGCGCAACGCGCCCTCTGAATCGTCCCGAGACTCTCTGGTGAGGACTTATCATATAATGCATTATGTGAATGTTTCAAATTAATTATCTTACGTCTATCTTTACTAAATACTGAATCTGAACTTATCTGAAACCGAGTACTAAACATGTACTGAATTCTGAATCTGAAATCTGAATCTTCTCTTTAAAATATGAACATAATCTATTATAGAATTTGGATATGTATCTCAAATTACAACATATTTGAGATTGGGTCTATAACGCATATCATGTACCTTTTATTCAAAATATGGCTACTCACATAGTGAGTAGTCTAAGTCTGAATCTAAATCTCTTATTCTTGAGTTCTAAACTGAATCTTTTATTAGATTTAATCATGTATCTCTTTATCTAGGTAAACTTTATTCTAAAACTCTGATTTGGTAAGATTACTTCATTATACCAATTATATCACACATGAGTCTAATGTCTTATGAGACAAGACCTGAAATGAGTATAGAAGTACTAAATATACAAAAGTAACTTAAGTAATGTGTATAGCTAAAGTATGATATCTGATTCTTGGCAAGATAATTCATTCTCTGTTAAAACCTCATCCAAAGCTGATCTTAATGGACTTGAGTCTTAAAATCATAAACTATAGAATAGAAACCTTAGAAAATCTTAACTTGCATCTTAATCATACTCAATTTAATCTCATTAAGTCTGATCTCAAAACATTTGTATGAACTTAAATCTTAAACCTTAAGGTAGAAATCATAAAGATTCTCATCGTGCAACTCAATCATGACTTAATATCTCATAATTTGATAATATCATCACAAACTCATGTTACAACATCTTTAATGCCACTAGTACATTTATCCTAGAAATTGGGCCATGGTCTACCATGTGCAACACTCATATTCTCACATAATACTTAACTTTTAAACATCAACCTTATTAAGGAATCTATTTCACTTTTTAATTTCTTAGATCGCTACATATATAAGAAACCTTGATGACATGTTCTTATTTGAAATCTCAATACATGGTTACATCTATATTTAAGAGATATGATAGAACTATATTTTCTTATCCTTCTTATAGACTTAACTTCATGATCTAGAATCATTCCATGACACGTCACTACTTAAGGTATTGAGCATATGAATTTCTACAATCATAAGCACATAAAATATTTCTTACATATTTAACTCAGAATGTAGGACATGAAGGTCTTATCTAAGAAGCATGTAAATGTACTTGATTTGATAAATGTAAATACTCATGGGCATGAACCACTTACCTCTTGTGATGATGATGTCCTTAACTTAGTCTTGATTTCATGTTCCAAATCTTAATCACCTGGATATAATCAAAGTTTTATAAGTCCAAGTACATGTTCCCTCTTTCTATTTCTAAATCTCAAAACCCCATCTTCCTAACTACATATACCAACTTAGGGTTCTTATTTAGACTAAACATAACTTTAATATGAAATCACCATAAAATATTGGTGTTGAAATAAAATAAACTCTTATTATGTAGTTACTATAATATTTATACTCAACATAAATCGTCTTATGCACAAATATGAACATATACTTCATATAATGAGAATACTTACCAAACATAGTCACATATTAGAAAACTTACTGACTTGGTTAGGAAATCAAAATATAATACCAGCATGCTAATAATAATAGACCTAATTAGCCATACATATACCACTTATTGTCAAGATAATCATCTATTACCCTCACATAATGGTCACTCAGGTCCAAATCTTAATACAAATATGATAACACAAGAAAATCCATCAAATCTCTAGAAGAGTAATCACACAATGTAGTAAGATCATGTATAAAATATTAGGTCATCTAAAAAAAATCATATCATGGGTGAAATACCCAAAATACCCTTATTAGGGTTTATATCAAACATCTCAATAAAACTTCTTATATGAAAGATCAGGATCTGAAGTAATGTTAGACATGTCAAAATACACATTCAGTAAAATTTGTATAAATTTCTAAAGGCGTTTACTATTTTTAATTGGCAAAACATCAAAATCATATAGTTTTATCTACCTAGAATATAATAAATAGAAAACATAAAAATCATACTCTGCAACTATTTTTATAAGATAGTACACTCGAATATCTTTCCATAGGTATCTTGTTTGTCCCAAACCGAGATCTATATCTCAAGATATGAATTTTAGAAGTCACCTCTGTTTGGATTGATATCAGCCATCGATTTGGAATCCAAAGGGCATAGATGGTGGCGCCCCTTCTCTTCTGTTCCTTAGCTGGTCACGGATCCAACTGGATCCATCTTCTTCCTCACCCGTGAACAGAATGAAAAGAGGGGAAGGTCCCCTGTTCTTCCGACGTAGGCTGCCGCAGCCACACGTCTTGCCTCCGACAGCCTCAACCTCGAAGATATGGGTGTCGTGGCTTGCTCCCAGGCATCCCTTACCTCCGTCCTCCCTTGCTGGCTTGGGCGCCGCCGTTGAAGAGTATAGGGAGGCCCAGATTAGAGACTTGGCCTCCGCCCAAATGCAGCCGCTAAGACTTCTCTCCATGCTCTCTCTTGCTCGTGCTCTCGTTTCGCATCAAAACCCCAGAATAGGGTTCGGCCGCCGCCAAGCATCAAGGATCGAGAGGTTTTATAGCCTCTAACCTTCCGAATCATGGGCAGGTATCCCCCGCTTGGGTGTCTCTGTTCGGATCTGAAAACAGGGGCACGGCTCTCAGTCCGCGAGGACTGTGTCGCCCCCTTTTTTATTTTGTTTTTTCCTCTTCTTTTTGATAAAAGTCCAAATATAAGAAATATTTATACAACCCATTCTATAGCTCAGTTTGACTTCAAACTTTGGGGTAATTACTATATTATCATCAACTCCACATGAGCAAGATTTGAAGTAAAAACTAGCTATACAAACACTCCAAATATGTCTTTTAAATAAAAATATTATAATTACTAATTTAATTACCTAGGCCACTATATACATCAAAATCATCTAAAATTTCTCCCAGCATCTTATACTCTAATTATTATTCTACTAAAAATATTTTGAGCATTTATTATGACCAGAAAATACTTAATTCTCAATTTGTACCCCAAGGACCTATTTGTAGAACTTAATTAGTCCAATAAGGTTGGAATTGGGCTCTAGGGCACATGGCCCAACCCTTAGTATTTCAAAGGGTCCATGAGCTTGATTGTATTCCAAATCATGAAATTAAGTCTTCAACCAATATAATTTCTCAATTGAAGTCCATGTATAACACATGTGATCAATATTTCTTTAGTTACATAACATGAAGACCTAAGCTAGGTCTAAGGCTCAAGCCATGAACTGGACTCAGCATATCATATATTCGTCACATTATTTTTCATAGGAATAATTCATTTATATTCATATACAACCGACTACAATAATACATATTTAAGTCATCATGTGTGTATTGGTTGTTTTAGATGGCTTGTATCACACATTTTGTGAACTTAATTACATACCTAGTCATAATAGGTTGATTAGGTCCCTTGGCATACACTTACTAGAAAATCCCACATTAAAGGCTTACTTTAGCTATGAAATTGAGGATGTTACAGTGTGTGTGCAAGATTTTCGACAGTATAAGTTATTTTGACAGGAATAAAATGTGTTGTCTTAGTCAACCTATCAACTATCACCCAAATGGAATCATGACTTTTGGTTGTCCTAGGTAGACTAACCACAAAGTCCATCGTCACGTGATCCCATTTCCATTGAGGTCTAGGTAAGGGTTGTAATGTTCCTGTAGGCTTTTGGTGTTCTACTTTAACTTGCTGACACACCGGACACTGCATAACAAAATCAGCTATATCTTTCTTCAAACCGGGCCACCAGTACATATCTTTTAAGTTATGATATATTTTAGTGCTCCATGGATGCATTGCATACATATATGAGTGAGCTTCTTCCATAACTAACTTTCTTAAGTTACTAACATCAGGAACTACCATCCTACCATGGTAACAGACTATCCCGTCCTCTAACTCATGGAAACCATCTCGTTTCTCACTACCCAACTCTGACCTGATCTGCTGAATCACAGTATCAACCTGTTGTGCCTCTTTAATCTGTTCTTTTAGAGTAGGTTTCACATGCATCTCAGCTAACAATACTGCTAACAAAGATACTTCTAACTGCACATTCATTTGTCTCAAAGAGACAAGCATATCCCGCTTACAGCACACTAAAGAATTCAATTATGCTTTATCTTTGGGTGGAGATAAAGATTTTCTACTCAATGCATCTGCCACTATATTGGCTTTCCTTGGATGATAATCAATTGTACAATCGTAGTCCTTGATTAATTCGATCCAGCGATGTTGTCTCATATTCAACTCGTGTTGTGAGAAAATGTATTTTAAGTTTTTATGGTCTGTGAAAATCTGACATGTTTCTCCATAGAGATAATGCCTCCAGATTTTCAATGTGTGGACCATTGCAGCTAATTCTAGATCGTGTTTCGGATAATTCTCCTCGTGTTTCTTGAGTTGTCGGGAAGCAAAAGAAACTACATGATCATTCTACATCAGCACACAGCCTAGACCATTCTTAGAAGTGTCACAGGAAACAATGTATCCCTTTCCCTATACAAGTAGAACTAACACGTGCACTAGTCAACTTTTCTTTCAACAACTGGAAAGAATGTTGACACTTGTCATTCCAGATAAAAGGAACTTCCTTCCTGGTCAACCTAGTTAGGGGTAGTGCTACATAACTGAAGTTTATGATAAACCTTATGTAGTAACCTACCAAACCTAGGAAACTACGAATCTCAGTCGGTGTCTTGGGATGTTCCCACTCCATGACAGACTCCACTTTCTTAGGAACAACACGAATACCTGAAGCGGGTGTAACGTGTCCAAGAAAAGATACTTCTGAAAACCAGAATTCACACTTTCTAAACTTAGCATATAACTTGTGTTGTCTCAACAAAGTCAAGGCTTGACGAAGGTGTTGTTCATGTTGTTGAGCGTCTCTACTGTATATCAGGATGTCGTCTATGAAAACCACTACAAATTGATCAAGGAATGGCTGGAAGATTCTATTCATCAACTCCATGAATGTAACTGGTACATTAGTTAGTCCAAACGACATAACTAAAAACTCATAATGACCATACCTCGTCCTAAACGCTGACATAGGTATGTCACTCTCCTTGATATGTAACTGATGATATCCTGACCTTAGATCTATCTTAGAGAACATTGTTGCACCACACAAGTAGTCAAACAGATCATCTATCCTTAGCAGAGGATATTTGTTCTTTATAGTCACTTTGTTAAGCTATCTATAATCTATACATAGTCTCATAGACCCATGTTTCTTTTTAACAAAAAGAACTGGAGCACCCCAAGGTGAAGTACTCGGTCGAATGAAACCTTTCTCAAGCAAATCCTGTAACTATTTCTTGAGTTCTGCCATCTCATATGGCGCCATCCTATAAGGTGTTTGGGCTATTAGTTGCGTACCCAGAATTACATTAATCTCGAAATCAATCTCTCAGGGTGGAGGAATATCTGAAAATTCCTTGGGAAACACATCTTTGAATTCCCTGACAATAATAACTTCACAAAGACTAGGACTCTCTGCTCTGGTGTCTACCACATGTGCTAAGAATGTGAAGCATCCTTGTCGCATCAACCTCTCTACTACCATTGCTGATACTAGACAGGTTGGAAGAATCTTTCTGTCCCCCTAAAAGACCCATATCTTATCACCGTTTGTGAACATAGCTTGCTTGGAACCACAATCCAAGACAACCTTATACTTCTCCAGGGTATCCATCCTGAGAATTACATCAAACCCGTGCATTTCAAGTGGTATAAGATCCACCGGAATGTTGTGTTCTGAGAAAGAAAGAACACAAGGAGAGTATATGACGCAGATTTACCGTGCGCAAAAACGCAAGTGAACGCGTCGAAGTAGTACATGCCTTTGTGAGGCCCGAGTCGATCTCAGGGATATGTGAAATCGTCGGAGACTCCTACTAACTACTTACGATCAGCTAAGCCGATGAAATAGTTGAGAGTTGTTGTTAAAATTAAAAGAAAAATAAAAATAAAATAAAATAAGCAATCGATTAAATTGTTGGTTTAATCAATTCAAAAGGAGATCTTTAGGATTGTGGTTTCACCGCGGGTTTTCATTGTATTAAATTCTATATAATTATTCAATTTTATCTCTCTATCCAGGTAGTGGCCTGAAATCAGAATTGCCCACTGTCGTGGTACAATTCACTACCTATGTCTAGGTCGGTTCCACCGTCATAGTAACCTATACCCTAAACTAGGTGCATTAAAAATGACCTCTCGGTATCCACCATTAATCTTACACCACCTTAATCAAGTGATTTGTCAATTAATGTAAATTTCGTCTCTTTTCAACCATTAATTCTTCTTTCAAAGCAATTAAGGGCATTAGATTATTATTATGATGATCAAGCATAACAATATATTGGAGAAAACGAAACTATACCACGGATTTAAGAGATAAGATATGAATTACTATTATAAAATCGTCATACAATGAATCCCCGGGCTACTCCCGGTCCTAAAGACAAAGGGGATTAGCCCCGCATGTTTATCTCAAAGTACAATGTGAAGAAGAAAAAGAGCAACATGAATAAAAACGTGATTGAGTGGTTAAAACCCTGAACGTAGAAGGTCCAATCGATCATTGGCTTGAAATCCGTGTTTTGCCGCCTTTCGGTGGTGGAATTTGTCTTCTTCAGTGTCCGGATCGGCTGGGGCATGCTCTCGTGCTCCGTTCTTCTCTCCTTGCTCTCCGGGATGTGTGCAACAACTAATGACGTCCTCCCCTAGTCAAGGGTGCCGTCATTCGGTTTATTTCCCGAATTAGGTCACAAAATAATCACGGCCGTTCGATTGAGATTAATCTGAAACAAACGCATATCTGACGGTGTTGATACCATCGACGCGAGTCGATGGTATCGACCTAGCGTGGTAGTGGCAACTCTTCTTTTCTTTCATCTGTGCGCCTGATGTCATCTCGATACCATCGACGCGGGTCGATGGTATCGACAAACCTGTAGCGACGGTTTTGTCTTTATGTGTCGTTGTAGATCCACCAGTCTTTAGTATCGACTTTATGGTCGATAGTATCGACACACTTCTCGCCAGCAACCTGATGGTATCTCAATACCATCGACATCCATGTCAATAGTATCGACTTTCTTCTGGTCCTTGCGGCTGGCAACCTGTGGTCCGGTCGATGGTATCGAACACCGTCGATGGTATCGACGGTAGCAGATACTTGTTTTTCTTGAAATTAACACACGGAACCACATAAATCCACACAAAATATATTCTTTTAATAATTAAGACTCAAAATGCTTGAAATAAGGGGATTTGACATAAAGGAGTAGCATAGACCAAAGTGAATGAATTATGCAACATTAACCATGAAAATGACTAATAAATGCATAAAACACCTATCAAACAAGCCTATAAATGCGACTCAAAATCATCGCATCAAACTCCCCTAAGCTTGAACATTGCTCTCCCTTGAGAAACTAAACCTTAGAATAGAATTGCCAGAGTCAACTAAAGAACAAAGCATCACAACAGACATCCCATATGACTCCCACCGGACATTCGCATACCGGCCCTCGCTAACCAAAGAATGATAATTACCCTAAAGGCGACAGTAATCATCCATAAAAGATATTAACCTCAAACTGATGAACACTATCACATAAGGCAGTTAACATAATAAAATTTGCCGGTCCAGACTTAGTGCATCTTGTGATCTTCTATACTACGTTGCTCGCCCTAACTACCATCTACATGGAAGCAGTTCTCCTGATATTCAAAAGTGAGGAGAAATTCACGGTGGCCTACCAATCCGAGCAACGGGTGGATGAAGTAGGTGGCTCATGGAAGAAGTGGAAGTATTATATGATTTCAACATGCATACAACAAAAATGCCCTAAATGATGCAAATTCACATGAAAAATGCCCTAATGCCTAAGATTGGGTGGAATGATGCATGCACTAACCATCCATCTCAAAATGAGATGGATATCTAATTAAGCTACATCATGTACTCACTTATCGTATAATGTAGGTGAAATTATGTTCCTTTCTCCTTCTTATTCTCATTGCTTCTAAATAACTTTCTTTTTTTTTCAATTTCAGATTTTTTCAAACCCTTATGTCCATAATTGACAATGAATACTTATTGGGCTTATTTTTTCTTTTTCTGCATAACTCAATATTCGCACTATTTGGAAGGTATGGAACAATTTAATTCACCATTAAAGCATAAATGAGGTACATGACATACTTTATGCATAAAAGTTATGAGTGCAACTACATGACATGCATCTAAAGGTAATGTGCATGTATACCTATTCTAATCTCTCTTTTTTTCATTTTTTCATGCAAAACATATGAAAAGTTGCAATGCAATTCCTATCTACATGACATGCAATCAAAAAGAGTTAAAATCGTACTTTACTTCCAAATCTTTGTGGATTGTGAAAATCAATGAGGTGGACAGATCACAAGACTAGTTGACTGAACCTTTGAAAGATATTATGTGTCCCTCCTTACTGACCTGTGTAGTAGTTAAGAGATTTTTTCTCTCTTACTTCAAATTAAAGTCTCATTATCATTTGGTCAGTTTAGGCTCAAACAACCAATTCCGTCCACTTTCATGAATCATTAGGAATATACAGTTGTGCTTTTCTATTTTAAAGTTGACAAAACCAATCATTTTCGAAGTTAAGTCATCAAAGTTAAACAACACTCAAATTTGCAAACACTCAAAAAAAAATTAGTTAGTTTCCCTCCATTCCCCATGCACATGCAACTGAGATGACTCAAGATTAACGACATCCACGATTACACTAGATAGAATGTGGATCCTAAAACAAACTAAAATTGCACGAAACAAATGACAGAAATAGAAGCAATGAAACTAAAATCAGAGAAAATGAAGATAGAGTTGTTCCAACACCCCCCCAAGCTTGAATTCGACTATGGCCTCATAGTCAAAAACAATCTTAAAGGTTGGAACAGAGATACCGCTTTTACTCTTCAGGTGGAGGCGGGTACTGCGGAGCCGTAGGGTCCCAAGACGGGTACTCCCCCTGGAAGCTTGGATCAAACTGGGCCCTAGGTGGAGGTTGTGGATAGCCTCCAAAGTAATTTTGGCTCCAATATTGGTCGTAGAAGGGCTGCTTTTGCATCTCCATCCATTGCAACCGATCATGAATCAGTTGTTGGTTGTCAAGGAGAAGACGCTCATTTGTGAAAATCACCCGATGATTGTCCAGTAACCAGTTTGTAGTTTCTTGAATACCGGTGTACATCTCCCCATGCTGCTACTGCGTCTGCTGAATCTCTTGCAGCATCGCATACATACCCTACATAGAATAAGCTTCCTCACTTGGCTGTGAGGGCGGTGGTGGTGGCGGAGGCTGTGATGATGAAGATGCACCTGGATGCATCCGAGGACGCTTCCGTGGTGCCACTCGTGCCCAAAGAGGTGTGAATGCCTCCTCTTCCTCTGCAGCCTCATCTTCATTGTTTTCATCGTTGTTGTCGCCACCTTCTTCATCAGAATCAGTGATGGCTATGATAGGCCATCGAAAGTGTTGTGCCCTCTTCGATGTTGAAGATTGGATCTGGAAGGGAGCTCTCCTGGTAGGCATGGTTGACGTGGCAATGCGCATACGCCAAACCATCTCGAAGAAGAATGAGATTGGACCGGTGCAAATGTTGCAAGTTCACCTTGCTCCTAGTGGAAAGAGGAGTGATCTGTTGGAAATTCAAACCAAGGTAGGAGGCCAGCTTGGTGATGAGCCCGCCAAAGTGAATCGGTGCTTTCCTTGTACTCCTCTTCACTGCCAATACCCTCTGCAAAAAGAAGGCACCCCAATTGCATTCTTGACGCTTCAGGAGCTTATACAAAAAGAATAAATCTGACTCCTGAAACTTGCTGAGGGCCAAATCACCCCGTGCAAACAATGTCGAACTCAGCATCCGGTGCAGTATCCGGACGAAAGGGTGCTCAAAATCAGCTACCGCATCATTATGGTAGCTTACTGACTTGCCCGGCGGCACCGTAACCAGCTCGCCGAAGATGGCGTCCTAATCGGTGCGGTTGTCCGATCGCCGGTAGTCAGACCGCGAGTGATTCCAGTTGAAAATCTCATTGAACTACTGAAGTGTAATGGTGTAATCATTGTTGTAAATCCGGAAAGACACCCGGCCCTTGATCCATTCACGGTTCGTAGCTATGACGTCGTTGGGTACGACGCAGATGTCCAGTGATGCCATGAACTCAGCTACTAGCTCCTTGTACATAGGCCACTCGTTGAAGAACGGCTGACCATCTGCATGAAACTCCATCTCATCGGGCCGTCTCCCCGTGTGTCGGGCCTGCCTCTGAAGAACGTACACAAGATTGGCGTCGAACCTGAGGTTGCTGATGGTTTCTCGATCAACATATCGAGTCGGCTCAATCTTCCTATTGAGAATCTCCTCGTATATCTTCTTCACCTTCGTAGATGGGTGAATCAGTCGCGGGAGTGCAACTGACGCGGTCGGAGGTGGCACGAACTCCGGGATCTCCATCAGATTCACGCGTGAAGACGAGGCACCCGCTACGTGCACCATGATTGCAAGAAAAGAAGGAATAGAAAGGGAGCTCTGTGAAGATCGGAGATGTGAATCTCTGCTCAATGAAGAACTTCGCTCGGTGATGCTCGTCGTCGGGCTTGGACAGCTCTGGAACACACTCGGCATAAGTGAAGGAAGGTTGCTCTGAAGTTGTGACATCATCTGATGCAAATCCCCCTCTTATATAGTTGTGGCCGGCGCTACTGTCCACCCGTTGATACCATCGACGCGAGTCGATGGTATCGACACGGGTAGCACAATCTGTACCTCCGCTAGTATCGACGGTCGTCGATTGTTGGATCTGTGGAGCCTGGATTGCTGATGCGTCGATACTATCGACTCATCCCCCGGATCGACTTCTCAGTTGATGCGATTGCCGTTGATTTTTCCTCTCAGATCGTTGACGCGGCGCGTCGATACTATCGATGTGAGTCGATAGTATCGACTCTCTGATTAGGGCAACCCTCGCGAGGCCCAGCCGCCGCCTTCTTTGCATGAATGTGTCGATACCATCGACACGCCCATCGATGGTATCGACTTGACTGAGACGATTTGTTCTGAAAATCTCCAGAGATCTCGATAGTATCGAACCCCATGTCGATACCATCGACCCCTGCCTGCGATCTGCCTGTAGGTATGTCGATACCATCGACGAGGCCGTCGATGTATCGACGCAGTGCAATTCCTGCAGTCTCCAACCTGTACCATGGTCGATACCATCGACATAAGGGTCGATGGTATCGACTCTGCTTCAGACCTACGCATGTAGCAAATGATCACGGTATCTTTTTTACACTAAAAACTAAGTTAAAACAAATCAAACTATGAATGTAAAGGAACGAAACTAAAGTACCCATGGTTGGGTTGCCTCCCAACAAGCGCCCTTATTTAACGTCTTAGGCTAGACGACTTGAGGCACGTCATGCGTCGGAAAGTGAAATGAGTTTGACCTCATTCACCTTCCTTGCGTAATCTTCACCAAAATATAGCTTCAACCTTTGTCCATTCACCAAAAATGTAGTCTCACCATCGTGCACCATGATTGCTCTGTGTGGTTTGACCTCTTCCACCGTAAATGGCCCACTCCACCGGGATTTTAGCTTCCCGGGATGCAACTTGAGCCTTGAATTGAACAATAAAACACGATCTCCCTTCTTGAAGGTGCGCATCTGAATGTGGCAATCGTGGATCAACTTAGTGCGCTCTTTGTATATCTGAGAGTTCTCGTATGCAGTCATTCGTAGCTCATCCAATTCATTTAATTCAAGTAATCTCTTCTTCCCCTCTTCATCGTAACTCAAGTTGAGCTTTCTTAGCACCCAATGTGCTTTGTGCTCTAACTCCACCGGTAAGTGACAAGCCCGGTCGTACGCCAACCTAAAAGGCGTGGTGCCTATAGGTGTCTTGTATGCTGTCCTATATGCCCACAATGCATCCGGTAGTAAGGAACTCCAGTTCTTCCTCGTGGAAGCCACCGTACGCTCCAAGATCTTCTTAATTTCGCAATTGGAGACCTCCACCTGTCCTTGAGTTTGCAGATGATACGGGGTACCTATGTTATGTTTTACCCTGTATTTCTTCAGTAGTGTCGAGAACTTTTGATTCCTAAAGTGCATACCCCCATCACTGATGATCATTCGGGGCACTCCAAACCTACAGAAGATATTTTACTTAATGAATCTGCACACTACAGAAGAATCATTAGTCCTCGTGGGTATTGCTTCTACCCACTTCGACACATAATCAACAGCTAACAGAATATATAAATTCGAATTTGAGGACACAAAGGGTCCCATGAAATCTATACCCCATAAATCAAATACCTCAACCTCTTGGAAAACATTTAGGGGCATCTCTTGTCTCTTTGAAATATTACCCGCTCTTTGGTAGGAATCACATTGTCTCACGAACTCATAGGCGTCTCTAAACAAGGTAGGCCAATATAGGCCGCTTTCCAACACTTTGGCAGCCGTACGAGAGCTCGCATGGTGTCTGCCCGTAGGTAGAGTGTGGCAGTGACGAAGAACACTCCCGTATTCCTCCTCAGGTACACACCTGCGTAGAACACCATCCCTGCATTGCTTCAAAAGAATGGGGTCATCCCAAAAATAATAGCGTAGAGAATGGAAAAATTTCTTCTTCTCTTGATATGTCCAATCTTCTGGGATGATCCTGCAAGCAAGATAATTCACAATATAGGAAAACCAAGGATCTTTAGAATTCACTTTCAACAATTGTTCATCCGGAAATGTCTCGATTATGGGTATGTGTAAATATTTTTCATCTACCCTCTCTAACCTAGACAAATGATCCGCTACAAAATTTTCAATCCCCGCCTTGTCTTTAATTTCGATATCAAATTCTTGTAGGAGCATTATTCACCTAATCAATCTAGGTTTGGCATCTTTTTTCTCCATCAAATATTTAATAGCGGCGTGATCAGTCCAAACAACTACTTTCGACCCAACTAAATATTGTCAGAATTTCTCAAAAGCGAAAACAACAGCGAGCAATTCTTTTTCAGTAGTTGTGTAATTTAGTTGGGCATCATTCAAAGTCTTAGAGGCATAAAAGATGACGGCGGGTTTATTGTCCACCCGCTGTCCCAACACAGCTCCTACAGCAAAATCTGATGCGTCACACATGAGTTCAAACGGCTTAGTCCAATCCGGTGTTTGAACAACCGGTGCGGAAATCAATTTCTCCTTCAGCACGTTGAACGCATGTAAACATTTGTCATTGAAATCAAAAATGGCATCTTTCTCGAGAAGCTCGGATAGAGGTTTGGCAATTTTAGAAAAATCTTTTATGAACCGACGATAAAATCCGGCATGTCCTAAGAAGCTTCTTACCCCTTCTACCGAATTTGGTGGGGGCAATTTAGAAATTACATCAATTTTAACCGGATCAACCTCCAAACCTTTGCTAGACACTTTATATCCTAGCACTATCCCTTCACTCACCATCATATGACATTTCTCCCAGTTGAGGACCAAATGTGTTTCCTCACATCTCTATAACACCTTATCCAAATTATAAAGGCATTCATCAAAAGAAGCACCATATACCGAAAAATCATCCATAAAGACTTCTAGACAGTGTTCTACCATGTCAGAAAAAATGGCGAGCATACAACGCTGAAAAGTCACTGGTGCATTGCATAATCCAAAGGGCATGCGGCGATACGCAAAAGTTCCATAGGGACAAGTGAAAGTAGATTTATCTTGGTCCTTAGGATCAATCAAAATCTGATTGTATCCCGAATACCCGTCCAGAAAATAGAAATGAGATCGGACGGCTAAGCGCTCTAGAATTTGGTCAATAAATGGGAGCGGAAAGTGATATTTTAGTGTAGCGGCGTTAAGACGTCGGTAGTCTATACAAACTCGCCACCCGGTTACCAAGCGGGTGGTGACATGTTCATTTAAAATATTTTGAGTGACAGATATTCCCCCCTTTTTAGGGACTACCTGTGTGGGACTCACCCATGTCGAGTCTGAAATCGCATAGATGATACCTGCAGAGAGAAGCTTAATTACCTCTTTCTTCACCACCTCCATCATACTCGGATTCACTCAATGTTGCGGCTGGATTACCGGCTTGGCTCCCTCCTCGATCCGAATCTTATGCTGACACAAGGTAGGGGAAATCCCGTTGATGTCTGCAACAGACCACCCAAATGCTCCCTGGTGGTTCTTCAACACTATCAACAATTGGTCTTCCTCTTCCACACTCAGATATGCAGAAATGATCACCGGTAACTTTTCTTCCTCAGCTAGAAAGGCGTACTTTAGATGCGGTGGTAGTGGCTTTAACTCCAACTCCGGCGGGCTGATCAAAGATGATTGAAGCGGAGGGGGAAGTTCACCCAAATCTTCATTATACCTCGCATAGAAACATGGAAGTATCTAAAGCATCTTGGCACACTCCTTGAGTGATCTGCTTCTCATCCAATCATGAGTGATGTTGACTAGACAAGCCTCCAGTGGTAATTCCAGATATGCATCAAAAACTGAATTTGCTATGGCATCATCCTCCATCGAGGGAGGAATGTCCTCATCCTCATCATTTGGGAACCCGACAGCCTTGCAAAGGGATACTACTTTGGTCTGCTCCATAATGTCTACGGCCAAAGTCCCTTTGTCCACCTTGGTCATTACATGAGCCATATCCAGAAATGGCTTCCCTAGACAAAGTGAGATAGTATTATCAAAATGTTTTACCATGTGGCATTGCTCCTTGGATTTAGGTGAAGTGGCACTGGAAGGCATGACCATATCAAATCGGTCATCGGCTATACCCAAGGTCAACTGACCTCTCCCCATCTCGAGTATCATGTCGGCTGTAGCTTGGAATGGTCTTCCGAGTAGTAGCTCATTGCCTTGTTCGTCTTGCATCTCCATGACGACAAAATCTACAGGAAATACAAATTTGTCCACTTTTACAAGCACATCTTCACAAATCCCATATGGTTTCACCACGGAATTATCTGCCAATTGAATTGTCATGTTGCTTGGTCGTGACTCCTTTAATCCCAACTTCTTGAATGTAGAAAGGGGCACTAAATTGATGCTTGATCCTGAGTCACATAGTGCTTCACCAAATTTGACTTTCCCGATATAGCATGAAATGTTGAAACAACCCGGATCTTGCCTCTTTGGTGGCAATGTGCCCATGATGAAGGCACTCACCTACTCCTTAAGCACAACTACTTCAGTGTCCGGAATTTTTCTCTTCTTGGTGACAATATCCTTCAGAAATTTCCCATTAGAAGGGATTTTCTCAATAGCTTCCAATAGATGGATGTTGACCGAAAGCTTTCTAAAGGTGTCTAAGAACTTTTTGAATTGGGCGTCTACCTTCCTTGCCTTACCACTATTCGGATAAGGGATCGGGACAGCCTATGCCCTTTGATGCGGTGGCACATAGGGTGTCTTTTTCTGAGGCTCCTCCTCCTCTGCAATAGGGTCTTCAGTAGCATCCACAACTGTGTCATCGACTGGTTTTGTGATCGGTACGGGAAGCTCCTCAGTGGCCTCACCTTCAACTTCAGCTTGGGGTTTGCTTACTTCATCGGCCCTGGGATTTAACAATTTCTTGCCACTTCTTAGCAAGATGGCCTTGGCTTGTTGGTTTCCTCCTAGAACATTAGTATTTCTCGGGAAACCTGGATGTGCCGACTTCTTCAAACTGGCTATGTCTGCAGCCATCTGTGCCATAGATGTCTCTATTGTCCTCATTTGAGCCCCATGGCTCTACAGTGTCTGCCCAAATTGGTTCATGAACTCCCCTTGTTGCTTTATTTGCTGGCCGAAAGTAGCCATGAGTTCTTGGTTTTGCTTTATCACTTGATTAAGCAGCTCTGTGCTCTTATCCTCTGCTACTGGTTGGGGTTTAGCATCCAGATCCTGTAAGAAGTTATTTGGATCCTTCTAGGAGAACTTCTTGTCTTTCCTCCATGAATAGTCGTTGTTCCTGTAGCCTTGCTGTTGCCTCATGAATTTCACTTGAGCCTCATTCTCGGACTCAGTATCCTCCTTTGCGAGTAATTTCTTTACGAGAAGATCCATCTTCTCATTCAGCTCCTTTATTGATTTAGATTCACCTACTACTCGAACCTGCTCCACGGCGCCTCTTTCACCCCACGATTGCTTCTTAGACATGTTCTTTAAGATTTCCCAACATATGGTGTCCGTGTTATTCAAAAAGAATCCAGAATCGGCTGAATCGAGGTTGCTTCTATCATGCTCGGAAAGAGCAAAATAGAAGATCTTTACTTGTATCTCCTTATCTAGCCCGTGATGCGGGCATCACCTTAGCATTATCTGAAACCTCTCCCAGGTCTCAGAATAGGTCTCTCCTGCTTGTTGGGTGAAGTTGTGGATCTTTCTGATCATGTCATTGGTCTTCTTGGGCAGAAAGAACCTCTCGAAGAAAACCTCCACCATGTGGTCCCAAGACTCCACATATTCATCATCCAAGTTATGTAGCCATTCTCGCATGATTCCCACCAAAGAACTCGGGAAGAGCTTCAAGTAAAGCACATTTTGTGGAAATCTGTCGATTTTAATCATATCACAATTTTCCACAAATTGACTAATGTGTGCGACGGGGTCCTCATTTATGAGCCCATGGAAAGCATTGGACTTCACCAAGTTGATTAGAGCCAGATCAATCTTGTACGTCGGGATGTTCACCGCTTGCTTCTTGATCGGACCCTTAGAAGCAGATGATGAAGACGCCTTGATCTTTTCCCATATTGTTTGTGGCTCGTCCATCTTTTCTTGTTCGGGCTCAGAAAGTATGTCCTCCAAATGGTCTTGATTATTCTCACCCTCGTCTTCCAGTCCCGCCAGCGGAACCTCTGGTGTGTGCTGCGTGTAGTCAGTACTACGCGTATGCACCATGCACAGTACCTGCAAATAGAAAAATTAAATTTAGTACAGTGCTTGACGATTGCCAATATTTAGAAAATAAATTATAAATTTTTTTTTGGAATGATAAAAAAAATAAAAATGTGGCCTAGAGTGTCCGCTCGCAGTACTAGAAGTGCTGACAATTTGGGTCGTTGTAGTATAGTGGTGAGTATTCCCGCCTGTCACGCGGGTGACCCGGGTTCGATCCCCGGCAACGGCGCCAAAAACTTGACGCAGATTTACCGTGCGCAAAAATGCAAGTGAACGCGTCGAAGTAGTACAGGCCTTTGTGAGGCCCGAGTCGAACTCAGGGATACGTGAAATCGTCGGAGACTCCTACTAACTACTTACGATCAGCTAAGCCGATGAAATAGTTGAGAGTTGTTGTTAAAAATTAAAATAAAAATAAAAATAAAATAAAACAAGAAATCGATTAAATTTTTGGTTTAATCAATTCAAAAGGAGATCTTTAGGATTGCGGTTTCACCGCGGGTTTTTATTGTATTAAATTCTATATAATTATTCAATTTTCTCTCTATCCAGGTAGTGGCCTGAAATCAGAATTGCCCACTGTTGTGGTACAATTTACTACCTATGTCTAGGTCGGTTCCACCGTCGTAGTAACCTATACCCTAAACTAGGTGCATTAAAAATGACCTCTCGGTATCCACCATTAATCTTACACCACCTTGTTCAAGGGATTTGTCAATTAATGTAAATTCCGTCTCTTTTCAACCATTAATTCTTCTTTCAAAGCAATTAAGGGTATTAGATTATTATTATGATGATCAACCATAACAATATATTGGAGAAAACGAAACTATATCACGGATTTAAGAGATAAGATATGAATTACTATTATAAAATTGTCATACAATGAATCCACGGGCTACTCCCGGTCCTAAAGACAAAGGGGATTAGCCCCGCATGTTTATCTCAGAGTACAATGTGAAGAAGAAAAAGGGCAACATGAATAGAAACGTGATTGAGTGGTTAAAACCCTGAACGGAGAAGGTCTGATCGATCCTTGGCGTGAAATCTGTGTTCTGCCGCCTTTTGGTGGTGGAATTCGTCTTCTTCAGCGTCCGGATCAGCTGGGGCGTTCTCTTGTGCTCCGTTTTTCTCTCCTTGCTCTCTGGGATGTGTGCAGCAACTAATGACGTCCTCCCCTAGTCAAGGGCATCTTCATTCGGTTTATTTCCCAAATTAGGTCACAAAATAATCACGGTCGTCCGATTGAGATTAATCTGAAACAAACGCATATCTGACGGTGTCGATACCATCGACGCGAGTCGATGGTATCGACCTAGTGTGATAGCGGCAACTCTTCTTTTCTTTCGTCTGTGCGCCTGATGTCATCTCGATACCATCGACGCGGGTCGATGGTATCGACAAACCTGTAGCGACAGTTTTGTCTTTATGTGTCGTTGTAGCTCCACCAGTCGATAGTATCGACTTTATGGTCGATAGTATCGACGCACTTCTCGCCAGCAACCTGATGGTATCTCGATACCATCGACATCCCTGTCGATAGTATCGAATTTCTTCTGGTCCTTGCAGCTGGCAACCTGTGGTCCGGTCGATGGTATCGACCACCATCGATGGTATCGATAGTAGCAGATACTTGTTTTTCCTGAAATTAACACATGGAACCACATAAATCCACACAAAATATATTCTTTTAATAATTAAGACTCAAAATGCTTGAAATAAGGGGATTTAACATAAAGGAGTAGCATAGACCAAAGTGAATGAATTATGCAACATTAACCATGAAAATGACTAATAAATGCATAAAACACCTATCAAACAAGCCTATAAATGCGACTCAAAATCATCGCATCAGCATACCTCTCGCAACATTGTAGATCCGACTAACAAAGTTTCTAATAAAAGATTATCCATTCTAGGATTGACAGTTATATTGCAGTCATGAATCACTTCTCAAGTGATAAAGGAATGTGTAGCACCTAGATCAATTAAAATAGATACAAAACAGGATGAAGACATATCAGAATGAAATAATTCCATCTGACCTATCACGACTCATGGGTTAACCACTGCCTCCGGTTGATTCATAGCATAGAATCTTATCGTTGCTTGTTGCCGACCTCGTTCTCTATTGGTTGGTGCAGATGATCCTGCTTGGGATGCTTATCCACGTCCTTGAGTGCCACTACTGAACTGTTGTCTTTGTGAGCCTTGTTGACTCTGCCTTGGTGGTTGGGTTACTTCCACGTCTCTAACTGGACAATCCTTTATCATATGTCATGTCTGCCTACACCTATAGCAGACTTTGTCCTCCCATTACAACCTAGGTGGTCCTGTCACTGACATCAATGTTGAGCTATGGGCTCCACTTGGTGGAAAACTATGGCCTCTACCTCTGTTGTACGTCCACTGTGTCTGAGCACTAAACCTCTATGGTTCTACTGGTGTTGTAAACCTTAGTTTCTTAAAATTTCCAAACCTATGACCCTGGAACTATGTAAGCATTTTCCTACTATTCACCTCTTGTTTCTCAGTCACAAACCTCTCTATCCGCCTAACTTACTCCACAAAGGTGGCAAACCTCTCTCTATTCTCTAGAGCAGATACAAGTGTGGTTAATTCAACGTTCAAACCCTTCTTGAAATGCCAAATTCTCTCCTCATCTGTGGTAGCCATGTGTGGACAAAACCATAAAAGCTCCATAAACTTAGCTTCATACTCGCTAACCTTCATCGGGCCTTGTCTAATACACTCAAACTACAAGATCTTCTCATCTAGATAAGTCTTAGGAAAGTATCTACTAACAAACTCTCGTCAGAATTACTGCCATCTGACCTCAACACCAAGTCTTTTCTCTTCTTCGATGGCCCACCAATGGCCAACGCTTCCTTTCAAGAGGTACACAACATGCTTAACTATATCAGCCTTTAGAATGTTAAGAATCCTAAAGGCATTCTCTATCTTGGTAAGCCATGAATCTACATCTATTGGGTCAGTTGTGCCAATGTATTCAGTGGCTCCTACCCGGCGCAATTGCTCAAAGGTCTTACCAGATCCATGTCCCTCATTAGAAATTGGTACCCTGGGGGCTGGTGCTGGTATCCGATCAGCTATATGCATCATCGTATTCATGATCTGTCCAAAAAGAGCATGAAAGGCTGGGTTTTCTAGCATAGCTTGGTCAAGCTGGGGATTCTCAGGCACTGGTTCTTCTCTAGCCTGATCCCTTACACCACCTCCTGGTGCATCAACACTACTCTCAACAGCATGTTTTTCGTGCGCTCCAGCCATCTTTCAATTTTACTTCTTCTCTTGTATGAGGAGAAGTCACTATAAGATAAATTGGAGGACACTATAACAGACTCAAAAAACTTAATCCTATGTCTCTGTAGACTCAGCAAACCTTAGGCTCTGATACCAAAACTTTGTGATGGCCCGGTCTACAAATCAAGTCATTACCAGTAATAATCGTGGAATAACCATAAGCAGTAGAATTAACAAAAATCACTAAGAATTAAAACCATTTTGCACATAGATCCTTTTCTAGGAAACTTCTTAAAGAAAGAACCAAAACTTTGTATACATGTGGTTCAGATCGTACATACATTGTATTGTCTCAGCTCAAGGATAATAAGTATCAGTTGCTTTACTCAAACATATACATCAGCAACATAAAACCCCAAGGAAAACAAACCAAAATCTCAAGTCGTTCATAAAAACCACTAAGAACTATCTCCCAAGGACCTAAGAGTACAGAGACGACACATAGGACTTCTATCTACAAGGCACGACAGATAATGCACTCAACCTGAGTTACTACTGCTATCCCTACTAATGTGGTCCTTCCTCTGCAATCCAGTTTCTACTTCCTCATCCATGTCCACCTAAAAATTGTGGATCCGAGGGGGTGAGACTATTGTCCCAGCAAGAGATATAACTCTCTGCCAACAATATTATTATCACAGAAAATAGTATAAAACCGAGCAGAGGATACTTTATGCAATTAAAAGGTATATTTTCAATGTAAAGCAATAGTATTGATAAGATAGTTCAATTGTTCATAACATAGTTATAAATCATCTATTTTCTTTATAAGGAATATGAAGAGCATGTATAACATCTATCTACTAAGATGTATAAAAGTCATGAGGCATCAACCAATGTTTTTCGTATTCGATCTTTAAGCAAATACACTATACGACTGATTACATGTTCACATTCGCAATTATGCCCAGAGGAGATGAGGTATACCACTCATGCTCCAATCGACCATGACTATGTTAAGCATCGATACCATACAAGGTCAGTGGCAGAGCCGGCTGTCAAGACCTCACTTGTCTCGGTCAGTACGAGATAACTAGAAGGACATCTTGTGTCAACTACAAATAGCTTTGTCGGGGTATAGCAGCATCTTTGCAATAGAGTTACAGCCGCAGCATGTACTCTCTTCAGGAGAAGACCACTAAGCTTTCCAGGATTATTCATCATCAGGAAGACCACTGAGCAATCCTGGTTTGATTTCATCAGGAAGACCATTGAGAGTTTAATTTCATTAGGAAGACCATTGAGCAACCTGGTGTAGTTGGGGAGTCCACTAAGCACCCTTATTTAGTTGGGGAGTCCACTAAGCACCCTAGTATAATGATTACATATTCAAAAATATGTAGACCGATTTAAACTTGTTTCACCATTTAGCAAATCCTGACATTGAATGGATCTATGGTCTGGGCAACTACATGATAACATTTATCATAATTAATTAAGTGCATTATAGTACCTTTTAGCATTAATCAATTTTCAAGCAAGAATTATATCAGATGCTACAAAGAATGGTATAATATTTTTGTCAAGTACTTTCATAATTCTTTGGAACACATATATCACTTAGAATCTCAATCTCTTATCATCATCATGCTTGGGTATTCAAACCCTTAGTTCATCACTGAGTACTGTCACCACTTAGTAGGTAACCATTACCTCTAGGTCATCATACCAAGGTATTAATTCACATAGTTCACAAAGATTATTGAATTTGTATCATATAAACATCATAGCTCTTACTTAGTTATGCTCGTCACCTCATGATACCTGCATGGTTAGTAGTTTATGATAACAGAATATCTAATACATGTCATTACCATGCAATGCAAAAGAAACACATTCTTCCATTAATTAGGGTTAGGGTTTCCCTTCATCAACCAATTGGGGTTTCAAATCATCTCTTCACCCATTCTTAGGGTTAAGTTTTACCTTCATTTAACCAATTATGGTTTCAATGTCACATCATAAAAGATTAAACCCTAATTCATACTCCATTCATACTAGGAGTATCAACATGTACATATTACATTGTTCATGTAAGTTTCTCTCCCATCCTTACTAGGATGTTGATTGCACCATACTTTTATTAAGTTGGCTTAATTCTCCTCTTAAGGCACGTTAGCTCATAATTATGAAATTGCAGTAAACTCATTACCTTTTAATGTTGCATTTAACATAACACACAACATATATCACTTAGTCAAATATATTGTATTGAAGTATACCTACCATATCGAGCATCATGGTGTATATATGTTATCGCATTTGTATTTGAGATACCACCTTCACATCCTATCATGTATCCATATCAGTCATGTGGTGAAACCACATCATCATATTGCGTTTAGGGTGTATCCCCCAACACCATGTCGTGTAACCATCTCAGTTTGGCTATCACTTAGTTCTTATCATCTCAAGTTAACCTCATATCGTGTATGAGCTAGGTGCTTGGCTTCATATCGGGTATAAGGTATCTACTTGCTGCCATATCGTGCACAAGATAAGCACCATATCGTGCAAGAGGTACATGCCTCATCATGGTATCGTTTTAGTGGTATATACTTAATACCATTTCAAGTTCCCACCTTGGATTGTCATATCGGCTTTGCATGTTGGGTAACATATTGGGTTACCATATTGGTTGACATATCGGGTTACATGTTAGGTAGACCCTTAGGCTCATAACCTTTTATACATTCAAGGATCAGTTCTATCATATAGTTACACAACAAGCTATATATCTAGTTGAATTCTTTTACAACAATCCATTACACAAAGGATAGAGTATATCAGGTTTCAACCTATTATCTAGGGTTTCAACTCTATATCGGTTAGATTGTTCAATTGGCACTATATCATGCATCTGGTATGATCTTAACCTTGTATCATGTATAATTTGTAAGTAGGTACCTCCCATATCGTTCATAATACATGCCTCATATTGTTCATGAGGTATCACCCATCTCCATATCGGGTTACCCTTCATCTTGGGTTCCAAATCGGGTTTTAGGTATTTCAACCTATGTTGGGTTGTACCATGGTGATGTCACCATCATATACCTCTAGACTATTATCCTTACTTCCCTAAGACATGGAAAACAATCCTAACATTCATTTGGAACTTAAAGGAACATCCATTAATTATAAGAACTCAAAATTGAAAGTAGTTCAACAATTTCAACAATATTGGAAATGAATAATAACATGGTTGGGTTCAAGTTATATAACCCGCCTCTAAAGAAACTTCCAAGATTCAAACTCCAACCCTTCACGTTCACAAGTTTGAAGATGAAATTATCCAAGGTCCAAGGCTCGAGCTCCTTAGAACTTGCATGATATCTTCACTCCTTGTGGCTGATATCGCCTTACTAGGTTGATATCACCTTGCTTGACCAATATCCTTTCTCTATGGCCGATACCAAGCTCTAAACTCGACACTCCTTTGCTTATGCATGATACCAAAGTGGTATGCATGATATCTAAGGGAAATATGGTAACCAGATCCAAAAATTCTACTAATAGGTGAAGAGAAGGGTATTTTATACTTGTGGTTTATGAAAAAGAGTGTAAGAGGTGTCATTACCTTAACCTACTAAGTGCCACATGGCCATGCATGGATTGACACATATATTTGCATGCATCCCGTCTTTATCTTTACATGCAAATATAAAACTTGAGGATAATATAAAGGATAAGAGTCGTCCCTTTGGTTGTCTTCCAGGACAAGTTACTTCCACTTAAATTATTATTATATTCAACACAACCTTTTTCAAAGAGAAGTTACAACTCGATACATATGACTTACTTAAGGTGCTTAGCCCGTCATGGGCAAAGAAAAGAGTCAACAAACTGATAGGAGACTCCCTCTATGGCTCCATGGCCGATAGGGACTCCTATTTAAGTCTACGACTCGATATAGCTCATATAAAGCTTCAACTATACAACTTCCTTGATCTTTTCATCACCACGAGTGCTACCACTCTAGGATGATTCAAAAAAGGTGTCTCCTTATTTATCTATCCTCTAGATGATACTAGGAAGAAGTAGGGACACTTTAGAAGTGGCAATTTGCACATCAACTGTACATCTTAGATAATTTACAATTTGTACCATAATTGATGCACAAAGCACTTAACATTATTCAAACAAGTTCTCACTTAGAATTTAGGCTTTCCACAAGACACCACTTAGTATAATTCTCTCTCTTATGATTTTTAGCACACTTAGGGTACATTCAACATGTGACATTTGTAATATATCCCCTCATCTTGGGTAAATTGCACTTTACACTCAGACTATCATATAATGCCCACATAGTTTGCAAATAAGCTCAAACTTGAAAATAAACTTCATAAAGAATCTTAATTACTTTTTAAAAGATTAGAACAAGTTTGTAAGCAACTTACTTAAGCAAAACTTCTATCTAGAAAAGTTGTGAAAATTCAAGATCTACTTGTCCTTTCCACTCTCCCTTAGTCTCACATTAGATGGGGACTGGGAACCCTGACCCTAACCCCTACTATAAATAGAGGGGTACTGGGGCTTCCTAGAGCACAATTACTACATAGACAATTGAGAATCAGCTGCTCTGACAAGTATTATCCTCTATGTTTGTGGTAACCACAAGATCCCATGCAAGTCCTACCCGACTAGGGAGGGATAGCCATGGGAGAGCAACAACTAAGGATCATTGTTGTGGGAGAACATGTTGGTGACTAGTACACCAACAGGAGGTACAACTCCTTCTTGTCCAATCCTATAAGATGACATGAGTTCTAGTTGGTCCGTGTGGACTACTCTAGAGGCAGGAGTCTATTGGATGTTGCTAGGAGGGAAATGTCAAATTGTAGTCTGTGGTGAGATATAAGGAGTCGTTGTAGTAGTTTTACAAGTTCGATGTCTATGGAGGAGCAGTCAGACAAGTCTGAGTGTGACTAGGAGTTGCATAGACATCGTCCAAGATAGAGTGTGCATCTACATTAATAAGGATTGTCGTTGGACTTGCTCCAAGACCAGGTATATGCACAACCTGCGTGCGACAAAATGATCGTCTCGCCAAGTGAGACGGTCGTCTAGCATGCGAGACGGTCGTCTGGCATGCGAAATGGTCATTTATGTGATGAAGTGGACTTTTAGAATCCCTAAATGTCCAATGACATAAGTGAAATCATATGGTTGAGTTATATTAAGAGTTCCAAGCTTTTGACAAAGTAGGCGTGTTATTTGATGTTAATATCATGTTTAAGATCTCTCTCTTTTATACCTTCTTGAGGAATTTAATTGAATGGTCTAATAGTTGAGTTTTGTCACCAAATTTGAGTATTATGTATCTTGAGAAATGATAGAGCTATAGTTAAAATTTGGTGGCAATCAGAGCATCCTAGAGAGAGTTATTTAGGTTTGAATCTTGTGAAATAATATGCTTTTTTTTAATGATTTATGGATCAAAGTTCTAGTCTTTAGCATGTGTGACACGCCCTTGGTTTGGGCTGGATCTGCATGGTCGAGTTTTGACCTTAGATCTCAAATCAGGTGGCTGAGGCCTTTGAAAAGTTAGTGCCACAGATTTGCTAAGTGAAGGGGGTTGTTCTCAGCCTTTGGGATGAGATCTGATGGCCAAGCCATCATCCCCTACCTACGGACAAGACGGAGTCATGGGGTAGCAACTGAGGCAAGCTTCGGCCTCATCCCACGTTCAGATCGTTGACTAAGAGCGGTTTCAGTGTGGGATGATAGACCTGCCTCGATGAGAAATTCACTTAGACCCCTCACATACTTTATCTAGCCAAGCGAGTAGGGAGACTGAGTTGCCGCCACTTCCCCCATCTCCATTATGTCTCACAGACAAAGGATGGGGAACACCGGAGGAGGAAGAAGAAGCAAGAGAGGAGACCAGGGGATGATGAGAGAGGGAAAGGGAAGGTTGAGGTCAGGTGAGTTCCTTAAGCGTGTCTCCGAGCCCTGTTGGGCTGGTGCTGTTGGCCAACGAGCTTGGGTAGGCCGGAGAAGAAGACCATCCTCGGAGGCCTATGCGCAGGGCTTCTCGCTGACAATGAAGAACATAGACGA
Organism: Alisma plantago-aquatica; assembly: GCA_963693085.1. Taxonomy (NCBI): domain Eukaryota; kingdom Viridiplantae; phylum Streptophyta; class Magnoliopsida; order Alismatales; family Alismataceae; genus Alisma; species Alisma plantago-aquatica. The sequence goes on from OY856415.1 coordinate 74,097,789, forward strand.
GTTCAGTGAGGTTCTGTGAAGCTTTTCGAAGCTTTGTACGGGCACGAGGAGGAACAGAGGCACTTTGCCTCTTCTCTCTGCCGCAGTCATCCCAGGCGTCGGCGCCCTAGTGGAGAAGGAACTCCACAGCCGACGATGAGAAGAAGAGCACCCGCGGAGGTCTCTGCATGGTGGACGAAGTGAATGACGGCCTGTTGAACTAGTGGGGAGCACCATCGCACCATCAGTTGATCGCCGGAGTAGATCCCAACAGCGGCGGCTCTACTTCGATCCTTGCAAGCGTCGGGTGCCTGGCTCTCACGCGAGAGAAAACGAGGAGGACCGGTCCTGCTGATAGAACCAGACCTAACCCCAGGCAGAATCGACTCGAAAGCAGATCTAGTGAACCGCCGGTTCAGTGCGGGCCAGGAGCTGGAGGCCGCACCCTTGCTGTCCACGTGGCACTCCCGGATAGGTCGAAAAGGTAAAATCTCAGCAAATGTTCATATCTTAGATAAATCATAGAAATTAGCTCCATTGACAGAAAAATACAAATAAGTTATAGAAACGTTCAAAAAAATGGGTAGAACACAATGGAGGCATAATATCATGCTTTTGATGCTTAAATCTCAGTGATATCATGTTAGATATGTTATGATTGTTTCATGAGTAATAAATACCAAATGATTATATAAAATTATGGAAAATTGTCAATAACTCTATTATCATGTTTAGAATCCATATGATGTCAGTGATTATGATAATGATACACGAAATCATGTAATTTACTCCATATGGCTAATTAGGGCTTTTAACCCTAAATAAAATACAATAAATGCATAGATGCTCAATAAATGCTGAAATTTATAGAGTAATCTCATATTAGTATATGGAACCTCATATTTTAATTATGAGATCATGATGATGCATAGAATCTCTGTTATATTAAGATGAACCTTGAAACATGTCATGATATCCTAATTTAGGTTAATAATGTGACCTAGGGTTAATTAATGTGCACAAAAATGCTATGGAAGATAATATTCAGATAATGGACCATAATCTGGAATATGACATCAGTAAGATAAATCTAAGATAAGAATACAAGTAATTATGAGAATACCCTAAGGAACTAAGCTAAACCCTAATATGGACGTAATTAGGGTTAAGATGAGATATAATAAGATGAGAACCTGATGATAGTATATGGTCTTGTTTTGATCAGGTTTGACCAAGCTTATAGTTGACATCAGTGATATGTGTTTAGTATGATCTATCTCTTTGGAAGGTACGCCATTACCTCTTACTTGACTTATTATACAATATGTGTGTGTTATATGTGTAGTAAAATACTTGGCATATGGTATTGGATGAAATGATTGTTCTGGTATGATATGTTGCATGATTTTCCATAATTATTTCTATGAACACATAAAACATAATATATCTGTTCCATTATATCTAAGCACTTCAACTCTTTGGTAGTAAAGTGCTGGAAATAAGTACTTCAACTCTTTGGTAGTAAAGTACTTGGAAGTGATCCAACTCTTTGGTAGTAGATCACATTGTGAAATGATCCAACTCTTTAGTAGTAGATCATAAAGGCCTTAATGCATTCAACTCTCAGGTAGTAAATGCATGGATGATATAATGGAAAATATGCCTAAAAGTTATGTGTTCTCTTTTGTTGATAAACATTTTTGTTCAAGTATGATTTTCTTATATTCTTCTGTTACTGCCAAGTATATTAGTTTTATCTTATTGCCAAGATATGATGAGAGGTATATAAAAAGACATGTAGGCGTACTCAGTACAATATTCATGAAATATTGTGCTGACGTGTACCGCATATAATCTTTTGTTTAGGTTGTGGATATGCTCTTGAAGATCCAGGATAGTGAGAGTTGTGTGGCGAGCTGATGTACATGTGGACTTGTTGTCTTAAGATCTTGTAGTTTAGTGGTAGTACATGTATATGTATAAGTTTGTTGTTCATATGTAATATCAAATGTTGTAACAAATCATGTTGTAATTATATGTTGAATGGTGAACATGTGTTGTGGTTTGTTTATTGTTCATGTATATGTGCTACTGACGTATGTTCCTTTTGACTCCCTCGATTTTATTCTTCTTAGCATAGTGTGTGGTGCTCAAATTGGGATTCTCGCTGAGGTGAGGGTTTCAATTTGGACGTCACACATCAGATTAAGTTTTAGAAAATCTGGGGACGTCACAGGTGGTATCAGAGCGTGAACAATAGCAAAGCCTGACATTTTCTCATTGTGCAACTCTAAACTAAAGAACCTTGAACTTAATAGTCTTTTAGGATTAGATTAGTCATCTTTTAGAGACTAGATCTGACCTAGCCTCTAGGTTAGCACCTAGATGTCTGAGAACTAGGTCTAGACTAGTGCTTGTCGAGTAGCAAGTCCTTAGATGTCGTTCTTTCCTTGTAGTGCAGCGGTATGGGACGTTGCACTATTTGGAAATGACGTACATCAAGGGAAGAGAAACCCTAGACATATTGCGCATGTTGTCTAGAGTAGCTACACTAGTCTACCCCTTGTTCTCACCCTTTTCACTAGTTTTCATGACACTGTACTCTCTACTATGTGTGGGACACTCATTTTTTGGATTTGGTTTTTGATTCCAATCGGATCGAACCTTGATAGTTTTCTCTGACGCATGTTTTATCGGAGAAAAACTATATAATATTTTATTATGTATATGTATTACAAAAATGTGTCCCCACACATGTACGAGTAGGAGGTGGACATGCAACCTAAGTGGAAGTGAATGACATCAGTCTAGAAGAGAGCGTAGTTCTAGATTAGATTTCTAGAGCCTTGTTTGGAATATATGATAGATGGAATAGATGAAATAAGCTATGATGTACGTCCTATATAGAAGACATAAGATGGTTTATGTTTGTTTTTGAGGACTTAAGTTCAGTTTGAGGATTTGAGATAAGTTTTTTTTTATGAAAGTAACTAGGCTTTTATGAGATAAGATATGTTAAGATGAGACAAGTTGTGAGTCATCATGAGCCTCAAACTCTTTTACAAAGGAGGACCTCTAGTGTTAGGACCAGCTTTGGGGTTAGCTCAAGAGAGAGCGAGACCCACAGGGAGAAGGTCAGAGAACCTAAACTCCAAGATATGAGAATCCTGAGATATGTGATATGATGTGTCCTAAACTAGACTACTCCTGAGTGAATGAGTTGTGTTGCTTAATGCATGAGTCCTATAGTCTCGTTGAACCCTAGATGTCCTTGGGAGGACCAAACCCTAGAGACGGAGAGAGGCTGGTTATATATGCAAACATGGGAACATATGAGAACCTGCCATCCAGGTGAGGGAGAGAGCCCAAGACCCTGGAGGAGGTAGCTATGTTAGTTTTTGTGAAGCCTCATGCTCGGGATGTGACAAAGTGGTTTTTTTCCTGGTTTAATTCCGAGGACGGAATTTCTTTTAAGGTGTGTAGGATGTGATGGAGTGGACTTTTAGAATCCCTAAATGTCCAATGACATAAGTGAAATCATATGGTTGAGTTATATTAAGAGTTCCAAGCTTTTAACAAAGTAGGCGTGTTATTTGATGTTAATATCATGTTTAAGATCTCTCTCTTTTTATACCTTCTTGAGGAATTTAATTGAATGGTCTGATAGTTGATTTTTGTCACCAAATTTGAGTATTATGTATCTTGAGAAATGATAGAGCTATAGTTAAAATTTGGTGGCAATCAGAGCATCCTAGAGAGAGTTATTTAGGTTTGAATCTTGTGAAATAATATGCTTTTTCATAATGATTTATGGATCAAAGTTCTAGTCTTTAGCATGTGTGACACGCCCTTGGTTTGGGCTGGATCTGCATGGTCAGGTTTTGACCTTAGATCTCAAATTCAGTGGCTGAGGCCTTTGAAAAGTTAGTGACACGGATTTGCTAAGTGAAGGGGGTTGTTCTCAGCCTTTGGGATGAGATCTGATACCTGCGGACAAGACGGGGTCATGGGGGTAGCAACTGAGGCAAGCTTCGGCCTCATCCAACGTTCAGATCATGGACTAAGAGCGGTTTCAGTGTGGGATGATAGACATGCCTCGATGAGAAATTCACTTAGACCCCTCACATACTTTATCTAGCCAAGCGAGTAGGGAGACTGAGTTGCCGCCACTTCCCCCGTCTCCATTATGTCTCACAGACAAAGGATGGGGAACACCGGAGGAGGAAGAAGGAGCAAGAGAGGAGACCAGGGGATGATGAGAGAGGGAAAGGGAAAGCTGAGGTCAGGTGAGTTCCTTAAGCGTGTCGTCGAGCCCTGTTGGGCTGGTGCTGTTGGCCAACGAGCTTGGGTAGGCCGGAGAAGAAGACCAGCCTCGGAGGCCTATGCGCAGGGCTTCTCACTGACAATGAAGAACATAGACGAGTTCAGTGAGGTTCTGCGAAGCTTTTCGAAGCTTTGTATGGGCACGAGGAGGAACAAAGGCACTTTGCCTCTTCTCTCTGCCGCAGTCAGCCCAGGCGGCGGCGCCCTAGTAGAGAAGGAACTCCACAGCCGACGATGAGAAGAAGAGCACCCACGGAGGTCTCTGCATGGTGGACGAAGTGAACGACAGCCTGTTGGACTAGTGGGGAGCAGCATTGCACCATCAGTTGATCACCGGAGTAGATCCCAACAGCGGCGGCTCTGCTTCGATCCTTGCAAGCGTCGGGTGCCTGGCTCTCACGCGAGAGAAAACGAGGAGGACCGGGCCTGCTGATAGAACCAGACCTAACCCCAGGCAGAATCGACCCGAAAGCAGATCTAGTGAACCGCCGGTTCAGTGCGGGCCAGGAGCTGGAGGCCACACCCTTGCTGTCCACGTGGCACTCCCGGATAGGTCGAAAAGGTAAAAATCTCAGCAAATGTTCATATCTTAGATAAATCATAGAAATTAGCTCCATTGACAGAAAAATACAAATAAGGTATCGAAACGTTCAGAAAAATGAGTAGAACACAATGGAAGCATAATATCATGCTTTTGATGCTTAAATCTCAGTGATATCATGTTAGATATGTTATGATTGTTTCATGAGTAATAAATACCAAATGATTATATAAAATTATGGAAAATTGTCAATAACTCTATTATCATGTTTAGAATCCATATGATGTTAGTGATTATGATAATGATACACGAAATCATGTAATTTACTCCATATGGCTAATTAGGGATTTTAACCCTAAATAAAATACAATAAATGCATAGATGCTCAATAAATGCTGAAATTTACAGAGTAATCTCATATTAGTATATGGAACCTCATATTTTAATTATGAGATCATGATGACGCATAGAATCTCTGTTATATTAAGATGAACCTTGAAACATGTCATGATACCCTAATTTAGGTTAATAATGTGACCTAGGGTTAATTAATGTGCACAAAAATGCTATGAAAGATAATATTCAGATAATGGAGCATAATCTGGAATATGACATTAGTAAGATAAATCTAAGATAAGAATACAAGTAATTATGAGAATACCCTAAGGAACTAAGCTAAACCCTAATATGGACGTAATTAGGGTTAAGATGAGATATAATAAGATGAGAACCTGATGATAGTATATGGTCTTGTTTTGATCAGGTTTGACCAAGCTTCTAGTTGACATCAGTGATATGTGTTTAGTATGATCTATCTCTTTGGAAGGTACGCCATTACCTCTTAGTTGGCTTATTATACAATATGCTTGTGTTATACGTGTAGTAAAATACTTGGCATATGGTATTGGATGAAATGATTGTTCTGGTATGATATGTTGCATGATTTTCCATAATTATTGCTATGAACACATGAAACATAATATATTTGTTCCATTATATCTAAGCACTTCAACTCTTTGGTAGTAAAGTGCTGGAAATAAGTACTTCAACTCTTTGGTAGTGAAGTACTTGGAAGTGATCCAACTCTTTGGTAGTAGATCACATTGTGAAATGATCCAACTCTTTGGTAGTAGATCATAAAGGCCTTAATGCATTCAACTCTCAGGTAGTAAATGCATGGATGATATAATGGAAAATATGCCTAAAAGTTATGTGTTCTCTTTTGTTGATAAACATTTTTGTTCAAGTATGATTTTCTTATATTCTTCTGTTACTGCCAAGTATATTAGTTTTATCTTATTGCCAAGATATGATGAGAGGTATATAAAAAGACACGTAGGCGTACTCAGTATAATATTCATGAAATGTTGTGCTGATGTGTACCGCATGTAATCTTTTGTTTAGGTTGTGGATATGCTCTTGAAGATCCAGGATAGTGAGAGTTGTGTGGCGAGCTGATGTACAGGTGGACATGTTGTCTTAAGATCCTGTAGTTTAGTGGTAGTACATGTATATGTATAAGTTTATTGTTCATATGTAATATCAAATGTTGTAACAATTCATGTTGTAATTATATGTTGAATGGTGAACATGTGTTGTGGTTTGTTTATTGTTCATGTATATGTGCTACTGACGTATGTTCCTTCTGACTCCCTCGATTTTCTTCTTCTTAGCCTAGTGTGTGGTGCTCAAATTGGGATTCTCGCTGAGGTGAGGGTTTCAATTTGGACGTCACACATCAGATTAAGTTTTAGAAAATCCGGGGACGTCACAGGTGGTATCAGAGCATGAACAATAGCAAAGCCTGACATTTTCTCATTGTGCAACTCTAAACTAAAGAACCTTGAACTTAATAGTCTTTTAGGGTTAGATTAGTCATCTTTTAGAGACTAGATCTGACCTAGCCTCTAGGTTAGCACCTAGATGTCCGAGAACTAGGTCTAGACTAGTGCTTGTCGAGTAGCAAGTCCTTAGATGTCGTTCTTTCCTTGTAGTGCAGCGGTATGGGACGTTGCACTATTTGGAAATGACGTGCATCAAGGGAAGAGAAACCCTAGACATATTGCGCATGTTGTCTAGAGTAGCTACACTAGTCTACCCCTTGTTCTCACCATTTTCACTAGTTTTCATGACACTGTACTCTCTACTATGTGTGGGACACTCGTTTTCTAGATTTGGTTTTTGATTCCAATCGGATCGAACCTTGATAGTTTTCTCTGACGCATGTTTTATCGAAGAAAAACTATATAATATTTTATTATGTATATGTATTACAAAAATGTGTCCCCACACATGTACGAGAAGGAGGTGGCCATGCAACCTAAGTGGAAGTGAATGACATCAGTCTAGAAGAGAGCGTAGTTCTAGATTAGATGTATAGAGCCTTGTTTGGAATATATGATAGATGGAATAGATGAAATAAGCTATGATGTACGTCTTATATAGAAGACATAAGATGGTTTATGTTTGTTTTTGAGGACTTAAGTTCAGTTTGAGGATTTGAGATAAGTTTTTTTTGATGAAAGTAACTAGGCTTTTATGAGATAAGATATGTTAAGATGAGACAAGTTGTGAGTCAGCATGAGCCTCAAACTCTTTTACAAAGGAGGACCTCTAGTGTTAGGACCAGCTTTGGGGTTAGCTCAAGAGAGAGCGAGACCCACAGGGAGAAGGTCAGAGAACCTAAACTCCAAGATATGAGAATCCTAAGATATGTGATATGATGTGTCCTAAACTAGACTACTCCTGAGTGAATGAGTTGTGTTGCTTAATGCATGATTCCTGTAGTCTTGTTGAACCCTAGATGTCCTTGGGAGGACCAAACCCTAGAGACAGAGAGAGGCTGGTTATATATGCGAACATGGGAACATATGAGAACCTGCCATCCAGGTGAGGGAGAGAGCCCAAGACCCTGGAGGAGGTAGCTATGTTAGTTTTTGTGAAGCCTCATGCTCGGGTTGGTGGTTTCCCACATAGGAATCTAGTGGTGTATATAAGAGAGTTTTGGGTAAGCATGTTTCATGGGTAGAAGACCTGTGATGAGAACATCATGTCATGTCGTTGGTTTTTGCTTGTGTGGCTTGACCTTGTAAGGCTTTCACTAGTGCCAATGAGGTAATCCGAGAACCCTAAGCTAAGAGAGAAAAGATAAAGTATGTGCTTATGAGATACACATAGAGTTGAGTTAGCTCAGAGAGACTGAGCATGGAACTACCCTTGTGGTATGGGTTAGAGGAACCTCATTGGGACTATATAAAGTTTTGATACATGTTTCACGAGCCACTTGTATAAGTTTGTTTAGCACAACCATGATATAATATATGTAAGATGTGATCTAATCTCAAGACATGATATATGGACACGATATTTTGGAAACCTAGAGATGGCTTAATAGATGGAAATGCATAAATGGTTAACCATATACATGAATAATGATGATAATGTGAAATTGTTGGTTAATCTTGTGATGAAATCACTAGTAAATGTATCAATTTATTATGAGAAATGAAATAAGATCATATGAATGAAACATGTTACAAGAGGTGTTAATCTTAGTGCGTAATAAAGATGAAAAATGTAATTTTAATGTTTGAACAACATAAACATTATGACACCTTAATCTGATTTAGATGGATAATGTGAGTTAATTATAGTTAACTCCTTCCTAAAAGGCATATGTTAATGTTGAACATGTTCTAATAACTAGCTCAATAATATGTTGATGACACCTTGATGTATGGGTTAACTTGGGTTTACTCCTTGGGAACATGGTAATATGATGTTGAATATTAATGCATGTCTAAAGATAAAGATGCAACGCTAACAGATGAGATATGTCATGACGTAACCTAAGCCCCTAAACTATGTTATATGATGAGTGGTCCACCATGGTATCACCTTAGATGTTTGAAAAACATCCTAGTAGCTTAGATATAGTTCTGGAGCTTTTGATTATGTTGTACATAGAATAGTGCCTACATGTGGACGAAGTCATGGTAGTTTTCCTTGGAGTACGAGTATGGTTTACTTTCGAGGACGAAAGTTCTTTTAAGATGTATATGATGTGACAAAGTGGGTTTTTTTTCCTGGTTTAATTCCGAGGACGGAATTTCTTTTAAGGTGTGTAGGATGTGATGGAGTGGACTTTTAGAATCCCTAAATTTCCAATGACATAAGTGAAATCATATGGTTGAGTTATATTAAGAGTTCCAAGCTTGTGACAAAGTAGGCGTGTTATTTGATGTTAATATCATGTTTAAGATCTCTCTCTCTTTTTATACCTTCTTGAGGAATTTAATTGAATGGTCTGATAGTTGAGTTTTGTCACCAAATTTGAGTATTATGTATCTTGAGAAATGATAGAGCTATAGTTAAAATTTGGTGGCAATCATAGCATCCTAGAGAGAGTTATTTAGGTTTGAATCTTGTGAAATAATATGCTTTTTTTAATGATTTATGGATCAAAGTTCTAGTCTTTAGCATGTGTGACACGCCTTTGGTTTGGGCTGGATCTGCATGGTCGAGTTTTGACCTTAGATCTCAAATCCGGTGGCTGAGGCCTTTGAAAAGTTAGTGCCACGGAATTGCTAAGTGAAGGGGGATGTTCTCAGCCTTTGGGATGAGATCTGATGGCCAAGCCATCATCCCCTACCTGCGGACAAGACGGGGTCATGGGGGTAGCAACTGAGGCAAGCTTCGGCCTCATCCCACGTGTAACATCCCTGACCTGGGTTATGAGTTAACCCTAGGTGTTTTGCCTAAATATGTAATTAAATCCTTGTGATTAACTTTGGGCATGTAATTAAGTTTCTCAGAAACATATATTTCAGTTTTTGCTCCTTTTTATATAAAGTTGTAGCCTTGTTTTATAATACAGGGACCTATGTGCAAATTACCCAGTTAGCAGGGTTAACTTGCAATTGCGCATGTTGAGATGTTCTTCTGATGTTGAGACATCATGAGAATGATGATGGTAAGGTTTGAGGGATTTCCCAAGCTTGGGCACCAAGGTGCAGCTGTGGAAGCAATCCCGGTGCTTGAAAACCCTAAATTGGAGAAAAGTGCAATTTACCCAATTTGAGGGGTGCAACTTGTAAAATACATCATATAAAATATCTTTTAAGACTATTGTCATCATTTAGATAAGAAATGATGAAAGTTCACTCCAATTGAATAATCATATAATGAAAAACACCTTTGTGATTGAATAATCAAGGTGTATGTGCTATAGCCCTTTTATGTGTATGCTTAACTAATAGGTTGATCTTCTTTGCCCTCATTTCTTGACCTTAGAAGAAGGTTTGTCCTTAGAGTTAATAATGAAGGGACGAGCATTGAAGGATGGAGGGACTTAGTTGAAAATATGGAGAACTTATGAGCTTATGTTGAAAATCTCACCCCAAGTATATATACTCTCCACCTCTCTAAGCAAGGGAACTTTCCCTTCGTTTCCTTCACTGTTCTATTCACCCAAACCAACTAAAGAGAAGCTGTGGAGCTCAGGAGGACGACCAAGGAGGGCAAGGTAGGTTTTAATCATCCCTTTTGCTTAAGTTCATGGTTAGAACTCAGATTCAAGGTCAAATTGATGGCTAGCTCACATAGCTCTACCTTTCTAGCCATCTCTTCTCGACTTTCCCTAGAGGTTTCACCTTGGCCGACCTGTGGAAGCTCAAGGACGCCATTAAAAGCTTGTAGCTCGAAATCTTGGAGCTCAAGGAGCAAGCTTTAGGCGGGTTTTATAACTCTAAACCTATGCTTTGTTATATACATCTCGTTTATGCTTTTAGATGATAGTTCTTCTTCTTCTCTACCTTCCTTTGCTACCTTGCAAGCAAATCCGTGAGAAATCCTTGCTGTTCCTGAGCTAGGAGATGAGAACGTTATTTCCAAAGTTAATCCACTACTTTTCACTTTACCAAACGGTCTCCTCCAAGTGCTCACACGGTTTGCAAAACCGTTTGGTGAGCAAACGGTCTCAAGACCATGTAAGGGCAAACGGTCTTCAAGACCGTTTGGTCGCGTTGACCGAGCGTGGACCGTATACGAAATCTGTTTATAATTATGTAGGCTAATCACCCAAAAAATTTGAGGTGATAAATCCAAAGGAATCGTGAGATATGGCCTTTTTAATCAACAACTTTAATTGAATTTACTCCTGATTTCCAATATGTTGAAATCGCCCTTTTTGGGCAAACGGTCTCAAGACCGTGTAAGAACGTTGACCAAGCATTGACCGTATGAGATTACTGTTCAAAATAATGTTGATTAACAACTCACCAAATTTTATGGACTAATTCTAAACGAGCTAAGAGTTGAAGGATGATTACTAGGGCAAACCCTAATTGAAATCAGTACTGAAATCTCAATGAATAACTTAGTGTTTTTGGGTTGATTGACCCAAACGGTCTCAAGACCGTTTGGGGATCAACCAAACGGTCTCAAGACCGTGTGGGGAATCACCCAGGACAGTGTGGAGGTCTGGTGTCAAGTATAGTTGACCAATTGAAAGAACAAAGATACCAAATTACATTGCAATTTAGTATTGATATGATAATCAACTCAATAGATCCAACCTTGAAGAATTTTCACTAGAATACAAAAGTTGGATGGGAAAACGGTCTCAAGACCGTCTGGAACCCATCCAAACGGTCTCCAGACCGTGTGGTGACAACCCAAGACCGTTTGGAGGTCTAGGGTTAAGGTAATTTGATCAATTGAGGGCCCAATTGCAATAGGATATTGAATTAATCAAAATTCTGATTTGAGGCTCAATCAAGGTTCAACTCCTATCAAATCACATTAGATTTTGATGAAATCTTGGGCAAACAGTCTCAAGACCGTGTGGAGTTCATCCACACGATCTCAATACCGTTTGGGCCAAGTTTGGGCCCAATTGGAGCTTAATTGAAGGGTTCAACCTTGTGTTGATTCACATTGATGAGTGTTGATGGTTGAACGTTGATGGACCTTAATTGAACCAACTTCAACCCTAATTGGATAGCAATTGAGGGTCAATTGAGTGACCGATTGGTTAAGCATAACCCTAACTAACTCAATCTATAAGTGGTTACCATGGCTTTGACCATTTGGAGGCTTCAACATTGATAATCATAATCGATTGAAACCATTGAACCATGTTGGAGGTCCAAACGGTTTGAGACCAAGTGGACCAAACGGTCTCAAGACCGTTTGAGGTCACACGGTCTCAAGACCGTTTAAGACCTCACGGTCTCAAGACCGTTTGAGGTCACACGGTCTCAAGACCGTTTGAGACCTCATGGTCTCAAGACCGTTTGAGGTCACACGGTCTCAAGACCGTGTGAGGCCTCACGGTCTCAAGACTGTTTGGACTCAAACGATCTCAAGATCGAGAGACATCAAACGGTCTCAAACCGTGTAAGCCCTCTCGGTCTTGAAGTCAAACTTGTTAAACGGTCTACACCCTCACACGGTTTGGGCAAACGACCTTGAAGGTCACACGGTCTTGGAGTCAACCCTAGCAAACGGTCAACTCATCCAAACGGTCTCAAACCGTTTGGAGATTGAAGGTTGAAACCGTTTGAGGTTTTCAAAGGTTGATTTCACTTAATCACTTGAAGATGTAAATGGTTCAATGATGCTCAAATCTAAACCCTAATGGTAACCTAGGACATTAGGGGACTAAGTGACTAATGAATTAACCCATGATAGTGATCAATGGGGTGAATTACCAAAATACCCTTGAGGGGCTCAATTGAGTAAAACCTCGTTCAAATCAAACCCTAATCACATGATAGTGATGTTTTGACTTATGTTAGCCCATGAGGACTTAACCCAACCTTATCTAGAGTGGTGTTATCACCATCTACTAATATGAGGAGAGAGAAAGTACCTTAAGATAGAGAGAAAGTACCCTTTTTGGGTGGAAACTCAAGTAAAGAACCTTCAATACACATGAATGTGCATGATTAGGGTATGATCCACCTATGTGAGATCATGGAAACCCTAATTATGATATATGATGAATCTTAAGCTAATCTGAGAGCATCAATGATGATGTTCCTCATACATGATGATGTCATGAGTTCAATTCAAGGGTAATGACATGTGATGTGAATAGTAAACCCTAATTCAAGGGTAATGACATGTGATGTGAATAGTAAACCCTAATTCAAGGGTAATGACATGTGATGTGAATAGTAAACCCTAATTCAAAGGTGATGACATGTTATATGAGTATTAAACTCTATTTGATAAGAATCAAAGAACTTAGCTCTTATGACAAGAGTGGAAAGTATAATCATTGTTTTGAATTACCTTTATTAGTTGAATTAACCATGTAGGTTCTGATATGGAGGTGATCATATCCAGGTATGGATGATGATACTATATTCATTAAAGGCATATTGATAGCTTTATGAATAAGTAAAGTATCTTGATGCCTTGTCAGTGGCATTCTATGATAATAATGGGCTGTGAGAGCCATGAATACCATCAAAGTCATGCTTTAGAGATGACTTGTGATGAGTATAATGAGAAATGATGATTGATGTGAGTTAGGCTTGTTACATTTAGTATTCTCCTTTTATAGCTGTTATGCTACTGTTATTGTTAGAAGAACAATGTGTGATGTTAAATGAATACTGAATGTACCTAACTAATCAAGTATAATGTAGAGCCCTGATCATAGACCCATCATTGTCAGAGATCAAATGATAGTGAAACAGGTTTTCCTAAGGGAACTCCTGGATCACATACTATTGAGTATGTGGGGTACATGGATGTGTAGAACCTTACATCCTAGTGTAGGGATTTGATGTAGATATGTAATCCGTCAATCCTTCACTACAAAACTCATACCGTATCAGTGGATGGTAAACATGAAACCTCCTGATGACGAGGAAAACATAGATATCCATATTAGTGGAGATAAACATGAAATCTCCTGATGACGAAGAGAGTACATGATGCCATTGTGACTCTAAAATAGCGAAGGACCAGATTACCCTGGTGAGCTATAATAGTAGAGACACAAGATGTCCTACGAGTGATCCTCTTACTGACTGAGGAAGGTGAAGGTCATGAGAATCCGGCTCTTTCGATGACCTAGTATGATACCGAGGCACTTAGCAGTGATTGGTTGGAGTATGAATGGTAAACCTCATCTCCACAGGGCATAAATGTAATGTTTGAAAAACATACTCTACAGCGTAGTATACCTGTTAGAGATAACTACGAGTTAGTTGATTGATGTTACACTGTATAGTGCATATGTTCTTCATGCTTGATAAATGTTGAACTCTTGTTTATAGCTCCAATTGTTATTGAATACTTTGAAAGCTTTTACTGCTTAAGTTATTCTTTGATATTATAATAAAGCTTCTGGCAGAGAGTTATAACTCTCGCTGGGACAATTATGTAAAATTGTCTCACCCCGTAGACTTCAACTTTTTAGGTGGACGTCGAGGACGGGGGAACAGGTCTACAGGTAACCAGTCCCAGCAGCAGCAGCACAAGGAGTAGCAGTAAATCTCAGGTGGAGATTTAGCCTGCCATGTGGTGTAGTTAGAGTCAGTCCTATGTGTCCTCTGTACTCTCAGGTCTTGGAGTTTTTTGTTATGAGTTCTTGAGATTTTGTATCTTGATGTATATAATTACTCAAGAAGTAATTATCATGAGATGTAAACAGTTTATCTCTTGTTATGAAAGAAGCTTTTAAGGATTCAAGCTCTTGTCTCGAAAAGTTTTAATTTCCCGTGATTTTTGTCTTCCGCTGTTTATCGAATCGCTTCCGCTAAGTTTAAATCGTGATTATATCATGGTTTAGAGATCAGAGCCCACAATTAGTGGTATCAGAGCTCTAGGTCAGTTGAGTCTACAGAGGCATAGGACTTAGGATGTTGAGTCTATCTTTAGTACTCCTTCCTTATCTAATAGAATCTTCTGCTCCTCAGGAGAAGAAGATACATAAGGATGGCTGAGCCTCATGATGAATACGTGGAAGAGAGTAGTTCTAGTGCAACTCAAGGCGGTGCAAGGGTTCCAGAAATAGAATAGCCTGCACCTGAGCCACCCTAGTTTGACCCAGCCGACATGGGTAACCCAGTTGTATAGACAATGTTCGGGCAGTTCATGAATGCCATGACACACATCACCGATAGGATGCCCATGCCTGCACCAAGGGCACCTATCCAGCCTGAAGCACAAGGTATCGGTAAGACATTCGAACGACTTCGTCGTGTCGGAGCTACCGAGTACTTTGGGACTGCTGACCCCGCAGATGCTGACCTATGGTTGACAGAGTTGGAGAAGGCTTTCAGGATTCTTATTATCCCGGAAGCTGAGAAGGTTAGACATGCTGTCTATCTTCTCAAAGGTAGTGTTGGTCACTGGTGGAACATGGAAGAGCAGAAGAGACCTGGAGTAGAGTTCTCATGGGAAGAGTTTTGTCGGGAATTTATCAATAGATATTTTCCAAAGACCTTCCTAGATGAGAAGATCTCTCAGTTTGAGAGATTGAGGCAGGGCATGATGAACATTAGCGAATATGAAGCTAAGTTCATGGAATTGCTGCGGTTCTGTCCGCACATGGCTGCCACAGATGAGGAAAGAATCAGGAGATTCGAGAAGGGTTTGAATGCTGACATGTCAACCCCTGTGTCTGCCTTAGAAAACCGAGAGAGATTCTCTACCTTCGTTGAGTCAGTCTGAAGGATAGAGAGATCTGTGGTTGAGAAGAGGCAAACCCAGAAAAGATATCCACAGTTCCAGGGTTCTTCATCTAGGGATTTCAAGAAACCTAGATTCTCTACACCTAACCCTCCACCACCTAGATCGAGTTCTCAAACTCAATGGTCACCAAGCAGAGGTAGAGGACGGAGTCAACCGCTCCAAGGGACTCACAGTTCTGCATCGATGTCAGTTACTGGACCACCCCGACCACAACAACAGGAGAGGAGATGCTGCAACTGTGGTAAGGTGGGACACTTGATGAAGGATTTCCATTCTAGGCCTGTCAGTGTGACACAGCCTCCGAGACAAAATCAACAAGGATCTCAGAGAATGCAATCTCAAGGAGCAGCTCGAGGACGTGGACAAGCGTCTCAAGCTGGATCATCAGCACCACCTCAACACCAGGCGACAGCGAGGTTCTATGCTATGAACCCACCAGATGCAGTGGTCAATCCACGTGTAGTGGCAGGTCAGATGAAACTTTTATATTCTGATATGTCTACCTCCTGTGTTGTATCTGTTCTGATTGACCCGGGTGCTACGCACTCTTTCATCACTCATAGAGTGATTCGTAACTGCAATGTGACTATTAGTCATAGGGCAGATAGTTTGTTGTTGGAGACTCCGTTGAGTGGGTCTGCCGTTTTGCAGGAGGTATGCTCTCCCTGCATCCTCTTCTTTTCTGACCATCGCATTCAAGTGGATCTTATACCGCTTGATATGCAAGGATTTGATATAATCCTCGGGATGGATACCTTAGAGAGGTATAGAGTTGTCTTGGATTGTGAGTCCAAGTTGGCTGTGTTTGCTGATGAAAGTGACACATGGATCTTTCAAGGTGAAAGAAAGATTCTGCCCACCTGTCTTGTGTCAGCTATGGTTGCTGATAAGCTGTTGAGGCAAGGATGTTATGCATTCTTGGCCCATGTGGTAGATGTTACCAAGGAAAGTTCCAATCCTGCTGAAGTTCCCATAGTCAGGGAATTCGAGGATGTGTTTCCTGAAGAACTTCCTGGTATACCACCACCTCGGGAGATTGATTTTGAAATCAATCTGATTCTAGATATGAAACCCATAGCCCAGACTCCGTATAGAATGGCGCCTGCCGAGATGGCAGAACTCAAGAAACAGCTTCAAGAGTTACTTGAGAAGGGATTTATCCGAACGAGCACTTCACCTTGGGGTGCTCCGGTCTTGTTTGTTAAAAAGAAAGATGGGTCAATGCGGTTGTGCATCGACTACAGATAACTCAATAAAGTAACAATAAAGAATAAGTACCCTCTGTCGAGGATTGATGATCTCTTTGACCAGTTGCGTGGTGCAACCGTCTTTTCAAAGATAGACTTGAGGTCTGGATATCATCAACTTCGTATTAAGGATAGTGACATATCCAAGTCTGCCTTTAGGACAAGGTATGGTCACTATGTGTTCACGGTTATGTCGTTTGGACTAACCAATGCACCAGCTGCATTTATGGAACTCATGAATAGAGTTTTTTGACCTTTCCTTGATCAGTGTGTTGTCGTCTTCATAGATGACATTCTGATCTATAGTAAGGATGATCAGCAGCATGAGCAGCATCTTCGCCAAGCTTTGACCTTGCTAAGAGAACACAAGTTGTATGCTAAGTTTAGCAAGTGTGAGTTCTGGCTGCCGGAGGTATCTTTTCTTGGACATGTGATATCTGCCTCGGGAATTCGTGTTGACCCTACAAAGGTAGAATCTGTTCTACAATGGGAACAATCGAAGACATCGACGGAGATTCGAAGTTTCTTGGGGTTAGCTGGCTATTATCGAAGGTTCATTAAGAACTTTAGTTCTATAGCCTTACCTTTGACCAAGTTGACCCGGAAAGATGTTCCTTTTTCTTGGAATGATAAGTGTCAACAATCTTTCCAGTTGTTGAAGGAGAGGTTGACAAGTGCACCTGTGCTTGTGCTACCTGAACAAGGAAAAGGATATGTAGTCTTCTGTGATGCTTCCAAGAATGGACTTGGATGTGTGTTGATGCAGGATAAACAAGTGATTTCTTTTGCTTCTCGACAGCTTAAGAAACACGAGGAGAATTATCCGACACACGACCTGGAGTTAGCTGCTGTGGTTCATGCCTTGAAGATCTGGAGGCATTATCTCTACGGAGAAACATTCCAGATTTTCACAGACCATAAGAACCTTAAGTATATCTTCTCTCAACACGAGCTTAACATGAGGCAACGTCGTTGTATGGAGTTAATCAAGGGCTACGATTGTACAATTGATTACCATTCGGGCAAGGCCAATGTTTTTGCAGATGCCTTGAGTAGGAAATCAGCAACATCAACCATGAATAGAGCACAACTAAACTTTTTAGTATGCTCTAGGAGAGATATGCTTATCTCTTTAAGGCAAGACAATGTACAGTTGAAGGTGTCATTCTTAGCCGGGTTGTTAGCTGAGATGCATATTAAACCTACCCTAAGAGAGCAGATTAAGGAAGCACAGCTAGGTGATGCTACAGTTCAGCAGTTTAGATCTGAGTATGGAAATGAGATTCGAGATGGTTTCCATGACTCAGATGACCAAGTAGTCTGTTATAATGGAAGGATGATAGTGCCGGATGTGGATAACTTGAGGAAGTTAGTCCTGGAAGAAGCTCATTCTTCCATGTATTCTATGCATCCAGGGAGCACCAAGATGTATCGGAATTTGAAAGATCTGTATTGGTGGCCCGGAATGAAGAAGGATGTTGCAGAGTTTGTTCAGAGGTTCCTGTGTGTCAGCAAGTTAAAGCTGAACACCAGAAGCCTACAGGAACAATGCAACCTTTACCCATACCACAGTGGAAGTGGGACCATGTGACCATGGACTTTGTTGTTGGCCTACCCAGGACAAGCAAAGGACATGATTCCATTTGGGTAGTTGTTGATAGGTTGACTAAGACAGCACATTTCTTACCTGTCAAAACAACCTATTCTGCTGAAAGGTTATCAGAATTATATGTTCAAGAGATAGTGTGTTTGCACGGAGTTCCTATCACAATAGTTTCTGACAGAGGTCCTCAGTTTACAAGTCGTTTTTGGGAACAGTTACACAAATCCTTAGGCACCAAGCTAAGGTTTAGTACGGCCTTTCATCCACAAACTGATGGACAATCGGAAAGGACCATACAGACCTTAGAAGACATGTTGAGAGCATGTGTTCTCCAGTTTACCGGAAGTTGGGATCTACACCTAAGCTTAATAGAGTTTGCCTATAACAATAGCTATCAGCATAGTATTGATATGGCACCATATGAAGCCCTATATGGTAGACGTTGTAGATCACCTTTGTGTTGGTTTGAGACTGGTGAACGTCAGTTGTTAGGTCCTGATCTTGTGCAGCAGACTACAGAGAAGATTAAAGTAATACAACAAAAGATTAAGACTGCACAGGATAGGTAGAAATCTTATGCTGACAAACGTCATAGACCCTTAGAATTCCAGGTTGGAGACAGAGTGTATCTCAAATTCTCGCCTTGGAAAGGGGTCCTTCGTTTTGGAAGGAAAGGGAAGTTAGCTCCTAGATTTATGGGGCCTTATCCAATCATTAAATGGATTGGAAAGGTAGCATATAGACTAGATCTGCCACCAGAGTTACAAAGGTTACATCCTGTGTTTCACATTTCTATGCTGAAGAAATGTCACCCAGACACCGAGTCAGTTCTACAACCTATGGAGGTAGAATTGAATGATGATATATCCTATGAGGAGGGACCAGTGTCAATCCTTGATAATAGAATTAAAAGGTTAAAGAAGAAAGATATAAGTCTTGTGAAAGTCCTCTGGAACCACTGTGGTGTTGAAGAAGCCACTTGGGAACTAGAGGATGAGATGAGAAGGAAGTATCCTGCCCTTTTCTCTTAATATGTCTTATCGATTTCGAGGACGAAATCCTTGTAAGGGGTGGATAATTTGTAACATCCCTGACCTGGGTTATGAGTTAACCCTAGGTGTTTTGATTAAATATGTAATTAAATCCTTGTGATTAACTTTGGGCATGTAATTAAGTTTCTCAGAAACATATATTTCAGTTTTTGCTCCTTTTTATATAAAGTTGTAGCCTTGTTTTATAATACAGGGACCTATGTGCAAATTACCCAGTTAGAAGGGTTAACTTGCAATTTCACATGTTGAGATGTTCTTCTGATGTTGATACATCATGAGAATGATGATGGTAAGGTTTGAGGGATTTCCCAAGCTTGGGCACCAAGGTGCAGCTGTGGAAGCAATCTCGGTGCTTGAAAACCCTAAATTGGAGAAAAGTGCAATTTACCCAATTTGAGGGGTGCAACTTGTAAAATACATCATCTAAAATATCTTTTAAGACTCTTGTCATCATTTAGAGAAGAAATGATGAAAAGTCACTCCAATTGAATAATCATATAATGAAAAACACCTTTGTGATTGAATAATCAAGGTGTATGTGCTATAGCCCTTTTATGTGTATGCTTAACTAATAGGTTGATCTTCTTTGCCCTCATTTCTTGACCTTAGAAGAAGGTTTGTCCTTAGAGTTAATAATGAAGGGACGATCATTGAAGGATGGAGGGACTTAGTTGAAAATATGGAGAACTTATGAGCTTATGTTGAAAATCTCACCCCAAGTATATATACTCTCCACCTCTCTAAGCAAGGGAACTTTCCCTTCGTTTCCTTCACTATTCTATTCACCCAAACCGACTAAAGAGAAGCTGTGGAGCTCAGGAGGACGACCAAGGAGGGCAAGGTAGGTTTGAATCCTCCCTTTTGCTTAAGTTCATGGTTAGAACTCGGATTCAAGGTCAAATTGATGGCTAGCTCACATAGCTCTACCTTTCTAGCCATCTCTTCTCGACTTTCCCTGGAGGCTTCACCTTGGCCGACCTGTGGAAGCTCAAGGAAGCCATTAAAAGCTTGGAGCTCGAAATCTTGGAGCTCAAGGAGCAAGCTTTAGGCGGGTTTTATAACTCTAAACCTATGCTTTGTTATATACATCTCGTTTATGCTTTTAGATGATAGTTCTTCTTCTTCTCTACCTTCCTTTGCTACCTTGCAAGCAAATCCGTGAGAAATCCTTGTTGTTCCTGAGCTAGGAGATGAGAACGTTATTTCCAAAGTTAATCCACTACTTTTCACTTTACCAAACGGTCTCCTCCAAGTGCTCACACGGTTTGCAAAACCGTTTGGTGAGCAAACGGTCTCAAGACCGTGTAAGGGAAAACGGTCTTCAAGACCGTTTGACCGCATTGACCGAGCGTGGACCGTATAAGAAATCTGTTCATAATTATGTAGGATAATCACCCACAAAATTTGACGTGATAACTCCAAAGGAATCGTGAGATATGGCCTTTTTAATCAACAACTTTAATTGAATTTACTCCTGATTTCCAATCTGTTGAAATCGCCATTTTTGGGCAAACGGTCTCAAGACCGTGTAACAACGTTGACCAAGCGTTGACCGTATGATATTACTGTTCAAAATAATGTTGATTAACAACTCACCAAATTTTATGGACTAATTCCAAACGAGCTAAGAGTTGAAGGATGATTACTAGGGCAAACCCTAATTGAAATCAATACTGAAATCTCAATGAATAACTTAGTGTTTTTGGGTTGATTGACCCAAACGGTCTCAAGACGATTTGGGGATCAACCAAATGGTCTCAAGACCGTGTGGGGAATCACCCAAGACCGTGTGTAGGTCTGGGGTCAAGTATAGTTGACCAATTGAAAGAACAAAGATACCAAATTACATTGCAATTTAGTATTGATATGATAATTAACTCAATAGATCCAACCTTGAAGAATTTTCACTAGAATACAAAAGTTGGATGGGCAAACGGTCTCAAGACCGTTTGGAACCCATCCAAACGGTCTCAAGACTAGACTTGTCAAACTGGGTCAAAATCCGCGGGCACCCATGGGTCGACCCGTTTAAGTTGGGTTTGGGTGATGAAATTTGCCACCCGCTGGAAATTACCCAAACCCATACCCACCCGCTTATTTAGTGGGTTTCACGGGTGGCCCACGGGCACCCGCGGGTGACCCACATAACTCAATCACTTATATAAAAATAAATATAATGATACACTAGTATTTAGAATAAATAAAATGATTTACTACTAACCATTAATAGTTAAGGAGTTTTAATCCAAACTCAAACTTATCCAACAAGATTTGATATGAGAGAGAGATTGGGGAAATAAATTCAACATCTACTACATTATCTAATTGTTCTATCAAAATTACTCTAGTTTATTGAACATAATCATACATTAGAGAATTTTAATTGCACATTAGAAAATTTTATCTAAAAATATGTATGTGTTTTAATGGTTGTAACAATATAAAATATTTTTTTTTGAAGTGGCAACTTCTGTAGTTGGTTGTTCTTATGCTATATTTCACATAAAAATACTAGCAAATGGTCTTCTTTTACCATTACAGTATCAATTTAAAAAATACTTGTTTATTGGACACATATTATATGGGCACCCGCGAGTGACCCGCAACCCGCTGGGTTGGGTTTGGATTTGTGTTTCTTCGACCCGTTTAGAATTGTATCTTTTTGACCCACACCCGCGAGACCCAAACCCGCAATGACCCAACCCAAACCCAACCCACCCACCCATTTGACAGGTCTACTCAAGACCGTGTGGTGACAACCCAAGACCGTTTGGAGGTCTAGGGTTAAGGTAATTTGATCAATTGAGGGCCCAATTGCAATAGGATATTGAATTAATCAAAATTCTGATTTGAGGCTCAATCAAGGTTCAACTCCTATCAAATCACATTAGATTTTGATGAAATCTTGGGCAAACGGTCTCAAGACCGTGTGGAGTTCATCCACACGATCTCAAGACCGTTTGGGCAAAGTTTGGGCCCAATTGGAGCTCAATTGAAGGGTTCAACCTTGTGTTGATTCACATTGATGAGTGTTGATGGTTACACGTTGATGGACCTTAATTGAACCAACTTCAACCCTAATTGGATAGCAATTGAGTGACCAATTGGTTAAGCATAACCCTAATTAACTCAATATATAAGTGGTTACCATGGCTTTGACCATTTGGAGGCTTCAACATTGATAATCATAATCGATTGAAACCATTGAACCATGTTGGAGGTCCAAACGGTTTGAGACCAAGTGGACCAAACGGTCTCAAGACCGTTTGAGGTCACATGGTCTCAAGACCATTTGAGACCTCACGGTCTCAAGACCGTTTGAGGTCACACGGTCTCAAGACCGTTTGGACTCAAACGATCTCAAGATCGAGAGACATCAAACGGTCTCAAACCGTGTAAGCCCTCTCGGTCTTGAAGTCAAACTTGTTAAACGGACTACACCCTCACATGGTTTGGGCAAATGACCTTGAAGGTCACACGGTCTTGGAGTCAACCCTAGCAAACGGTCAACTCATCCAAACGGTCTCAAACCGTTTGGAGGTTGAAGGTTGAAACCGTTTGAGGTTTTCAAAGGTTGATTTCACTTAATCACTTGAAGATGTAAATGGTTCAATGATGCTCAAATCTAAACCCTAATGGTAACCTAGGACATTAGGGGACTAAGTGACTAATGAATTAACCCATGATAGTGATCAATGGGGTGAATTACCAAAATACCCTTGAGGGGCTCAATTGAGTAAAACCTCGTTCAAATCAAACCCTAATCACATGATAGTGATGTTTTGACTTATGTTAGCCCATGAGGACTTAACCCAACCTGATCTAGAGTGGTGTTATCACCATCTACTAATATGAGGAGAGAGAAATTACCTTAAGACAGAGAGAAAGTACCCTTTTTGGGTGGAAACTCAAGTAAAGAACCTTCAATACACATGAATGTGCATGATTAGGGTATGATCCACCTATGTGAGATCATGGAAACCCTAATTATGATATATGATGAATCTTAAGCTAATCTGAGAGCATCAATGATGATGTTCCTCATACATGATGATGTCATGAGTTCAATTCAAGGGTAATGACATGTGATGTGAATAGTAAACCCTAATTCAAGGGTAATGACATGTGATGTGAATAGTAAACCCTAATTTAAGGGTAATGACATGTGATGTGAATAGTAAACCCTAATTCAAGGGTAATGACATGTGATGTGAATAGTAAACCCTAATTCAAAGGTGATGACATGTTATATGAGTATTAAAACTCTATTTGATAAGAATCAAAGAACTTAGCTCTTATGACAAGAGTGGAAAGTATAATCATTGTTTTGAATTACCTTTATTAGTTGAATTAACCATGCAGGTTCTAATATGGAGGTGATCATATCCAGGTATGGATGATGATACTATATTCATTAAAGGCATATTGATAGCTTTATGAATAAGTAAAGTATCTTGATGCCTTGTCAGTGGCATTCTATGATAATAATGGGCTGTGAGAGCCATGAATACCATCAAAGTCATGCTTTAGAGATGACTTGTGATGAGTATAATGAGAAATGATGATTGATGTGAGTTAGGCTTGTTACATTTAGTATTCTCCTTTTATAGCTGTTATGCTACTGTTATTGTTAGAAGAACAATGTGTGATGTTAAATGAATATTGAATGTACCTAACTAATCAAGTATAATGTAGATCCCTGATCATAGACCCATCATTGTCAGAGATCAAATGATGGTGAAATAGGTTTTCCTAAGGGAACTCCTGGATCACATACTATTGAGTATGTGGGGTACGTGGATGTGTATAACCTTACATCCTAGTGTAGGGATTTGATGTAGATATGTAATCCGTCAATCCTTCACTACAAAAATCACACCGTATCAGTGGATGGTAAACATGAAACCTCCTGATGACAAGGAAAACATAGATATCCGTATCAGTGGAGATAAACATGAAATCTCCTGATGACGAAGAGAGTACAGGACGCCACTGTGACTCTAAAATAGCAAAGGACCAGATTACCCTGGTGAGCTATAATAGTAGAGACACAAGATGTCCTACGAGTGATCCTCTTACTGACTGAGGAAGGTGAAGGTCATGAGAATCCGGCTCTTTTGATGACCTAGTATGATACCGAGGCACTTAGCAGTGATTGGTTGGAGTATGAATGGTAAACCTCATCTCCACAGGGCATAAATGTAATGTTTGAAAAACATACTCTACAGCGTAGTATACATGTTAGAGATAACTACGAGTTAGTTGATTGATGTTACACTGTATAGTGCATATGTTCTTCATGCTTGATAAATGTTGAACTCTTGTTTATAGCTGCAACTGTTATTGAATACTTTGAAAGCTTTTACTGCTTAAGTTATTCTTTGATATTATAATAAAGCTTCTGGTGGAGAGTTATAACTCTCGCTGGGACAATTATGTAAAATTGTCTCACCCCGTAGACTTCAACTTTTTCGGTGGACGTCGAGGACGGAGGAACAGGTCTACAGGTGACCAGTCCCAGCAGCAGCAGCACCAGGAGTAGCAGTAAATCTCAGGTCGAGATTTAGCCTGTCATGTGGTGTAGTTAGAGTCAGTCCTATGTGTCCTCTGTACTCTCAGGTCTTGGAGTCTTTTGTTATGAGTTCTTGAGATTTTGTATCTTGATGTATATAATTACTCAAGAAGTAATTATCATGAGATGTAAACAGTTTATCTCTTGTTATGAAAGAAGCTTTTAAGGATTCAAGCTCTTGTCTCGAAAAGTTTTAATTTCCCGTGATTTTTTTCTTCCGCTGTTTATCGAATCGCTTCCGCTAAGTTTAAATCGTGATTATATCGTGGTTTAGAGATCAGAGCCCACACCACGTTCAGATCGTGGACTAAGAGTGGTTTCAGTGTGGGATGATAGACCTGCCTCGATGAGAAATTCACTTAGACCCCTCACATACTTTATCTAGCCAAGCGAGTAGGGAGACTGAGTTGCCCCCACTTCCCCCATCTCCATTATGTCTCACAGACAAAGGATGGGGAACACTGGAGGAGGAAGAAGGAGCAAGAGAGGAGACCAGGGGATGATGAGAGAGGGAAAGGGAAGGCCGAGGTCAGGTGAGTTCCTTAAGTGTGTCTCTGAGCCCTGTTGGGCTGGTGCTGTTGGCCAACGAGCTTGGGTAGGCCGGAGAAGAAGACCAGCCTCAGAGGCCTATGCGCAGGGCTTCTCGCTGACAATGAAGAACAAAGACGAGTTCAGTGAGGTTCTGTGAAGCTTTTCTAAGCTTTGTATGGGCACGAGGAGGAACAGAGGCACTTTGCCTCTTCTCTCTGCCGCAATCAGCCCAGGCGGTGGCGCCCTAGTGGAGAAGGAACTCCACAGCCGACGATGAGAAGAAGAGCACCCGCGGAGGTCTCTGCATGGTGGACGAAGTGAACGACGGCCTGTTGGACTAGTGGGGAGCACCATCGCACCATCAGTTGATCGCCGGAGTAGATCCCAACAGCGGCGGATCTGCTTCGATCCTTGCAAGCGTCGGGTGCCTGGCTCTCACGCGAGAGAAAACGAGGAGGACCGGGTCTGCTGATAGAACCAGACCTAACCCCAGGCAGAATCGACCCAAAAGCAGATCTAGTGAACCGCCGGTTCAGTGCGGGCCAGGAGCTGGAGGCCGCACCCTTGCTGTCCACGTGGCACTCCTGGATAGGTCGAAAAGGTAAAAATCTCAGCAAATGTTCATATCTTAGATAAATCATAGAAATTAGCTCCTTTGACAGAAAAATACAAATAAGGTATCGAAACGTTCATAAAAATGAGTAGAACACAATGGAGGCATAATATCATGCTTTTGATGCTTAAATCTCAGTGATATCATGTTAGATATGTTATGATTGTTTCATGAGTAATAAATACCAAATGATTATATAAAATTATGGAAAATTGTCAATAACTCTATTATCATGTTTAGAATCCATATGATGTCAGTGATTATGATAATGATACACGAAATCATGTAATTTACTCCATATGGCTAATTAGGGCTTTTAACCCTAAATAAAATACAATAAATGCATAGATGCTCAATAAATGCTGAAATTTACAGAGTAATCTCATATTAGTATATGGAACCTCATATTTTAATTATGAGATCATGATGATGCATAGAATCTCTGTTATATTAAGATGAACCTTGAAACATGTCATGATACCCTAATTTAGGTTAATAATGTGACCTAGGGTTTATTAATGTGCACAAAAATGCTATGGAAGATAATATTCAGATAATGGACCATAATCTGGAATATGACATCAGTAAGATAAATCTAAGATAAGAATACAAGTAATTATGAGAATACCCTAAGGAACTAAGCTAAACCCTAATATGGACGTAATTAGGGTTAAGATGAGATATAATAAGATGAGAACCTGATGATAGTATATGGTCTTGTTTTGATCAGGTTTGACCAAGCTTATAGTTGACATCAGTGATATGTGTTTAGTATGATCTATCTCTTTGGAAGGTACGCCATTACCTCTTACTTGGCTTATTATACAATATGCTTGTGTTATACGTGTAGTAAAATACTTGGCATATGGTATTGGATGAAATGATTGTTCTGGTATGATATGTTGCATGATTTTCCATAATTATTGCTATGAACACATGAAACATAATATATCTGTTCCATTATATCTAAGCACTTCAACTCTTTGGTAGTAAAGTGCTGGAAATAAGTATTTCAACTCTTTGGTAGTAAAGTACTTGGAAGTGATCCAACTCTTTGGTAGTAGATCACATTGTGAAATGATCCAACTCTTTGGTAGTAGATCATAAAGGCCTTAATGCATTCAACTCTCAGGTAGTAAATGCATGGATGATATAATGGAAAATATGCCTAAAAGTTATGTGTTCTCTTTTGTTGATAAACATTTTTGTTCAAGTATGATTTTCTTATATTCTTCTGTTACTGCCAAGTATATTAGTTTTATCTTATTTCTAAGATATGATGAGAGGTATATAAAAAGACACGTAGGCGTACTCAGTACAATATTCATGAAATATTGTGCTGACGTGTACCGCATGTAATCTTTTGTTTAGGTTGTGGATATGCTCTTGAAGATCCAGGATAGTGAGAGTTGTGTGGCGAGCTAATGTACAGGTGGACCTGTTGTCTTAAGATCTTGTAGTTTAGTGGTAGTACATGTATATGTATAAGTTTGTTGTTCATATATAATATCAAATGTTGTAACAATTCATGTTGTAATTATATGTTGAATGGTGAACATGTGTTGTGGTTTGTTTATTGTTCATGTATATGTGCTACTGACGTATGTTCCTTCTGACTCCCTCGATTTTCTTCTTCTTAGCCTAGTGTGTGGTGCTCAAATTGGGATTCTCGCTGAGGTGAGGGTTTCAATTTGGACGTCACACATCAGATTAAGTTTTAGAAAATCCGGGGATGTCACAATTTCACTAAGTGAAACGTTCGTCTGGGATGCGAGATGGTCATTTTGCACTTTCCCAGTCAGATATGAATTGGCAAATCATTTCCTAATTAGTGTCATACATTAATTTACTTGCACCCAAGTATGTGCAATTGAAACGAGTATGGGAAAACTCTAGAACTTTTGTTTATCCCAATTAGTCCATATCACACAAGTGAGATGCCCGTCTCACTCACCCAAATGGGTCGTCTGGTGTGTTTGAGTCGAGCCGATTGGTGCAACAGCTTGAATCGGTCGGTTAATAGGGCAAAACTAAGCCAATTTAATTTATGACCTGCTTGATAACCCAAACGGCCGTCTCAACACTTGAGACACCCGTCTGGCTGCCCAAACGACTGTCTCACCCAGTGAGATGGTCGTTTGGTGGTTCAGTCAACCAATTTGTTGATCTGTTGTTGAATTGAGTACCTAAACACTTTAGCACTTAATTCAATTATCATTCAAGATCAAACTCCTCTTCTAGATGAGTTCCTGCGTGTGTGACCCTAGAGGTCCCATATCACATTGGCAGCGAATGTCCATAACTAGCTTATGACATCACAAGCAAAGAGTGGTGCCTAGTTGCACATCATTGCTACCCAAGTCAATAGAAAATTGGGGAGTAAATTCAACATACACTCTGTGTATGGTGTTACAACATTTGTATAGTTCCTTTATCACTAATATCCAAATTGAACTAGATGCGTGGAGAAGTCATCCTCATCATTATTCAATCTTGTTCCTTCAACCAAAGCAGACCGCATGAGATATATGTAAGATCAATATCACATACTGACTCACATGCATATGGCCATACTTTTCTTAGTTTCACTAATAAAGAGGCCTTGGATATCATACTCCTATCAGAGAGACAAATCCCTTATCTATAACTAACAGTCAATCCCCATGTGTCAAATTCACCCAATCATTGTCGTTATAACAACTCATGTTTTAGGATTGTGTTTGATGATGTCAAAGTGTACCCAGTGGCATGTGATGAGTGTAGTGATTTTAGGTCTAAGAACCACAATTACCACCATCACTATGAGACCTGACTATGACTTCCATGAAGATGGATTCCATATGTCAGTCTCATAGTGGGTATGTCTGATACACTGTTCTATAACATGCATCTATGTGCTTGGTTTGATATAGCCATATCATGAGTCAGAAGATTGCGTCATCAACCAACCCACACTCTGATCTTATGTGTTATTATTGTCTATCAAACTTCCATAATAACAACCAATCAGGGACATAATGATAATATGTATATGTACTATTAACATCTGTATGATTTCGTTTCGATGAGACTAATACTTGAAGACATATGTAATTGAGTAATATTATTCTCTAGACATTTATCGTGTTCCATCATTATCTCATAACTGACTGAAACATAATAAATTGAAAGCTTGCCTTTTGTTATTAATAAAACCATTTACATGTTATGTCATTGCAATCATCATATGATTGTCTCTCTAGACATACATACCAACAGACTCCCACTTGCACTTAGAGACAATCACCCATGGATCTCATCTTGAGTGACCTAACATGAACATCATGCTTCTGATGCGTATGTGCTTTTATAGCCGGTTTAGCGACGTTTTCTTTAAGTCAATATTTTGCAATTTTCTCATCTCTTTGATGTACGACTACTAATATGAGATGGAAGTGTCGTAGTATGCTATCCGAGATTCCCATGCTAACTAGTAGCTCCATTGCTGTCATCAATATTTCTACTATGTCATCAATGGTTGGAACCTCACACAAGTTCACCCATATGAACTTCTTGATCCATATAGTATCCTCTGTTGTTCTTATAACACGGAGATACGCAACTTCTTTTGTAAATATGAACAACTGTCATTAGATCATAACCGTATCTAGCTTATAGTTCTCATTTTTTGTCAAACATATATTTTGATTATGACCATTTTGTTAGTTTGGAAGCTTGCATGGGTGTAACCCTGTACATCCAACTCTTCCTTATTACCATAACCAAGGAACCAATCCTTTAAGTGCCTTACAAGCATCTAGGGATGTTCGTTATTGTAACATCCCTGACCTGGGTTATGCTTTAACCCTAGGTGTTTTGATTAAGAAAGATGATTATATGCTTAATCTCATCTTTTGAAAAGTAATTAAGGCTCAAAAGGAACCTATGTTTCAATTTTGGTCCTGTTTGAACAATGTTGAAGCAATGTTTGCTTATTTTGGACTAAAGTGCAAATTACCCAAGTTGAGGGGTTAAATTGCAAATGTTGCATGATAATATGTTCCTCTTATGTTGAGACATCATAAGAATGAATATGATGTAGTGGTATGGTTTCCACAAGCTTGGACACCAAGATTAAGCTTGTAAAGCAATCCTTGTGCATTAAAACCAAGTTTTGGTGTAATGTGCAATTTACCCAAAATCTAGGGTTCAATATGCAAATTACCAATTCAACAAGGTCCCTAATGTTTCTTAGCATAATTTAGATCAAAGAAAATTAGAGGGACTACTTATTTGAATTAATTTATAGGAGAGAGAATCTTGACATTAAAATAATCAAGAATAATGCCTAATTGAAACCCTAATTCGATTTAGGGCAAAAATGAATAAAAATAATTGAAGGGTCCTTCAACCAAAATTAATTTGGTTGGATTCTGATGTGTGGGTGGACTTCCTTGAGCTTGCAAGGATCAAAAATATCCTAAGGAGGTGAAATTCCACTCACCTTATTATAAGGAAAAGAATTCCCACTCAAAAAGATATATTATTATTATAATGGATTCAGGTGCTTAATTTCTTTTCCATTAATTCTTGGATAATGAAGAGCTTTTACGAAAGTTTGAAGGTGGTTTCGTGATCAAGTAATGGAGGAGTATTAGGGGGAAATTAGTATGGAATTTAAAGAAAATGATTTCATTTTCTCTTTCATAAAAGATACATATACATATTCTTTATATATACCTTATTTCAATATCATATAAGGAACGAACCCTTAGTCTTTTCCTCCTCATTCTTGCTTTGGCCGACCTAGGGAGAGTCCAGGAGCAGGAGAAGGACGAACACCACCTGTAGGTAAGGTTTGATCATCTTCAACCTTGGATTCATGGTGAAAACCCTAAATCAATGCATGATTCTAGGTTATCTTCACTCGATTTCCATTTCTAGCCATCCATTTCATCCTAAAGCTCAAGAACGAACCTTGGATAGCTTCTGGAGCTTCATCCACCATTAAATACACGGAGCTTGAAGCTTGGAGATCAAATTTGAGGCGGGTTTTATAACTTAAACCCTCAAACATTGCTATTGCATCAATCTTCTATGCTTTGTTGATTGATTTCTTCAATTTGATAAACTTTTGTTTCTTTGCTGCAAATTCCATCAAGAACGGTTGCTGTTCTTGGGTGCACGAAGTAAGATGATGATGACATCATCATAAGCAAGCACCTCACCAAATATCTTGGGAGCAAATGATCTCATTGGTTGGGACCAAACGGTTTCACCAAACGGTTTGCAAACCGTTTGGTGGAAAACGGTTTCAAAACCGTATGAAACAGTTGACAAAGCGTGGACCGTTTGGGAATCTCGTTCCTAATTATGTAGGCTAATGACCCTCCAAATTTTAGGGGTTAACTCTAAAGGAATCATATGTTGAAGGCCAATCAATTAGGCAAATCGAACTGAATTAAGTGCTGATTTTCAACCTGATTAACTTGACCTGTTTGGGAAAACGGTCTCAAGACCGTTTGAGTGCGTTGACCAAGCGTTGACAGTTTGGGATTATTGATCCCTATTATGTTGGCTACTGACTCACCAAATTTTATGGGTTAACTCCCAAGGAATCGTGAGTTGAAGCCTAATCAATTAGGCAAACCCTAATTGAAAACAGTGCTGAAATTCCAATGAGTTAAGTTGAGATTTTGGGTTGATTAGCCCAAACGGTTTCAAGACCGTTTGGGGATCACCCAAACGGTCTCAAGACCGTTTGGGGATCACCCCAAGACCGTTTGGAGGTCTGGGTTCAAGTATAGTTGACCAATTGAAGGTCCAAAGGTACTAATCATATTGCAATGTAGTGCTGATTTGTTGATCAACTTGATAGACCAATCCATGATGATTTTTCACTAGAATACAAAGGTTGGATGGGCCAAACGGTCTCAAGACCGTTTGGTGGTCACCCAAGACCGTTTTGAGGTTTAGGGTTGGGTATAGTTCAGTGGTTGAAGGTCTAAATATATCAAGTTGATCTGCAATAAATTGTTGATTTGGTGAGCACTTCAATGAACCAAACCCTAATTGGATTGCTTGGATTTGAGTGATATGATGGGCAAACGGTCTCAAGACCGTTTGGAGGTCATCCAAACGACCTCAAGACCGTTTGGGGTCAGGTCATACCCCATTTGAATGGTGGTTCAATAGTTATGAAGTAACTAGTCACACATTGATGAATATTGAAGGTTCATTGATTCTAAACCCTAATTCAATTGATTCCAACCCTAATTGAGGATCAATTTAGGGTCAATTGAGTGTCAAATCAGTTGAGGGTTGATCTAATTAACTCGATTGATTAGTGTCTAACATGTGCAAGATCGATTGAAGGGTTCAACATTGAAAACCCTAATTCAATGTGATTGATGGAAACCATATTTGGTCCTTTCGGTTTTGAGGTGGTTTGGACCAAAAGGTCTCAGGACCGTTTGAGTCCAAACGGTCTCAAGACCATTTGGGACCAAACGTTCTCAAGACCATTTGGGACCAAACGATCCCAAATCAGTTGAGGCTTAAACAGTTTCAGAAGTTCAATTTTGTTAAGTGGTTTCAATTGCTATTCTACTAAATGGTTTCACCTATTCCAAGATCACTTGGAAGGTAATCAACCAAAGAGTATGAACTCTCAAATTGGATGAAGGTCAGTGGTTTATGTAATCAATCACATGATGTAATCCAAGGGAGATTGAGTTCTTAATGATCTTGATATAATGACATATCCTATGATGTCAATTCTTCTTTCAAGATTGAGTTGACTTAGATTAATCAAGGTTGAAGTAACTTCGTCTTATAGAAGATGAGGGATAAGATATTCTTCATGTATGAATGCCTAGTAAGGGCATGATTTTTAATAGTGAGATCATGAAACCCTAGTTATGAAGGCTAGTGAATCATAACCCTAGTAAGGGCATAGTGGGGTAATCCTTGATTAGTGATGTTATCATTATCTTGCATTATGCTGATATGAAATAGATGTGTTTTTTTATCATCTGTACTAATCATGCAGGTTTATTGAGATATTGAACATAGCCAGGTATGAGCTATGATGCCTTGTGTATTGAAAACACTTTATAAGTTTTATAAGCAATGATATGATATGTTGACTCATATGTATCAACCCTTCACACTCTATAAAGATGAGGATATGAAACTCTTAGGAATGATGTATGCTACCCTCATAATGATATGGATAACATGCTACGAGTTGAAATATTTAAAGTGATGGATAATGGGTTATCCTATATTCAACAATGTCTTATCATTGAATAAGTCCATATCATTAAAGATAGTTGGACAATTCTAATGTGTAACCTATGCACCATATGATGTAAGTAACATGTTAGTGGATAAAGTATTAAGAGGGAAAATACCTTAATACAAGGTTAGTTGATTAACCTAAATAAGATAGAAATGAGAAGAGAGTAATACACCAGGACATGATAGATATCACATCCAACATTTCATGGTTGAAATGCCTTGATGCATCTCAATCCAACATACTTGGATGAGAAACACATGAAGTGTGTGTGTGTGTGTGTGTGTTGTAGATATTACAATGAAATTGTAATGAGTTGATATACTTTGATGAGTATAAGCTAATATACATTGTTTAAAGGGATGAGCCACTCTAATGGGTATGAGGTAACCATACCATAATAAGAAAGAGAAGTGGACTTGTACCTTGTATTGATGATCATTAATGATATATGATGAGAATGGTGATCATAAGCATACACTTATGATATCTTTGAATACACCTAGAGGTGTGGAGCAATACATTAGGGTTGATCTAACTACATGAGCATAAAACCCTAATTGATGTCAGTTGGGGAACCCTAACCCTAATTTGGGTAAAGGGAGTGAAAAGCCCTAATGAGTAATAAACCATAACCATGATAAAGGAATTGTGGTGTTACTAAGGTATCACATGATGTGGTCAATGACTTGTATGGTTGTTATCATGTCCATTAATCATGTAGACATCATGAGATGAAAAGCATAGCTAGACCTGAGCTATGACATTCATATAACAAATATGTTGAATGGCCTTATGTGCCTAATGTTGTTGTTGCTTAGCAAAAGTAACAAAAGGTATAGGGACCTTATGAGTTCCATGAATAAGTTGTTGTTACCCAGTGAAAGGTGACAAAATATTTAATAGGCTTTAAAAGCCATGTGAGATACTTGTGTAATAAGTATCATACATACCTCGGTCTAAGGACCTGGAGATAATAGTTACCTAGCAAATGGTAACAGTGACAATGATGAATTGAGGGTATGAATACCCAGATTTGATAAGCATGATAGTGATATGGTTGAGGGATGAGAAATCCCAGTATTGAAATGAGGGACTGAGATCCCAATGCCTCATAAAGAATGAGAAGTGAATGATGAAAATAGTACAAGTTTCTTTACAGCATCTGTCTGAATAAAATATGTTTGAGAACTTGATTGATGCTAAAGAACATGACAATGTACTTAAATAATCAAGTGAAATCATATCATGTAGAGCCCTGACCATAGATCCATCATCGTCAGCAAACTGGTGATGGTGAAACGGGTGCTCCGCGGCAAAACCCGGAGGGCATACTTTTGAGTATGTGGGGGTGATGGGCGCGATTACCTTACGCCCTAATGCAGGATTGGTGGTAGATAAATACGAGATCCCACAATCTTTCATTATATATTCCGTGAAGGATGTATCACTAATCCCCCGATGATTGGGATGATGTCGTACACATCTCCCAATATTGTTAATGTCGGATCGATGGAGATAAACATGAAATCTCACGATCGCGAAGAGAGTGCAGCATGCCACTGTAACTCTGATAGCGAAGTTGCCAGTATACCCTGGAAAGCTATATATAGCAGAGACACAAGATGTCCTGCAAGTAATCTCGCGCTGACCGAGATATGGGAGGTCTTGGTAGCCGGCTCTACCTTTGACCTTGTATGGTACCGATTTTGACTTCGCAGTGGTCGGTTGGAGCATGAGCGGTATACCTCATCTCCTCAGGGCATAAGTGTGATTGTAAAATGTAATCAGCCGTCTAGCATGTTTGCTATAGGATTAAATACGGAAATTCATTGGCTGATGTTATACTTATGATATGCAATGTTAGTTGATAAATGTTATTCATGTCTCTTTACATTCCTTGCAATTAGATGTATGGATTATGAATCTACCATGAGTAGATACAATGTTATCCTTAAGAAAGGAGATTACCTTTCTCGGTTCATACAATGAATAATGTTGATGTTCATATGTAAGTACTTCTGTTCAATTCTAATATAATAATCTGCAATAACAATGTTTTGGCGGAGAGTTATATCTCCCGCTGGGACAATTTACAATTGTCTCACCCCCGTGGGATCCAACATTTTTAGGTGGACGCAGACAAAGAAGCAGAGATTCTTTTGCAGGAAAAGGAAAGCAACAGCAATATCAGATACAGTAGTGATGACTCAGGTGGAGGCACTGGCTGTCAAGTTTTGTATAGTTAGTAGTCCTATGTGTCATCTCTGTACTCTGAGGTCCTCGGAGTCAGTAGATAGTGCTTTTATCTTCGACTTGAGATTTTGGCTTGAATGCCTCGAGGTTTTATGTTGCTTATGTATAGTAGAGTAAAGCAACTGTTGTATGTAATCCTCGAGAAGAGATGTTACATGGTGTGTAACTACAAACAAGGATGTTCAAGTAATGTTATGGTTTTTGTTATAAGAGTTTCCTATGTTTGGATCTCTTTGCAAAAAGTTTTAATTTTTAGTGATTTTCAGTAATCCGCTGCTAATGATTCGCTTCCGCATTAGTTAATCTGGTGTTTTATAAGTTGGATGCCACAATTTAGTGGTATCAGAGCTCTAGGTTCGCTGAGTCTACAGAGACATAGGACTAAGGTAGTTGAGTCTATGTTAGTGTCCTCCAGTATACCCTATAATGATTTCTGCTTGTGCAGAGAAAGGGTAAAGTTGAAAATGACTGGAGAACACAAGGAACACATTGCTTAGGGCAATGTTGTTGCACCAAGAAGAGGTGCAAGGGATCATGCAAGAATAGAATGAGTGCCTGAGAATCCCCATTAAGATCTGATCAGGATAGAGAATCCTATGATCATGCTCTTGTTGGGAAGATTAGGGCAACAGTAATGCATATGAGTGGACTGGATGCTAGGCTTACAACCTAGGTTATCAGTCCTTAATACAGAAAGCTTGAGCTTTAAAAGAGTTCCTGAATGAATTAGTCGTGTGGGAACAAGGGAAAATGTGGAAAAGATTAACTTATGGCAAGAAAGTGGACTCTGCCATGAGTTCAGACAGATAATAAATATGTGATGGTAGTGCCCAAGAAGGGGCAATAAGCTGAGAAGTAGGGAATGGTCTCTATAATTCTAGAGACATTTGCCTAATGGTTTTAAAAATCCAAGTTTTTGGTACTAATAGTGCAATAAATGCCTAGTGTACCAGGGAAGTAGCCACTAAGTAAGTGCAAAGGTCTTAACCTTTCACCTGTAAGATTCTATGGCTTAGTTTTTGCTTCAGTAATAAGACTAGTAAGACCATGATATGAGTACAAGGTATGTTATAAATGTGTACATGTTGAGTACACTAAACC
This sequence comes from Alisma plantago-aquatica, assembly GCA_963693085.1. NCBI lineage: Eukaryota > Viridiplantae > Streptophyta > Magnoliopsida > Alismatales > Alismataceae > Alisma > Alisma plantago-aquatica. The sequence goes on from OY856415.1 coordinate 74,134,599, forward strand.
CTTTTTGTTATAAAAAGGAGGATTGTTGATATTGTTTTCCCCATTGTTTGCTATATAGGGATGAAATGATGAGAACTAGAATTTGAATTTTGTTCAGTATTCTTTTAAATGCTCGATATTGATCTTACCTCCATGAAAGAGGAAGAGGTATAGAAGAGATGCCTGGATAAAATCCAGGGATGTTAAATCTTATGTTATGATAATATGAAAGAAAGGAATATGATAGCATGTAAGTGCATACTACTTGATCTCAGTACTTGTAAACCCTGATCAGGTGTACAACTATTGATGATAAAGTGAGTATGGAAACTCTTAGATTGATATCTTTTTTATTGCCTTGATCAAGCAATCATTCTGATACAATCTAATGAGTATCATGAAATTGGAAATATGATATGGATAAATGTATCATATCTTAAGAACAAGAAAGAAGGATCTGATAGGAATTCAGATCAGTATGTGTATATGAGGAAGCAAAAGTATGACCCTCATATGATGAGAAAGAGAACAAGGGAGGTGATCCCTGTTCTATAAAGTTGTAAATATGATAAAAGAAAGATGAGAATATAATGTGTTTTCAACACATGCGACTGATACCAAGGTAAGAGATTCTGGTATCTGAGAATTATCAGATGGTTTAGATTGGCTACCTGGAATGGTCAACTATGAAATCAGTCTGATTATATAAAATATTATGGACATCATATGTTAGGGGTTTATGCTTTGCATAAACATAACAACTAAATATGTCTTTAAGATAAGTTCTCATTTGACTCTATGAGAATATTGTGCGAAGGAACTTTGTGCTGATCAAAGTTCTATGATGTCTACATAACAATGAGGTGTTATGAAGAGACATGATGATATGATGAATGAATAATATCTGTTCCCTTTATCTGGGATTTCGAGGACGAAATCCTTGTTAGGGGTTTATAATTTGTAACATCCCTGACCTGGGTTATGCTTTAACCCTAGGTGTTTTGATTAAGAAAGATGATTATATGATTAATCTCATCTTGTGAAAAGTAATTAAGGCTCAAAAGGAACCTATGTTTCAATTTTAGTCCTGTTTGAACAATGTTGAAGCAATGTTTGCTTATTTTGGACTAAAGTGCAAATTACCCAAGTTGAGGGGTTAAATTGCAAATGTTGCATGATAATATGTTCCTCTGATGTTGAGACATCATAAGAATGAATATGATGCATTGGTATGGTTTCCACAAGCTTGGACACCAAGATTAAGCTTGTAAAGCAATCCTTGTGCATTAAAACCTAGTTTTGGTGTAATGTGCAATTTACCCGAAATCTAGGGTTTAATATGCAAATTACCACTTCAACAAGGTCCCTAATGTTTCTTAGCATCATTTAGAGCAAAGAAAATGAGAGGGACTCCTTATTTGAATTAAGTTATAGGAGAGAGAATCTTGACATTAAAATAATCAAGAATAATGCCTAATTGAAACCCTAATTCGATTTAGGGCAAAAATGAATAAAAATAATTGAAGGGTCCTTCAACCAAAATTAATTTGGTTGGATTCTTATGTGTGGGTGGACGTCCTTGAGCTTGCAAGGATCAAAAATATCCTAAGGAGGTGAAATTCCACTCACCTTATTATAAGGAAAAGAATTCCCACTCAAAAAGATATATTATTATTATAATGGATTAAGGTGCTTAATTTCTTTTCCATTAATTCTTGGATAATGAAGAGCTTTGACGAAAGTTTGAAGGTGGTTTCGTGATCAAGTAATGGATGAGGATTAGGGGGGAATTAGTATGGAATTTAAAGAAAATGATTTCATTTTCTCTTTCATAAAAGATACATATACATATTCTTTATATATACCTTATTTCAATAACATATAAGGAACGAACCCTTAGTCTTTTCCTCCTCATTCTTGCTTTGGCCGACCTAGGGAGAGTCCAGGAGCAGGAGAAGGACGAACACCACCTGTAGGTAAGGTTTGATCATCTTCAACCTTGGATTCATGGTGAAAACCCTAAATCAATGCCTGATTCTAGGTTATCTTCACTCGATTTCCATTTCTAGCCATCCATTTCATCCTAAAGCTCAAGAACGAACCTTGGATAGCTTCTGGAGATTCATCCACCATTAAATCCACGGATATTGAGGCTTGGAGATCAAATTTGAGGCGGGTTTTATAACTTAAACCCTCAAACATTGCTATTGCATCAATCTTCTATGCTTTGTTGATTGATTTCTTCAATTTGATAAACTTTTGTTTCTTTGCTGCAAATTCCATCAAGAACGGTTGCTGTTCTTGGGTGAAAGAAGTAAGATGATGATGACATCATCATAAGCAAGCACCTCACCAAATATCTTGGGAGCAAATGATCTCATTGGTTGGGACCAAACGGTTTCACCAAAACCGTTTGGTGGCAAACGGTTTCAAAACCGTATGAAAGAGTTGACCAAGCGTGGACCGTTTTGGAATCTCGTTCCTACTTATATAGGCTAATGACCCTCCAAATTTGAGGGGTTAAATCCAAAGGAATCATAGGTTGAAGGCCAATCAATTAGGCAAATCGAACTGAATTAAGTGCTGATTTTCAACCTGATTAACTTGACCTGTTTGGGAAAACGGTCTCAAGACCGTTTGATTGCGTTGACCAAGTGTTGACCGTTTGGGATTATTGATCCATATTATGTTGGATAATGACTCGCCAAATTTTATGGGTTAACTCCCAAGGAATCGTGAGTTGAAGCCTAATCAATTAGGCAAACCCTAATTGAAAACAGTGCTGAAATTCCAATGAGTTAAGTTGAGATTTTGGGTTGATTAGCCCAAACGGTTTCGAGACCGTTTGGGGATCACCCAAACGGTCTCAAGACCGTTTGGGGATCACCCCAAGACCGTTTGGAGGTCTGGGTTCAAGTATAGTTGACCAATTGAAGGTCCAAAGGTACTAATCATATTGCAATGTAGTGCTGATTTGTTGATCAACTTGATAGACCAATCCATGATGATTTTTCACTAGAATCCAAAGGTTGGATGGGCCAAACGGTCTCAAGACCGTTTGGAGCTCATCCAAACGGTCTCAAGACCGTTTGGTGGTCACCCAAGACCGTTTGGAGGTCTAGGGTTGGGTATAGTTTAGTGGTTGAAGGTCTAAAGATATCAAGTTGATCTGTAATAAATTGCTGATTTGGTGAGCACTTCAATGAACCAAACCCTAATTGGATTGCTTGGATTTGAGTGATATGATGGGCAAACGGTCTCAAGACCGTTTGGAGGTCATCCAAACGACCTCAAGACCGTTTGGGGTCAGGTCATACCCCATTTGAATGGTGGTTCAATAGTTATGAAGTAACTAGTCACACATTGATGAATATTGAAGGTTCATTGATTCTAAACCCTAATTCAATTGATTCCAACCCTAATTGAGGATCAATTGAGGGTCAATTGAGTGTCAAATCAGTTGAGGGTTGATCTAATTAACTCAATTGATTAGTGTCTAACATGTGCAAGATCGATTGAAGGGTTCATGTGATTGATGGAAACCATATTTGGTCCTTTCGGTTTTGAGGTGGTTTGGACCAAAAGGTCTCAGGACCGTTTGAGTCCAAACGGTCTCAAGACCGTTTGGGACCATATGATCCCAAATCAGTTGAGGCTTAAACAGTTTCAGAAGTTCAATTTTGTTAAGTGGTTTCAATTGCTATTCTACTAAATGGTTTCACCTATTCCAAGATCACTTGGAAGGTAATCAACCAAAGAGTATGAACTCTCAAATTGGATGAAGGTCAGTGGTTTATGTAATCAATCACATGATGTAATCCAAGGGAGATTGAGTTCTTAATGATCTTGATATAATGACATATCCTATGATGTCAATTCTTCTTTCAAGATTGAGTTGACTTAGATTAATCAAGGTTGAAGTAACTTCGTCTTATAGAAGATGAGGGATAAGATATTCTTCATGTATGAATGCCTAGTAAGGGCATGATTTTTAATAGTGAGATCATGAAACCCTAGTTATGAAGGCTAGTGAATCATAACCCTAGTAAGGGCATAGTGGGGTAATCCTTGATTAGTGATGTTATCATTATCTTGCATTATGCTGATATGAAATAGATGTGTTTTTTTATCATCTGTACTAATCATGCAGGTTTATTGAGATATTGAACATAGCCAGGTATGAGCTATGATGCCTTGTGTATTGAAAACACTTTATAAGTTTTATAAGCAATGATATGCTATGTTGACTCATATGTATCAACCCTTCACACTCTATAAAGATGAGGATATGAAACTCTTAGGAATGATGTATGCTACCCTCATAATGATATGGATAACATGCTACGAGTTGAAATATTTAAAGTGATGGATAATGGGTTATCCTATATTCAACAATGTCTTATCATTGAATAAGTCCATATCATTAAAGATAGTTGGACAATTCTAATGTGTAACCTATGCACCATATGATGGAAGTAACATGTTAGTGGATAAAGTATTAAGAGGGAAGATACCTTAATACAAGGTTAGTTGATTAACCTAAATAAGATAGAAATGAGAAGAGAGTAATACACCAGGACATGATAGATATCACATCCAGCATTTCATGGTTGAAATGCCTTGATGCATCTCAATCCAACATACTTGGATGAGAAACACATGAAGTGTGTGTGTGTGTTGTAGATATTACAATGAAATTGTAATGAGTTGATATACTTTGATGAGTATAAGCTAATATACATTGTTTAAAGGGATGAGCCACTCTAATGGGTATGAGGTAACCATACCATAATAAGAAAGAGAAGTGGACTTGTACCTTGTATTGATGATCATTAATGATATATGATGAGAATGGTGATCATAAGCATACACTTATGATATCTTTGAATACACCTAGAGGTGTGGAGCAATACATTAGGGTTGATCTAACTACATGATCATAAAACCCTAATTGATGCCAGTTGGGGAACCCTAACCCTAATTTGGGTAAAGGGAGTGAAAAGCCCTAATGAGTAATAAACCATAACCCTGATAAAGGAATTGTGGTGTTACTAAGGTATCACATGATGTGGTCAATGACTTGTATGGTTGTTATCATGTCCATTAATCATGTAGACATCATGAGATGAAAAGCATAGCTAGACCTGAGCTATGACATTCATATAACAAATATGTTGAATGGCCTTATGTGCCTAATGTTGTTGTTGCTTAGCAAAAGTAACAAAAGGTATAGGGACCTTATGAGTTCCATGAATAAGTTGTTGTTACCCAGTGAAAGGTGACAAAATATTTAATAGGCTTTAAAAGCCATGTGAGATACTTGTGTAATAAGTATCATACATACCTCGGTCTAAGGACCTAGAGATAATAGTTACCTAGCAAATGGTAACAGTGACAATGATGAATTGAGGGTATGAATACCCAGATTTGATAAGCATGATAGTGATATGGTTGAGGGATGAGAAATCCCAGTATTGAAATGAGGGACTGAGATCCCAATGCCTCATAAAGAATGAGAAGTGAATGATGAAAATAGTACAAGTTTCTTTACAGCATCTGTCTGAATAAAATATGTTTGAGAACTTGATTGATGCTAAAGAACATGACAATGTACTTAAATAATCAAGTGAAATCATATCATGTAGAGCCCTGACCATAGATCCATCATCGTCAGCAAACTGGTGATGGTGAAACGGGTGCTCCGCGGCAAAACCCGGAGGGCATACTTTTGAGTATGTGGGGGTGATGGGCACGATTACCTTACGCCCTAATGCAGGATTGGTGGTAGATAAATACGAGATCCCACAATCTTTCATTATATATTCCGCGAAGGATGTATCACTAATCCCCCGATGATTGGGATGATGTCGTACACATCTCCCAATATTGTTAATGCTGGATCGATGGAGATAAACATGAAATCTCACGATCGCGAAGAGAGTGCAGCATGCCACTGTAACTCTGATAGCGAAGTTGCCAGTATACCCTGGAAAGCTATATATAGCAGAGACACAAGATGTCCTGCAAGTAATCTCGCGCTGACCGAGATATGGGAGGTCTTGGTAGCCGGCTCTACCTTTGACCTTGTATGGTACCGATTTCGACTTCGCAGTGGTCGGTTGGAGCATGAGCGGTATACCTCATCTCCTCAGGGCATAAGTGTGATTGTAAAATGTAATCAGCCGTCTAGCATGTTTGCTATAGGATTAAATACGGAAATTCATTGGCTGATGTTATACTTATGATATGCAATGTTAGTTGATAAATGTTATTCATGTCTCTTTACATTCCTTGCAATTAGATGTATGGATTATGAATCTACCATGAGTAGATACAATGTTATCCTTAAGAAAGGAGATTACCTTTCTCGGTTCATACAATGAATAATGTTGATGTTCATATGTAAGTACTTCTGTTCAATTCTAATATAATAATATGCAATAACAATGTTTTGGCGGAGAGTTATATCTCCCGCTGGGACAATTTACAATTGTCTCATCCCCGTGGGATCCAACATTTTTAGGTGGACGCGGACAAAGAAGCAGAGATTCTTTTGTAGGAAAAGGAAAGCAACAGCAATATCAGATACAGTAGTGATGACTCAGGTGGAGGCACTGGCTGTCAAGTTTTGTATAGTTAGTAGTCCTATGTGTCGTCTCTGTACTCTCAGGTCCTCGGAGTCAGTAGATAGTGCTTTTATCTTCGACTTGAGATTTTGGCTTGAATGCCTCGAGGTTTTATGTTGCTTATGTATAGTAGAGTAAAGCAACTGTTGTATGTAATCCTCGAGAAGAGATGTTACATGGTGTGTAACTACAAACAAGGATGTTCAAGTAATGTTATGGTTTTTGTTATAAGAGTTTCCTATGTTTGGATCTCTTTGCAAAAAGTTTTAATTTTTAGTGATTTTCAGTAATCCGCTGCTAATGATTCGCTTTCGCATTAGTTAATCTGGTGTTTTATAAGTTGGATGCCACAGTTATGGTATTTTAGGGGCTCTCATTAGTATCTGATATACACCCTCTCGTCATGTCCAATACATACGAGATTTCTAGGTACATATATATGTGTCCTCTCATCATGTCAACACATATGAGATGATTGGATATCCTCTCATCATGTCCAATACATACGAGATTACTAGACATCTTCTCATCATGTTTGATACATACGAGATAACGGGATAAGTACATAGCATTGCATTCAAGATAGATTGGTTGGCATCTATCCATGTGTCCATGTTTTTCATAAGAACTAGGACACTGGGCTCTTGAAAGACTAACCCCATGGAACATGGACAAGTTTTTTCTCATTGATTCTTTCATGTTGAACGCTTCAACGTCTTACCAATGTATGTGCTTTGACTTAGGTCAAGAAGCTTTCCAGATCTATCTCTATAGACCTTGATCTCTATCACATAGGATGATTCGCATAAACCCTTCATATAGAAGGTACTTTCCTTGCTAGGTTTTAACATTTATAGGATAAGGACATTATTCCGCAACATTATGTGGAATATCAATATGCTCCCACTAAATATGTTGTAATCACATATTTCATCTTCATTGTATCTCAAGTCAAACCATTTGATTGTCTTATCAAATCGAAGATTCCAACTCTGAGACAATCCTTAGATTGAACTTTGTATCTTATAGACTTTATTTGCATTAATGGATATATAAAACCATTAGGTTGTGTCACATACACATCCTCTTAATTATTCCAATTAAAGAATGTGGTTTTAACATCCATATGCCTAATTTGACAGTCATACTAAGTTGCAACGGTAAGCATGATCTAGATGGATTTAGCCATGGTAACTAGTGAAAGACCTCATCATGTTCAACACTTAAACAAGTTTGAAACTCTTTGCAACTAATATACCCTACCATGTTGGTCTTCTTATAAAGACCCAAATGCACCCTATGTGTTTTACCTCTTCAGGTGGATCCACCAAGGTCATACCTTGTTGGTTTACATGGAGTTCATCATAGATCTTATGGCCTCAAGCTATTTCTTAGATTTTGGTCCCTCAATAGTGTCTAGGTAGGTTGTTGATTCATCTATATGATCAACTTACCACCTTCTGAGTCATAAGATCTCATAACATTTCAAACTCAAGGTGTATTCTACTAGAACTATGAGTTATGTGTTTAGTTAAGGAACTTGAGATTCCACAACAACTTGTGATTCTCCCTGTTCCTATTGTTCCTCTTTAGGTTCTATGTTTTCTTGTTTGTCTCGAACATTTTGAGTTCTACTTCTACTCTCATTGATTCCTTTGGAATTGATTTCTATTTAGGAATTCAGCCATCCTAGCAACAGATATTTTGTTGTCGGGCTGGAATATAAGTAGTATTCAACAAGATAACATTCATGTGATTTATGGATAAAGACTTCTATGAAACTATTTTCTTATACAAGCTTTAAATCCCAATCACTAAAAAAGACTCATCGGGACACTTTCCACGCCATATCTCATATGGTGTCTTTTGAATCATTTTAGACGGTATATTGTCTAGTGTTTAAGCATGTGCCCAAAACAAATTGTAAGATTAGCTAGATTTTATTGATAATCTCAACATGACTTAACAGGGTGTGATACCTTCTTTCTAACACATCAGTATGTTTCAAGTGGAGTTCTTTATGATACACTATCATGATTTCCCAGAAGGTCCTCAAACTCTTGGTTTACATATTTCAACATTGATCATATCGAGGTATCTTAATACTTATACCAATTTAGTTACGTACTTCATTTATGATCTCCATGAACACTTCAAGATATCTAAACTTGTATTTCATTAAATATAAATTTCAATATCTACTGATCATATCAGTAAATATAATGAGGTACTTGTAACTACCTTTACCATTCATCCAAAAAGGTTTATGTACATCAGTATGTACTAGTCCTAATGGAATAGTCGATCTCCCATTACATCTAGTTTATATGCTTTTGTCATTTTGCACAACAAATAATACATGCATGTCTCTATTGATTTAATGACCAAAAGATTCTAGATAACCATCGTATGGATTCTAGAAATGCATTTCTCATTTATGTGCTCTAGAAGACAATGCTATATGTATTCATTGTTTGAGTTATCAAGTCATTCCATATATAAGCCATACACATTTATCTTTACAGGGCATCACCATAAAAGGTCATAATGTTCTTTTCATACAAACCATATGATGTTTGACAAGTACACAATAACAATTCACTAATTCAATTATGTGTCCATGAATGACAACCTTTAACTACAGTGGCAGCAACTCTTGCTCCATATAGTTCTAGCTTACTTCTTCTCAGTCCTAAAGTAGAGATCTAAATCTCTATCTTCTTCTTGAGATCCTCTATGAAGAGGATAATTCCTTTCCAATGTCCAAACAAGTGACAATGGTGGCACTTTATTTTCTTTATCCTTCAAGTGAAAAGGACATATTCCTTTTACACTGACCCTTCTCCATATATTGAGTGTAGAATACTTGGGCTTCAATTTAGCCTCAGAACCCTTCTTGGCCTTACTTTTCCCCTAAGACTCACTTCCGCTAATCACCATCACAGATTTGTCCTTATTCTTCCTTGCTTTGGCATCAACATGCCAAGAATTTGATAAACTGACTATATGATTCATGCAATGCTTGCATAATCATATTCATGGTCAACTCTTGACCTAAGAGAAATCCCAGTCATTCCACATGTCTAATCACATTGAACACGTGGGGTTCTATTGGACCTTCCTTTGTCAGTTTGCACTCAAATTAGTGCTTTGGAGACATTTTATCTTTTTTTGCTTTACATGATTCTTAAGATGTGTTACCATATCGAGAATGCTTGTGTATTTATGTTGTTCATGTAACTCATAGTTCATACAACATAGCATTTGGTATTCAAAATGTCTATGGCATCATTGGCATGCTTTCAATAAACATCCATTTATCCTTAGGCACATTTGGAGAGGGTTCCTCTAGCATTGGTCTATTAAGGACATAGAGCTTTCGCTCATTGATGAGAACATTTCTCAAAGTCCTTAACCAATTGCAGAACTTTATCCTATTTTGTCCTTCTTAAGGGTTGATTGCAATTTGAACGTGTTTGTGTTTGACATTTGATTCTACAAAGTAATATTACAACCTTTTTAAAGCATTTTTTATTTGGTTTTATTTGATAATTTGTATGATATTAATTAGGTATTTCATTATTATCACTCCAACTATTTTATTCAAGTTGTTAGCCCTTAGAATATTCCAGTGTACAATATTCTAGTGGGCCAAGATCCAAAATGATTGAACTGTTACCCGGCCTACACTAGCGTCCACAGTCAATTATCAAGGTAGGCAATCATGCCAATTTCATCATATGCAATTATGGATAGATGATATGTGCAACTCCTTTCCATGATCATTTGCATGCATGTCTTTGAGAATCACCAGTCAATCCTGACCCAAAAGCCTACACGATAGAATATGCACCCTGCTTTAGCAGAACCTACATATCTACCATCACACTTCCACGAGATAGATGACACACACTTTAGCATACCTACACTTGTTCGATCAATCTTTTTCATGTGTGCTACTTTTAAAAGGCATCTAAGGCTTTGATATTTTAATTGAGGGAGCTTGTATGTATATATACATATACTTCATCCAATCACCATATATATCGTACGTATCACATACATGCTATAACCACAAATGAGAACATGCAATAAATAAAACACACAAGTGATGGTTATGGCCATACTAATGTAATTTCTTAGAGCCATAAGGAGCTACTACCATCTATGTTCCACATCATATGTAACATGTTTTGGTGAAGATCTGTACTCGAACCAATCTAGGTTGATCAGTTCAACTCTTAAACCAATCAGCTCACCTCATGGTCACTTGGTTGGGCTCTTCTGAAACAGTCATCTGATTCTTAGGTCAAAGCAATGTTTGGAGACCTCCAGTCAGTCAGTTGGACCACCAGTCAATTGGTTCATCCTCTTGTCGTCTGGCCTCCTCGGTCTTCTAGTACCAGGTCGTCTCATGAGCCAGTCATTTTGCCTTTGTGAAGATCGTCATCTCACATCGAAACATAAATACAAACTATCCTAATTCTTATTACATTATATATGGGAAAACCTCGAGTTACATTTGAGGGGAAATAGGAAGAAGAGAATTAATTTACATTTGGAAAGGACAAAGAGGCTCGATATGCATACTGATTAACAACGGGAATAATAACCACAACTATGCACACATAAATCTGGGGTTTTAGCCATAACCATGCTTCAATCCACCATCAAAACAGATTTTATGGTGACACGTGTAAATTTCATATATATATATATATATATATATATATATATATATATATATATATATATATATTCATTTGGATTCTTATGTGGTGATTTATACAGATGTGCACATCAACTAGTTTAAATATTTTCATCACATGCAATAAATAAACATGATTAAACCAGAAATTTGATCATCGATTATGCCAAAACATAATTAATTGGTGTGACTCTGATACCACTGTAGGGAAATGCGACATCAGATATACAGCGGAAACAAAAAATTTACTGACATATTTCCCATTAACCAGTAGATCGCGTCAATAACTATGCAATGGGAATGATGGTTTCACAAAGATATACCTGGTCTTACAGCAAGTCCAGTGACAATCCTCATTGATGTAGATGTACACTCTGTCTTGGACGGTGTTTGTGCAAGTCCTAGTCACACTCATACTCATTTGACTGCTCCTCCACGAACATCATACTTAGACAACTACTGTAGCTGCTACTTAGATCTTGCCACAGACTGCAAGTTGACGTTGCCCTCCTAGCAGCAACCAACAGACTCATGCCTCTAGAATAGTCCATATGGATCAACTAGAACTCCTGTCGTCTTGAAGGAATGGACATGAAGGAGTTGTCCCTCCCGTTGGTGTACTAGTCACCAACATGCTCTCCCACAACAATGATCCTCAGTTGTTTCTCTCCCATGGCTATCCCTCCCTAGTCGGGTAGGACTTGCTTGGGCTCTCGTGGTTACCACAACCAGAGAGGACAACACTTGTCAGAGCAACTAATTCTTAATTGTCTATATAGTAGTTGTGATCTGGGAAGCCCCAATACCTCTCTATACATAGGAGGGGTTAGGGTCAGGGTTCCCAGTCCCCAGCCAATGCGGGATTAAAGTGGGAGTGGAAAGGACAAGTAGATCTTGAATTTTCGCAACTTTTTTGGAAGTTTCACAACCTGCGTGTGATGAAACAGTCGTCTCGCATGCGAGACGGTCATCTGGACATGAGGCAGTCATTTCGCACTTTCCTAGTTAGATATGAATTGGCACATCATTTCCTAATTAATGTCATACATTCATTTACTTGCACCCCAAGTATGTGCAATTCAAACGAGTTCAGAAATACTTCAGAACTTTTGTTCGTCCCAATTGGGCCATCTTACACAAGAGAGACGTTCGTCTCACTCGTCCAAACAGCCATCTAGTGAGTTTGAGTTGAGCTGATTGGTTCAACAGCTTGAACCAGTCAGTTCATAGGGCAGAACTAAGCTAATTCAATTTTTGATATGTCTGACAACCGAAACTGTCGTCTCAACACTTGAGACATCTATATTGTAACATCCCTGACTTGGGTTATACTTTAACCCTAGGTGTTTTGATTAAGAAAGATGATTAAATGTTTAATATCATCTTTTGAAAAGTAATTAGGGCTCTTGAGAAACTTATGTTTCAATTTTGGTCCTGTTTGAACAATGTTGAAGTAATATTTGCTTATTTTGGACTAAAGTGCAAATTACCCAAGTTGAGGGGTTAAATTGCAAATGTTTCATGATAAGATGTTCCTCATGTGTTGAAGAATCATGAGAATGAATATGATGCAAATATATGTCTTGTGGTAGCCTGAGTACCAAGGAAGAGCTGATAAAGCAATGTTTGTGCAGTAAAACCTAGTTTTGGTGTAAAGTGCAATTTACCCAAAACCTAGGGTTCAATATGCAAATTACCACTTTAATAAGGACCCTAATGTTTCTTGGCGCCATTTAGAGCAAAGAAAATGAGAGGGGCGCCTCATTTGAATTAAGTTGGAGGAGAGAGAATCTTGATATTAAAATAATCAAGATTTAATCCTAATTGAAACCCTAATTCGATTTAGGACAAACATTAATGTATTAATTAAAGGGCCTTCAACCAAAATTAAAATGGTTGAATTCAGATGTGCGTGGACATCATTGAGCCTTGCAAGGACCACGAAAATATCCAAGGGAGTGGATAACTCACTCACATTATTATAAGAAAAAGAAATATCCACTCACTTATGGATATTAGTATAATATGATTTGAGGTGCTTAATTTTTTTTTCTTTAAATCATGGATAATTGAGAGGAATAAGAGGAAAACAAGATAGCCTCGTTCCTAAGGAAGATGAGGGGGGTGAGGCGGCCATATTTTTGGGATTAAATGAATTTTTATAAGGCACTTTCTCTCTCCTTGAATTTCTTATAAAAAGACCCTTTACAAGCCATATTGCCTCAAGAACAAGTGGGGTATTCAACTGCCTACAAAGCTCAATGATGCTATTCAATGGGCCACAGATACCGGATGGACTCACTGGAAACTTGCTTTCTGCAGGCTATGCATCGCAGGACTGAGTTATGAAGTGTGGGCTGAAAGAAACAGACGTACACATAACAGCAAAAGTACAGATAATTTAGAACTAATGAAGAGAATTGAAAGAAACATCTCTGACCAGATTCGTCTTTGCAAGAAGATGAGTAGCCAACTGGACACTAATGTTTGTAGATACTGGGGCATTTTGTAGATAAGCCTCATTTTTACAGTTCTTTCTTCTTGGATGTTGTTGGTTCTGGTTGTGCTTTGTATCACACCAGTAACGGTTTTTGTGTTTTTGTTATAGTTACTCTGTAACTCGGTTTTTGGCAATACATTTTTACCTATTCCAAAAAAAAAGCATATCCATTTGCACTTCTTCTCCTTGCTTGTAAACCGACCAAGGGAGCTAGGGAGGACCTGGAGGACGACCCTCAACCTTTTGGTAAGGTTCTTGATCCATTTCACCTTGATTCCATGGTGAAAATCGAAAATAAATTATGGATTTCTTCTTATTTCGATCTCTTCTTCAACCCTAGCCAATCTTTTCAACCAAAAGCTTGAGGACGAGCTTAAGGGGAGTTGCAAAAGCTTCATCCACAGTTGTAGGCATGAGCTTGGAGCTTTGGAGCTCAATTGGAGGCGGGTTTTATAACTTGAAACCTTAACTTTGTTATTGCATTCAATTCCCCATCAAATAATGATCATTTCTCTAGTTACAATTATTGATTTGGTTGATTGATGCAATTTCCATGGAAATCACAGTAGGTTTCGTGGGTTTAGAGCTTGATGATGATGACATCATCATAAGCACACACCTCTCCAAATATCTAGACCAACCTGTTTCAATCAAATGTCCAAACGGTTTGTGTTTTGGGAGCAAACGGTTTCAAACCGTTTAGTAGCAAACAGTTTCACCAAACCGCATGAGACCAAACAGTTTCAGACCATTTGGTGATGTTTACCATGATTGACCATTTGGGGACTTGTTCATAATGATCTAGGTTAATGACCCATCAATTATTATTGATTAACTCCAATCGGTTCATGAGTTGAAGGTCCATAAATCACCTAAACCCTAATCGGGTTGAGTGTTGATTTAATAAGTGATTGAGTTTGAAATTTGGGTTGATTGACCCAAACAGTTTCAAAACCATTTGGGAATCACCCAAACGGTCTCAAGACCGTTTTGTGGTCACCCAAGACCATTTGTAGGTCTAGGGTTGGATAAGGTTAAGTGTTTGAAGATCCAAAGATATGGTATTAACCCTAATCGGCTAAGTGTTGATTTTGCAATGGAATGAGTTGATGTTTTGGATTGATTGACCCAAACGGTTTCAAAACTGTTTGGGGATCCCAAATGGTCTCAAGACCGTTTGGGGGTTACCCAAGACCATTTGGGGGTCTAAGAATAAGTTTGTTCAAGTGTTTGAAGGTCCAAAGATACCAAATTGAAATACAATTAAGTGTTGATTTGGTGACCAATCCCAAGATCCAAACCTTAATTGAATGAAATGGTTGATGATGATATGATGATCAAACGGTCTCAAGACCGTTTGGAGGTCATAAAAACGATCTCAAGACCGTTTGGGGGTCACCCAAGACCGTTTGGAGGTCCAAGGTTGACTATGGTTAGGTGTTTAAAGATCTAAAGGTACTAAGTCAAAGTGCAATCAAATGTTGACTTATTGATCATTCCAATTATCCAAACTTTGATTGATTGACTTGGATTTTGATGTTAACATGGGCAAACGGTCTCAAGACCATTTGGAGGTCATCCAAATGACCTCAAGACCATTTGGGGTCAGGTCATGTCCAATTTGGATGATGGTCCAATAGTTTTAAAGCAACCAGACTCGCATTGGTTGATGTTCAAGGATCATCGATTCCAAACCCTAATTCAGTTGATTCAAACCCTAATTGATGATCAATTGAGGGTTAATTGAGGATCAAATCAGTTGAAGGATTACCTAATTAACCCAATTGAAGTATGGTGATGGATCCAATTGAAGATTGGTTACATGAATTCAATAATTGAAGGAATCAACATTGAGAACCCCAAATCGATTTGATAGGTTGAGACCATCTTTGGTCCATGCAGTTTTGAGGAGGTTTGGACCAAACGGTCTCAAGACCATTTAAGTCCAAATGGTCTCAAGACCATTTGGGACCAAACGGTCCCAAACCGGTTGAGCCCATGCGGTTTTAAAAGGTGCTTTAGCAAACGGTTTCAAGTACTTGCTTTAGCAAACAGTCTCAAGCACCACCTTTACCAAACGGTTTCAAACCATTTGAACTTTGAATGACTATGACCATTTGGGGCTCAAGTAGTCAAAATTAATTGAGGACTCAATTGGTTAATCCACTTGGACACCTTTTGTAATTGAAGATTCAATTGGTCAATTTAATTGGATACCTTATGTAATGGAGGTCCAATGTAATCGAATCTCTTGAGAATTAAGATGATGAATGATCCATTAATCCAATGATGATTAGTAATGATAGTCAATGAAGGTACAAAGTTTGAATCTCTAATAGTACCTAAGTGATTAGTGCCAATTAAGGGATAAACCCTAATTGCCTATAAGAACAATGACTTGGTACATTATGTTAATCATAATTGTATGTACTTGATTGAAGGGTTGATGTAACCTAATCAAGTTGAGAGGATGATGGAAAGGAATTCATACATGAGTAGTGATCATGTGATAAATAGGGTATGATCCATAATAAAGAGATCATGAAACCCTAATCAAGAAGGTTGTTGAACCCCAATCCCTAATTTAGAGCAATATGAGATGTAACCCAAATCTAGGGTAATGTTGTGACTCTAAAACCAAGATAATAAAATGTGAATCCCTAATTGAGGTTGATTCAATGTGAATCCCTAATTGAGGTTGATTCCATGTGAATTCCGAATTGAGGTTGATTCAATGTGAATCCCTAATTGAGGTTGATTCCATGTGAATCCCTAATTGAGGTTGATTCAATGTGAAACCCTATTTGAGGTTGATTCCAAGTGAATCCCTAATTGAGGTTGATTCAATGTGAATCCCTAATTGAGGTTGATTCCATGTGAATCCCTAATTGAGGTTGATTCAATGTGAAACCCTAATTAAGGTTGATTCCATGAGAAACCCTAATTGAGGGTGATGCTATGAGAAACTCTTGTTGGGATGAATAGTAAACCCTAATTTTAGGCAATAAGATGTGAAATTCTAATGAAGGGTAATGTTATATGCAATCCTCACCCTAATGAAGTATGATAGTATGTGAAACCCGTAACCCTATTAAAGAGTAATGATATGGGAAACCCTAATCTGAATAATGAAATGGTAACTAATACATTGATGGGGGAAATACCTAAAGTGATTGATTGTATATACCCTTATAGCAAGTAATGCTTTAACTTGAGATGAGTCCATATCATTAAAGATAGTTGGACCATTCATATGTGTAACCTATGAACTTCACGGTAAGAGTGATAAGTTAGTGGATTAAAGGATTAATATGGGAAATACCTTAATCCAAGATAAGTTGATAACTCAAGAAAGTTGGAAGTAATGAGGTAAGTGATACACCAAGATATGAAAGACTTCACAGTTAGCATCTCAAAGTTGATATGCTTTGATAACTATGAAATCCTAATGTGAGATGGGAAACCTTAACCCTAAATTGGGTAATGGGACATGAGAAATCATAATATGATATGAATAGTAAGCCCTAACCCTATTGAGGGAATAGAGGTGTTACTATTGCATTACATGAAGTAATATGTTATGTTGCCTAGTGAGAGGTGACAAGATGCTTTATGGGCCTTATGAGCTATGAGGATGGTTGTTGCATAGTGAGAGGTAACAAAATGTTTTAAAGGTTACCCAGGATTGATATAGATCAATACCTGGAATAAAATCCCAGGATTGAGATAGTTTAATACCTAGAATAGAGGCACAGGATTGACATAGATCAATACCTAGAATAATTGTACAAGATTGGCATAGTTCAATGCCTGGAATGATAACACAGGATTGGTTAAATCCCAATACCTGGAATAATAACACAGGATTGGTAAAATCCCAATGCCTAGAATAATAACACAGGATTGACTAACTCCCAATACCTGGAATACATAGGATTGGCTAACTCCCAATACCTGGAATAGTAACACAGGATTGACTAACTCCCAATACCTGGAATACACAGGATTGGCTAACTCCCAATACCTGGAATACACAGGATTGGCTAACTCCCAATACCTGGAATAATAACACAGGATTGTCTAACTCCTAATACATGGAATGCACAGGATTGGCTAAATCCCAATACCTGGAATAATAACACAATATTGACATAGATCAATACTTGGAATAATTGTATAGGATTGACATAGATCAATACCTGGAATAGTTGCAGAGGATTGACATAAATCAATACCTGGAATAGTTGCATAGGATTGACATAGATCAATACCTAGAATAGTTGCACAGGATTGACATAGATCAATACCTGGAATAATTGCACAGGATTGACATAGATAAATACCTGGAATAGTTGCACATGATTGGCATAGATCAATACCTGGAATGATTACACAAGATTGACATAGTCAAATACTTGGAATGAATACACAAGAATAATATAAGTTTAATGCTTGTATTAGTTGCACAAGATTGGTGTAACCCAATGCCTGTAATATTTATATAGGATTGGTATAGACCAATGCCTGAATAAGACATGATGATGCACACTCTCATGTCCAATATAACCAAAATCTATTTAGCAGATTGGCTAAGGCTAATAAGTTGAAACAAGAATATCTCATGGGTGACATATCCAAAATAATGAGTGTCACAAGAGAAGTTTGACATAATGGTATAAAATGGAGGATAAATGATATACATGTTCTTCCTATTCCTTATTAAGAGAAAATTTGACCTATTGTTCTATCATTGATAGTTACAATGCTTTAAGATGAGAATGCTTTAAACTGCATATCCTCTGTCCACTTTTATGTATATAACTGCAATAATAATGTTTTGGAGGAGAGTTATATCTCCCGCTGGGACAATTTACAATTGTCTCACCCCTGTGGGATCCAATGTTTTTAGGTGGACGCAGACAAAGAGACATGAAACCTTTAGCAGAGAAAGAACAGCAGCAGCAACATCAAGGACAGTAGTAATATCTCAGGTGGAGATACTGCCTGTCTAGTCATATCGTTAGAAAGTCCTATGTGTCGTCTCTGTACTCTCAGGTCCTCGGAGTCAGTAGTCAGTCTTTTTATTGAATCGGTCAGAGATTTTGGCTTGGTGGCTTGAGGTTTTATGCTATCTGTATATAATGTTGAATAGGACAACTGATGTTGTAATCCTTGAGAAGAGATAGTACATGTTATGTACTTATGGAACAAAATGTAAATATTATACTTTGTTTCTTGATAAAAAGGATTTCCTATGTATGGATCTCTTTGCAAAAAGTTTTAAGTTTTAGTAATTTTCAGTAATCCATTGTAAATGAATCGCTTCCGCTTAAGTAAATCTTGTTTTTATAAGTTGGATGCCACAATTTAGTGGTATCAAAGCTCTAGGTTTGTTGAGTCTACAGAGACATAGGACTAAGGTCGTAGAGTCTGTTCTGGTGTCATCCAACATATCAGATATTGTCTTCTGCTGGTATAAGAGAAGAAGAACTTAAAGATGACTGGGTCACATGAGGAGGTTGCTGCTGAAAGCAGCAATGTTGCACCAAGAAGAGGTGCATGAGACCAGGCAAGAGAGAGACAATTGCCTGAGAATCCCCTAGATGATCCATCTATGATAAGAAAATCCTTCTTTATGTATTACTGTTGAAGGATTTAGGGTAACAATAATGTATATAGTGGATCAAGCATTGGCAGTGTAACATAGATTACCAGCCCCAATGATGATGTTTTAGATATCGACATGATTTGTAATCATCATCTGCAGGTTGAAGCAAAAGGAAATGATGAATTTCTGGACTTAAATTGAGTTTGTGCTCAACCTTGGCCTGTTGAATTAATCTTTGAGGCAGAGTTAGCCTGAGGTAGTGAATAATTCATGAATTATGACAAGTTAGATAGGATAATGTCATTCAAATATGTTATCTTATGAATTCCTGGATTAACTGAGAAAGGAATTGATTGAACTTTCCTTGCTTAGTCCTACGAGGACTTATGTTTTGCATAGTAAAACATTACAAATGTTTTATGTTATTCTTACCTCTTTGAGAAAAAATGAAGTATAGAAGAGATGCCTAGATAAAATCCAAGGATGTTAAGCCTTATGCTTGTGATAATATGAAAAGAATGAATATGATAGTATACAAAGTGCATACCACTTAATCTCAGTATTTATATACCATGGCCAAGTATACAACTATTGATGATAAAGTGGGTATGGAAACTCTTAGATTGTTGTCTTTTTTATTGCTTTGATCAAGTAGTCATTCTGAGACAATCTAATGAGTATCATGAAATCGGATATATGGAAGGAAGAAATGTGTCATATCCTATGCATAAGAAAAAGAAGTCTGAGATAATCTTAGATGAGCATGTTGTATGAGGAACTAAAAGTGTACTCCTCATAAGATAAGAATAAGAATGAGGGAGATGAACCATGTTCAATAATGCTGCCAGCATAATAAAGATCTTTCCCATAATGAGGAAATGGGAAATGTGATGAGATCATGAGATTATCATAAACATGCTAGATAATAATAAAGAAAGGGATAATGACATGCAATCATCCTTACAAATTCCAATGCTAAAGGCAAGGAACCTAGGATGAGATAAACAGTAAATGGTTCATGAATAGTTGAAAATACATGAATTAATAAGAGGAATATGAATCCTTGTTTTCTTTCCTTTCAGGGACATGGCAACCAAGTGGGTCTTAGGACACTTGATGTGCATAAAATAAATATGTTCATGTGATGGATACTTAGAAAAGTATCAGTTATCTTGGACCTTGGTCCCAAGATGAGGACATATGAAACAATTAATGTTCCAAGATGAAAGGAAGAGATATATATGATGTGTTTCCAACACATGAGATAGATACCAAGGTGAAAGATTCTGGTATCTGAGAGTTATCAGATGAGTTAGGTTGGCTAGATGGAGTGGTCAACTATGAAATTAGTCTGATTATAATAATATGAACATCTTATGTTAGGGGTTTATGCTCTGCATAAACATGATACTAATAAAGAATGTATGATTTTTCTCTGAATAAGAAAGGTGTTATTTGACACAAAGTTGACTCTATAGTCAATGATGACGAACAGTGGAGCATGTGCCTTGTGTGTTGATCCTATGAGAATCTTGTATGGAAACACTTTGTGTTGATCAAAGTCTTATGGTGTCTCCATAATAAGGAGATGATATGTGAAGACTTGATATTATGATGAATGATATACATCTATCTTCCTTTATCTGGATTTCGAGGACGAAATCCTTGTTAGGGGTTTATAATTTGTAACATCCCTGACCTGGGTTATACTTTAACCCTAGGTGTTTTGATTAAGAAATATGATTAAATGTTTAATCTCATCTTGTGAAAAGTAATTAGGGCTCTTGAGAAACTTATGTTTCAATTTTGGTCCTGTTTGAACAATGTTGAAGTAATATTTGCTTATTTTGGACTGAAGTGAAAATTACCCAAGTTGAGGGGTTAAATTGCAAATATTGCATGATAAGATGTTCCTCATGTGTTGAAGAATCATGAGAATGAATATGATGCAAAGCTATGGATTGTGGTAGCCTGAGTACCGAGGAAGAGCTGATAAAACGATGTTTGTGCATTAAAACCTAATTTTGGTGTAAAGTACAATTTACCCAAAACCTAGGGTTCAATACGCAAATTACCACTTCAATAATGACCCTAATGTTTCTTGGCACCATGTAGAGAAAATAAAATGAGAGGGGCGCCTCATTTGAATTAAGTTGGAGGAGAGAGAATCTTGATATTAAAATAATCAAGATTTAATCCTAATTGAAACCCTAATTCGATTTAGGGCAAAAATAAATGTATTAATTAAAGGGCCTTCAACCAAAATTAAAATTGTTGAATTAAGATGTGCGTGGACATCCTTGATCCTTGCAAGGACCACGAAAATATCCAAGGGAGTGGATAACTCACTCACATTATTATGAGAAAAAGAAATATCCACTCACTTATGGATATTAGTATAATATGATTTGAGGTGCTTAATTTGCTTTTCTTTAAATCATGGATAATTGAGAGGAATAAGAGGAAAAAAAAGATAACCTCATTCATAAGGAAGATGAGGGGGAATAGGTGGCCATATTTTTGGGATTAAATGAATTTTTATAAGGCACTTTCTCTCTCCTAGAATTTCTTATAAAAAGACCCTTTACAAGCCAAATGAAAGGCTTTTTCGTTTTCATTTCTTCTCCTTGCTTGTAAACCGACCAAGGGAGATAGGGAGGACCTGGAGGACGACCCCCAACCTGTTGGTAAGGTTCTTGATCCATTTCACCTTGATTCCATGGTGAAAATCGAAAATAAATTATGGATTTCTTCTTATTTCGATATCCTCTTCAACCCGAGCCAATCTTTTCAACCAAAAGCTTGAGGACGAGCTTAAGGGGAGTTGCAAAAGATTCATCCACCATTTTTGGCATGGTATTGGAGCTTTGGAGCTCAATTGTAGGCGGGTTTTATAACTTGAAACCTTAACTTTGTTATTGCATTCAATTCCCCATCAAATAATGATCATTTCTCTAGTTACAATTATTGATTTGGTTGTTGATGCAATTTCCATGGAAATCACAACAGGTTTTGTGGGTCTAGAGCTTGATGATGATGACATCATAATAATCACACACCTCTCCAAATATCTAGACCAAACTTTTTCAATCAAATGTCCAAACGGTTTGTATTTTGGGAGCAAACGGTTTCAAACCGTTTAGTAGCAAACAGTTTCACCAAACCGCATGAGACCAAACGGTTTCAGACCGTTTGGTGATTTTTACCATGGTTGACCGTTTGGGTACTTGTTCATAATGATCTAGGTTAATGAACCATCAATTATTATTGATTAATTCCAATCATTTCATGAGTTGAAGGTCCATAAATCACCTAAACCCTAATCGGGTTGAGTGCTGATTTCATAAGTGATTGAGTTTGAAATTTGGGTTGATTGACCCAAACGGTTTCAAAACCGTTTTGGAATCACCCAAACGGTATCAAGACCGTTTGGGGGGTCACCCCAAGACCGTTTGGAGGTCTAGGGTTGGATATGGTTAAGTGTTTGAAGATCCAAAGATATGGTATTAATCCTAATCGGCTAAGTGATGATTTTGCAATGGAATGAGTTGATGTTTTGGGCTGATTGACCCAAACGGTTTCAAAACCATTTGGGGATCACCCAAATGGTCTCAAGACCGTTTGGGGGTTACACAAGACCTTTTGGAGGTCTAAGGTTAAGTTTGGTCAAGTGTTTGAAGGTCCAAAGATACCAAATTGAAATACAATTAAGTGCTGATTTGGTGACCAATCCCAGGATCCAAATCATAATTGAATGACATGGTTGATGATGATATGATGACCAAACGGCCTCAAGACCGTTTTGAGGTCATACAAACGATCTCAAGACCGTTTGGGGGTCACCAAAGACCGTTTGGAGGTCTAGGGTTGACTATGGTCGGTGTTTAAAGATCTAAAGGTACTAAGTCGAAGTGCAATCAAATGTTGACTTATTGATCATTCCAATGATCCAAACTTTGATTGATTGACTTGGATTTTGATGTTAACATGGGAAAACGGTCTCAAGACCGTTTGGAGGTCATCTAAACGACCTCAAGACCGTTTGGGGTCAGGTCATGTCCAATTTGGATGATGGTCCAATAGTTTTAAAGCAACTAGACTCGCTATGGTTAATGTTGAAGGATCATAGATTCCAAACCCTAATTCAGTTGATTCAAAACCTAATTTATGATCAATTGAGGGTTAGTTTAGGATCAAATCAGTTGAAGTATGACCTAATTAACCCAATTGAAGTATGGTGATGGGTCCAATTGAAGATTGGTTACATGAATTCAATGATTGAAGGAATCAACATTGAGAACCCCAAATCGATTTGATAGGTTGAGACCATCTTTGGTCCATGCGGTTTTGAGGAGGTTTGGACCAAACGGTCTCAAGATCATTTGGGACCAAATGGTCTCAAGATCGTTTGTAACCAAACGATCCCAGACCGGTTGAGCCCATGTGGTTTCAAAAGGTGCTTTAGCAAACAGTTTCAAGTACTTGCTTTAGCAAACGGTCTCAAGCACCACCTTTACCAAACGGTTTCAAACCATTTGAACTTTGAATGACTAAGACCGTTTGGGGCTCAAGTAGTCAAAACTAATTGAGGACTCAATTGGTTAATCCACTTGGACACCTTTTGTAATTGAAGATTCAATTGGTCAAATCAATTGGATACCTTATGTAATGGAGGTCCAATGTATTCGAATCTCTTGAGAATTAAGATGATGAATGATCCATTGATCCAATGATGATTAGTAATGGTAGTCAATGAAGGTACAAAGTTTGAATCCCTAATAGTACCTAAGTGATTAGTTCCAATTAAGGGATAAACCCTAATTGCCTATAAGAACAATGACTCGGTACATTATGTTAATCATAATTGTATGTACTTGATTAAAGGGTTGATGTAACCTAATCAAGTTGAGAGGATGATGGAAAGGAATTCATACATGAGTAGTGATCATGTGATGAATAGGGTATAATCCATAATAAAGAGATCATGAAACCCTAATCAAGAAGGTTGTTGAACCCCAATCCCTAATTTAGAGCAATATCATATGTAACCCAAATCTAGGGTAATGTTGTGACTCTAAAACCAAGATAATAAAATTTGAATCCCTAATTGAGGTTGATTCAATGTGAATCCCTAATTGAGGTTGATTCCATGTGAATCCCTAATTGAGTTTGATTCAATGTGAATCCCTAATTGAGGTTGATTCCATGTGAATCCCTAATTGAGGTTGATTCAATGTGAAACCCTATTTGAGGTTGATTCCAAGTGAATCCCTAATTGAGTTTGATTCAATGTGAATCCCTAATTGAGGTTGATTCCATGTGAATCCCTAATTGAGGTTGATTCAATGTGAAACCCTAATTGAGGTTGATTCCATGAGAAACCCTAATTGAGGGTGATGCTATGAGAAACTCTTGTTGGGATGAATAGTAAACCCTAGTTTTAGGCAATAAGATGTGAAATCCTAATGAAGGGTAATGTTATATGCAATCCTCACCCTAATGAAGTATGATAGTATGTGAAACCCTAAACCCTATTAATGAGTAATGATATGGGAAACCCTAATCTGAATAATGAAATGGTAACTAATACATTGATGTAAGAAATACCTAAAGTGATTGATTGTATATACCCTTATAGCAAGTAATGCTTTAACTTGAGATGAGCCCATATCATTAAAGATAGTTGGACCATTCATATGTGTAACCTATGAACTTCATGGTAAGAGTGATAGGTTAGTGGATGAAAGGATTAAGATGGGAAATACCTTAATCCAAGATAAGTTGATAACTCAAGAAAGTTGGAAGTAATGAGGTAAGTGATACATCAAGATATGAAAGACTTCACAGTTAGCATCTCAAAGTTGATATACTTTGATAACTATGAAATCCTAATGTGAGATGGGAAACCTTAACCCTAAATTGGGTAATGGGACACGAGAAATCATAATATGATATGAATAGTAAGCCCTAACCCTATTGAGGGAATAGAGGTGTTACTATTGTATTACATGAAGTAATATGTTATGCTGCCTAATGAGAGTTGACAAGATGCTTTATGGGCCTTATGAGCTATGAGGATGGTTGTTGCATAGTGAGAGGTAACAAAATGTTTTAAAGGTTACCCAGGATTGATATAGATCAATACCTGGAATAAAATCACACGATTGAGATAGTTCAATACCTGGAATAGAGGCACAAGATTGACATAGATCAATACCTGGAATAATTGTACAGGATTGGCATAGTTCAATGCCTGGAATGATAACACAGGATTGGTTAAATCCCAATACCTGGAATAATAAAACAGGATTGATCAAATCCCAATGCCTGGAATAA
The DNA here is from genome assembly GCA_963693085.1 of Alisma plantago-aquatica. NCBI lineage: Eukaryota > Viridiplantae > Streptophyta > Magnoliopsida > Alismatales > Alismataceae > Alisma > Alisma plantago-aquatica. Next base: position 74,160,356 of record OY856415.1, read on the forward strand.
TAACACTAGATTGGCTGACTCCCAATACCTGGAATACACAGGATTGGCTAAGTCCTAATACTTGGAATAATAACATAGGATTGGCTAACTCCCAATACCTGGAATACTCAGGATTGGCTAACTCCCAATACCTGGAATAATAACACAGGATTGGCTCACTCCCAATATCTGGAATACACAGGATTGGCTAACTCCCAATACTTGGAATAATAACACAGGATTGGCTAACTCCCAATACCGAATGCACAGGATTGGCCAACTCCCAATACCTGGAATAATAACACAGGATTGACATAGATCAATACCTGGAATAATTGTACAGGATTAACATAGAACATAACCTGGAATAGTTCCATAGGGACATAGATCAATACCTGGAATAGTTGCACAGGATTGACATAGATCAATACCTGGAATAGTTGCACAGGATTGACATAGATCAATACCTGGAATAATTGCACAGGATTGACATAGATCAATACTTGGAATAGTTGCACAGGATTGACATAGATCAATACCTAAAATGATTACACAAGATTGACATAGTTCAATACTTGGAATGGATACACAAGAATAATATAAGTTTAATGCTTGTATTAGTTGCACAGGATTGGTGTAACCCAATGCCTGTAATATTTATATAGGATTGGTATAGACCAATGCCTGAATAAGACACGATGATGCACACTCTGATGTCCAATATAAACAAAATCTATTTAGCAGATTGGCTGAGGCCAATAAGTTGAAACAAGAATATCCCATGGGTGACATATCCAAAATAATGAGTTTCACAAGAGAAGTTTGACATAATGGTATAAAATGGAGGATAAATGATATACATGTTCTTCCTATTCCTTATTAAGAGAAAATTTGATCTATTGTTCTATCATTGATAGTTACAATGCTTTAAGATGAGAATGTTTTAAACTGCATATCCTCTGTCCACTTTTATGTATATAACTGCAATAATAATGTTTTGGCGGAAAGTTATATCTCCCGCTGTGACAATTTACAATTGTCTCACCCCCGTGGGATCCAATGTTTTTAGGTGGACACGGACAAAGAGACAAGAAACCTTTAGCAGAGAAAGAACAGTAGCAGCAGCATAAAGGACAGCAGTAATATCTCAGGTGGATATACTGCCTATCTAGTCATATAGTTAGAAAGTCCTATGTGTCGTCTTTGTACCCTCAGGTCCTCGGAGTCAGTAGTCAGTGTTTTTATTGAATCTATCTGAGATTTTGGCTTGATGCCTTGAGGTTTTATGCTATCAGTATATAATGTTGAATAGGACAACTGATGTTGTAATCCTTGAGAAGAGATAGTACATGTTGTGTACTTATGGAACAGAATGTAAATATTATACTTTGGTTCTTGATAAAAAAGATTTCCTATGTATGGATCTCTTTGCAAAAAGTTTTAATTTTTAGTGACTTTCAGTAATCCATTGTAAATGAATCGCTTCCGCTTAAGTAAATCTTGTTTTTAAAAGTTGGATGCCACAATTTAGTGGTATCAAAGCTCTAGGTTTGCTGAGTCTACAGAGACATAGGACTAAGGTAGTACAGTCTATTCTGGTGTCATCCAGTGTATCTGATAGTGTCTTCTGCTCGTATAAGAGAAGAAGAACTTAAAGATGACTGGGTTACATGAGGAGGTTGCTGCTGAAAGCAGCAATGTTGCACCAAGAAGAGGTGCATGAGACTAGGCAAGAGAGAGACAATTGCCTGAGAATCCCCTAGCTGATCCATCTATGATAAGAAAATCCTTCTTTATGTATTACTGTTGAAGGATTTAGGGTAACAGTAATGTATATAGTGGATCAAGCATTGGTAGTGTAACCTAGATTACCAGCCCCAATGATGATGTTTTAGATATCGACATGATTTGTAATCAGCATCTGCAGGTTGAAGCAAAAGGAAATGATGAATTTCTGAACTTAAATTGAGTCTGTGCTCAACCTTGGCCTGTTGAATTGATCTTTGAGGCAGAGTTAGCCTGAGGTAGTGAATAATTCATGAATTATGACAAGTTAGAGAGGATAATGTCATTCAAATATTTTATCTTATGAATTTCTGGATTAACTGAGAAAGGAATTTATTGAACTTTCCTTGCTTAGTCCTATGAGGACTTATGTTTTGCATAGTAAAACATTACAAATTTTTTATGTTATTCTTACCTCTTTGAGAAAAGATGAAGTATAGAAGAGATGCATTGATAAAATCCAGGGATGTTAAGCCTTATGCTTGTGATAATATGAAAAGAAGGAATATGATAGTATACAAAGTGCATACCACTTAATCTCAGTATTTATATACCCTGGCCAGGTATACAACTATTTATGATAAAGTGGGTATGGAAACTCTTAGATTATTGTCTTTTTTATTGCTCTTATCAAGTAGTCATTCTGAGACAATCTAATGCGTATCATGAAATTAGATATATGGAATGAATAAATTTGTCATATCCTATGCATAAGAAAAAGAAGTCTGAGATAATCTCAGATGAGCATGTTGTATGAGGAACTAAAAGTGTACTTGACCAACCTAAATCTCGCATCCAAAAGTGGAGGCAAATTTGAGATAGTCAAGCTTTTACATTTATAAACCCGAATCCTTCTAGGCCCCCACAACTTTGTTTACGGGGTCGAAGTAGTCATACGGGGTCGAACACAGGGACAAGGGGGCCGTGTTGAGAATCCAGAATCTACACGCTACACTCCGGCAGGTATTAAAAGATGATAAAATTCCCAGAAGGGAATCAGAAAGGTGTCACAAATAAAACAAGAAAAACTATCTCCAACTGGAGTTACAAGAAAGATTTAAGGTTTTAGCATTTAGCAGTTTTTAGTGGTTTTCATGCAACAGAAACAGGAAAATGAAACTAGAGCTAGAGCAAGATACTAAGGATAAGACTACGGTAAAACAAGCGGCAGCAATAACATCCTGCACCCCTCCTCTCAGAGCGGATACCTCTAACCCAGTACCAACACCCCTCTCGAGGTTGCTGGCCTTAAGTTAGAGTGGAATGTTACCGAAACAACTCCGTTCCAGGCACTCTCGTACTCCAGAATCGGACCAAATGCTAGAGCCACAACACGACTTTCAAAGTTGTTGCAATGGGAAAACACGGTTCAGTAGCTAAGCAAAACGCGATCCAAAACATGCAAGCCAACACTCAGATATCAGACATAGCAGTCATCCAATCATATGTACCAAGCATAAAGCAACAAGTAATTAAACTTTCCTATTTCCATAAACATTAAAGGTCTTAATACATTGCATGGAATAAAGAATTAAATAACAGAATTAAACTATGTGTCGCCCTCTTGATGTAGAAGGTCGACAGACTACAGTGACTCTCCCTGCCCGATATCGGTCAGAGGCCTAGCCCGATACAACTGTGTCGGGAGGCACACCCTCTCGGGCGACACACACGACACTCGACTGTATCGCTCAAGGACCCTGGCCGATATGCTCAAGTCGGGCGACACACCCTCTCAGGTGACACACATGACGGGTGGAGCGTATCGGGTTCGATATTGTGTCGGGCGAGGAGCGACGCGTTCTACCGTCGGGCGCCCGTGTCGCTCATCTACATTGGCAGATATCGGCCCACAGCGTCGCCCGGGACAGTCCTAAGTGAACCATCCCCTCCCTCTCGAGATGAGGAAGAGATCACCTAGTGTCGCCCGACACGAGCACTAGGGTGCGGTACGTTTGCTCTCGCAGTTTCCTCCGAAGGTAGCTTAGGGTTCCCAACTGTCCGAACTGTCTTTTTGGCTTCCTGTAGCTGCTATTTATAGGTAGTGGTTGGGGGAAGTTATGGTGCTCGAAGCGCCACGTGTCCCCCTTATTGCGGGTCAGTAGACGGCTGATACTGGATATCGCTTGACGCAAGGTGTCGGCAATCGGTCACGTGACAGGCGGCGTGCCTGCCAGTGGGTGGCTGTGTCGGCCGACAAGCTGGGTTGTCGAGGCGAGCTTTGGCTCCCTGTCGGGTAGAAGGCATGTTGTCCGTCCATTTCTTGTAGCGCGGCGTCCCTTTGTCGTGTGTCCTTGTGTTGCTCCACCCTGTCGGGCGGGGTCTGTATCGGGCGTCTGAGGGGCCGAAAAGGCTTGGACTTATTCGTGGGCCGGTGTCAGCCCTTATTGTATCAAAATGTACCAAAAGGAGGGAAAATACTGTAAAGAATGGAAATATTGGAGTTAGAGCATTGCTTGGCCAATTATTGCGAAAATGCTTATAAAAGAGAGGAAAATAGCAGAAAAGGGCAGTTTTGATAACAGAAAACAAGGCAAAAACATCACAAAATTTGGTGTTATCAACTCCCCCAAACTTAGCGTTTTGATTGTCCTCAATTAATATTTAAACTTTATTTAGTAATGCTTCTTCTTGCTTGGTGCAGTTTTCTGTACAAAAGGTGAAACAAGAATCGTGATGCCTTAAGGATAATGATGTCTCATTACAAACGAAAGATGTGCGTTACCTGCCTTATTTATTTAAGTAAAATTCTTCTCTACAGCTTTGGTGAGACTTGTTGTATGATTCCGAAGTTAGCTTACGCACCAAACAACTTTATTTTTGGGGCAGAGAGTTGTGTAAGGGTAGGCTAAGGCTTTTTGGGGTTTTCTCTCGTTTCCCATCAGTCCACCCAGGTAAGGGTCCGTTAGCGGGCAAGTGGTCCCTGCAGTCCAAGCCAGTTGGCTTCAGAGCAGTGATTTCACATCCGACGTACCACTGCCCCAGATCTACCATGCCTAAAGATGGATACTTTTGGGAAAACGAGTGTGTATTATGTATTTTTTTTCCTTTTATCGGGCACAACTCTCATGCTTTTATTCACACTTATAAGGCTTCTTTCTCTTTTTGGGATTTTTGTTGGGTAAGGGAAAACAAAGAGATTTCTTACTGTTTGGGCAGCTTTTTCCTTCTCCATACTCGTCTCTTAGCTGTTCGTGAGATTATTTTATTTTTTTGAAAATTTTGGCAAGTCAAAACATAATCTTCGGTTTGTTTGAGGCAGCATTATCAAAAAGATATAACAACAACTTGTGTCTCAATAAGCACAAAGAAAAACAAACTTTGCAATAAGTCACAACAGATTTTTATTATTATAGCAACTTTGTACATATGCATGGGGACAGAAATTTAAATTTTTGTGAATTTTTCAAAGTTTTTGGTATGAACATGTATATGTACACAAAGAATAATGAGAACATATGTATGTACACAAAAGAATAACGAATATGTATACAAAAGAACAAAGAAATAAAGTTAACAAAATTCAAAAATTTGTACCTCCCTCACTGGTACATGGTACCCCCCCCCCCCAAACTTACTCCACACTCTGTCCCAGAGTTGTGAAGTAGATAAGGTGAGGTAATGTATTTATTCCAGTGAGGTAGCGCCTGCATCTGCTAGAAGCTCCCACACGTATTCTCCCCTTTTGCTGTGACAGAAGGTGTGGTGGAGCTGGTCAGGCTTTTCCTTGCTTGCTATCCATTCTAGGACGTAGATCCCGTAGTCGTTAGATAGAGGAATTTGTTGTGGACTGCGGTGGCAGAACTGGAGTTCGTGCCACATGCTTGTTTGCGTATACAGGAATGGTTGTATCATCTTTGACACCTCGTTGTAGTATTTTCGGACTAAGCGCTCAACGGGTGACAAAGGTTCAGAAGTACACGGCACGGGATGATTCTTGTTGCCGTCCGAGCTGTTATAGAAAAATCCTGCTCGTTCCCGGGTGTACACTATCAGGAGCGTCCAGTGTTGGTAATGCAGAATTGGGAGGAAGATCTCGCGGGGAACTCCTTCCGCCAGCATCTGTAGAAATTTTTTCTTTGCTCCTGTTTCGTCGGCTAGGCAAATGTCGTTGAACAACATAGGGTGGGCAATGTATGCTTGTTCTAGCTTTGGCTGTATGTACTGGATGTAAGCTGTTGCAACTATTACAGCCAAGCACCCACCTTCCTTCACCATGTCCCTTAGATCCTCAACTGGGACTATGACATCGCCTGCCTGAAAGGCAACCACCGACGGGGTTGAATCAGCTAGCTTCTTCTGGATAATGTTGACCTGCTCCTGTGTGAGAGTAGCACACGAAAAGCGGTCGAAATTGGATATCAATCCTTCTGAAGCCTCGAGCGAAGCAACTTCTTCCCTTCCATGTACTTCTTTCAGTATCGCCAGCTGCTTGCCCGCCCCGTGAACCTCGGCTACTATCTCTTCTTCTTTTTCTGCGGGGCTGCTGGATCGAGAAGAGTCTTCGTCTAGATCGTTGTCCAGCAGCTGTTCCGGCACTCCTGCGTCCCGGAAATAGCGCTTGTCCTTGATCAGCAACATGGCGTAAATACCCCGACGTTGATAAAAGGACTTTCCCCTGAGGAATCCTAAGTTTCCAAAGGTGTTGAGTGCCTCAATTGCACACAAGATGTCGAGAGCGCTGTTTCCGCTCCCCTCATCTATCTGTTTGGGGAGGTCTCTGAAGGTGAAGAAGTGCCAAGGGCCTCGATGCCGTTGGCTCCCTTGCTTTATAGCTCGTAGCAGACGCACCGGCAGCCGCTTCAGCTTTTCATCCTCCGGGCGGCAGAAAACGCCCCCGGAGCGTGGCACTTCGGCGTTGCTGCAACATAGTAGCTCGACGTGGTGGTTCTTAAGATCTTCTATGCATAGAAACCACACGCTCTGGTGCTTGTATGGGGCCAAAACTAGGTTCGGCCTATACTCATCGATGTGTTGCAGCATGTCGGCCACTGCTTGGGAGTCTGGCTCTCCCTTCATCAGTCTTCTAGCCAAGGTCGGGGTGGCTGTGTATGTTGCTCTTCGACCTGTCCTGCTGTTGATGTTCTCTATTAGGGCATTCTCCAGGACCTTGAATAGCCTCTTGCCAACCACGGCCGGCGTACGGAACATGCCGCGGAGAACCTTCCGCTGCACCGAAAGGTAGTCGTCGGTCCAGACTATGTCTTCTTCATCAGCCTACGATCGTAAGACTTTATTTAAAAGCTTCTGGTCTCTGATCGTCAGGTATCTGATGGCTCGCCTATCAAAGGCGGCCATCTTAAAGGATGGTATCTCAGATGGCTCGCGGAATCTGTCCGCCATCGAGCGCCTTCCTCGGGGCGGATGTCTTTCGTTGACTGTGTAGACATCCCCCCTTTCTCCATCGGACTCTTCGGAAGAGTCTCCGCCGATGCTGATATCAACATCTTCATCATCGACTTCATCTAGGGGATGGAGATTCTGGCATTTCCCAGGTCTAAGGAGCTCTCCTGTCTACTGGGAGTTCCTTTGGCTGAACCTTGATGTGTCCCCTCTCCGGGCGTTGAAGATCGGCCGTTGGAGGAGGAAGATGGGGACGTTGTTCCCGACAGGGAACCTGATGAGGAGGGAGGAGAACCCTGGCTGGGAGGTGACGACGACCGTCTCGGCTGCCTTCGGCGCAGATGGTCGTCGCTTCTGTCAATCCTCTCCTCAAGCCGGTTGAGTCTTTGGAGGATTTGCTGCATCGTTGCATTCAACGCCTCTAGTCCGCCGGGCAGGCTCGCTAGAGTTAGCAGTTCCTTCTCCTGGTTGTCCAACCTGCTTTGGAAAGACGCCAATTTGCGAGTGAGGGAAATACATGCAGCAGAGTTTATATCTGTTACCTCCCACAAATGGTCCAGCTTGTGCCCGAGCATCTTTCCGAGTGATAGAGGAGCTACAGAAGGTCTCCCTTCCATCCTTGCGGCATATTCGTTGCCGGATGGTCTACTCGGTGAAGCAGAGTCGATGAAAATTGTCCGCGATCCCGATGCCGCCAGGCGAGGCGACGGTGCCACTTCAGCTGCCACCGCCTTGCCTTTATTTCTTGGCGGAGATGGCTGTGGTGAGGGCGGAGTTTGCTCCACCTCTGCACTATTAGCAATCTCTTCAACTTCTGCTGGAGGAGTCCTCGGTGGTGGAGTTGATGATATCCCAAGCTCCCTTAGGATCTCGTCGAACACCCTATTGTCGTTGTCGTGCGGAGGCTCCTCCCCTGCCCCTGTCGGTCTTGAGGCAATGTCGGGACCTACGGTCGTCTCTTCCGCGACAGATCCCGAGGTCTCTGTCTCGGTGACCTCGACGATCACCGACTCTCTTTCAACCATCACCGTCCTTGCTGCGACGGTGGATGGTATGGTGGGAGCGACGACAACTTGATCAGCAGTTGTCGTTGGTAGCTCTGGGGCTGGCCTCTCTGGGGCCCTTGTCGTGGTGACGACCGGCGTGTTGTTCGCTATAGCTTCGATCTTGGTGGTTGTAAAGACCAATTACGGCGCAGCGAGAGAGAGGGAGGAGTATGTTTGTTCTTGAAAACTTGTAGAAGAAGTCCCTCTCCTCCTTCTTGATGATGCTGGTCCTAATCAGGTACTTGGTGTCAAACATCTCGTCACCTTGCATCCTTGAATGACTGCATGGCTCTTTTGGGTACCCAAGTCCTACTGCGATGAGGTTGATGATGCCGCCCATGCAGTAGTCTTTGGTGGCTTCCTTCATTGGGTGCAGCCTGTTCAGCAAGAACCGGCCGAGGTTGATCACTCGGCCCTCCATTATGTGCCACATGACGTGGAGCTCTTCAGTGTAGATGTTGCTGGATTCATTCTTGCTGAATAGCAAGCACACCACCAGTTTGTGCACTATCCTCCAGAAGCAGGAGTGCACCGCCACGACCTTCTTTCCCGGCTTGAACAAAGATTCGCCAGTTAGCTTGCCCCAGAGCACCATGGTGTCGAACCCGTCTCCCTCGGTGATCTTCTCACCGTTTTCCATCAGATTCTTCTCCTCCTCGTTGGAAGAGAAGATCTTGTTCAGCAGCTTCTCGGAGATGGTGTGCTCCGAGTTGTAGAGTCGGGCTTGGAGTCTGTCCGGCCCGCCAAATTCTTCCCTTTCAGCAGCGGAGTTTTTCACCCGATGGAGGGAGGACATGAACTCCATGGTCAGCTTGGTGTACGAGGAAGACCGGCTGAAGCAGATCTTCTTCAGCCCGGCTACAGCCATCACTTTTCACAATTCCCATCTCGGCAAACGAGGCTCTGTGACAGAATCTGCTTGGACGATAGACTTTGGTTATCAACTCAGCACAACAATGAGCATGCTCGTCGTTTCTTGGTTCGAAATCCCCCGATAAGAATTCCGGGAGTTCTGCTGCTGCTAAGGGCGTTGGGGTTGGGATTGGTGCTGCATCCTCTTCAACCCTAGCCTTCTTCCTTATTTCCGACGTCCCAGCCAGCCCTGGATTTGGGCGCTTGGGCCTGGCAGACTGCCCTTCAGCAGTAGTCTCCTGGTAGATCCTTCTGCCCTGTGCGTCAACTGGGACGGCGGTTGTCTTAACGCGAGCCATTTCTATAAAAGAACAATAACATGAAAGGTACCTTTATTAAAATATGTTAACTTTCGGAAGAAATATAGACAAAGAATAAATGAATAATTGGTTATCTTTTTGTACAAAGATCTCCCCTTATCCCGTATTGGGCGACACATAGGATTCGTAGGTGAGATCATGTGCCCGACACGAGAGGTGGGTATCGCCCGATGCGAACAAGCGATAAGGAAATAAACGCGCGGTCATGTCGGGCGATAAAAGATGCCTGATATGGCTCGTAAAGAAAATAGCGTGTCGCCCGACACAAAAATAGCCAGGACGATATAAAAATGGACGACATGCCCATCGCCTGACATGGTGTATCGGGCAATCGTGACTAAAAGATACGTTGCACGATATTCACATCGGGCGATACGAAGCCGTTCAAATCACAAGGTCGATAGTCTATACATATAAGAGAGATCGTGTCGGGAGGCATGGGCTGCCGCCCGATAGGTCCATCGGGCGATAGGGTCTATCAGGCTGTACCTCACGGTGTTCTGGTCTTCCTCACGATACGAAGGCAAAAGAGTCTCGCGCGACACGGGAGCAAAAAGCACCAAGTCTTAGCACAAAATGGGAGCGTGAGAACAGTGAAGCAAGCATCCCGACACGGTGAAAACTAGTTCATTTATATAGCAAACTCAACCGGGGTGAAAACATGGGTGTCGGGGTGCGCGTCGGTCATTGGGGTGATTCATTGAAACAGGCAATCTTTCAGTCGGCTCAAGAATAATTATCCAAAACTGCTCGATATGTGCCGCCAAACTATTGCACCCATCACGACGCTTCGCGGTCCCTAACTTCCACTACTTTCAAAATGACGGTTGAGTTGCCTCCCGATACGGCTCGAAAATACTCCGGTTTAAAGGTAGATGATGGGTAAAACATCATTGGCTAAAGACTAAAATCCCGGCCTCAGAGGGTATTACCCATCCCGGAAAAATAAAGGCGGTGACCCATAAAAGAGTCAGTGCATGTGGCGCATGCACTGCCTCGGGCCTTATTACAGAGCATAATGTTCATAATGTTCATTTTTCTTGAAAGTAAAATGCATCCTATGCCAGAAAATTAAAAACGCTTGGGACGCCTCTCGAGAAGCGCCTTGTCTTTCAGTCTTCAGCCTTTGGCTTCTTCTGTATCATCATTCCTTGCCCTTCCAGTCACGGTCCTGATCTTTTCGCTGGTTCGGTATTTGATGGAATCCTACCAGATGGGTTCTTCACAATTTCAGCTAGTTGAGGTAGCTGCTGATCAATATGGCGTTGATGCGTTTGCATGTCAGCCAGTTGTACCTATAGGGAGTTCAAAACGCCGGAATTGGATAGCGCACTCTGCGCCAGCTGATTATTGATCGTGTCTTGCTTCTTAATAAAACCGAATAATTGGTCAATCATGTTTGCTTGACCCTTCCCCTTGTCTTGCTCTCAGCCAGTCCCTTGATAATTGCCTTGCACTGGAAACTTCCCCTTTGCTGAGTGGAACTGGTTGCTCTTAGAGTATGGGCCAGACCCCCCTCTCTTTTCAAAGGATTGCGTTGGCTTGGACGAATTGTACAGCTGATGAGAGTTCTCAGCTGCGTCCTTGTTGCCGTAGTTGAAGCTGGGGTGATCAGGCCTCTTGAAGTTCACGAAGGAGACGTTCTCAGTCCCTTCGTCCTCAGAATCAGAGTCGCTATTCGCATTCGGTCGGGTGTAGATGCAATTGTCTACCCCATGACCGCCTTCCCCACATGTGACACATTTCATGACCTTCTCGACCTGCTTCTTTCCTTTTCCACTGGACTCCTTTAGCTGCGTCATATCAGTTGTGATCCTCTGGATCTGGGATGTGATGGTCTCCAGAGCCTTGGACTCAAGAGAGGATCCTTCACCGGCCTTTTCCCCTTGCCCTCTTTCGGACCTATCAAAATTAGTCTCAGCTCGCAGCTCAGCCATGTTCTTAATTATCCTTTCAGATTTGCTCGGCTTTTTCCCCAGGAAGTCACTTCCTGCCGCAGCATTTAGTGACACCCTTTCTTCGGGAGTCAGACCGTTGTAAAAGGTGGTGACTAGGAACCCTTTCTTGTAGTTGTGGTGAGGTCAGTCCCTCAGATATTCCTAGTATCTCTCCCAGGCTTCATGGAGATTCTCATTGGGTCCTTGCATAAAAGAGGTGATCCTTTGCCTATTTCTCACTATCTTCTCCTTCGGATAGAATTTATTGACGAAAGTGTCTGCCAGAGCCCCCCATCCATTTAGGGATTGGTGGGGAAGTCCCAAATACCACGATAGAGCTTTATCTTCCAGAGAGAAGATGAAGCCCTTGCAATAAATGACCTCCTGAGGGACGCCTCACATCTTGATCGTATCACAGATATTCTCAAAGGCATCCAGGTGATGATAGGGATTGTCATGCCTAGAGCTCCCTCTAAAACTCTTATTTTGAATCATAGAAATTATCGACGGCTTGAGTTTGAAGTTGGTGGCGTTGAAACGTGGGACGATAATCAGGCATCGAGAATTGTTAGCCTTTGAGGAGGCTAATTCCCTTAGGGTCTTCTCCTCTTCTCCCGATTCGTCACTGTCACTCCCTTCATGGCGTCACTTCTGGTTGTTGTTTCTTCTGTTCCGGCGGTGGCGATGTCTGTTACGGCGATGGTCCTCCTCGGACTGATCCATTTCTAGATCTTCTTGTTGATCATTTCTGATGTATCTGTCGTTGCCCTCAGGAGGAGGCAAATCATGTTTGTCCCTCCTTGGGCGTTCACCTTCGGACTGGAGTGGTTCGACGGGCGGAGGCATGACTGCTGGAGTAGGTGCTCAGTTGAGTGGAATGTCCCTTTCTTCTGAGGTACCTGAAACGTCACGAAAGACCAAGTTAGAAAGTTGAATTATTATTTTTGGGCAAGAAATAACAAATAAGAAAAACAAAACAAAAAGGGAAAAGAGTGTTGTCAAGCTCATTTCTAAGCTTGAGGCACGGGAGTGTAGTTAGTGGATTCGGGTTCGTCTACAGTACCGCTTTTGCCTTGTCCCCGGCAACGATGCCAAAAAGTTTGACCGGCCTAAATCTCGCGTCCAAAAGTGGAGGCGGATTTTAGATAGTCGAGCTTTTACATTTATAAACCTGAATCCTTCTAGGCCCCCACAACTTTGTTTACAGGGTCGAAGTAGTCATACGGGGTTGAACACAGGGACAAGGGGGTAGTGTTGAGAATCCATAATCTACACGCTACACTCCGGCATGTATTAAAAGATGATAAAATTCCCAGAAGGGAATCAGAAAGGTGTCACAAATAAAACAAGAAAAACTATCTCCAACTGGAGTTACAAGAAAGATTTAAGGTTTTAGCATTTAGCAGTTTTTAGTGGTTTTCATGCAACAGAAATAGGAAAATGAAACTAGAGCTAGAGCAAGGTACTAAGGATAAGACTACGGTAAAACAAGCGGCAGCAATAGCATCCTGCACCCCTCCTCTCAGAGCGGATACCTCTAACCCAGTACCAACACCCCTCTCGAGGTTGCTGGCCTTAAGTTAGAGTGGAATGTTACCGAAACAACTCCATTCCAGGCACTCTCGTACTCCAGAATCGGACCAAACGCTAGAGCCACAACATGACTCTCAAAGTTGTTGCGACAAGAAAACACGGTTCGGTAGCTAAGCGAAACGCGATCCAAAACATGCAAGCCAGCGTTCAGATATCAGACATAGCAGTCATCCAATCATATGTACCAAGCATAAAGCAACAAGTAATTAAACTTTCCTATTTCCATAAACATTAAAGGTCTTAATACATTGTATGGAATAAAGAATTAAACTATGTGTCGCCCTCTTGATGTAGAAGGTTGACAGACTACAGCGACTCTCCCTACCCGATATCGGTCAGAGGCCTAGCCTGATACAGCTGTGTCAGGAGGCACACCCTCTCGGGCGACACGCACGACACTCGACTGTATCACTCAAGGACCCTGGCCGATACGCTCAAGTCGGGCGGCACACCCTCTCGGGCGACACGTATGACGGGCGGAGCATATCGGGTTTGATATTGTGTCGGGCGAGGAGCGACACGTTCTACCATCGGGCGCCCGTGTCGCTCATCTACATTGGCCGATATCGGCCCACAGTATCGTCCGGGACAGTCCTAAGTGAACCATCCCCTCCCTCTCGGGATGAGGAAGAGCTCACCTAGTGTCGCCCGACATGAGCACTGGGGCGCGATATGTTTGCTCTCGTAGTTTCGTCCGAAGGTAGCTTAGGGTTCCCAACTGTCCGAACTATCTTTTCGGCTTCCTGTAGCTGCTATTTATAGGCAGTGGTTGGGGGAAGTTATGGTGCTCGAAGCGCCACGTGTCCCCCTTATTGCGGGTCGGTGGACGGCTGATACTGGATATCGCTTGACGCAAGGTGTCGGCTATCAGTCACGTGACGGGCGGCGCGCCTGTCGGTGGGTGGCTGTGTCGTCCGACAAGCTGGGTCGTCGAGGCGAGATTTGGCTCCCTATCGGGTAGAAGGCGTGTTGTCCGTCCGTTTCTTGTAGCGCGGTGTCCCTTTGTCGTGCGTCCTTGTGTTGCTCCACCCTGTCAGGCGGGGTCTGTATCAGGCGTCTAAGGGGCCGAAAAGGCTTGGACTTATTCGTGGTCCGGTGTCGGCCCTTATTGTATCAAAATGTACCAAAAGGAGGGAAAATACTGCAAAGAATGGAAATATTGGAGTTAGAGCATTGCTTGGCCAATTATTGCAAAAATGCTTATAAAAGAGAGGAAAATAGCATAAAAGGGCAGTTTTGATAACAGAAAACAAGGCAAAAACATCACAAAATTTGGTGTTATTAGTACTCCTCATAAGATAAGAATAAGAATGAGGGAGATGAACGAATTTCAATAATGCTGCCAGCATAATAATGATCTTTCCCATAATGAGGAAATGGGAAATGTGATGAGATCATGAGATTATCATAAGCATGCTAGATAATAATAAAGAAAGGGATAATGACATGCAATCATCCTTACAAATTACAATGCTAAAGGCAAGGAACCTAGGATGAGATAAATAGTAAATGGTTCATGAATAGTTGAAAATACATGAATTAATAAGAGGAATATGAATCCTTGTTTTCTTTCCTTTTAGGGACATGGCAACCAAGTGGGTCTTAGGACACTTGATGTGCATAAAATAAATATGTTCATGTGACGGATACTTAGAAAAGTATCAGTTATCTTGGACCTTGGTCCCAATATGAGGACGTATGAAACAATTAATGTTCCAAGATGAAAGGAAGAAATATATATGATGTGTTTCCAACACATGAGATAGATACCAAGGTGAAAGATTCTGGTATCTGAGAGTTATCAGATGAGTTAGGTTGGCTACCTAGAGTGGTCAACTGTGAAATTTGTCTGATTATAATAATATGAACATCATATGTTAGGGGTTTATGCTCTGCATAAACATGATATTAATAAAGAATGTATGATGTTTCTCTGAATAAGAAAGGTGTTATTTGACACAAAGTTGACTCTATAATCAATGATGAGGAACAGTGGAGCATGTGCCTTGTGTGTTGATCCTATGAGAATATTGTATGGAAACACTTTGTGCTGATCAAAGTCTTATCGTGTCTCCATAATAAGGAGATTATATGTGAAGACTAGATAGTATGATGAATGATATACATCTGTCTTCCTTTATCTGGATTTCAAGGACGAAATCCTTGTTAGGGGTTTATAATTTGTAACATCCCTAACCTGGGTTATACTTTAACCCTAGGTGTTTTGATTAAGAAAGATGATTAAATGTTTAATCTCATGTTGTGAAAAGTAATAAGGCTCTTATGAAACTTATGTTTCAATTTTGGTCTTGTTTGAACAATGTTGAAGTAATATTTGCTTATTTTGGACTAAAGTGCAAATTACCCAAGTTGAGGGGTTAAATTGCAAATGTTGCATGATAATATGTTCCTCATGTGTTGAAGAATCATGATAATGAAGATTATGCAAAGCTATGGCTTGTGGTAGCCTGAGTACCAAGGAAGAGCTGATAAAGAGATGTTTGTGCATTAAAACCTAGTTTTGGTGTAAAGTGCAATTTACCCAAAACCTAGGGTTCAATTTGCAAATTACCACTTCAATAAGGACCCTAATGTTTCTTGGCACCATGTAGAACAAATAAAATGATAGGGGCGCCTCATTTGAATTAAGTTGGAGGAGAGAGAATCTTGATATTAAAATAATCAAGATTTAATCCTAATTGAAACCCTAATTCAATTTAGGGAAAAAATAAATGTATTAATTAAAGGGCCTTCAACCAAAATTAAAATGGTTGAATTCTGATGTGCGTGGACATCCTTGATCCTTGCAAGGACCACGAAAATATCCAAGGGAGTGGATAACTCACTCACATTATTATAAGAAAAAGAAATATCCACTCACTTATGGATATTAGTAAATATGATTTGAGGTGCTTAATTTTCTTTTCTTTAAATCATGGATAATTGAGAGGAATAAGAGGAAAACAAGATAGCTTCATTCCTAAGGAAGATGACGGGGAAGAGGCGGCTATATTTTTGGGATTAAATGAATTTTTATAAGGCACTTTCTCTCTCCTTGAATTTCTTATAAAAAGACCCTTTACAAGCCAAATGAATGGCTTTTTCGTTTGCACTTCTTCTCCTTGCTTGTAAGCCGACCAAGGGAGCTAGGGAGGACCTGGAGGACGACCCCCAACCTGTTGGTAAGGTTCTTGATCCATTTCACCTTGATTCCATGGTGAAAATCGAAAATAAATTATGGATTTCTTCTTATTTTGATCTCCTCTTCAACCCTAGCCAATCTTTTCAACCAAAAGCTTGAGGACGAGCTTAAGGGGAGTTGAAAAAGCTTCATCCACCATTGTTGGCATGATATTGGAGCTTTGGAGATCAATTGGTGGCGGGTTTTATAACTTGAAACCTTAACTTTGTTATTGCATTCAATTCCCCATCAAATAATGATCATTTCTCTAGTTACAATTATTGATTTGGTTGATTGATGCAATTTCCATGGAAATCACAGTAGGTTTCGTGGGTCTATAGCTTGATGATGATGACATCATCATAAGCACACACCTATCAAAATATCTAGACCAAACTGTTTCAATCAAATGTCCATACGGTTTGTGTTTTGGGAGCAAACGGTTTCAAACATTTAGTAGCAAACGGTTTCACCAAACCGCATGAGACCAAACGGTTTCAGACCGTTTGGTGATGTTGACCAGGGTTGACCGTTTGGGGACTTGTTCATAATGCTCTAGGTTAATGACCCATCAATTATTATTGATTAAATCCAATCGGTTCATGAGTTGAAGGTCCATCAATCACCTAAACCCTAATCGAGTTGAGTGCTGATTTCATAAGTGATTGAGTTTGAAATTTGGGTTGATTGACCCAAACGGTTTCAAAACCGTTTGGGAATCACCCAAACGGTCTCAAGACCGTTTGGGGGTCACCCAAGACCGTTTGGAGGTCTAGGGTTGGATATGGTTAAGTGTTTGAAGATCCAAAGATATGGTATTAACCCTAATCGGCTAAGTGCTGACTTTGCAATGGAATGAGTTGATGTTTTGGGTTGATTGATCCAAATGGTTTAAAAACCGTTTGGGGATCAACCAAACGGTCTCAAGACAGTTTGGGTGTTACCCAAGACCATTTGGAGGTCTAAGGTTAAGTTTGGTCAAGTGTTTGAAGGTCCAATGATACCAAATTGAAATACAATTAAGTGTTGATTTGGTGACCAATCCCAGGATCCAAACCTTAATTGAATGACATGGTTGATGATGATATGATGACCAAACGGTCTCAAGACCATTTGGAGGTCATCCAAACGATCTCAAGACCTTTTGGGGGTCACCCAAGACCGTTTGGAGGTCCAGGGTTGACTATGGTTAGGTGTTTAAAGATCTAAAGGTACTAAGTCGAAGTGCAATCAAATGCTGACTTATTGATCATTCCAATGATCCAAACATTGATTGATTGACTTGGATTTTGATGTTAACATGGGAAAACGGTCTAAAGACCGTTTGGAGGTCATCCAAACGACCTCAATACCGTTTGGGGTCAGGTCATGTCCAATTTGGATGATGGTCCAATAGTTTTAAAGCAACTAGACTCGCATTGGTTAATGTTGAAGGATCATCGATTCCAAACCCTAATTCAGTTGATTCAAACCCTAATTGATGATCAATTGAGGGTTAATTGAGGATAAAATCAGTTTAAGGATGACCTAATTAACCCAATTGAAGTATGGTGATGGGTCCAATTGAAGATTGGTTACATGAATTCAATGATTGAAGGAATCAACATTGAGAACCCCAAATCGATTTGATAGGTTGAGACCATCTTTGGTCCATGTGGTTTTGAGGAGGTTTGGACCAAATGGTCTCAAGACCGTTTAAGTCCAAATGGTCTCAAGACCATTTGGGACCAAACGGTCTCAAGATCGTTTGGGACCAAACGATCCCAAATCGGTTGAGCTCATGCGGTTTCAAAAGGTGCTTTAGCAAACGGTTTCAAGGACTTGCTTTAGCAAACGGTCTCAAGCACCACCTTTACCAAATGGTTTCAAACCATTTGAACTTTGAATGACTAAGACCGTTTGGGGCTCAAGTAGTCAAAATTAATTGAGGACTCAATTGGTTAATCCACTTGGACACCTTTTGTAATTGAAGATACAATTTGGTCAATTCAATTGGATACCTTATGTAATGGAGGTCCAATGTAATCGAAACTCTTGAGAATTAATATGATGAATGATCCATTAATCCAATGATGATTAGTAATGACAGTCGATGAAGGTACAAAGTTTGAATCCCTAATAGTACCTAAGTGATTAGTGCCAATTAAGGGATAAACCCTAATTGCCTATAAGAGCAATGACTTGGTACATTATGTTAATCATAATTGTATGTACTTGATTGAAGGGTTGATGTAACCTAATCAAGTTGAGAGGATGATGGAAAGGAATTCATACATGAGTAGTGATCATGTGATGAATAGGGTATGATCCATAATAAAGAGATCATGAAACCCCAATCAAGAAGGTTGTTGAACCCCAATCCCTAATTTAGAGCAATATCAAATGTAACCCAAATCTAGGGTAATGTTGTGACTCGAAAACCAAGATAATAAAATGTGAATCCCTAATTGAGGTTGATTCAATGTGAATCCCTAACTGAGGTTGATTCCATGTGAATCCCTAATTGAGGCTGATTCAATGTGAATCCCTAATTGAGGTTGATTCCATGTGAATCCTTAATTGGGGTTGATTCAATGTGAAGCCCTATTTGAGGTTGATTCCAAGTGAATCCCTAATTGAGGTTGATTCAATGTGAATCCCTAATTGAGGTTGATTCTATGTGAATCCCTAATTGAGTTTGATTCAATGTGAAACCCTAATTGAGGTTGATTCCATGAGAAACCCTAATTGAGGGCGATGCTATGAGAAACTCTTGTTGGGATGAATAGTAAACCCTAATTTTAGGCAATAAGATGTGAAATCCTAATGAAGGGTAATGTTATATGCAATCCTCACCCTAATGAAGGATGATAGTATGTGAAACCCTAAACCCTATTAAAGAGTAATGATATGGGAAACCCTAATCCAAATAATGAAATGGTAACTAATACATTGATGGGGGAAATACCTAAAGTGATTGATTGTATATACCCTTATAGCAAGTAATGCTTTAACTTGAGATGAGCCCATATCATTAAAGATAGTTGGACCATTCATATGTGTAACCTATGCACTTCATGGTAAGAGTGATAGGTTAGTGGATGAAAGGATTAAGATGGGAAATACCTTAATCCAAGATAAGTTGATAACTCAAGAAAGTTGGAAGTAATGAGGTAAGTGATACATCAAGATATGAAAGACTTCACAGTTAGCATCTCAAAGTTGATATACTTTGATAACTATGAAATCCTAATGTGATATGGGAAACCTTAACCCTAAATTGGGTAATGGGACATGAGAAATCATAATATGATATGAATAGTAAGCCCTAACCCTATTGAGGGAATAGAGGTGTTACTATTGTATTACATGAAGTAATATGTTATGTTGCCTAGTGAGAGGTGACAAGATGCTTTATGGGACTTATGAGCTATGAGGATGGTTGTTGCACAGTGAGAGGTAACAAAATGTTTTAAAGGTTACCCAGGATTGATATTGATCAATACCTGGAATAAAATCACAGGATTGAGATAGTTCCATACCTGGAATAGAGGCACAAGATTGACATAGATCAATACCTAGAATAATTGTACATGATTGGCATAGTTCAATGCTTGGAATGATAACACAAGATTGGTTAAATCCCAATACCTGGAATAATAACACAGGATTGGTCAAATCCCAATGCTTGGAATAATAACACAGGATTGGCTAACTCCCAATACCTGGAATACACAGGATTGGCTAACTCCCAATACCTGAAATAATAACATAGGATTGGCTAACTCCCAAAACCTGGAATACACAGGATTGGCTAACTCCCAATACCTGGAATAATAACACCGGATTGGCTAACTCCCAATACATGGAATACACAGGATTAGCTAACTCCCAATACCTAGAATAATAACACATGATTGGCTAACTCCCAATACCTGCAATGCACATGATTGGCTAACTCCCAAAACCTGGAATAATAACACAGGATTGACATAGATCAATACCTGGAATAATTGTACAGGATTGACATAGATCAATACTTGGAATAGTTGCACATGATTCACATAGGTCAATACCTGGAATAGTTGAAAATGATTGACATAGATCAATACTTGGAATAGTTGCACAGGATTGGCATAGATCAATACCTGGAATAATTGCACAGGATTGACATAGATCAATACCTAGAATAGTTACACAGGATTGGCATAGATCAATACCTGGAATGATTACACAAGATTGACATAGTTCAATACTTGGAATGGATACACAAGAATAATATAAGTCTAATACTTGTATTAGTTGCACAGGATTGGTGTAACCCAATGCCTGTAATATTTATATAGGATTAGTATAGACCAATGCCTAAATAAGACATGATGATGCACACTCTCATGTCCAATATAACCAAAATCTATTTAGCAGATTGGCTAAGGCCAATAAGTTGAAACAAGAATATATCATGGGTGACATATCCAAAATAATGTGTGTCACAAGAGAAGTTTGACATAATGGTATAAAATGGAGGATAAACGATATACATGTTCTTCCTATTCCTTATTAAGAGAAAAGTTGATCTATTGTTCTATCATTGATAGTTACAATGCTTTAAGATGAGAATGCTTTAAACTGCATATCCTCTGTCCACTTTTATGTATATAACTGTAATAATAATGTTTTGGCAGAGAGTTATATCTCCCGCTGGGACAATTTACAATTGTATCACCCCCGTGGGATCTAATGTTTTTAGGTGGACGCAGACAAAGAGACACGAAACCTTTAGCAGAGAAAGAACAACAACAGCAGCATCAAGGACAACAATAATATCTCAGGTGGAGATACTTCCTGTCTAGTCATATAGTTAGAAAGTCCTATGTGTCGTCTCTGTACTCTCAGGTCCTCAGAGTCAGTAGTCAGTGTTTTTATTGAATCGATCTGAGATTTTGGCTTGATGCCTTGAGGTTTTATACTATCTGTATATAATGTTGAATAGGACAACTGATGTTGTAATCCTTGAGAAGAGATAGTACAGGTTGTGTACTTATGGAATAGAATGTAGATATTATACTTTGGTTCTTGATAAAAAAGAATTCCTATGTATGGATCTCTTTGCAAAAAGTTTTAATTTTTAGTGATTTTCAGTAATCCATTATAAATGAATCGCTTCCGCTTAAGTAAATCTTGTTTTTATAAGTTGGATGCCACATGTATGGCTGCCCAAACGACCGTCTCACCCAATGAGATGGTCGTTTGGTAGTTCGGTCAGTCAATCCGTCGATCTATTGTTTTAATTAAGTACCTAAACACCTTAGTACTTAATTCAATTATTATTTAAGATCAACCTCCTCCTCTAGATGAGTTCATATGTGTATGACCCTATAGGTCCCATATCACATTGACAGTGAATGTCCCTAACTAGCTTATGACATCACAAGCAAGGAGTGATGCCTAGTTGCACATCATTTCTACCCAAGTGAATGGAAAGTTGTCGAGCAACTTCAACCTACAATCTATGTATGGTGTTACAATGTTTGTATAGTTCCTTTATCATTGATATATATCCAGATTGAACTAGAGGCATGGAGCAGTCATCCTCATTATTATTCAATCTTGTTACTTGAACCAGAGTAGACTACATGAGATATATGTAAGCTCAATATCACATATTGACTCTTATGTGTATGGCCATACTTTTCTCAGACTCGATAATCAAGAGGCCTTAGATATCATACGCCAATCGGAGGGACAAATCCCTTATCTATCACTCACAATCAATACCCATGTGTCAAAGTCACCCAATCATTACCGTTATAACAACCCATATTTAAGGACTGCGTTTGATGATGTCAAAGTGTACCCAACGACATGTGATGAGTGCAGTGATTTTAGTTCTAAGAACCACAACTACCACCATCACTATGAGACCTGACTATGAAATCCATCAAGATGGCTTTCATGTGTCAGTCTCATGGTGGGTCTGTTTGATACACTATTCTATAACATGTGTCTATGTGCTTGGTTTGATATAGCCATATCATGACTCACAAGATTGCGTCATCAACCAACCCACACTCTGATCTTATGTATTGTTGTTGTCTATCAATCTTCCACAATAACAACCGATCAGGGACATAATGAGAATATGTATATGTACTCTTAACATCTATATGATATCATTTCGACAAGGCTAATACTTGAAGACATACGTCATTGAGTAATATTATTATCTAGGCATTTATAGTGTTCCATCATTGTCTCATAACTGAATGAAACATAATGAATTGGAAGCTTGCCTTTTGTTATTAATCAAATCATTTACATGTTATGACATTGCAATCATCATATGATTGGCTCTCTGGGGATACATACCAAAAACCAATTCCTCATTTCTCATATGGTCCTCCCTACACATTTTGCTCGTGAGCAAACCATGAGAGCCTTGGGGTTCAAGGATGAAATAAAAGAGCACCCACATGAGCTGGGTCTCAAATACATCTGTTGCATGGTGAGAAACACATACCTCACCTTGTTTATGAGTCTCTTACTACCCTTACACTGAGGATGACCCAAAGAATAGGCTTTAACCATATGCTTTCATCAACTTTCACCTCTTGGGGCAAAGACACATAATTACTTTCAAGAAATTATGTGAACTTTTAGAGTGCCACTACGAGGATGCATTAGCTTACCCCCAACTTTTGAGAGCGATATATATTGGAATGAGAATGATGTAGAGATTCATGAGGCCAAGAAAACCAGGAAAACAACTATCCATAACCTAAACTTTAGATATGTCCACCGGATTCTTAGCACATGTGTTTTTGCTAAGAAAGAAACCTAAGGCGTGTGCAGGAAGAAAGATTTATTCTTTCTATGGGGTATGGTATATGATTTCAGATTAATACATGTTACTTCATCCTCAATAGGTTTTTTGATATAAAGAAGATAAAAAAGAGAGAATTTGGTGGTATCATGTGTGGGGGATTGACCATCCACTTATCTAGGAAGCTGGGTGCAGACTTCACAGGTCTTGAGGCTGCACCATGAAAGAACCCAATGGATATTCAATATCTTATTTCCTTTAGTCTGATTGCTAAGGTCCACAATGATGAAACAAAGTTTTGACAATATTTGATAATGATCAGTATATTGAGCTTCCTGACTTGGAGATAATAACCTTAACAAATAAAGATAACTGGAAGTTCAACATAACTGGTGATGATGATGATGACAATGCTCCTGAAAAACCAACTGCTCCAAATGCACCCCTCCAGCCACTATAACTCAACCACATCCCTCCACCGACACTCAGATTAAAGGCTATGCCTAATGTTAGGCATCTCTATGGCTATGCTAAACAACATATTGACCATCTAAATAGCTGCCTCGATCTGATGGGTCAGCAATACTCAGTGATGCATGAGATGGTCCACCGCATGGATATGTGGCATATCTCTCAAGGCCACTATCCAATACCTCAGCCTCACCAGCCCCAGTTAGAACCCACTCCACAGTTGATGCCAATTGATGTTCTCGATGACGATGATCTACTGAACTAGTACTTCCCTTGTAGTCACGGGGGTGCTGGCCCCTCTTGCGATTTCATCCATGATAGGTAACTGGTTGCCTCTACTTTAGGTTTGATTGATGCAGTGATGACACTACAAATTTCAAGCTTAGAGGGGGTGCAAGCGGTCGGTAATGTAGTTGTTTGTTTATTTTATTTCTATTTTTCTCATGGAAAGTTCAATATGATGTGAGACACATTTTCTATAATGCCTTGTTTTTCCTGTTAGTTTGAACTATCTTGTCCTCCCTTATGAGAAATATCATTGGACAAAATTGTGAAAGGCGTGTATAAAACATATAAAACTTTTGACCACCAAAATGTGTTCAATTTCAAGTTTATGTTTCTAGCCTGAAATTTCATCTTTTTCATCCCAGATTTCCAAATACATGTAATGGTAACAAATTTGGTGAATTCGTCTATTTTGCAACACGACATAGAACACAGGATGCCTTTGCCAAACTTTTAGTGATTTTACAACCACCCCTTTTCAGTGAATTTTTTTCAAATCAAATGAATGGAATCTAACTAATGTTGCAATTTAGTTAACTCTCCTTTGTTCTGGGAAAAATAAGTGAAACCCAAGATCAATTTTTTTTGTTCACTTCACCTTAATTATCCCATAAAAGATGGCTAAACCGCCCACATGTCATACTACCGTACTGTAAGCTCAACCTGGCCACGACAGCTAGGTGATATGTACTAAAAAGAGGGTAAATACCCCAACTGACACTCCTCGCATGCATAAGCCTACATTAGCAGCCGAGTGTCAGAACCCCTGATCTAGTATCGTATCTTCAGGGAAAACAAGGAGAGAAAGTTAAAACTTGTCAACATTAACTAAAATTCCATCTTTTATATCCTTAATACCTGGAATTTTTGTTGCATATTCACTAATTGTTTGGCTTAGTCATGCAAGTTCCATTTAGTGTTGCCTAGTTGACTGTTTCACTTAATGTGTTACCACACCTGCTAAACTTAAATTTTTCCTTTCTTGGATGTCTAAGTTGAAATCAAGGCTATGAACATAAACTTGATGGTTATGGTTACTTTTTAGCCTTGTTTACACCTTTCATTTCATTTGATCTATGCATGGACTTGGCAATTCCTTCATTTGTGTTTCTATGCTCTTTTTGCTTGAGGACAAGCAATAATTTAAGCTTAGGGGGATTTGATGTGCGCATTTCACATCTACTTTTTGCACATCTTTGCACACAAATTCAATGTATTTTTTCATCCATTTAGCCTCTAATCATACTTAATTTGCCATATTTTATTTACTTTACTTATTGCTTGATGTTAATCACAGGTATACATCAAAGATGAAAAAAATGAAGATAATCCAACCCAGATCTGATCTTAGTTGGATTACCTAGAGTTGATCTAAAAGTAACAGTACGAGACACACTGTGTCTTTATTTGTACACGACATGCAACTTTCTAGGAAGGGCATTCTTCACGCAGAGCAAAGTACACATTGTGTGTTAATTAATACACATGTGTGTAAAATTTTAGAGGCTTTTGTCCCCAAACTGCATAATGGAAGACACGACGTGTCGTCATCAAGACATGGTGTGTCCTCAAATTCAAAGGCCAACTTTAACTTTTTGCCAATGCACATGGGTGTGTGTGTTTATTAGCACACGACGTGTGCCATCCGCCCATGTTGACTCCAATAGCAACTACACAGTGTGTCTTTATTGGAACACATCATGTACTTATCATGAGAAGCAATTCAAATGCCAATTACACTATGCTACACATCGTGTCTTCACAAAGACACGTCGTGTCTATATCAGTTTTCTACATATTTTGAAAGCAACTGCCCCTCATTTTAAAAGGAAGTGCAGCCACTTGGGGCGGTTGTCACTCATCATTTGAAGCATATTTCGATTGAAGAGAGTTGCAGAGCAAAATGGGGGCAAATTGGGAGAAGAAGAGGAGGTTTCTTGAGAGAGAACCTCATCTCTTCATTTTTTTCTTGCCTCTTTATCTTCCAAGGATGTAACTGAGCTTATCTACTTTCGTCAAGCTCCTCATGAGAGAAAATAGTCTGAGTTGGAGTAGCTACAAGGGTGAAACTTCATCCTCAAGCCAGAGTTTTACTCCTTCCACTTCATTCTTGGTTACTTTAGCTTTTCTTCTCTATACTCATAGATAACACTGTAAATTCTGTAATTTAATTGTGTTTCTTTATCATGTGCAAGTAGAACCTTTATTCTTGGGCATGGGAGAGTAGCTCCCATTTTATTACTCTTATGAACTTGTAATTCATATCATATGCTAATTAATTTGCTTCTCCTTGAGTTTCTATGGTATTTTGCTGCTTCTATGCTTGGCTGGCCACCATTTGTACATGTTTTATGCTTCTTCATGTTATTCGGGAGAATGTATGAGGGAGTAGGGAGTAGATCTCACGACAACATGCTCTTGACCACATGAGTTACTGGATAGTGTTGAGGATCCAAGGTTGCATTTGAATCTAAGCATAGGAACGAGAGTACTATGTGAAGATAAGAATCATCTCAGTCATCAGGAGGTGCATGACGAGGACAACCTCCTTGCATATTAATGGCATATTTTAATTTCATGGTTGCACATGGCGGGATAGTATGGTAGTACAATCTTATGTCCAAGACCTTCTAAAACCTGATAATAATATTTAAGTTTAAGATTTTATAATTACTTTGTCTTTTAATTAATTATAATCAAAGTCAACTGTTGTAATCCGACTTAGATTGTTGAAAATTACTTCTTTTGCACATAGCTAGCCTAGCTCTCTGTGGTTCGACTTCGACTACAATTGATCCCGTATACTTGTGGGTGATTGACGAGTTGAGGTATATGAGAATTAAAACTCTTTTGCCTTAGGCAGTCAACAATGCCATCATCTACAACCAACTATTTTATATATAGATCTATTAGCTTTGCCATCCAGAAGGGACTATCAACCCATTTTGTTGCCCATGTTTCTATGAGGATTTTTTATAATTTTCGCACCTTGTTATGTTTGGTGGTTAAAATTGCATAAGCATACATGTGAGTGATTTAATGTCAAATTTAGGTAGAAAGTGGAACTCAAACTTTTCTCCTCTTTATAAGCATTCAACATGGCAATATTGGCCTTGTTTAATATAAATATGGCAGGATTGCAAACCATGATTTTGGTATGCGAATGTATTACATGGTTACTCTTTGGGTTCGTTTGATTTATTGGATATAGTTGGATAATGACAAATGCTGCATTTGATTAATTCAGGAATCCAATTGCCAGGGTTTACAAATCAGAAACAAAAAATAATTTACGTTTGGTTTCACAGGAGGTTATTGCTGTATATTATGGGTGGCTTGACACCGACACCATTCTGGAAGTTAGAGTGAGAAAAAGTAATTGTCATAGACCTACAAAAGTGGGCTGTATACGCCTTTCTTTAGGAGCTACCGCGATGGGTCACAACTGTGAGCTGTCAACTGCCACTGTGCTACACACGCGACACAGTCGCTGTGGGATGACGGCGTCCAACCGTTTTGAGATGGAATCCAAAATGCAGCAGCGACTGTATAACCAAAAATACATGGATTTTGTTCTTTTTATGAATTTTTGCTTGCCGGATCTAAAAGTACAATCCAATGCAGCGGAATACATCATAGCAAACATTCCCTTTATCTATTAATAAATACAACCAACCAAACAAGTCGTTATGAAAAATGAAGAATCCATTTTCGGGTTTGTTTAAACTTGAGCAAAGAAATTGGGGACCGGGATAGAAATTGCAATGCCGCACCTACGAGCTACCACAATGCAATCCACGAGGGCAAAGTCCGAGTAAAAACTGGGTCTTCTCTTGCAAAAGGGAAAGATATTATCATACACGTCGCATCCAATAATTCACGAGTGACGCAGGATACCAGGATCAACGGGCAGTGGGGCAGCGAGTCTGCGCCGCGTCAGAATCAGACGGTCCCAATTGGCGCGCCCTGTCTATCATCACACGACCTGAAGATATTTGAAAACATCCGCATGGACTTCTGTTGTCACCCGGAGACCACAGGATTCTAAAGCGACGGCGGATGCCGCGTAATGGTGGGTGGTCCCTTCTTGGCTCTTTCCCACCCTAATTTCTCTCTCCAGCGCTTTCGAGGAAAAAAAAAAGTTGAAAAGTACTGCAACTCTTGCCCTTTCGCTGCTGCTTACCCCCTTCTCGGCTCCTCCCGCCTGACCATCCCTCCCAGAGTCCGAGGCGAGGTGGGTAACAGTAGCCGTCTCGTCTACGGATCGCCGCCGCTTCATTAGTATACTTTTTACTTCCGGATCCAGCGATATACTTCCTTCTCCCATCCCTCGTGGCCTCGCCTCGTCGGCTTCCATCGCCTTCTCAATCGACCCGAGGCGATGGTGTCGTCTTCGGCGGGGCCTAAGGGGGAAGGCGTGCTGGTGCTGGCGGAGCCGTGCGGTCTCGCGGCGAGGATGATGGTCGTGCCCAAGGAACTCGAAGTTGTCGACAGGGAGCCACAGAACTCAGGCTTCCAAGTCCGGTTCCAGCCGCCGGACCTGGGGCAAGCCATTAAGGTCAGTTCTCTCGTGAGGAGGAAGGAAGTCGAGATTTTCTTGGTATACGAGTTGTACCTGTAACTGCTTGCCTTCAACTTCAGGCTGTGTTCTTTCTAAAACCAACGTTTTACTGACTAACGCCTTCCACTTTACTGCAGATATGTCTGTTTTTTTAGAATTTAATTTTCTTCTCTCTTTGGATTATTTTGTTCAGCAAATGCTTCTCCATTTCTAGATCGCCAGTAGTGTATACTCCTCCTCCTCTTTAACTAGATTGCTGATAACGTTTCTGGAAAGCCACATAGATGGTCGGTAGCGTAAAGTGTATTGTGCTTACTTTTTCTAGCTACCATATGGTGCGTGACTCGTTTTAACCGCTGGTTTTGGTCCAGTTCAACACATCTTTATGACCAATCTCAGCAGAAACCACTGAATGCGCCCATATCGAGAAAGAGGTTTGCTATACATACCACAAATGAGACCAGAAATTGAACCATTTTGTTGTTAAGTTTGCAAAACAAAAAATAGTGGAGGGAAAGTAGTTACTTCCCTCATCCATTTTGTTGTTTTGCACACATCACAAAAGAGGTTCCATTTCTGTTCCATGTATCATTTTCCATCCAGAAACATGCCAAACCCTGATCCCATCTAGCATCCATCCATCCATCAATCACCTGCTACTGTTTGCTGATAGATTCTCAATTCCTTATCTGCACAAGTAACAATACTTCGAAGAGTACAGCGGAGACATAATGGCAAGTTACCATACGTTTCTCTTTAATAGTATGACAAATCCAATGAGGAGACCAACGCTTCTTCACCATTCTCTAACCATCAAGATGATTGCAATGGTCTTACTGTTTCAAGAATATAATTCCTTTTTACTTCCCATATGACAACAATTTCTACATGGAAAACTCGGAAGTAGAAGTGGCAGTCACATTGTAACGAAAAGAAGCCAAGCTGTGTGTGTACATACATACATAGAAAATTGCCTTAAAATTTTAAAATATTAAGCCTCCTAGGCGAGAAACGTGACTCCAACCTATCCAGGCACCCAATTAGTCACGTTGATGCCTTTTTGAGTAAATATGATGCCTGTTACTTCAGAAAAAAATGCTTTTGCACATGTCTTAATAAATCTTGAGTTATTGACACTATCTTCCCCCTCCTTCCTTCTTTTATTGTAGCTTGCAAATGCATATTGAATTGTTTGAGTATATTCTTTTCAGCCTAGAAAATGTATTTCGAATTGTCTGAGTCTGTTCTTTTCAACACAGAAAAAAAAAATGAAAAGAGAAGTTGGGGAGTTTCTGAGTGGGGCACTAGCTGGTGCAATGGCTAAGGCTGTCCTTGCTCCACTTGAGACAATCAGGTGACAACTATTTCCTTATCTTTTGCTGCCACAATTTTATAAAATATATATTTAGGTAGTATTTTGCTCATCTTTCTCCAATTTCCTTGATATTAATTCTCGATTTGGTTGTATGTATGAAAAACATTTCAAGTTAATTATTGGGTCCTTAAAAGCGTTTTTTTGGAAGCAATGCGCTTTACATTTTCTAGACAACATAACAAAATTAGTTTTTATTATCATGAAGCATGAAGCACTACTATGAATTATATTTGATTGTAATTGATAAGATTGAACCATAGATACCAAGGCGATACATAAATGGTTTAGGCTGTGGAGGTGTCCAGGTTTGGGCGCCTAGGTGCCCAAGCAGATTGGGTACGAGCGTAAGGAAGTCCGGCTCAATTAAGGTTCTTCACTACAATTCAGATTAATTCGGGTCTAATGTAGGTCAACTTTGTCATTTCAGGTAAAATTATGTCAACCTATGTTTTTTGGGGGTCAAATCTGGGGTGGTTAAGTGTAATTAGTGTAAGTTAGGGATAATATAGTTCATGTTAAGTGTGACTAGGGATATTTAGAAATAGTTGTTGAGGCGCCTGCCTAGGTGCATGGTTGTATAGGTGTCCAGGCGTTCCAAGGGGACGCCTCAGACAGCCCAGGCGGAGGCCCAAGCATTTCCAGGTGTTTTGATATATTTTTTATTTTAATAGATATATGAAAAATTTCTAAGAAATACAATCCTTACACATATAAATATACATGATAAATATGCATGTGCTAGCATCGTATGAAGAAAGCAACAAAATCATTAGATGTGGATTGAATTGTAGAAGTTTACCTAAACAAAATTTATATAGAAATCAGAAAGCTAAACATGTATAATGTTTGTAGCCAAAACATGTATAATACTATTATCTTGAATTTAGGCTAAATCAAAACTAACAAGACCTAAACTAGAACTGATTGGCTCTAATTTGAACTCATTTGATCCAAATTTGATCAAATTTGACCTATTTTACCCTAATTTTTGCCTAACCAGACCTAATTTTGTATACCATGACCTAACCAATCCCAATTTCCATAAATTTTCCTTATATTCACCTAAATGAGATAAAATTTGGTCAATTAAGACCTAGTCATCCAATTTATAACAATTTCCCCCAAATTATACTTGTTTCCCCTAAATTAGACCTAATGTGCCCAATTTTGACATGATTTGGCCTAAATAAAACCCAATTTCGTATATTATGATCCAATCATACCTAATTTCCCCAAATTTTCCCTATATTGACCTAAACAATATCTAATTTGGCCAAATCAGACCTAATCTCACCATATCAGACCATTTCCCCAAAATTAGACTTGTTTTCCCCAAATATGACATAATTTGCTCAAATTTGACATAATTTGGCCTAAAATCAAACCCAATTTGCATAACATGATCAAATCAAACCTAAGTAACCCCAAATTTCCCTATGTTGATCTAAACGAGGCCTTACATGGCCAAATCAGACCTAATTCCCCCAAATCAGGCCTGTTTTCCCCCAAATAAGATCTGATTTACCCTGAATTGACCCCGTTTGGGATAAATCAGACCCAATTTAACCATAAAATGACTTAATTTGATCAAATTCAGATCTAATTTATGCTAAATTAGCCTTGAATTCGCTTAATTTGGGCCTTAAAAGGCCTTAGGCAACACCTTAGGTCGATTAGGGGGCTGGGCGCCTAGTTTGAGGTGGGCTGACTTAACCCTAGATGCCCCCTAGGCGGGTGCCTGTATAACACATCCTAGATGGCTAAGTGCCAATGGGGGTTCCGTCTAGGCCATTGCCAACTAAAAATAGAAATTGGCCTAATAGCGTCTTGGACACTCAGGGTGCCTAGACAATTTTTTTTCATTTTGCATAATTTATTTTTAAAATCTATTGGACACATGTAATTACTTTTCATGCGTTAAAGGCTTCTACCTCACTCTTACTTGACTGTTTAGTATGTAGAACATTATATACACACAAAATACCTTATACATTTTTACATGTTATATATACAAAAAATGTTGAAAAAAATGCCATGTGCCCATGCGCCCTAGTTGGTCTAGGCGCCTAGCCAGGTCATGCCACCGCTTGGCCGCCTTTACAACTATCCTTAGGATTATTAAAGTTGTAGACAATGATTTAAAAAGCGGGTGAAGCGCCCGCTTAAGCGACCAAGCATGTGTCCCGTTGTAATTTCAGCTGAAGCGGGCTTTGAAGCGTTTTGGACTGAAGCGGCCGCTTTTGCCTGCTTTTTGCCGCTTCAAGCCACATTTTCAGCCCCGCTTAAGCGGTCGCTTCAGGGCGCTTCACGACAAGTATTGTTGAAGTAGCCCAATTACACACCAAATTTATAGAAAAATGAAAGCACTACTTTTGGGAGATGTGATGCTTCAGCTCTTGTATCTTAAAAGGTGTAAGAAAGTTTGGTAATTAACATTTATTCTTTACTTTGTTACTGTTGTTTGTACACTCTGTACAGCTAGATTAGTACTTTGTACAATCAAGTTTGTATATGATATTACCATCTATGTTTATTGTTCTTTATTACCGCTGCTCTAATAGTCTGACATTTAGTATACTTGAACAAAACATTTGCACAACCATCTGTAGACTGTAACAAAATGATGTCGTAAAATATTTTAATATTGTCAATTATGTACTTAGTGTAGTAGTTTATTGTTCTTTACGATTTACTCTGTATGATATATCGGCATGCATGTTTAATGTTGTTCATTACCACTGACAAATAAATATTCATCCATTTTGTATACTTGCCCAAAAACTTTGCACATCCATCTATAGACCGTAACAAAATAAGGTAGTAAATTTTGTTATATTGTCTATTATGTACTAAGTCTAGTAGTTTATTGCTCTTTAGGATTTACTGAGTAATTTCTAATTATCTTGACTCTACTATATTGTCATGGATTTCTCTTTATTACTGTTTAAATGTGCATCTATTTATATTATGTTGAAGACTACCTTACTTAGTCAACAATATTTGTATAGAGTACTAGTATCTAACTACTACTACCTACTAATTTTTTTTTACTAAATGATAATTTCTAAACCCAACTGTTAAAACAATATATATATATATATATATATATATATATATATATATATATATATATATATACATATATATATTTGGTCGGTCTAAAAAGCGTGTTACTGATAACCAAAACTTGAGGTACATAAGTGCCCCTAAAAGAGTCTAATCCCTGATACACCAAACAGCTGGTTATCAAGGTACTTAAACTATCACTCGGGGCAAAATAAGAAAAATAAACTTCCAATCAACCCTTACAAACATACACAAGAGAACAAGAAGTCTAGCCCTAAGACATTACGAACACCCACAAATATAAGGGCCACATCCCCATCAACCTGTATCTGTAAGCAGGAGAGGAGTAGAGATCATCTTTCTCAGTAAAGCACCCAAGAAGAAGGACCAAAACCAGATGCCACATCCGGCTAAAGCTGACTTTAGAAGCCTAAGCAAACCAAGTAGACCCAACTTGCCTCTGATCGGCCAAGAAAGAAGCTGAGAATGGAACCGGTCATCTCCACTGCAATAACAACACCCACAAAGATGGGAGGGACACAATCTCCATTCTTCAACAGCTTCCCTGACTCCTCCTGCAAGAAAGGCCCAACAAGTAGCCATGGGATAGCTCTACCACAGCCATCCCGCTAGGAGGAAGCTCCCACCCCACCTCCTTTGCCTTTGACTTCTTCACCTTTGACTTCTTATCCCATGTCGAACAAGCAGCAACGCTGCTCGACATAATCTTGGTACACCTGTCCGAGACCAAAAGGCACCCACACAAGGGCACGGAGCCCCTATTTGCACTGAGACATGCTCTGCTTGAAGGTGTATCTACACACACAACATGAATTCTCCTTGTGACCGTAAACGATGATCAAATGTGACTGCCCTCGTAGAGAAGAGCAGAGCACATCCACCAACCTGGGTCTTTACCCTTAGGGCCAGCAAAGGAGGTGAAGTCAGGATGATGAATCCAACCCCAGCAACTCCTTGCTATAAAGATAACCAGGAGCAAGATTCAAGGATCATAAGGTCGCGCACGTTGTGGGTGCTCTACCTCGCAGCAACAGGAGCCAGCCGCTCAAGAGCTCGATGCCCCTGTTTACACATGAGCATTTCGTCGAGCAATTGAGTGGTGTCCAGCAAGCAGCAAGGGAAGATCAGAGGAAACCAGCTCAAGAACCAACACGTGGGCTCGAACGACCACCCTGAAGATCCTCAACGGACGCCTGCAGGGCGAGGAGGACGCCGCCAGAGCCTGGGGGAGGAACCCCATCGAAACCTGGAGGACGCCACTAGAGCCCATGAGGGCGGATCTAAGTTGTCGGTGGAGCGGCCCTACGACAGAAGCGACGAAAACCATACCCCCATCGAGGAGCCAAACTCCACCAAGGACACCAGAGCTGTTCTAGATGCAGACGACGGCGCCATGAACCTGAATAGCCAGGTCTTTAACTCGGTGGGGAGGAGGCACTGGTGCCTGGGGTTGAGCAGCACATGTGAGCGACGTCAGGGGAGGGCTCTTCTCCATTCGTCTCACTTGAACGAATAGGAGTCGATTGAATCGAGTATGCCGACCTCAATTAGTAGGACTATGTGGTTTTATGATGTTTAAGTGTTTTTAGCTTGTAGCAAATTACTTTGTAAATAAGACCCTTTAAATATGTGAAAGTCATTCGGACGCAGAGAAATATCATTTAGATGCTTGATTAATGATATGTTAGCAGTATGGCGGTCACTAAATTTTTCAACATTTTTTAATAACAATTCAGACTGCTTTTTCAAAAGTGCCCACTTTAGTCCGCTTTAAAGCCCGCTTTCCGCTTCCCGCTTTGAAAGGGTCAATCCGCACGCTTCCCGCTTCGCGCTTTCCAAAACATAGGTTGTAGAGAAAGCCAATACAAGCATTACAATTTACATTTGGATATCATCATCATCATCATCTAAGACTCAATCCCACATGGATCCTTCTTTTTCATTCAGCTTTATTATGGGGCATATTCTCATCAAGATGTAAAGATTCCAAATTTCTCCTTATAAACTCTCCCCAAGTTAATTTAGGTATGCCTCTTGTCCTTTCAACACGCGCACACACACTCGCACACCCCAATTCCTTTGCAACTATTTCTCAGACGCGGTGGTTCTAATGGTCACACACTATTCTAGTTACACTCCTTCATTTTGTCCATCTTGCTTTGGTCAAGTAACATGTCGTCTTGGACATTTCCATCCATTTGAATATCAAACTCAAGTTATCACATTTTGATAATCCAACTTGGCACCGTATTTTGCAATTCTAGACTTGTTAAAATTGCAATGCATATACTCTGCTTTGCTTCCAATGATCATTAATCCATTAGATTTCAATGACTATGTTTAACTTTATAATTTATCTTTTATTAGATCTCATCAAATACTACAATATAACCGACAAATAACTTACCCTAAGGGCTATCATCCAGAAATACTTAAAGAAAAAATATAGCAACTCCGGGGCGAGAACCTCCCATAAAACATATATATTTGAATGTTGGGGAACAATAAGCTTTTGAAGAATATGGAATGCATACGAAACTGAGCAAATATCATAGGGGTCCATGTGCTGGAGAAGAAACATATAATGTCGTTAGCATCATTTAATCTATCATAGCACAATGCTTGCACCTGAGAGGAACCAACAAGTGCAATTAGTGCAACTAACTTCACAGACATTTTTTAATTCCATATGATTGTTGAACACATGATCCCAATGTAGTAGATGGAATCTCTCTCCATAGCTTGAGAGTGTTGGCCTTTTGGAAGAAGCACATATTGTCAATCTACTTGCACAAATTTAGAAGCTAGGGAAAACAAATAGAAAGTTTTCCTTTTTTTCCTTTATGAAAAATGATCAGAAAATCTGGACCCAGCTTGTAGTCGGAAGAGGCCCTCATGGGGTCAATATGCAATTATGATGCATTGTGATTTGTGATCATGTTTTGATTTTTCTCCATTATTTGTGATCGAGCCTTGGTCATGAGCATGATGTGGTCGTTTACTAGGGCCCTCCATTGTCGTTCAATTATTATTTGTGGTATACTGTTGAGTTGTAAAGAAGTGAGAATCCTCGTCTGATATTTTCTCTTTCCTATTGCCATGGAATTTTTAGTCTGCCTTCTCTCCTAGCTATTTAGTTTACATGACCACTATCCTTATGCTCATTACAATTGCTTTAACCATTTAAGATAACCCAATTGTAGTTTGTGCTCAATATCTGTTCATCCCACTTTATTTTTTTATAGTCAGTTGTAATATCTTTGAAAAATATATGTTATTTGTGTATATGTATAGATGCATACATAGGCAGATATAGACAAACACATTCATACACATTTGTGGCTTTATACTGACCCGGGTATTGCAGTTTGACAAAATCACATGTACGCCTTATATAAGACTGTACATTAATCTTTATTTAGGAACTAATTTGTTGTCAACGAAAGGATATTTACCACATTTCTCATAGAGTGAACTATTATAACAATGCAAGCTAAGAATACTTCAGGACATGAAGGTGCACTTCTGCAACTGTATATAAAGCATGGAGTAATATGCCTTGTAATGAAGTTAATAATGAAGGCATTCACAGCGAGAGGATCACTTGAAGGGTCCAGTTTATCCAAATGACAGGGACACATTCTTATTTGCTTGACAAAAATATATGTTATCTGATCCGTTGCCACCTAGAAAAAATGTTCTCTTTCTTTCTTTGATCGTTAAGTGTGTAGAATTTTGTTTCCTGATGTAAAGACTGCTAATTTGTTTTATTAGACATGCAGGACAAGGATGGTAGTCGGAGTGGGGTCCAGACATATTGCTGGAAGTTTCTTGGAGATCATGGAGCATAATGGCTGGCAGGGGCTTTGGGCAGGAAATGCTGTTAACATGCTTCGCATAGTACCTACACAGGCAATTGAACTTGCCACTTTTGAGTCAGTTAAACGTCTTGTTGCGGTAACCCAGGAAAAAGTTGCTAAAGGGGACCGCCCAAAGTTGCAAATTGGCAATCTGAATATAGATTTATCACTTTCGTGGATTTCTCCTGTTGCTGTTGGTGGCGCTGCAGCTGGAATAGCGAGTACTCTTACATGCCACCCCCTTGAAGTCATTAAGGTAATTCAACTGTAAATATTATAGCTCTAGTGCTTTTACTTCTATGTCCTGCTAGCACTCAGACTAACTGATAACTTGATTCTACTTAGTTGATCCAGAGAAAGTTGCATTAAGAGACAAGGTTTCTCTCTGATATCCCTTCTGCTGCTTAAATCAGTAAAGATACCGATTTCAATGGTTACATATCATGATTTGGCGATGTTTGACCTGTATATCTGATTCTCCCACTGTATAAAAGTAACATGATAATACCTATAGGAAGCATCAAACATTTGTGGACATGTACACAAACACATGTAAGTATACATGACACTTCAGTTTCCTAAACTGAAGGATGCAAACATGGCATGGACATGACAAAAATGCATTATGCTAAAGATGATCTGTACTTGAAAACCACACAAATACTATTATACTCCATTTCAAGATTGAGTAAGCGAGTATGTCTAACCTTGTTCTAGAAAGCAGCCTGGGCGGCTGCCTTAGTGCCCAACGTTCCAGCCGCATTATTTGACCTATAGGTGGCAACTAGGCACACATTTTCTTCCTGCTTTGCTTGCTTGAAAGCCCCTCTGTAAGGGCATCTTTTTGGCGCCCGCCTGAGGCCGCCTAAGGTAAGTGAGAAGCTAGCCCCATGCTATTTCTTCTACACCTCTGAGCCATACTAGTATTTGTACTTCTTTACAGTTACTAATGTATAGTATGTAACACTTAGTACAATACGTTATATCTACTACTATAATAAAATAATACATAATATTCATGTATGATATCTAGAACTAATGTAAAATGTGGTACTGTGTAATATTCTACATTAAGTATCTATTACTAAACTTTTGTATATTATTGTACCATGCACTAGCACGTTAAGTGTCTATTACTATACTATTGTATATTATTGTACCATGCACTATCACATTAAGTGGTGGGTGGCTAGGCACCCTCTCGGTAGCTAGGCGCCTACCTTGTATACACTCGTGCAGTCGTGCTCGAGTTATTTCATGGTTGTCATGGGGACTTGGCCTTGTTGGGCGCCTAGTCTATCTAGGGCACTAAGGTCACCTAGGTAGGCCCCCGGGTGCATGCCCATTTAAAAAAAAATATTTGCACACTAGTAATATATGATATACAATATGTATCACATATATAAGGTACTTACCGTACTTTGCGTATTTATTTAGTGTTCTACATCCGAAGTAGTCATGTTAGAGTGAAGTAGAAGCCTAAAAACACATAAAATCATTTATACATGTCAAATATGATATTAAGATGAGACATACATCTGTTAAATTTTTTGGAAAAAAAGGTCTAGGCACCCCTATGCCAATTTAACTAGGCATCCAAATGCCAATTTAACTAGGGGGTGGCCTAGGAGGACCCCCTTGGGTGCTTCGTTGCCCAGGCGGCGCCTAGGCGTTTGCCTCAACAACTATGAATTATCTATTCTATGATGGACACTTGTCATGTAAACCTTAACTACCCCCTTCAAGTATTCATTCTTCTTACCTTATTCATTCTTCTTACCTACCAACCAACAATAAGTTGTTTTGAGTTGTCACCACATTTCTTTTCCAAAAAAAAATCTAAAGTCTTTCTCCTCTTCACCTCCTCCCTCCATTAATTGCAACAACAAAACTAAGACACCACAATTAGCCGACCAACTTCCACTTTCTCCCTTCAAGCCTAAGAATCCAACATCTCCCCCATGCTATAGGCACATTTTAGTGT
This sequence comes from Alisma plantago-aquatica, assembly GCA_963693085.1. Classification (NCBI taxonomy): domain Eukaryota; kingdom Viridiplantae; phylum Streptophyta; class Magnoliopsida; order Alismatales; family Alismataceae; genus Alisma; species Alisma plantago-aquatica. The sequence goes on from OY856415.1 coordinate 74,198,877, forward strand.
GAGGAGATTAGACATCATATCAAGACAATAACCAACTATACTTCACATAACATAACCCACACACGTTTTCAATACATTGTGAGAGAAAGTAACATAACTCAATACTTGTGTCAACCTCTTTGATTGATCTTATGTATCAATCAGTAACATTGCTCTACTAATACCTGCATGATCATATGGGGTTGAGAGAGGTGGCCTGACTGCATGTGCCCAATGTTTTCATATGCTCTGCATGAGGCCGCATATTCAATTTGGTCACCTCTCCGAATTGCATGTCGATGCAATCTATTATGCAGTTTCTCACCTCATATGAAACGCACCTAATGCCGCTTTTTATACAAATACTATATGCATGTACTTTGTTATTAGCTATTTTGTTTAATTATTGATTAAACTACTTATCAACACAAACACCCGCACATATATGTATACATATTGTATAATATATACATATATATCACACTATTCATGAATATATATGTTTACATATTAATATGTAGAGGTGAAATACTTAACAGTTGTTATATATAATTTTATGTACTTATATAATCGAGTAATTTAAAAATCCAAAATCGCATATGGCCTGCTTATAGAGACTATATGCGCCGCATTTTGCACATATTCTATGCTACACCTTGAGGGAACACATATCACATACTATTTTCTAGAACATTGTATGTGCACACATGGCCCGCATATGAGAACCACCCTAATAAAGACATGGATGCCTTATTTGCCTTACACAAACACAAGTGTATGCTAACTATTTTTCCCTTGTGCCTAGGTGCCCAACCAAGACAAGACACTACCTTGGCACTTAGAAAGCATCCTCAACCGAATTAGCGGGCCACCCCTAACCTTTTGCTAATTGCTAGACTAGACAAAAATGATAAATCGCCTATCTAACAGAGTGTGGTTGCAAGCTTTATGGCAACAATTGAGGGACGCGTGCAAAAAAGTACCAACAACCTAAGCTATCTAAAAACTTTTACATAGGTAGGCCTCTTTGATCAATGTTATGTACTTATTGGTAACATGATTGCTCTAGCAGGCAACAATGGTCAATTGCATCGCACTGCAAATTCCCACTGCAATAAAACTAAGTGCTGAATTTACATCCACTAGGACTGGGTGTGGTCTGGTCAAGTATGGTCTCTGACTCCAAAACCACACACTAGACTACACATAGTGGTTTGAGAAAATTTTGAACAAGACTTGGTTGTTGGCAAGATTTAGACCAAACTTAACTTGACCGTAAAAGTATGGTCCACTTTGGTTAAGTTTGATTTAAAACCATCTTAATTTAGTATACTGCGCAGACTCTTAAATGAATTTCAATTGTTGGAAATTGTTGGTGATTTGTTCAAAGGGTTTAGTGAAGATGAGGAAGCAAGGACAAGTTTCACTAGGGATGAGGAAGCAGGGACAAGTTTCACCAGGGGGAACTAGGGTTCAATATCACTATGCATTTTCAATCCGCTAATTGAGATGGTTTGAATGATGTTAATATTAGTTAATTACTCAAAATTAAATTTTTTCCTCGTAATTTTGTCTTTACTCAAAATTATTTGTTTTCTTCTCATATTAGGGCCATATTCTGATTGAGATGTAGAGATTCAAAATCTCTCTTTATAAGCTCATCCCATGTTAATTTAGGCCTTCCTCTTCTTCTATTTATAGTGTTTGGCTCAATAGCATTGTTTCGTATAGAGCTGAATGGAAACAAAGGATCCATGTAGCCGACCCCAACATAGTTGGGACTGAGGCTTAGATGATGACGATGAGATGATGATGATAATTTTGTCTTTTATTCATAAAAAATACATATTATAGTACTATTTTCATATGTATCATTATAAAATATATCTATATCTAATAATATATATCAAAGTCAAAATATATATACTTTAATATATTTGTTTTATATAGTTGGTCAAGTTTGGTCAGATTGGTTAATCAATCACCCAGACTATGAACGGACTACATAAAGATCGGTTTGCGAATGTCCAAGCCTAACTCAATCACACTACATGTCTAACCAGACTAGACTGGGTGGTTTGGTCAAGTTTGGTTTTACGCCCTCTCCTAGTGCCCACATAGCTAAAAATGTGAAAGTATATTACATTTCTGACGCCCGGTAAATTGATTTTAATTCTTAAGAACCTTGTGAGGCCCTTGATATGTTGTTACAAATCCGTTGCTTTAGATGGGGATCCAAGGGAAAGGTGTAAACTTGACAAGGGTGGAGTTAGGTGGGACATCAAGGGGTCATAATTCCATTTTAAAGGGTTTTGAGATGTTTGAAATCTTTTCCTAATTTTGGTAGCTACCAGGCTTCTTCATTCATCAACGTGTATGGTTGTAGGATATACTACATCTTTAATCCATGTTTTGGCCTAGATTACATCACAAGAAAGCGATTAGCTTGTTTTATTAATCTTTAAGCATTCATTTGCTTATTAAGATTCCTATACAAAGTTTTCAATTTATAGGGATTTTCCTTATTTAACACTTTTGAGTAGGACTAGTTGTGTGAGGGCTGTTTGAGATGGTATGGACATGTGCAATGTTGACCGACTAACCCCCCTATTCGAAGCAATGCTATTAAGTCGATTATAATTCAGAAATAGAGGTGACACGCCTAAATTAACTTGGGAGGATATTATAACGAGAGATTTTGAATCTTACATCGTGATTCGAATATGACCCATAACATAGCTGATTGGAAATGAAGTATCCATGTAGCCAGCCCCAACATGGTCGAGATCGAGGCTGAGATGGTGAACACTTTTGAGCATTTGTCTAGAGTGCTAGGAATTTGAGATACTTTAATTATAGATACCCAACACCAAGGGCTATGTTTAGGAAGATGAAAAGATTTTGATGGACTGATTTGTTGTTTGTTGTTTCCTAGGAATGTTACTCGCTAGGCTTTCGAAAGCGCGAATCGGGAAGTGTCCGGATTGACCCCCTTGAAGTGGGAAGCGGGAAGCTTGTTTTAAAGCGGACTAAAGCGGGTGCTTTTTGAAAAAGTGGTCTGCATTGTTTTAAAGATGATGAAAAATATAGTGATTGCCATACTACTACCATAAAGAAACGTTACTCAACAATCAAGCATTTTGAATGATATTTCATTGCATCAGAATGACTTTCATAGATTAAAAAGGTTCTATTTATAAAAGTAAATGGTTACAAGCTAAAAAAACTCAAACATCAAACAAAACGTCCTCGCTCCCAGAACTTGTAAAAACGAAATCATCCTCTAAAAGATGAATTGAGTAGGTATGCATCATATTACCTTCAATTAATAATTTGTTTTACTTACCTATCTACAACATAATGATATATTACAAAATTCTGAAGAAATTAGAATATGTCGACACTATTGCACATAGGCAATAAGTTACAACACAATGAGAGTCATTACACCTAGAAGTAGTAATGGAGTGTGGTCAATGTATACCGGAATGAAGCGTGTGAGGCAATTATGTCAGTCGCAAATGTTGATTATAATCACTAACAAAGAACTAGTACACAAAAGACGTCGTTGTATATAAAAATCAGAAGCGAGATGTTTAACATAAGAGAAGCGACCAGTTAAAATACTAACTTGTCGACCCAGAGAAAGCTTTGTAACCTCTGTTCTTTGTCCGCGCTTCCCCTTCATTAGGCTTGATGTCTCAATGAGGGGTGACTGGGTACTTGTTGGACTCTAGGCCAACTTCAAGGATGCAACTTATCCTCCTTTCAAGATACTTTCCCTTCGGTCGCCAAGGATTGACTTGTTTAACTCCAAGTGACTGTCGTTGTTTGTATGTTTTGGGCAGTCGTTGCTGCTTCTTTTATGTACGGAGAGGGGCGCTAAGAAATAGGGATGGATTCTCACTCCCAGTCAAAAATCAAAAGGCCCGCAAAAACCATTTCCTAGTAGCGTTATTGTCGTTGGCTTCTAACATCTTGTATTGGTAAGTTGATGGGGTGTTGGGGTTTAAAGGGGCAATGTAATCAGATTATTAAATTGACAACATGTCTGCACTTTGCTAGAAAGCGGCTGAAGCGGACGGAGGCGGGGGTTTTTGTTAAAAAGCGCCCGCTTCGGTTCAATATGCCTGAAAGCCCGCCAAGGCCCAAAAAACAATGGTTGTCCCTTCCACAACGCTTAAGCGGGCGCTTAAGCGTGAAGTCGATCACTTTTTTGATCGTTGGTTACTCGTTAATGTGTATAAGAGCATGGATCCAACCTGATCCCTGCCTTCTTTTCTTATGTTCTGTCGACATGTTTCCTCTCCACTCATTATCTATTGTTCATACAAAACCCTATTCACATGTGGATAGTTTGCCAGCAACAACCCTTCTTTTGCTAGTTACCCTCTCCTTGTCTTGAGGTGCTCCACTTGTTATCAACAAAACCTTTGTATCCCAGACCACAACTCGAGGTTTGCAACCCGTCCATGATTCTTCTTGCCAATAGCATAATTTCAGTCAACATGGGGTCTTGGAGACCTACTTCCATGCCTCCAATCCTGATTGACTATTGCGCCTATAATCCTCGTTGCGACCCATAGGTTAGACTGACATCATCCTATGGGGAAAATCCCTTTCTCGACTCACCTTTTAGCAGAGCTACCAACATCCGATGTGCATTGGTACTACCTTTTTCTACTACCATTCGACTCTATGAGTAGCCATGTGATCTGTGAGTGTGTGACCTCACATCTTTTCTAATCCTTACAATCTAATTGCCTCAACCTTTGCCATCTGGACCATGCCAGGAAGGCATAGGTGGATAGCCGATAGCCCTTATAATTGCTGCCACCTGCTTTGTTGTTGGTCGCTATCATCGCGACATTTGTTGCTACTGTTGCGTTTTGTGTTGCATTCCATCCACAAGTAACGTCCCTTTCTCCCTCATCCGCTGACCTCCTTGCAGCCAAGTCCGGTAAACACCCCTTATGTTGTTTTCATGTCAATCAACAAGACTGGCGTCCTCTTTGCTGTCTGCGAGCCCTTTGGTGTTGAGATGCAATAATGCTTAGTCTCATTTTGTTGCTAAGACTTTAGCCACAACAAACCCTTATTGGTAGTCTCACTTGCCAAGATTGTAGCCTCAACAACCATGAGATCCACCTTGATGCATTGTATTTCACAGTTTGGTAACAAAGACTAGAAACATTGCCGTAATTGATATCGACTACTTATTGGCGGTGCAGTCGCATGCTTCAAGAATGAAGCCACTCCCATGTATCATACATAGAGCGACTCTAAGCCGCCCCCTAGTTAGTCTGAGCAAGTTTGACCTTTTTTGCTACAATAGGAGAATGGTGCAGATGCACACCAATCATCTTTACGTCGAACACCCCCACCCTTGACATGACAAAACACGTCAAATTGATGTCCTCGAGTTCTTTTCTACTATCGGCTCCACATCATCCATGCATTCTTCAATTGGAATCGGCTCTCAAAGTATAAATGAATGCACTAGGCGTAAGCCAAGTGCACATGCCAACCTTATCATGGAAGCTTCTTGCACGCTCTGACACATCCACACTTAAACCATCATGAATGCTCATATAGTTTGTCTCGATATATTTTGAAAAGGGAATGTAGTTGTGAAGGATACCCACAAGTTCGATGAGCTGCTCGATAAGCTGAAAATCAACTGGGATGAGACTACTCTGATCGTGCTATACAAGCGGGACTCACATTATTAATAGCAATGATGGTTTCATCTTGTCACATACCTTGACAATATTATACACCTAGTAACTCAAATTGGGCACAAGTTAGAGCGTCTTGCTGCTTAGAAACATTTAACTACTTGGAATGACTAATCACGACAATATTATATAACTGCACTTTTTTTCTTAACGTATTGGTTGGTTTAGAAACCTACTCAGATTTCTGTTAAGAAGAAATAAGTTTACATCTTATTATAGATCTGCCGTGTACTTTTAGAACAATGTTTGTTGACACTCAACAATAAGATGCTTACAAAATGATTATTTGTTCTCTTGTATCCAACAAGTACATCGAACATACAGACACGCACACACACACACACATAGGGATGAGCATCGGGTTTGGTCGCCCCGGGTTTTGGTAAGCCCATGCCCAAACCCATATTTTTAACTTGGTTTGGGGTCGGGTTTAGGCCCGGGTTATGTCTAAAAAACTTGGCCCTCACCCGGCCCACATAATATAGCTGGGTTTCGGATCGGATTCGGGCCGACCTAGATAACATAGTAAATGAAGATATTTTCAACATATACATAAGACAAAATATTTACATAGTTTTCAAATGTGTTCCACTAGGTACATGTAGTCTATATGTATCATTAGAGAAACTAATACACTTACAAATTGTTATATAAATTCAACGGATGATACACACAGAATATAGATCAGATACATTTATAACACAATCATGCCCATTTGTTTATGTGAATAAGATTTTTACAATTAATATCGAATAGAAGATGCACATTTGTATTTCAATTGATGGTCTAATAATGTCCCGATTGAGGTGATTTGTGGAACATATGTAAGTATTATAAATCCATTCTTTTAGATTCAGTTTGTACAAATTATAATGAACATGTGACATACAAAATGAATGTGCATGTCCTAGATTTACTCTAGTGCATTGCTCTTATAGCATAATCAATATGACTGACTAAATATATATTAGTCAAATGTAATTTTATAAGTTTGTAGTCAAATGTATCATATAAAAGATACATTTCATATACAAACATGCGGTTACATATACACATGTATATAATTAATCTGGATTTTCGGCCCTGGGTTTACCTAGGCCCTGACCCGACCCATATAGAAATTTGGGTCAAAATCTTAGGCCTGGCTCACCCATGTAAATTACATGGATTGGGCCTAGATCGTGTTATGCGGGTCGGGACATGGGTCGGATCGGGCTGGCCCGATTCGATGCTCATCCCTATGCACACACACACAAGTTATGCAATTGCTCCGCCGGGGGAGGGGGTTCAGATCTTGCATTGTGGTCATCATGTTCATTTGATTTGTCAATCATGGTGCATTCTAGCCCTTTAGAGAACACGATATCATGTAAGGTATAACAATAACATACATAATATTGTTAAGAAAGGAGAAGGTGCGATAGTGATGTTTGTAAATAATACACAATATTGAACTGGTTTAACCAGTCCTATTCGATGCTAAACGAGTTGGACTAGACTAGATTTCAAAACCAATTAAGAGAAAGAAGTCGACCAAAGATTGGACATTGTATTTAACCGGCCATCAATTCAGATTGATAGAGCGGTCTATATCGGTTTGCCAGTCTAGACTGATATATGTAAAACTTATAAAAGAAAACATTTGCATTTAGATAATTTAAAAGCACATCATATGATGACGCTAGTGCAGTGCTTCACTTGCTAGGGATTTGGGCATTGCTTGCTGTATTGTTCCGGTTTAAGTGATTATGAACTACATGAGACAAAAATCATGATGAGTATGAGGGTTTTCTCCCCACCAGTGATATAAAAACGCCTGGCCTCTGCCTGGGTGCCTAGGCTGCCTGGGCGTCCATATGGAATGCCTGGCTGCCTATACAACCATGTTTTGAGCCACTTTAGTCTTCATACTTGAACCTTGGGGCGGTGTCTAAGGAATTGAATATTTTTTTAATGAATTGATTGTTGTTTATTGTTCGCTAACCTAATCAATGACAATCATCATGGTTTCACTGTAGGTGAGGCAACCTTTGATAAAGGAGCTAGCGCCTAGGAGGGTGGTACTTAGCCAAGGAAGGGCTATAAATCGAGGTCTAGTTTGTAGTTAGTGAGTGTGGGTGACTGAGGCAGTTTATATTTGTAATAAGGATGGGCTGCTCGCATTCCAAGTTCAGCCGAATAGCTTGTTTGAACCATCTCTGGTAGTCATACATAGGCCGCATTTGGTACACAGTCACAATAAATTTAGTTGCCACGGATAAAATAACCAGTGATATGTTATCTTTGTGTGAGGTAATTGTTGTTTGGGACAAGGACAAATAAACTTGATGGTAAGATGTCCAGCGTTTGATATACAAGTAATCTTTTTCTATCCAGACAGTCTATTATGCCCTTTGTTATGTGTATTCAGAAATCTGTTAAGAGGGGTTTGGTGGTAAATTGATATCCATGCTAAGTAAACCGGTTCTCTGCCGTTAGGATTTCAAGCGGCAGGTTACCTGCAAATTATCTGGTTAATTAAACATTACGGTGACTTGTTTATCCTTTAAATAGTACCAGAAACAGCAAATAATTTGCCACGCCAAGTCTGCTTGCAGTCATAATGGGACAAAAGACACAGAAGTGCTATTCTAAGGGTTTAGACTACCAGTGGAGGTGGAAAGATTTGGTGGTTATGTACCGTTTTTTTTGGCTCCCACAGCTTGTACAAGAAGTGTGAATACAAGGAGTGCAACATACTGTTGTGGGTCAGGCGTGTCTATGGGCATGTTGGGCTGTTGAATCACTATTTTGCTAGGCCATCAAAGCCACAATTCATTGGGTCGAGGAGTCCTGAAGGGTGACCAACGACACTGAACATTCCTCTTTTGTGTGGATGAGATCACAACCAGGAGAATTAGTTGGCTGTGGGTCAATGGTCAGTGAGCATAGTTGGGGTTTGTCAACACGATCCTAAGCTGATATAGGTCAAGAGAAAGAATGAATTAGAGAAGGATAGGGTAAACAGATAAAAACAGTGGGGGAAAACAGACTTAGTTTAGAAAGGATTTTGTTTGTTTGTTTGTTTGTTTGTTTGTAGAAAAGCCTTCAAGATGTTTACTATCGTTTTAAAAACTAAATTGATGAGAGCTTTGAAGAGTTGAATGCTTTAACTACTAATATCACTGATGATTCATTGCTAACAATTGTTTTTGTTGGAACAACCCAGCTGCCCTAACGATTCATTGCTAACAATTGTTTTTGTTGGAACAACCCAGCTGCCCTAATGACTGCAGGAACCCCTGGATGTATGGTGAGAAGGTATTTTAAGGATGGTTTCCAGGGTTTCACTTGCAGGGTTTGAATGTAAGTCGCTTCATTAGCTGCCTGAACCATAACTCATCCTTACCCAATTAATAGAAGTTGTTGGTACTGTGAGGGTGGAGGGAGGAGAAGAAACAGTCAGGATGAATGATGAGGGTGAATAAGGGAACAGTCTGATGAGGATGAAGAGGAACGCAATAGCAGCTGATATGTTGTAATAGTGAATGGCACTGACAGTGCAAAGTTAAATAATGGTGACTTCACAACTTTACAGTGGAGAGTCTATAGGTATTCTGTATTATGCCATCATTGCTAGTTGGTCGCCACACAATGCAAGCTGCTGCTGGTAGCCTCGATCCTCGCTTCTCCTTGGTCACATGTGTAAAAGTGCGTCATACTGCTGGATACCCTGCTCTACTCTCAGCACTCTTTATCTAACTTCCACCTCTACTGCACCTACCATCACACCTCCTCCTTTCTGCTAACAGCAAACCGCAGCAGTAGCAGCTAGTTGCATACTCGCAATGGCTGGTGACAGGGTGGATCAATAGGGAGATGGAGGAGAAGGCAAGAAGGGTGTTTTTTGGAATTTAAACCACAATACAGGTGGCATATGTCAAGTAATTGCAGGTGGTGTATGTGATTTAGGAACGATGGAATGTGAGATATTATTGGTCAAATGTTACTGGGTTACAATTTCATTACACCTAGTTACATAAAACAGAAAAAATATATTGGATTTGTTTCTGATTATTTCATTAACCTGATGGAACTAGGATTCATACTCTAATACCTCCTATAAGAAGAATAGTAAAACAACCGTCTTCCTTTTTGCTGTTCTTTGGAGGAAACAAACTATGAAGTGATCTGTGGAAGACAGAACGTTAGATGTCTGCGGTCTTCTGTGACCCGCCTGTCATAAGTAGTGGTTTTCCATCTGCACCTGCCAGTAATAATATGCTTAATTCTTCTAGGTTGATTGAAACTCGATAAATCGTCCACTATGTACCAGCAAGATTTATAGGTTAATTGCCCTGTAAAGAGTCTTGCATGGTGTCATGGAGAGTGAAATATCCACCTTCAGGTTAGCATATATAACTACTATATACACAAAGGCATTATATGCTGCAGTTTGATTTGAGGTACCTTTACCTTGATGATTGTTTGAATGATTCCAAAAGAAATTTTTGCTGTATTTTGATTTGTTATTATGTTATTATTGACATCAATACCTGTTTTTTTCTCTCTCTCTCTTTCTTTTTGCAGGACCGATTAACGGTAAACCGCGAGATGTATCCTAGCATTAGACACGCTATCAGCAAAATTTACCTAGACGAGGGTATAGGTGGTCTGTATGCTGGCCTTAAGCCTACTTTGATTGGAATGCTTCCGTATAGCACGTGCTATTATTTCATGTATGAAACAATTAAGACTTCATACTGTCGCAAAAAGAAGAAGACGTCTCTGACTCGTCCAGAATTGCTACTTGTCGGAGCCTTATCAGGTAATCTATGAGAGGCAATACACTAATAACGAAGAACTCATGACTGTTCTTTGTAAACTTAATTAAAATCTTAGACTCTTCAATGGCCTATTGCGTGCCGTATTGTTTCTAATAAATTCAGTAGTTGATATAAAACTAGCTTTGTGAGCTATACATCTTTTTCTGGAGGAAAGCAACACAATTGTTATTTCATATATGTGGCTAAGGTACTTTCCTTCAGAAAATATAGTATCTAACGATGGTGCTTGTGTATTTCAGGTTTTACAGCAAGCACAATTAGCTTTCCGTTGGAAGTCGCTAGAAAGCGATTGATGGTCGGTGCGCTACAGGGAAAATGCCCACCCAACATGGTTGCAGCCTTGTCGGAAGTAGTGAAAGAGGAAGGCTTGAAAGGTCTCTACAGGGGTTGGGGCGCCAGCTGCTTGAAGGTCATTCCCAATTCCGGAATCACGTGGATGTTCTATGAGGCTTGGAAAGAAGTGTTACTAGCCCAAAGGCCTCCTTTATAACGCACAACTTTTGGGTCGTGAGCGTATATCGATCCCAGATACCATATCATTTACAATATGCTGCCTGGTTACGACGACTAGTGGCGGCTTCCAATCTGTCGAAACTAACATGGTGTCAAGAATAGCCTCCTAGAAATTGTTAGATGGAAGCTAGGGGGCAGCAGGAGCAATCCGCCTGTGATGCATGACCCTAAGCTGATGATTGTTCAGAAAACCCGTCGATCATTCTTTAAGTTGTCCCAATGGTTATTTCCCCCTTCATATTTTGTTGGAACAATTTTGATTTTAACTATTTAAACAATTGCATTTTGGTTGAAAAATTTGTTTTTTTTCCTATGAACATGTTTCTTAGGAGAACATTCGGTTGTGATGGCAATGGGGCGGGTTTGCTGACCCATGCCCATATCTTCATTGCCATTAATCCATTAATTTAAAACCCAAGTCCTTTCGACCCATATGGAGTTATGTGCACACGTTTGATACCCATACCGTAACCAATGGGGAGTTGATCCTCATTAGTACCCATACTCACATTTACATTTCCATCCAACAAGGATGTAAAGTGGATATCATTTGATCTTGATCCAATATGAAACTTTAGTTTTACGGAACACAGAATAAATGGTGCATGTATTATTGTATTGCAGGTTGCTTCAAATTAATAATATAATAAAAAATTGATAGTTGCTATCATTTTGTTAGTACACTTCATCAATCAGGCTAGGTGCATAAGCACAACATGCCTTCGCAGAATTAAAACTCCCTTATGATTCTACAAAATCAATTTACTATATAGGAAGAAGAGTGGTAGCCAGATGAGCCTTGGGAGTATATAATGGTGAGGTGGACATTCCTTTATGATCCTTCCAATTTTGTAGATACATGCTCCATTTTGATGCTATCATGTTGGATGTCGCGAACATGTCACTCTAAAAACCATTGATGCTCAAAGCTATTCTATCTGATGAAGAAGGGGAACATAAATTCTAGAGTGAGTGGTTAATTACGTCATCTAGGTCTAGAATTGCATTCCACAGTCTTCCATTAGTGAATTGCAAGCAATGTCACAAATTGTGGATTAAGATTGTTGTTTGTCAAGGACACATCGTCGAAGATGAAGGACAGGGTTATGACCGCCATGAAAGGCCACAATGGCAGAGATCTCAAAAGTGTTGAACCAAATGAAGAAGAAAATGAGGCACATTCCTTGTCGCCAGAGAACCTTTGGGATGGACGACGATCTCCAAGTACATGTTGAGGCACTGGATGGATGTTTAAGGGGGCACATCTCTTGTTGCTTAGAGAGGCATGTTTGCTAGATGGCGATGACTTGAAGGAGTGCATCATACATGTCCAATATGACAACGATGGTGCAAAGGGGGGTTTTCTGTTAACCTGAGAGTTATATATTGTCCATATTTTGATAATGACTTAAGTATTCCATTCATATGTATCTAATATGTCTACTTGAGATTGATTTCAGGTATTAAGTACATGAAAAGGATCAATTCAATCAAACTTTAGCTTGATCAAGTTCAAGTCAAAAGCAACATAATACTTTTGTGGAAAACACCCTAAAACCATGAGGAGGATTTTTGTAACCAATTGTATTGATGCTATGACTTGTAAGTAAGATGAGAAAAAACCAGAAGCCCTTAATTCAAAAGTTAAATTACTCTAATGACAATTTTCAAAATACATCACAGAGTGACTACTTAGTCGAGTTTCTCTTGTGGCAAACTCGACCGACACCCTGCACTGACAAAACTAATTTTAAGTGATCGGTCGAGTTTCATCCAGGATAAACTCGACCGATACTTCAAATTTACTTTGTCATATAGTACAATCGGTCAACTTACATTTATTAAAACTCAACTGAGTGCACTGTACGGAGTGTGCAGAAAAAGCAATTTTAACCGTTGGAGTGTTGCAAAACTCAAAATCATATTGTTGCAACACCCCAAACGGCTAGAACATGTTCCTTAGTGCTCCTAGCACGTAGTGGACACCCCAACTATAAATAAGACCTCTTAGAGTTCATTCCAATGTTGCTCCTTCGTGCTATTCAAGCTCCTAGCTATAGTTGAGTGCATCCAGTCCGCTTGGTCCCCTTTCTCTCTTGTTTGTAAATCAAAACGTCCATATGAATGAGACATGATGTGTGAGAGAGCTATTCTATCGTAGACTTGTAAAACTCTTAAAGCTTCCCTCCCCATCCCCTTTTTTCAAGATCAAGTTGGTGAAAGTTTCTTCAAGTGAAGGAGAAGGTGCAAGGCTTCTTCAAGTGGAAGGATAAGATGCAAAAGTTTCTCCAAGGTGAAGGAGAAGGTCAAGGCTAAATACCCGAGAGTAGAGTGGGTAAATACTTCAAGGCAAAAGACTCAGTGCAAGAAGGGGATCTCCTAGGTGAAGGTGTCCAACTGCTTGTAAGAGTGGGTAAGACCTTGTAGAGGTAGAAGACTCTAGCTCAAAAGATAGGTAAGTCCTTGGTTGGTTTATTGGCTCCTTTTGGCCTTTACAAAGGAGGCTGGGTATCCTTGGCCCGAAAAAGGGAGGTCATCTTGCATGTCTTATAACGGAATATAAGTAATGCATGGGTTGCAAAATCCTAGACCTTGACCTCTCTAGATAGTGGACAAACTTTCTCCTAGTTTGGAGATTGAAATGATTCTACATAGCTTGTTCTAGTGTTTGTTCAATCTCTCTCAAACTTATTATGTATGCTTAGTTACACTACAAATTCAATACTTACAATCCCATATCTTGAAGTAACTTGAAGGTCTAACAAATCTTGTTTAAGTGCTTTTAGCTCTATTCACCCCCTCTAGAGCCCATTGATCCAAAAGTGGTATTAGAGCCACAGTCTTCTCCAAAAAATCTCCTACGAGATGAGAAGATGGGCGACAACCTACTTGGGTCTCTCAACTTGGAAGGTAGTTTCTCTATGAGACCCCCAATCTTCGATGACATAAACTTCCTATATTGGAAGAAGTAAATATAGTTCTACCTTCAAGGGATGAGTTACGACATCTGGAAAGTAGTTATTATTCCATACAAGGAGCCGATGGAGATGTAGCTACTTGGAATGAAGCTACACTCAAGAAGGCACAACTAAATGCAAAGGCTATAAGCATCATCTATGCATCCCTCACTCCCTTTGAGTTCAACCGAATCTCCTCTTGGGACATAACCCATGAGATATGGAACAAGTTGTGCATCACCTATGAAGGCACAAAGCAAGTCAAGGGTTCTAAGATCTACATGCTCAAGGATCTCATTGAAAACTTCAAGATGGGAAAGAAGGAGAAAGTGGCTGAGATGTACACATGGCTAAACACCATTATCAACGAACTTGTTTCTTTGGTCCACACCATGGATAGAGGGACCATCAACTCTAAGATTCTAAGGTCTCTCTCCAAGATATGAGAATCTAAGGTGACTTCCATTGAAGAAATTACAAGCCTTGGTGACATAATCGTCGGAGAGCTCATTGACAACTTTCAAGCTCATGAGCCAAGACTTGACAAACAAGAGGAAGATGAGAAGCAAGAAGAGAAGGAATCAAAGAAGATCAAAGACAATGCATTCAGTGGAGGCAATGATTCTCCATCAACAACTTGCTTGTCGATCCTTTTCCCCTTCCTCATGTGTAGATGAAGCCCCTAGTGGTCATGAAGCTAACTACTCCAAGGGGAAGCACTTCAAAGGAAAGCCATCCTCCTCCGCCACTCTAAGGTGCTATGAATGTGGATAAAAGAGACACTACAAGAATGAGTGCCCCAAGGCCAAGAAGTCCTACCACAAGAGAAACTCCAAAAAAAGGAGGACTACAAGAAGGATGACAAGTACACGAAGGAGGACAAGAAGGAAATAAGAAGCAAGGATGCAACCCATGCCAGATGGGAGGAGTCTTCTTCTAGTGATTCCAGCTCCAATGAGGGAGAATGCCACCTTGCACTCATGATCTCTACTAGTGAAGACATTGGTGAGGTAAGCTTGCATGAGTTATCCAAAGAAACCCTAATTGATATGCTTAATGCTTCCCACCCTTCTCTTTTTGAATGCAAGTCTTAAAAGAAGAGGTTAGGGAAACTCATTGATGACTTGTATGTTAAGCTTGATATCCTTGATCAAAATGAGAAAATGCTTCTTGACAGTATTGACTCTTTGCAAGGACAATTTCTTGATCTTGAGCTCCAATACGAAGAAGTTGAAGTAGAAAATGGTATCTACCTTAAGAACACCATTAGTCTTAAGGAGGAAAACCAAGCCCACCTTAATGAGCTTGTTTTATTTAGAACTGAAAATGATTATCTTAAACATACTTGTGATGCCATTAAAGATGAAATAGAATCTATCTTGATGAACTTATCATGCTTAGAACTGAAAATGCTAGATTGCTTGCTCAAATTAATGATCTTTCTTCTAGACCTCTATTGCCTAATAATTAGGAAGCTAGCATTACTCTTGAAAGAGATTCTTATCATAAAAAATCCTCTATTTGGAGGCCGACTTACTTCATGCACAAGATGATCTTGCTATCTCATCTTCTACTGTCATTACTCTTAGTGATGATAATAACAAACATTGAGCTTCCTTGCTGAAATTCCTTAAAGGAAAAAAGTCCCTCAATGAGGTTCTAGATCAGTCTACCAAACAAGTTGGTGCTACTGGTTTGGGATATGTAGGGGGATATCCAAAGAGCAAGAGTAAAGGTAAGGGTATGAAAAAGAGCAAGGAACCTCCTTTCTTCCATGGAGAGTCATCTGACTCTAACAACCCTATGGTTTGTGCACATTGTAAGAGTGATGATCATTACTCTAGTTATTGTCCTTTTAGAGAGAAGGGGACCAACCCAAAGATGAAATGAGTCTCTAAGATAACATCAGATCCCATGGTTTGAATTGGGCACCAAATATTCCTTTATTGTAGGCAAAAGGAAAATAAATTGTTGATAATGGTTGTTCAAAGCATATGACAGATGAAATCGACCACTTTAATCAATGCATAAAGGAGAAAGGGGAATCACTGACATTTGGTGACAACAACAAGATAAAGTGATAGGTGAGGGTGATGTAGGTGATTCACTATGCATCAAGAATTTTCTTCTTGTGGATGACCTACATCACAATTTAATTAGTGTCAGTCAATTATGTGATAATGGCTATCTTGTTCCTTTTACCTTACTAGAATGCTTGCTTCTAGATTCCCTCTCCTACAATTTTATATATAAAAGAACTAAAAATGGCAACATCTATGTTATTGTTCTTGAATCCATTAAGCCTATTGTTGGTAGATGTCTTGTTTTCAATTCGAATGATATATCTTTGTGGCACCGTAGGCTTGATCATGTAAATATGCATCAGTTGAAGAAGTTGAGCAAAAAGGAACACTGGATTTTGAGAAGGATGAGGAATGCCAACCTTGTACCCAAGGATAGCAAACTAAATCCTCTTTTAAATCCAAAGGAGTCCTTAGTACCAAGAGATCTCTTGATATTCTTCACATTGATCTATTTGGACAAATGAGAACTCAATCGCTTCATGGTAGTAAGTATTGCCTTGTGATTGTCGATGACTTTTCTCAATTTAATTGGACCTTCTTTCTTGTTTCAAAAAGTGACACTCTCAATGTTTTCTCGACTTTTTGGAAAAGAGTTGAAAACAAAGCTTCTTTCCAGATAGGGTGAATTTGAAAAATGATTTGTTTGAACACTTTTGTGAGGAATCCGGGTTGGTACATTACTTTTCTTCACCTCAAACACCTCAACAAAATGGGGTTATAGAGAGAAAGAATAAGTTGCTACAGTAAATGGCTAGGACCATGCTTCTAGAGTCTGATACTCCATAGAATTTTTGGGCTGAAGCTGTTAGCACTTCATGTTTTGTGGAAAATTCGGTTTTTACTAATCCATGTTTTAAGAAAACCCCTATGAGTTATGGCGTGATCAAAATCCCTATGTTTATTTCTTTCATGTTTACGGTTGTCATTTTTTGGTTTTGAACACCAAGGATTCTATCGACAGTTTTGATGCAAAATCTTACAAGGCTTTCTTCCTTGACTCTAGCTCTACTAGCAAGACTTATAGAGTGTTTAACATTACATTGTTTAAAGTTGAAGAATCTATCAATGTTAAACTGGTTGAAACTAACCCCTCTATTTCCAAGAATATTGTGAATGATGATGTTGCAGATAAGGCGACTCCTCACTTGAAAGAGCTCAACATTGTTGACAAATTAAAAGAGGTGATAGCTGATGAAGAAGAAAAAGAAGAAAAGAAAGATCAAACTCCCCATTTTGCAAAACATCATCCTAAAGAGCTCATCATAGGTAATCATTTTGAAAGGGTGAAGATGCGGGCTGCATACAATAACAAGCCCACAACACCTTCATCTTACAACTTGAGCCCAAAAATGTGCAAGAAGCTCTTAAAGATGATGAATGGATCCTAGCCATGCAAGAAAAGTTAGATCAGTTTGACAAGAACAAAGTGTGGACCTTAGTGCCAAGACCAAATGATAAGAAGATCACTGGCACCAAGTGAGTGTACCACAACAAGATAGATGAAAGAGGCAAAGTGGTAAGAAACAAAGCAAGGTTAGTTGCTCAAGGCTAAAATCAATAGGAAGGTATTGATTTTGATGAAACTTATGCTTCTGTTGCTAGATTTGAATCTATTAGAATGCTACTTGCCTTTGCTAGCTATAAGAATTTTTTACTTTATCAAATGGATGTTAAAAGTGAATTTTTGAACAGTAAAATAGGGAAGGAAGCCTTTGTGGCTCAACCTCCCAGCTTTGAACGTGATAAATTTTCTAACCACATTTATTTGTTACAAAAATCTCTCTATGGACTCAAACAAGCCCCTAGAGTTTGGTGTGAGAAAACTAAAGAAACTTTTGATAGAAAATGACTACATCATGGGAAATTCGATTCTACTCTATTTCTAAAATACACTTCTAGCAACTTTTTGATCATTTAAATTTATGTAGATGATATTATTTTTGGTGGAACTGATCTTGATCTTTGTAAGAAGTTTAGTTCTCTTATGCATAGTGAGTCTGAGATGAGCATGATGGGGGAGCTTCCTCGGCTTCCAAATCAAGAAAACTAAGAAAGGTAACTTCATCAACCAAGGAAAATACACAAATGAACTCTTGAAGTGTTTTGGGATGGAGAACACCAAGCCAATGGACAACCCTATGTCAAACACCGCCAAGCTTGACAAAGATGAAGAAGGTGAGAAAGTGGATGAGAAGCTTTATAGAGGTATGATTGAAACTTTATTATATTTAAATGCCTCTAGACCTGACATGATATTTCATGTTGGCTTGTGTGTTTGATTTCAATCAAGTCCTAGAAAATCACATCTCATAGAGGTTAAGAGGATTTTGCGGTTTCTAGCCAAAACTCAAAATTTTGGACTATGGTATTTCAAGTCAAGGGACTTTACTCTTACCACCTATAATGATGCTGGTTATGCATGGTGTTCGATTGATAGAAAGTGCACAAGTGGCACCTGCTTCTTCCTAGGACCATGCTTGGTTGCTTGGTTATCTAAGAAACAAAGCACAATGGATATTTCAACTATCAAGGCTAAATACATTATAGTTGGGAGTTATTGTGCCCAACACCTATGGATGAAGCAAATGCTCCAAGACTTTAACATTCATTTTGATTCTTCTCCTATATATTGTGACAATACTAGTGCAATTAATCTCTCTTATAATCCTATATTGCATAGTAGAGCTAAACATATAAAGGTCCATCATCACTTTCTTTGTGACCACATTGCCCAGAAGGATATCTATATCACACATGTGGACATGGAGAATCAACTTGCAGACATTTTTACAAAACCTGTAGATAGAGAGAAATTTACTTTTATTCGATCAAAACTTCTCATAAATTCTCTTGATGATATTGACATGCAATCTAGGTAGATGTTATGAGACCTATATTTTTCTTGCTTATAATTGGTCATATTTTACTTGAAAGAGCAATAATTGCCATGTTTTCATGCCTACTTTTGCTTGTTTTGGCTATTTTTTGCAAACACATGCTTATCGAAAAATAGTATCCAATGATGAGTGGAATGTGTCTCAACATGTTTAAAGTACATGATAGGTTAGAAAAAAAAATGTATATAGCACTATAGAGGCTTAGAATTTTTTTAATGTTTTGGACAAGCTGACCATTTGATAAAGTTTAACCTAGTACAAACTCGACCAATCCCTGGATGAGGACCAAATTATAATGCAATATATGTCAAGTTCCCTAAGCATAGAACTCGACCGACACTGCGACTGGACCCAAATTAATAAGGGCACTGACCGAATTTTCTCCCTCTCAACTAGAGAAAGTCGACTGATAGTCAACCTCCAGTGTTCATCCTCCAACCCTAGGATAACCCAACATCCACTACACCCTTCCTAGCCTCTGATCAGTCCTCCTTGCCTCTCCCAACTGTGTCCTAGGTGGTTAGGCGACATGCTGCTCGCATTTTCCTTCTCATTTGGTGGTCATTTGCTCTCAACCCAACCTAAATGGCCTCCAACCGTAGGAAACGATCCAGACCAGTTGGATATCCATCCTCCTCCACTGTTCCTTGCCATGTCTCCTTTGATGACACCTCTTTCATCTCAACTCAAGCCATGAATAGGTACAAGGAACTCCTTCCTATGAATCCCTTTCCTTGTCGTGATTTGTTTGAACCTCATTTTGAGTGAGGCGATCAAAGAGGTTTCTAAGGTGTTCAAAGCACACCATCTTAGTGCTTTGTGTCTAGAGTGTCTGTGATTCACAAATGCCATGTCTAGCACGAAGGATGTCCAAAAATTTTATGCCCTCACATGGAACTACACTACCAACATGCCATCATCTAATACCCAAGTTATCTTGACTTCAATGATAGCCGATACCAAGATAACAATATTTGAGGATTTGTTGAATACCTATTTCTCTGGTAGTGACTTCATCACTTCTTGGTTGGCTTCCTGTCCTTCATACCATGATATGCTGGACCTAGAGAGTTTCTACAAAATCTTTGAACCCATACTTACCCTTCCCGATATCCATAAATTTTTGAAGAAACCCTATGTTCCATATCGAAAGAAGTCCACCCTATCCTACTCTTCCCTTGATATCAAGACATGTTTGATCACTTTAGTAGTCAGTTGCAATATCCATCCCAAGAGGAATTAAATAGATATTGCAGAGAATACTATTGTGATCATGTATTGTCTGTTGAATGATGTCAGAGTCAAGTGGGATGATTATATTTTTCATCATACGACTTGCTTCGACTTAGGGAAGAACACCACAGGTACCCATATCCCTTATCCAAACCTTATTTGTGGTGTGTTTGCTCACCATACTGAAAAGTCTCTCTTCCATCACCTTGGATACAAACCAAGTTGGAAAGGGGTTTGCATCAGTGAGACAACCATAAAAAAAATCTTTCTTCCTACCTCCTCCAGCACACCAGGTGTCTCTACCTCCACCCATGTCCCTCCACCACCACCCGTACCTAACCGTGCCTCATTTTTTGTATCAAATGAAGTTCTCATGGGATATATGATACATTAATAGGTGTATTACCTTTGTGTTCATGACCACATCCACCAGGACCTTGTCCAATTATGTCTCACATGAACCTGTCCTGCAACCATCCTTACCCACCCTACCAAGCTTATCCAGGTGTTGACTATGCTTCTTATGCATATAGTCAGTTCTACCCTGACGCACCACCTGATGCTTTTGCTGTACCCCCTGCTTCTTCTGATGGTGGAACTAACCCTGGTGCTCTTCCGCTTCTGGCGGTTCATGTTGACCCTTCTTCCACTTTGCTTGCTAGTTAAGATGGAGTTGCTACTCCCAATTTTGAGCAAGCGAATGCATTACGTGCATGTGGTATGTCTTGGACTGCACTGAATTCTAGGTGGCCTGATACTCATGCTTTTGAACCTCTTGCTGATGAAGAGATGCCTGGCCAAGATGCTGGAGATGGTGATGATGCTGAGGATGCTGATGGTGATGCTGGTGATGATGGCTCTTTTAATGGTGATGATGGTGAGGCTACACATGCTGCAATTAATGCACCATCTGATGGAGACAAGGATTACTAGCTTGATGATGAGGATGATGATGTTTTTGATGTAGATAGCCCATATATTTAGAAATGTAGTCTATTAGGGTGCTCAAATATATCTCTGTTTGTAGACTATCATGTACTAAACATTTGAGCACTATATCTAAGGCATACTATTTTCTTATATCATCATTTTTGTTGGCCTGTAGTTTTCATATCGAGAGGACTTATCTATTGCTGTAATATTAATCTTATATACCTTAACTCTTTGTTTGGTTACAACTTATGAGTTGTTGGTATGTGCTCCCATATTTTGATTATGACTCTAGATTTCTTGTTTCTCTATGTTTTGTCTTTCTTTTGTGCTTGCTTTAGTGTTTGCTTGTGTAGTCTATGCCTATGGCGAAGACCTGTGCCTTATAGCTCTTCTACTCCCTACCTTTTTGATATGAAAAAGGGGGAGAAATGAGATCAGCCATATTGAATTTATTGCTTATGTGATCCTTTTCCAGTCAATTATCTGAAACATCATGTGACTTTCTAGAGGACCATGTAGTATATATATATGTGATATGGTTGTTTGTGGAAAGAGTAAGCATGCATGTAAAAGTAAGCATGATTTGAGAAGGGATAAATTAACATTATTCATTTATGTATTCTCTTGCAATTCACAAGGTAAAGGCTTAATTTTCAAATCCTTTTCAATATTAATGAATGGTTTGTCATTCTAAAAAAGGTGGAGAATGTTGACCTGAGAGTTATATATTATCCATATTTTGATAATGACTTAATTATTCCACTCATATGTATCTAATATGTCTAATTGAGATTGATTTCAAGTATTAGGTACATGAAAAGGATCAATTCAATCAAGTCCTAGCTTGATCAAGTTCAAGTCAAAAGCAATGCAAATTCACTTTTGTGGAAAACACCCTAAAATCCTTAAAATGATTTTTATAACCATTTGTATTGATGCTATGACTTGTAACTAAGATGAGGAAAAAACCAGGAGCCCTTAACTTGAACGTTAAACCACTCTAATGATATTTTCCAAAATACATCACAGAGTGCCTATTCGGTTGAGTTTCTCATGTGACAAACTCGACCGAGACCCTTGATGCATTTTAATAATGTCCATGTTCAGTCGAGTTTCCAATATATAGAACTCGACTGACACCCTGCACTGAAAAAACTAATTTTAAGCGACCGACCGATGCTTCAAAGTGCTTTATCATATAGTGCAATTGATCAAGTTATATTTATTTAAACTTGACTGAATGCACTATACAGAGTGTGTAGAAAAAGTGATTCTAACCATTAGAGTGTTGTAAAAGTCAAAATTATATCCATTGCAACACTCCAATTGGATAGAAAACGTTCCTTAGTGCTCCTAGCCTCTAGTGGACACCCCCAACTATAAATACGACCTCTTGGAGTTAATTACAAGGTTGCTCCTTCATGCTATTCAAGCTCCTAGATATAGTTTCGTGCATCCAGTCCATTTGATCCCCTTTCTCTATCTTGTTTGCAAATCAAAACGTCCATATGAGTGAGATAGGACATGTGTGAGAGAGCTATTCCATTGTAGACTTGTAAAGCTCTCAAAGCTTCCCTTTCCCCAACCCCATTCTTCAAGATCAAGTTGGTGAAAGCTTCTTCAAGTGAAGGAGAAGGTCCAAGGCTTCTCCAAGTGGAAGGAGAAGATGCAAAAGCTTCTCCAAGGAGAAGGTCAAGACTAAAGACTTGGGAGTAGACTAGGTAAATCCTTCAAGACAAAAGACTCAGTGCAAGAAGGGGATCTCCTTGACGAAGGTGTCCAACTACTTGAAAGAGTGGGTAAGACCTTGTAGAGGTAGAAGACTCTATCTCAAAGGATATGTAAGTCCTTGGTTAGTTTATTGGCTCCTTTTAGTCCTTAAAAAGGAGGCTCGGTATAATTGGCATGGAAAAGGAAGGCCCTCTTGTATGTATTTAATGGAATATAAGTATACATGGGTTGCAAAATCCTAGACCTTGATCTCTCTAGGTAGTGGACTGACGTTCTCTTAGTTTGGAGATTGGAACCACTCTACATAGCTTGTTCTTGTGTTTGTTCAATCTCTCTCATCCTTGCTTTGTATGCTTAGTTTCACTACAAATTTAGTGCTTGGAATCCCATATCTTGAAGTAACTTAAAGGTCTAACGAATCTTATTTAAGTGCTTTTAGCTCTATTCACCCCTCTAGAGCCCATTGATCCAACATTTTTCAGCATGACGACCTATCTTGGAAGAATCTACAATGCAATGAGGAAGACTGAGAGAGAATAAACTTCACAGTTACAAATCTAGAGAGGACAAGGATATTTGGGTATGAAGTAGGGGATAGATGAAATGAGAAGATGCCAACAAGGGTATATAATTTTTTAGCTTAGTATGTGGGTTGGGACTTGACATCCCTTTTTCAGACCCAATAATTAGATCAACCCTATATGACATATTACGATTGGGTTTAATCAAATTGGGTCTAGTTGGGTTTGGGTCTAATGGGGATAATTTCCACCCCTAATTATGGATGCCAAAAGTGTATGCAAGGAGGTTGAAAGGTTTAGTTTCATTGGTGGTATATCGAAGTTGATTGATAGTTTAATGATTTGGTATATGTATTGGTATTTTTTTAGAATTAAATATGGAAGTGCTAGTTATTCCATTTAATAAAGATGTTGAATACAAATGGACACCCTTTAAAACTTAGGATCAAGCCCCATATCCACCACAAGGAATATTTTCGAGAAGCAAAACATCAAAAAAGAAAAGAGCCCAAAACCTTGTATTTAGGGGTGCAACATTTTAAGCAAGAGATTCACGACTTAGTTTCATCCCATGGAACCTCCATTGTCAGTGTTCGCTCTAGAGTTGCTATGTTTTTTTTGCTTAAGGGCTCTACCAAGGGATTTATAGAAGTATGTTTATGATGAGCTTGCCATAGTAACTTAGTGCTAGAGACCACTTCTATAGGATTATTTTCTTGCATACAAAGGTGTTGCATGGCATAAATAATACATAGGATTATGAAGCCTACATCTCCAATCACATAGGCCATACAAACAATATTAGTAATTGGTGAATAGGATTATACCCTCCAACCAACTTTGTTTAGCCTATTATGGAGGAAAGCATATGATCAACTAGATGTTGATCCTAATCACTATGTAAGCACATTGGTTGTTGAAAATATCACCTCACAAATCGCTAAGGATCTAATTTATACTTGCAGGCCTAATCTTAGGCACGTCCAAGGTGAGAAATCAACATAATGTCATGACTTTGACCAAAAGACTACCTTTTAGGTCATGGAACATATGCCTACATGTGTGAGATCCTTCATAGTCTGGAACAAGTGCTAATATCTTAGGGTTGACGATGGAACAACACCAGATATCCTCAAACAAGTAGGTGAGGTAAATTGGTAAAGAATTCTTTAGCCACTTGGTGCAATGCCAAAATTTAGGTATAACTTGAAAATAATTGACAAGTTGAGGTAAGAAAATGACTTGTGGTCCTTCAATCTGAGATGGCAAAGAGGGGCTGTTAGGCCACACACCAATTGATTCAGGCCCATAAACAAGCCCAAGTTTTTGAAGGCTAGTGGAACAAATATTGAGAAACCCCCATTCAGTTATATGAATGACCTTCATTCAACTATATACACGAGTCTACATCTATATAACTACCTCTTTGTGTGATGCACTCCATCCATCCAAGCGCCTAGATAGGGAAACCCATGTGATCGAGACATATATGTCTGTGAGTGTACACACACACACGTAACATGGAGGATTAATAGCGTCAGCCATGATTTTTAGGGTTTACGGTAAGAATCCTTATTATCTTTTCATTCTCATTTTGGCCCATATTCTCATCTAGATCTACTATTTAGATATTTATTTATTATCTCTTCTAATAAAAAATATGATACACGTCTACTACTTTTGCCTCTATTTGTTCATGATTATTAAAATAAACTAGACACTTAGCTATATACATTACAAATGTTTAAACCATCTAAAATGATCCCCTCATAGTTTAAAAATAATGAGTGTAAATCCCAATTTTCATTATCTATCACACTTGGCACGATATTCCCTTACTTCCCTCACACCAATCTTATTGTTACAATTTATTCCACATTCATCCTAAGAAGCACCTTGTTGCTTCACTTTTCATCATTAGTTACCATAAAACATAAGCTAATGTATATTTTCCCACCTCACCTTACAATATGAGATAAAATATTTGGTATCATAATATTTTTGTCACACTCCTTTATTGCACACACCCTAAAGTGATCCTACATGAGATCCTTTGTTAATTTCAATCTAAATAAAAAGTAGATTCCAATATTAAAACTTATAATGTTATGGGAAATTGCTCCATCTAACTTGATTTCACCTTCATCTAACTACTTGATTAGCTAAGAAAAAAATGCAAATACAATATATTTTCTTTAATATTAAAGTCTTTGGATTCTTAAAGAGTTAGTAGTTCTAATGAATCCTTGGGATATGGAGAATATCTATAATGGGCTGATTATGAAATGGAAGGGAGGATAATCTATCATCCATATTTAGGGGAAAAATGGAGAAAATCATGAAAACAAACTCTCATTGCAATGTGATAAGATATATAATCAAACCAAAAGGATTCAAATACAATCTCAATTACAATATTTGTTAAGGGCCTGGGAAACCAAGAGCACCCCCAAGGTATAGTATCATGGTATGTGTTGTACCCACCCAAAACAAATGATAATAAGTAAATATCTGGCAAGGAATCTTAATTCTCGGTCACTAAATGAAAATGATAAAAAGAACAATCTTGGAGTCACCACCATGTTTTATTCAAAATATGAGGAAAAATAAGATAATTGATGTTTAAATCAGTGACAAAATGTGAAAAACCAATTTTTAACTCAACCCAAATGAGTATAAGGAAAAGACATATTGCATGATCAAAAAATAGAGTTCAACAATCTTATTTGAGCAAGGAGGTTTATCACTACCATCTTTCCTAATAAATATTTATTGAACCTTTTCTTAATATTCTTAAGTTAGGCTGGTTTCATGTTGGGTTAAAAGATAACAAAACTGTAAAAAATGATAAAAATGTTTTTCTTTATATATACATATCTTTGGGGATGGAAAAAGTTGTGACTTTCTCATCATTTCCCAAAAAATCAGTCTTTTAAGTGTGGGGTCCTAGTTACCTCAGGACCTCCCACAATAGGGATCCATCCTAGAGATTAGGACAAATATGTAAGAAAAAGAGGAAAGCCGATATGAAAAGTAACCAGTTAAGAGAAAGATTTGATTTTACTTAAGAAGTCAGATCAAGCAATATGATTATATCACATAACTACAAAATAGTTCAGATAGATAGGAAGACAAGCAGTTATGAACATACGAAACTAGTTATGAGCAGATGATAACAATTATGAATTATTTAAGATGATCAAACTAGATTTGTAAGATTACTATTAGTCAGCCTTACGTTGCTAAAAACCATAGTATTAGAGGAAGGATCCTCTAAGAACGAGTAACTAGAATGTAAAGAGGTGGGTAGTGGATTCTCTAGCTTTAGGAGAATCAAGAAAGGCCCTGCAATATAGTGGATATGAGGGTCTATTTATAAGGTAGAATTAGAGTTTAGAGGTTCCTGATGGAAGAGTCTGGAAGTGGCAGAGGATTGCAACAATGCACCATCTGGGACGGACCCATAGATCACATCGATCCACCATTTGTCACACATTGGATAATTGTGATCCCCTTGTGTCCCTGAGAAGGAGAAATCCTTACTCTTTTGTTATGATTCTCTAGATATTTCAAGTACATTTTTGGAAAAAGTCAAACACAATCAATGAAATGCATGGATTTTAAATAAAATTCAACAAAATAATGAAGGAAGATGATGCAACACAAATTCAGGATTATCCTTCACTACTAAAATATATGGATTTTGTTGAAGACAAAGGGAATTAAATAGTTGTTGGGGAAATTAATGTTTTATTAAGGATAATCCAATTCAGCAATTTATGAAAAGGCTTAAAATGTAGAGTGAAAAGGGGCAAATTGCAATTAATTCAAGGAGAGCACTTTTTGTACAAAAGTGAAGTTGTAAAAAATGGGTGAAAATGAATAGATTAAATAGGTGAGAAAAAGTAGAAAATATGTGAAAATGGAATGAACTCCATTATTATCCAAATAATAAACATTATCAAGAATAAACATTATCATGAGTGAGAAAAAATAGGGTGTCAACATTTGGTCCTTCTTAAGATAAGGCTTGACATTAGAGTGAGAACCACAGGTTTGAGCCAAGTCTGACCCCAATTTTTGGTCACAAAGGAAAAAAAAGGTGAGACTCGTCAAGTATGTTCTGATGAACCTTGTGGAGGATGGAAAGGTAGGTGATGCATTGTCTTTATAAGGATTGATTAATGAAACAACCACTCATAAAGAAAACAAGATTGGGCATAAATGATTTCTCCAGAATAAGGGGAGGATTCGACAAAGACACATACCTATATCTAACCAATCATTCATTCCCTTTGAGTGGGGTAATGAGGCATTCAAAGTTTATCAAAAGTGAACATGACTTCCATCATTGCTCTAATTCTTACTCAATCTATGTTTGATTCTCTATCGGCCATGAACATGACTCCCATCATTGACTCATATCATGTTTTGGTGAGAAAAGTTGGATGTAAAAGCATATATGATAGAGGTTTGTTAAAGGTCATTGAAGTATATAAATATGAAATATCATGGAAAGTTCTTGATTGTGAAGAAGATATGAAAAGTTATCGCCTCTCAGTCTTTTTATGATTAGGTTTCTAAGTGATCTAGGTAAATTACGAGACCTAGTAAAGTGGATCAATTTAGGGTCAAGATTAGAACCCTACAAAGGTAAAATGCGGTGAGTTTGCCTATCCGAGATAGGGTTTTGGTTGCTCCATTTGGATTAGACTGGGCATCAAACAACTTTTAGAAATAAGGTAGCCTCCAATGCTAGTGACTACAATGGTCAATTGTCTATTCCTTAGAGCATCATTTGTCCATTTGAATAATTCTAGATTGCTTATTAGGATCTTTTAAGGCACCATGTTGGCTGATCTAGCTCTAAAAAAGTGCTAAAAATAGATAAGTTTGGCACCCGACATGTTTCCAGTGATAAGGTAGCCTCCATGACCAGTGATTGTACTAGTCAATATTCTATCCCCTGAGCATCTCTTGTATTGAGTGCAAAAATGGTTCAACATGATAAAAATTGGTGGTTTGCCTATTATATGAAAGGCTTTGATGCATGAAAGAAAACATATGGTATTTGATGAGTGAAATGATACAATTTTAGGCATGATCCAATACTCCAAAAAGATTGGAAATTTTAGGTGTCTGTCTTGTTTAAGGTCATAGTTCGAGACAAAAAATGAAGGTAGGATAATGACACCATTTTAGGTCAGGGTCGAGGACCATAAAAAAGAGATATGAAATTAAAGGCAATGTAATGGTCCAATTTTAGTTTGTAATCTAGGACCATAAAAAGAGATATGAAAAAGAAGACAAGATAATTACCCCATTTCAGGTCATGGTCTGGGAATGTAAAGAAGGAATATGAAAATCCCAGTTTTAGGTTATGGTCCAGGACCATAAAAAGATGAAGTTAAAGTTAAGGTGAGGCCCAATTTCATGTCATGGTTCAAGATCGTAAGAACAATATATGAAATTGAAGGTATGGTAATGTCTCGATTTTATGTCATGGCGTAGGACTGTAGAAAAGAGATATGAAATTGAAGGTATGGTAATGGCCCAATTTTAGGTCATGGTGCATGACCATAAAAAGAAATATCAAATTTAAGGTATAATAATGACCTAGTTTTAGGTCATGGTACATGACCATAAAAAGAGATATGCAATTGAAGATATTATAATGAATAACTTTAGGTCATGTCAAGACTATAAGAAAGAGATGAAAGTTAAAACAAGATTAATGATTTGGGATCATATAAAAATTTAAAGATAGTCAAAGAATTATTGTCTTTCTTAGAAATACTGTGATATCTAATCTTTATAAGGAGAGATCTAATATCTTCATATTTTTACATTTTTTATATATATTTACATTTTTCTATTTTTTGGGATTTTAAGAGAATTCTAGAAATTATGTTGAAAACAACCTTTTTGCATTATCTGTATAAAATTGTTTTAAATGAGGGGAGATGAGTGATGTGAGTATTTCATGTCATCTTTTAGATCATGTTTGGTTTCATATCCATGTTGTTTTGACTCAATTATCACTCTCATTCATGCTAGATTCTATATTTTTAGCTATTCTTACTTGTCTCATGGTTTGGATTGTAGGTACTACATTTTGTAATGAAATGATGAGGAATATATCATATTATCACTTATTGGATCACTCCTCAAGTATCTACATGTTTTGGGGTTCAAAACTGTGCAAACAGCACTTTTTACGACATGTAAAACTGACCTACACGCCGTAAGTTATGAGTAGAAGACACGACAGCCGAGAACCGCCCAGAATAGCCATTGACATGCCGTGTCTTATTAAAGACACCCAATGTCTCAGTCCAAAAATTGAATGCAAAACTCCATATTTGTAGCAACACACCACGTTTTATTAAAGACACGCTGTGTCTTATTAAAGACACATTGTGTCTTATTGAAGACACGTCATGTCTTATTAAATATACGTAGTATAACCTCCCAGAACTCGATCCAAACTTCAGTTATTGCATAATACACGCCATGTCTTATAAAAGACACATAGTGTGACCTCCAGATCTCACTCAAACACGAATTTAACTGTCTCACACTTATATATATGACCCCAACTTGTCTTGGGACAGTTACCACAGATTAGGACGGACCTTTTGGAGGGAAACTCGACTGGAGGGAGTCCAGGAGAAGTTGGAGGAGACCAAGGGAGATAGGAGGTGGTTACTCGAGAGAGAACCCTCTTCTTCACTATTTACAACAAGGATCTTCTTCTGCTTGGGAGTGAAGAAATCTAGAGAAAGTGCAGCAAGCAAGGATGGAGCTTGACTTCTAGCCAGAGTTCTTCTTCGTTCTACTACTTCTCACAGACATACTAGTTCTTTCTACTCTTTTACTATGTCCTTTGATGTTTTCTGCTACTTGTACCTTCTTTCTCTAGCCATGGATGCGTAGAATCTAAATCTTGGATATAGGAGAGTAACTCCCATGTCATAGCTTGTATGAACATATAAATTTCGTACTAAATGTTAGTTGCTTGCATGTTTCAAGAGTTGTTTTAGATCTGAAATGCTTGTTTGTGTGATTGGCCATCATACTTGCATGTTTTATGCTTTCTTTCATAATCTGAGAAGATGTGTTTGAGAGTATGAAGTTACTCTTTTGGCAACTTGTCCATGACCGTGAGAGTGGCTGGGATTAAGTTGAGGATCAAACTTTGTGATTCGAAATGAAATACATACACGAGAGTGATGTATGTAGTTAGAATCATCATCACTTCACCGAGAGGTGAGTGATGACTACAAACCTCCTTTGTAAGTTAATTAACATGTTTAAATTCATATTTTAATATAATCTATGATGTGATAGTGAAATCCCAAGTCTAGGATCCTCATAAATCTGAATCTTAACCTTTCTTAAGTGACAATTTATTGTTTTATTTTAAATCTATAATTTAGTTATTCTAATCCAATTATCTTGTGTACAACGATCTAGATTATTAAAAATCATAACTCTTGCACCTAGCTAACAAATGCTCCTTGTGTTCGACCTCGACTACAAATACTCTTGTATACTTGCAAGAAATAGCTAGTTGAGTAAAAGATCATTCTTATGATTGAAACTCGTTAGTGTAATAAACCAACAAGTTTTTGGCGCCGTTGCCAGGGAGCATCGATGTTCCTATTAGAGCAAGAGTTGTTGATAAGTAAATGAGACTAGATGACAACATTCATATCCACCATCATATCCCTAAATCATAATTCATCATGATCATCATAATTTGTTGTATCTTACATGTTTGTTTTGTATCTCACTCATCTTGTTTATTTGCAGGAGCATATGAGGTGTTCATAAAAAGATCCTTGAACCGAGCATATCTCTATAGTAAAAAAATGAACACATTGTTTGCAACCCTCATGGAGCAAGAAGGAGTGAAACCCAAACATGTATGGAGGAATCACAACCCACACAACCATCATCCATGCCATCTTCATCCACATCACCTTCATATGCACCACCCTCATCCACGCATCCATCATCCACACCACCATCATTCACACCTAATTCACCACGATCATATACACCACCAACACCCATACCACATTATTCCACACCCTCATATCCACCACCTTCATCCATACCACATACACCACCACCATCTACGCCACATCCACCTAATCCTCTGGATCCATATGAAGAACTAGTCAAGGAGGATGACATTCCTCTTAAGGACTACTTTGGTACAACTTCAATGCACATGAGTGGGCCTATTAATATTTCATAATTTGAGGTAGAGGAGTTTTCTATCAGCCCATCCATCATACAATTGCTACAACTGAATGCATTTGGAGGGACACCAAAGGAGGATCCAAACCTCCACATTGTTGAATTTCTGTAGTTGCTAAGCACCCTAAAGATATATGGCATTCCTACTGATGGGATACACCTAATCCTTTTTCCATTCTCTCTTAGACATAGAGACAAGGCATGGCTCTATACTTTTCCAAAGAAGTCAATCGACACTTGGGAGGATCTTCTAAAGGTCTTTTTGGCAAGATATTTTCCACTTAGCAAAACTTTACAGCTGAGGAGTCAACTCATCAATTATTCTCAAAAGGATGGAGAGAACTTGTATGTTATATGGGAGAGGTTCAAAGATCTTCAACATCTTTGTCCACATCACGGTCTAAGAAATTGGCTTCTATTTCAATCTTTCTATAATGGTTTGTGCTACAATACAAGGATGTCTATTGATGTAGCTGCAAATGGAGCTCTAATGAACAAATCCATTGGAGAAGCCTATGATATTATTGAAGATATGGAAGAAAATCATTGTCAATGGAGTTCGGCTACAAGCTACCACCCATCCTTTCCACATACTGCTTCCGAAATGCAAGTGTAAGATCACACGGTTGGTGCTATAAACTTGATTGCAACAAGGCTAGACACTTTGTCACAAAGGTTTGAGAATCTAAGCACACAACTAATTCAAACAGCCAACAATATTTGTGATGCATGTGGGTTTCTTGGACACTCATATTCTACATGTTATGATTCTTCTATTTATTCTCCAATGGGGGTACACTCCACTGGGCTTCTACAATAATGCGAACCCAAATTTCATTCAGCCACAACAACCACAAGTAACTTCTAGATTAGATTCCATGCTTGAAACATTTATTTCAACTCAAATGCAGCAAAATGATGAGTTCCATCAACAAAGACAATCAATGAAGGGTGCCATTTGCCAACTCTCTTTTAAGGTGGATGATATTGCCACTCATGCACACATATTGGAGAAACAAATTGCCCAACAAGCTATTTTTAGCAAAGAAGCATTTCCACCTTTCTTGCCTAGTCCACCAGAGATGAATCCTACATATTTTAGGTCGGTGACATTGAAGAATGGTGTTCATAATATATCCTTCAAGGTATGATGATGTTGATACTTATGAGGATTATGAAGCTACAAATCAAGGGGAGAAAGCTACAACACATGATCTACTTTTAGTTTTTTTTAAGCAAGCCACATGTCCTTCCTCCTCACACTCTAGATGACACATTGCTTTATAATGAGAACACTCTTCCCAACTCATATTTTGATGATGCTTCAAATGAGAATGAAAATACAAATAGTATTGGCGTACAAAAGACTATTCTTGCTGCAGCTCATAGGTGCTTTTGCTTGACCCAAATCAAGGACATATTTGCAAGGAGGCATCAATCTTTAGCACAAAAATTTCCAGCCTCAAATCAAAGAAATGGACCACCATCTTCATCATTCACCATGATAGGTATCCAATTGCAATCCTCTTGAGTTTGTTATATGCAGTGAGGACACTGCAAATTTCAAGCTTAGGGGGAGAGCAAACGACCTGTAGTGTAGTTTTATTTCCTTTTTATCATATTTTTTTTTAGTTGTTGTTTTTTGTTCTGCTATTCAGTGGGAAATCTAGTATGATATGAGGTTTATCTTTTATATGTGGATATAGCTCCTATGCTTAACCAATTGTCCTCTTATGATGAGAAATATCATTTGGAGAAATTGTAAAAGGCATGCATTAATCAAATGAAACCTTTTGGTCATCAACATGTGCTTAACTCTGGTTTATGCTTCTAGCTTGAACATTCATATTTCACATCCTTGATTGCTTAAAACATGTAATGGTTTCAATTTTTCTGAGTAAATTAACTTTACAACATCATTTGGAATACATGATGCCCTTGCCAAGCTCTTAGTGCATTTTTTTTGAGCAATCCGAACATCTTCATTATTGAAAATCCATACGACATCTACACATAGGAAAAGTGATTTTGGAAGTACATACAACCAAGAGTAGGGCTATCCGATCCCCAAAAATCATATTGGAATGATAATAGAACGCTTTTGCATTGATCTCTTTTCCACTAGGCTGACATAAGCAACTTTTCGTAAGAGATTCCTTCAACCTGAGCATAGATCAGAGATGATAAACCTGCAAATGAAATATATAGACCAGTATTTTCTGCCATGTGCAGAGCCATAGACCCAGTAGTGAATCCGAACAGAACAAATCAAGGTCAGCAAGAGACAAGACTCATAGCTCCCAAACCGAGAGAACAACAACACCGACAAATATCGACAACAACACTAATAAGCAACGACAACGACGCTGACTCTTAGCTCTTAGTGCATTTTTAGCCACTTTTTTAGTGAAAAAAATATTCAAAACAAATGAATGAAATCTAGCTAATGTTGCGATTTTGTTGACTCTCCTATGTTGTGGAATTTAAAAAAAAATTCTTTTTGGCTTATTTCACCCTCATACCCCATAAAAGATGGCTAAACTGCCCACATATCATGCTAGCCTAGTGTAAGTCCGATTTGACAATGATGGTTAGGTGGTATGTCTTAAAAGAAGGTAAAATACCCCAACTGACACTCCACGTGTGCATAAGCCTACATTAGCAGACGAGTGTCGGAACCCATAATCCATTATCATATCACTTTTGGAAAAGGAGAGTACAACTAACATTGTTGATTTCAACTAATATTTCATCATTTATATCCTTGATAGTTGAGAGTTTGAGTTGCACATCCACTAATTGTTTGGTTTGGTCATCAAATTCTACTTAGTGTTGTTTAATTGATTGATTCATTTAATTGTGACCAGCCCATTTGAACTAAAAATCTCTTTCTTGGGTGTTTAAATTGAATTGATGGCTATGCGTATAAACATGTTGATCATGGTTGGTTTTGTCATATACACATCTTTCAGTTCATTTGATTTATGCATGAACTTGACAATTCCTTCATTTGGATTTCTATGCTCTTTTTGCTTGAGGACAAGCACTGGTTTAAGCTTAGGGAAATTTGATGTGCATATTTCATATCATCTTTTGGATCATGTTTGGTTGCATATCCATGTTGTTATTACTCAATTATCACTCTCATTCATGCTAGATTCTATATTTTTGGCTATTCTTACTTGTCTCATGGTTTGGATTGTAGGTACTACATTTTACAATGAAATGATGAGGAATATATCATATTATCACTTATTGGATCGCTCCTTAAGTATCTACATGTTTTGGGGTTCAAAACTGCACAAATACTGCTTTTTACGGTATGTAAAACTGACCTACACGCCGTAAGTTATGAGCAGAATACACAACAACCCAGAACAACCCAGAATAGCCATTGATACGATGTGTCCTAAAAAGACACGACATGTCTTATTAAAGACACCCGTGTCTCAGTCCAAAAATTGAATGTAGAACTCTAAATTTGCAGCAACACACAATATTTTATTAAAGATACATTGTGTCTTATTAAAGACACGTTGTGTAACCTCCCAGAACTCGATCCAAACTTCAATTATTTTATAAGACACGTCATGTCTTATAAAAGACACGTTGTGTGACCTACAAATTTCACTCAAACACGAACTTAACTGTGTCACACTTATATGTGTGACCCCAACTCATCTTGGGACAATTACCACAGCTTAGGAGAGACCTTTTGGAGGGAAACTCGACTGGAGGTAGTCCATGAGAAGTTGGAGGAGACCAAGGGAGATAGGAGGTGGTTACTCGAGAGAGAACCCTCTTTTTCTTCCTTCTTCTTCTTCTTCTTCACTATTTGCAGCAAGGATCTTCTTCTTCCTCTTCTATATGCTTGGGAGTGAAGAATCTGGAGAAAGTGCAGCAAGCAAGGATAGAGTTTGACTTCTAGCTGGAGTTCTTCTTCATTCTACTACTTCTCATGGACATACTAGTTCTTTCTACTATTTTACTATGTCCTTTGATGTTTTTTGCTACTTGTACCTTCTTTCTCTAGCCATGGATGAGTAGAATCCGAATCTTGGACATGGGAGAGTAACTCCCATGTCATAGCTTCTATAAACATATGCATTTCATACTAAATGTTAGTTGCTTGCATGTTTCAAGAGTTGTTTCAGATCTGAAATGCTTGTTTGTGTGATTGGCCATCATACTTGCATGTTTTATGCTTTCTTTCATAATCTGAGAAGATGTGTTTGAGAGTATGGAGTTACTCTTTTGGCAACTTGTCCTTGACCGTTAGAGTGGCTGGGATTAAGTTGAGGAGCAAGGTTTGTGATTCGAAATGAAATACATACATGAGAGTGATGTATGGAGTTAGAATCATCATCACTTCACCGGGAGGTGAGTGATAACTACAAAACTCCTTTTAAAGTTAATTAACATGTTTAAATTCATATTTTAATATAAGCTATGATGTGATAGTGAAATCCCAAGTCTAGGATCCTCCTAAATCTGAATCTTAACCTTTCTTAAGTGATAATTTACTATTTTGTTTAAATATATAATTTAGTTGTTCTAATCCAATTATCTTGTGTACAATGATCTTGATTATTGAAAATCATAACTCTTGCCCCTAGCTAACTAATGCTCCTTGTGTTCGACCTCGACTACAACTACTCTTGTATACTTGCAGTAAATAGCTAGTTGAGTAAAAGATCATTCTTATGATTGAAACTCGTTAGTGTAACAAACCAACAATGAGCTAGCAAGTTTTGGCATGATCTGAAACTTGTTCCATCCAGCTTATGTTCCCGTTACAAGAGACACAATCTTAGAAATGATCCCTTTTTGGGATCCTCTTAGTCACTCCTTCAACTTTGGAGAATTTTTTTGACTCCCACTCTTGAGGATGTTGCTAAAATCACTCAGATATCTCTAGACATTGCTGACCTATTGTTCCAAAAAAGTTAAGTTGGATTGTAGAGTTGGCCGATCTATTCGGCATGAATATATTAGAGCTAGTGAATGGTTATCCTAAGATATCTTCTTTATTCAGTTGGTTTCTATGTGGGATATGTTCAAGACAGAATCGTGTCATGATGTTGTTATCTAAACATGCCACATTTTTTGAGCACATACCCTAACCTAATTTGCTGGATTGTACTTTTGAGAAATCCCTAGTCAGGTGATAGTGTCAATCTAAGGTGTTGTAGAAGTAATCTGGTACAAAGAAATTGATATTGGGTGAATTGTATGAGTGCCTAGATGAGGCAGAAGTGACTAGAAATATGCAAGGATCCATCAAGGTTTTACTGATTCATCTAGGAATGCATATTGTCACATCTATATTTCTTAGAGTCTTCAAATCCTCATAACATTACTAAACATGAGTAATTTTTGAAGAACATTAATGTTGGTGAACCTCTTCATCTACATGGTGATTTGGATATATGGATTTCTAGCTTTACATAGGCATATGCCAAATGGGGATGGATAATGCTCCATCTTGACAATTCAGATTTCAGAATAGAGATGCTTGGGTTTCAACAGTTCATATAACGAATTGAGGAGATAAACTATTGAATAATTCTCAAAAAGTTCAATAACAGGTAGCAAAGATGTGGTTAAGTCATAAGAAGATGACTCATGATTCTTATGGGAATATATTGTTCCCCAAAGTACTTGGAGTGGCTTGTTTTGTCCTCTTTAGAAATAATGACTTGTGATCTCTAGAGAGGACTGGATGATACCTTCACTTGTTAGAGTTTATATTTTGGATTTTTTTTGTTATCACAAGGTGCCATTTTTAGTTTTGCAAGAAATTTATTTTGAAAGTAAATAAAAAGGTTCATGCTCATGGCGTGTGACACCAGTTCTGGATTCTCACTCTATGATGTTGAATTATGCATTTCGACTTGGGCCCTAGTTAATTTTGAGGTAATTTACACTGTAATCTTCCTTTGAGAAATAAGAAAACCTAGATTGATCTAGATTTTATTCCTACTATTCGAGGGTGGTTCTAAGTTAAAGTACTTTAACAAAATGACATCTATTGGGATCACATCACTATCATCAGCTTTCCTTACTAAAGTTAAAGAGTTGAAACCCCAAGAATTTTTTTACATATATCGAGATGATCTACTTCTCATCCACTTTCCTTATTGAAGTTAAAGAGTTGAAACCTCAAGCATTTCAACCCTTTCCTATGTTTTGATCTTCTACTCATAGGTGGTTTCTCTTTTTGAATGTTTGTAACCTATTCTACCACAAGAAAACCCTTCATTATAGGGGAGAAGTTGGATTGAGGATATACTAATCCTGGATGTCATGCTAGGGGTAAAAGTCATGCTATGCAATGGGCGCATAAGTGGCAACTCTACAATCATTTGGGCCAAGGAACCAGATGTCAGAGACACCCTAGTTGACTTTACTCCCGACATGCTTCAATGTAGTGATTCATGACAAGAATATATATGTATGATTAGACTACCATTTTTTCAATGATACCATTCTTATTTTTGAGATGCGTCCACATATAGTGGATCTTTAATTGAATTCTTGAACAAACGTTGATGCTCAATGCCTTAGAATGAGAGGTTAAGACTCCATGTAGAATTAATGGGGGTTTTCCCAGTGAAGGGTTCCTTCACTTGTTGCTCTCTTATTAGTCCATTCAAAAGTTGATCTCACCTCTTTTTGAGAGATGATGTGTGGATATACACACAGGGTTTTGACCCATTCTTCAACCCTCCAATCTTCTTTTTGACACGTTGATTTGAGTAGATGTTACCTTTAATGTTATGTGAGTTTTACCTCAATATGGGTGTCAGGAATCTTTTGATCTCATAGTCCAAGTCTAACTCACCTTAGGAGACTCATAGTTTTAGCAAACCTCTTAAGGCTATCATGATTGTGATAGTGGTGTTTCACCTTAGATCAGCAACAACCATGAGTATTTTTTGATATTTTAATTTAGATTGGCCTATTTTAAGGAGTTGTATTAAGTTGTTGAACCATTTGGTCCTCAAGATAATTGTCGTTCTACCCTGTCCTTGGCTCTACTATTCTACTTTGACCTCCCCACTTTAGGGCACATGAGTGACATTGAGGAACTTACATAGATTTTTATGTGAATTATAAAAGAGTGACAGTTCTCCTCCCTTACATGGCTCTTTTCCAAGGGCTTCATGTTGTTGAATCTCACTTGTAAAAAATAGTCATGTTTGACGATACTGGCACTAGTGTGGTGGATATTGAATATCCCCATCCACGTATTTCAGACACAGACCATCCCAATCATAGATGTTGTGGATGATGGAAGGCCCTTCTGATTTGGGGTTGAACTTACCCCTAGAATCATCATTTTTGATGATGGGGAGCAGAGCACTAAATCTCCCTTTTGGAAACCTTTACTTGACCACTTATTTAAGAGTGATATAGAGTAGCCACATGGTGAGAGACACCATACTTGTAAAGGAGAACTTCAAATCTTCACTAAAGGAAGTGAGATACTTCACCAGAAATGACAGCAGGTGGGGGAATGCAAAGCATGGAAAGATGATGTCTTTTAAAAGTTTGATGACTGAATTGGAGTCACTAGAAACTATGAGGATTTCTTCAAACCACTTGGAAACATAATCAACATAGACCATAATGTAAGAGAAGTTTATGAGGAGGGGAATGGATCCATGTAGTCCACAAACCAAGCGTTGAAGATCTCAACTTCTTGCCAAAGATTGAGTGTCATCTCATCCCTCTTGTAAATATAACCATATCTCTAACATGGGTTGTAGGATTTGACATAGCTGTGAACATCATTAAAGATAGAGGGATAGAAGAACTCACATTTAAGGACTTTGATTTTAATCTATTTGGATATCATGTGACCCCTAGTTGTTCCAAAATGACATTGTTCCATAATTAGAGGAGCTTTCCCTTCAGAGAACACTAATGGTAAAGGCCCTTTAAACATAGCTCGAATAGGTAAGTTTCACCCGGTCAATAATGGAGGATATCATACATAAACTTATTCTTTTCATTCCTTGTGCAATCTTGATGAAGAACTCACACAACTATGTTGTTCAAAAAGTCAGCATACCACAATGTGAATATGGTCACCTTCAACAAGTGGTCACAATACAAATAGCCAGTGATAGGGACTGTATCCTATCCTTGATGTGAAAGAGACTAAGATGATTAACAACAAAATTATTAGTTTCCTTTTTGTCTCTAATTCTAGAACAAACTCTTGCAGCAATAAGTTCCATCTAGTCATCCTAGACTTCACATCCTTCTTTGACATTAGGTACTTTCTACCAGCATGATCAATGTGATAATCACTTATGAGCCTCTTAAGCAAGGAGA
The DNA here is from genome assembly GCA_963693085.1 of Alisma plantago-aquatica. Taxonomy (NCBI): domain Eukaryota; kingdom Viridiplantae; phylum Streptophyta; class Magnoliopsida; order Alismatales; family Alismataceae; genus Alisma; species Alisma plantago-aquatica. The sequence goes on from OY856415.1 coordinate 74,238,900, forward strand.
ACAAGTTGTCAAAGGCATATATGATGGAGAGAACTTCTTTTTGGTGGTTGCATAATTATTTTATGCATCATACAAACATATTTCCAGCGTTGTAAATGAAATGATGCTTATTGTTGATGCACTTCCCCATGGCTATACCTATGGAGTTATCACTAGAATCACACATGATATTACAAGGAAGATACCAATCTGGGCCATGACGGATGGTTGGTATAAATGAGAGCTTCCTTCAAGGTGGTGAAACTCTTCATGCAGGTGGATTTGAAGATGAAGTCCTCTTTCTTTTAAAGAAGTTTTATAAGAGGTTTAGTGCTCTTACTAAAGTTGTGAATGAAACTCCTTTGAAATACAACATGCCCAAAATTTCTCAGACTTCTTTAACAATATTTGGAGTAGATATTTTGGCAATTAATTCTATCTTCATATTATCAATTTTGATGCCTCTAGAGGTGAATTACCTCCTAGAATAATGCCTTCCTTCACCACAAAGTGACATTGTTCCCATTTAAGTACCAGATGTGCTTCTTCACAAAATTCTAGGACTAGGGAAATATCATGTAGGAATAAATCAAAGAATATCCATAGACATAGAAATCATCCATGAATATCTCTTTATTATCTCAATACGGTTAGAAAATATAACATATATGAAATAGTGGGAAGTGGTAGGTGCATTGCATAATCTGAAGGGTATCCAATGAGAGTCATACGTGCCAGAGGGGCACATCAAAGTAGTTGTTTTTATTGATCACTGTGGTGGATGGGGATCTGGTAGAAGCCATAGTACATGTCCAAGTAAAAAAGAACTCTTGGTGTGCATGTTTCTCTAGGACGTGATCAAGAAATGGGAGCAAAAAGTGGTCCTTCTAAATAGCATTGTTGAGCTTGCCATAGTCGATGCACATGCACCACCCAATTATGGTACATATTGGGATAAGCTCATTCTTCTAATTCAAAATAACTATATGTACTCCTTTCTTTGGCACTACTTTCACATGACTCACTCATGGTAAATCAAAGATGGGATAGTGTTCCCATTTAAGCACCAGATGTGCTTCTTCACAACATTCTAGGACTAGGGAAATATCATGTAGGCATGAATCAAAGAATATCCATAGACAAAGAAATCATCCATGAAGATCTCTTTATTATCTCAATATGTCTTGAAAATAAAACATATATACAACAATGGGAAGTGGTAGGTGCATTGCATAATCTGAAGGGTATCCAGTGAGAGTCATACGTGCTAGAGGGGCACATGAAAGTAGTTGTTTTTATTGATCACTGTGATGGTTGGGTATCTGGTACAAGCCATAGTACATGTCCAAGTAAACAATAACTCTTGGTGTGCATGTTTCTATAGGATGTGATCAAGAAATGGGAGCAGAATGTGGTCCTTCTAAATAGCATTGTTGAGCTTGCCATAGTCGATCCACATGCACCACCCAATTATGGTATAGATTGGGATAGGCTCATTCTTCTCATTCAAAATAACTAGATTACTCCTTTCTTTGGCACTACTTGTAGATGACTCACTCATGGTAAATCAAAGATGGGATAGATGATCCCAAAGAGTAGTATCTTTATCACAACCTTGTGCATGACCTCTTCTAGAATTGGGTTCATCTTCCATTGAGGCTTGATAGAGGGATTATAGTTATCAATCATATTAATTTTATGCATATAGAGGGCTTGGATAAACTATGATAGGATAGTCATTTTTATCCTAATATCTTTCCAACCTATTCTTGAATTCAATCAACAACCTACCCTCCCAATGAGCTGTGACATATGCATTAACGATGAATGGACAACAATTTTCCTCATATAGGAAGACATATTTTAGCCCCTTAGATAGAAGATTTATCTCTGGTGTAATGGGCACATTCTCTTCTTATTCAATCGTAGAGATAGACTTGAGTTTTTCAAGCTCAACTTTAGGGTTTTCCTCAACTTTGCCTAAGTGGAAGAGAATTTTCTTCACTTGTTCATCATTCAGTTCATGAGCATTGGGGTCGATGAGCACTATAATAAGGAGATCATCATAGATATGATTCTCTAACCACATATGAAACATCTTGTCAATGCACTAAACATTATTCTTGGAAAAGTGTCCAATAAAACTCAGGAAGATTTTGAAGTTAAGCATGCATGTCCCAAGACTCAATGTCAAGATTTAAACTTCAACATCAATTGAGGCTTTGAGTGTTCCAAGGAATGTATGACCAAAAACAAGGGGATATTGGAGGTCATCCTCTGTGTCCATGATGATAAAATCACATGGGATTAAGATTTTGGGGCCCACTCTAATTGTGATTTCTTCCATAATACCTATAGGGGTGATCATAGAAGATTTAGCAAGTTGAATCACTACACCATTGAAAAGAATGTCGATGGTGAAGCCAAGTCTTCTGCATAAGAAATAGGGCATGATAGAAACACTTACCCCAAGGTTATCTAGACCTTTTTGGCATTTGGAATCCCCAATGAAGAAAGATATGTTGAAGGATCTTGGATCCTTGAGATTATATGGAATACTACTCTATATGACATTAGACATCATCTTTGCTAGCTTCATGGTCTTATACTCCTCTATTGTGTACTTGCAAGTGAGGATATCTTGTAAAAATTTGGTTCAAAAGTGAATTTTCTAGAAGAGCGTCAAGGAGGGAATGTCACCATACAACTTATTCATTACTTCCTTGAACTTCATGCATCTTGAGTCTAGCAACATCTGAGCTAGTTAGCTTGGGTAGGATGGTCATGTTTGGTTATGGGCTAGTAGATAATGTAGCGAAAAAAAATTATGCTGAAATCTCGAACCAATAGATCGCTTCAACAATGATGTATCTAGGAAAAGGGTTTGTGAGGTATATACTTGGTCCTGGAGAAAGGCCAACGAAAATCCTCACAATATCTCATGCTTCTTCTTCAAGTAGCACTCGAACAGTCATTAGAAAAAGCCTTCTGGTACAACACCACAGACGGTGATTGTTGGTGTTCACCTAGTATGATGGTGACAACCTCCACACCTCTATGTAGTCCACGCGGACCACCATAACTCCTCGTCGTGCTTCCTAGAGTCAACATGAAGGAGTTGTCCCTTTGATGTCAATGTGCTAGCACTAACTGTTCTAGATTGCCATCTCTCCCTTTCATAGGTAAGACTTGCTTGGGATATCATTTACCACAACATTGTGAGGACAACATTTGTCAACATTATTTTGTCTTCTGAAAGCCTTGAATACCCCTCTATTTATAGGAGGGCCATGGTCAGGGTTTCTAGATCAACTAGGAGTTGAAGAGATGTATTTTCATGAATTTATGACTGCCGCAGATCACTAATCAGTTGGTTTACATTTGAATCAGTCGATTCACATGTGAATCGGTCAACTCAACACTTGAATCAGTCGATTCACTATTTTTTCTATTCACAAACATATTGTATCTCAATGTGATGATTAATGCACAACATGATGTGAACATCAATCCTTGATCTAGTCTTATTGATCGATCAACCACTTGATTCACATTTTGAATCAGTAGATTCACATTCTGAATCGGTCTATTTACATTCTAGTTCATGCATTATTTAACCAATGTAGTTTAAATCGACTAGACACTTGATTGAGTCGACTCAACACTTGAGTCAGTCAACTCCCATTCCCAGTTGGCCAATTTCCAGACAATGCTGTGTACATAGAATATCTAAAAACTTAAGTAATCAAGGTGAACTTTATTCATGAGTAAACTCCTATTCCAAGTTTATCCTATACGTGTGACCCTATAGGTCCCAAGTTATGTTGGCACTAAATGTCCATAACTAATTTATGACATCAAAAGAAATGAGAAACATCTAGCAGCCGACGAGAAGTAGCTTAGGTGGTCGCAGCACATGGCCCCTCACGATGGGTCCTGGGTTTGAATCCCCCTGGTGGTGCTGTTCAGAATTGTTTCTCCCATAGCGTAGTTGGCCTCTGCATGATTTTATGGGCTATGCTCCTTACGAGATGGGGCTGAGCTCCCAAGTTGGGCTTGGCGAAAGCCTTACAAGTCTCCTGGGTTACCAAAAAAAGTAACAACTAGCAACACATAATTTCTACCCAAGTAATTGAAAAGTTAGAGAACAACTTCAACCTACACTCCATGATTAGTGTTACTGTGATTGTACAGTTCCTTTGTTTTGGATATCCAAATTGAACTTGAGGCATGGAATCATCATCCTCTCAATGTTCAATCCATGTCTCTTGAACTAGAGCAGACTGTATGAGATGCATGTGAGCTCACATATCACATATTGAGTCACATGAGTATGGACATACGTTTCTCAATCTTCCTTATGAAGTTGTCAAGATATCGATCTCCTGATTGAGGGTCAAATCCCATCCAAATCACTCACAATCAATCCCCATGTGTCATAGTGTACCCAAAACTCACCTTTATGGAAACCCTTATCCAAGGTCATGTTGGATAGTGTCAAAATACATTGAATGACATGTGATGAGTGTAGTGACTTTAGGTCTAAGAACTATAATCACCACTATCACTATGAGAGCTAATTCTAACTACCATTCCATGGTATCTATGTATCACTCTCAACGTGGGTCTGTCCGGTACACTGTTCGCTAGCATGTACCTATGTGTTTGACTTGATATCCTGTATCATGACTAATGAGACTCTATCATTAGTCAATATACACCCTAGTCTTATGTAATCATCGTCTATTTTGCTTCCATAGTAATATCTGACTAGGTACATAAAAAGAATGCGTATACTCTTATCATACACATGATCTCATTGTTCAGGTCCTAAACCTCAAGACATATGTCATCGAGTAACATAATTCTTTAGACAACTACCATGTTTGTGTCATCATCTCATGCTTGAGACAAATATAATAGATTGAATTACATTTATAATTATCAAATAAAGTATATCATGTCCCATTACAATCATTGTATGATTGGCTCTTTGGGCATACATACTAACAAACTCCCACTTCCACTTAGAGTCAATCACCCACAAATCTTATTCTAAGTGATCTTAACATATCCATCATGTTCTGATGCAAAAGTGCATTTCTTAGTGAGTTAATAACATTTTCTTCTAGTTGATGCTTTGCAAGTATTCACATATCCTTGCTGTGTGATCTCTCATATGAAATGAAAATGTCGTAGTATGCTATCTAGGTTTCTATGCCTAACAAGTATCTCTATTGTTGTCATAATATTTCTACTGTATCATCAATGGTTAGAGCCTCCCACAAGTTCATCTAAATGAACTTCTTGGTTCATACAATGTCCTCTACTGTGCTCATGATAGCAAGGCACATGACTTCTATTGTAGAATTAACAGCTGTCTCTTGCTCAGATTTTTTCTAGCTTACAGTTCTGTCTTAAAGTAAAATACAAATTTAGATTGCAGTTGTTAATCATCTTTGTCATTTTGGAAGCTTGCATTGGTGTAACATTTTACACCCAACTTTTCCTTATTATCATAATCAGGGAACTAGTCCTTTTAATGCTTCTCAAGTACTTAAAGATGTTTTTTATGGCAGTCCAATGACTTTCACTGGGACCTGACTGATATTTGCTCATCATGTCCAATAAATATGAGATAACGAGATGCATACATGATAGATCCAATTGCTAATGTGCATGGAATCTTACTCATGTGTTCCAATTCTTCAAAAGAATTGGGTCACTAGGCTCTTGAGAGATAATTCCATGGAACATCGACAAATTTTCTATTATTGAGTCCTATACGCTGTATGCAAATGTATGCACTCTTATTTAGGTCAAGAAGCCTTCTAGATCTATCTCTATAGATCTTGATTCTTAAATTACCAGATGCTTCACCTAAATCCTTCAAAGGGAAGTACATCCTAGTCAAGTTTTAACCATCTATAAATTAGTGACGTCATTCCCATTAATAGTATGTCATCTATATACAATATGAGAGATACAATTATGCTCCCACTAACATTCTTGCAGACACAAGATTAATCTTCATTTTTGACAAAATCCAAACTCTTGACTATCTTGTCAAATCGAGGATTCCAGCTTTGAGATGCTTGTTTCAATCCATAAATTTACCTTTGTAGCTTATAGACTTTATTTGCAATGATTGGATTTATAAAGCCTTCAGGCTATGTCATGCACACATGCTCTTGAATATTCCCATTAAGGAATGTAGATTTAAAATTCGTATGCCAAATCTCATAATTAGAATAATCTTCAACAAAAAACATAATCCTGATGGGCTTAACCATGGTGACTGGTGATTAAGATTTCATCATGTCCAACACTTTAAACTTGTCTGAAATCCTTTGCAACCAAGCCCTTATAGGTTTGTACATTACCATCCATGTTGGCCTTCTTCTTGAAGACCCAATTGCACCCTATGGGTTTTACCCCTTCAGGTGGATCCACCAAGGTCCACACCTTGTTGGTGTACATCAAGTCCATCTTGGACACAATGGCTTGAAGCCATTTCTCATATTATGGTCCCTCAATATCTTTTAGTTAGGTTTTTGGCTCATCATCTATGACCAACTTACCACCTTCTTGAGCCATAAGATATCCTAATATTTAAATTCAAGGCGTGTTCTACTAGATCTACGAGGTTTTGTGTTACATAAGGAATTTGATATCCCACAACAATTTATGATTCTCCTTGTTCGTAATCTACCTATTTAGGTTCAATGTTTTTCTTATTGGTCTCAAAATTTTCAAGTTCTACTTTTCTCCCATTGATTCTGTTATTCCATTTTAGGAATACACCCATGTTGGGAACAAACACTTTTATTGCCGAATTGGAATATAAAAGTAGTATTAAAAAAATAACATTATGTGATTAGTGAATAAAACTTTTCAAGAAATTATTTTCTTATATAAGATTTCATTCCTATTCCTTATAAAGACACTTCCCATGCCATATCTCATATGGTGTCTTTTGAACCATTTTAGACGGTACAATTTTTAATGTAAAGCATGTGCCAATAGGAAATTGGAAGATCAACTGGATTTATTGATGATAGCACCACGACTAATAGGGCGTGATACCTTCTTTATGATACATTATTATGTTTTAGGTGGAGTTCACTGTGATACATTATCATGGTCTCTAGAAGGTCCCCAAACTCTTGGTTCAAAATATTTTCCACATCAATCATATCGAAGTGTTTTAATACTTCTACCAAACTGGTTCTGTACTTCATTCATGATCTCCTTGAACACTTGAAAAATTTCAAACTTGAATTTCATTAAATAAAAACTACTATATCTACTGAGGTCATCAGTAAATATAATGAGGTATTGGTAACCACCTCTAGTATTTGTTCTAAAAAGTCTATATACATTAATATGTACGTGCCATAATACAATACTCACTCTCCCACTATTTCTAGTGAAAGGTGCTTTTGTCATATTTCCCAATAAATAAGACTCACATAATAGAATACTCAGTGTCCCAATTTCTAGCTAAAGGTGCTTTTGTCATATTGTCACATTGGTTCAAAAACTAAAAGAGTGTAGACAACCATCTTTATAGATTCTAAAGTTGCATTTATCATTTATGTTCTCTAGATTACAATGCTATAGGTATTTGTTGTTTGAGTTATCAATTCATTCAATATATATATTATATATATTTGTATTTAGAACTAAAAAGTATAGACTATGAGACATAGGACACTGTCATATACGATCTTATATTAAAAAAAATCAAATATTGATAATATTCTTTTCAATACAAGATACATGATGTTGTCATTAATGGTAGGTATATAATAGCAATTCACTAGTTATATTACATACCAATTAGGCTTATATGAATGACATATTACAACTGTAGTGCCACAATTCTTGCTCTACATAGTTCTAGCTTATTTCTCATCAGGTCATGAAGTGGAAATCTCTATCTCCTTCTTCTTCCCGAGTTCCTCTATATAAAGAGGGTGTTGACTTAAGAGTTATACATTGCCCATATTTTGATAATGACTTAACCATTCCATTCCTATGTATCTAATATGTTTGTTCAAGGTTGATTTTAGGCTTTAGGTACATGAAAAAGTTCAAATTATACAAGCCCTAGGTTGTTCAAGTTCAAGTCAAAAGCAATGCAAGTGTGCATTTTGGGAAATCACTCCAAAGGACCTTAGATGATTTTTGTAATCACTTGTATTGATGATATGAATTGTAACTAAGATGAGGAAAAACCAGGGACACTTAGTTCCAAGGTTTAATCACTCAAATGTCAATTTAGAAAATTTGTCATAGGTTGTTTATCAGTCGAGTTGGAAACTCGACCGATCTAGTGATGGATTTTCTAGAGAGACCAATCGGTCGAGTTACACACTCATAGAACTCGACCGACTGACTCCCTGACCAAAACTAATTTTAGCTCATCGGTCGAGTTTCCCAGAACAAACTCGACCAATAGTTTGAAAATTGGCTTTGTCATTTAGTGGATTGGTCAAGTTACATTAATTAGAACTCGACCAAATGTACTGTATGGAAAATGGAAGAAAGTGATTATAACCATTGGTGAGTTGTTTTGAGTGAGAATAGATTCATTACAACTTGGAAAATGGCTATATTTCACCCTTAAGTGATCCCACACTCAAGGGAACACCCCCAACTATTAATAGGACCCCTTGGAGTTCATTTCAAGTTTGCTCATTCATGCTATTCTAAGTCCTTATTATAGTTGAGTGTGTTGCAACTCCTTGAGCCCCTTTCTCTCTCTAGTTTACACTTCATTTCACAATTATGAGTGAGATAGGCCAGTCGTAAGAGAGCTACTTTCTTGTGCTTGTAAAGCTCTCATTCCATTCCATCTTTTCTACCCCTTCCCTCAATGAAGCAAAGGTGAAGCAAGCTACTCTAAGTGAAGGTGGAGCTGTTGCTGTTCTTCTTCAAGGTTGAAGAAGAGGTGAAGATCTTCTCCAAGTGAAGGAGAAGGAAAAGGCTGAATATCCAAGAAGAGTGGGTAATCCCTTAAAGGCTCAAGACTTGTGCTAGAGTAGGTAAGTCCTTGGAAGAAGGCAAAAGACTCTTACAAAGTGGGTAAGTCCATGGTAAGGTGGAAGACTCTTTATAATGGACAGGTAAGTCCTTTGGTGGTCTTGTGTTGTAACTCTTATTGGTAAATATATAGAGTAGAGCACTTGCAAAGTCCTAGAGGATGACCTCTCTAGGTAGTGGACTGACTCTCTCCTAGTTTGGAGAGTGGAACCACTCTAAATGGCCTTATCAAGTGCTTGTTCCATTTTTCTCATCCTTGCTATGCTTGTTAGTTAGGACTTCAAATTACACTTAAGCTATTGGTTTTGATTGATATAATTTTAAGGTCTAATCTATCGTGTGAAATTTTTTGAAGCTCTATTCACCCCTCTCTAGATCCCTAGATCCAACAAGTGGTATCAGAGCCAAGGATCTTCTCCAACAATCTCCCACAAAATGAGAAGATGGGCGACAAGCTACTTGGTTCACTCAACCTAGAGGGATGAAACTAACTTCCTCTATTGGAAGAGGCACATACAATTCTACATTAAAGGTATGAACTTTGACATGTGGAAGGTGATGGTCACTTCATACAAGGAGCCAACCAGAGCTGTTGCAACATAGAGTGAAGCTGCACTTAAAGAAGTCCAACTCAATGCCAAATCCATAAGCATCATCTATGCAACCCTTACCCCAATAGAGTTCAACCACATCTCATCTTGGGACACCACCTATGATATTTGGGATAAATTGTGCATTACATATGAGGGAACAAAGTAAGTCAAGGAGGCTAAGATCTACATGTTGAACAACCTTCTAGATAACTTCAAGATGAGCAAGAAAGATGGGATTGTGGAGATGTACTTAAGACTCAATGTCATCATCAATGGGTTGGCTGCTTTAGGCAACACCTTGGATAGAAGTGAGGAACCTTGGTGACATCCCAACTGAAGAGCTCATTGGGAACCTCCAAGCTCATGAGCCAAGGCTTGACAAGCAAGAAGAAGAATCCAAGTAAGAAGAGAAGGAAGCCAAGAAGATCAAAGATAGTGCTTTAAAAGCACAAGTGGAGGCGGTCATCCTTCAACAAAAACTTGCATATAGGACTTCTCCATCCTCCTCTAGTGAAGATGATGGCCCAAGTGAGCATTAAGCCAACTACATCAAGGGAAAGCACTTCAAGGGAAAGCAAACCTCATCCTCTACTCTTAGATGCTACAAGTGTGGACAAAAGGGACACTACAAGCGTGATTGTCCCAAGTCAAGAAAGTTACACCACAAGGACAGATCAAAGGAGGAAGAGTACTAGAAGGAAATCAAGTATAAGAGGAAGGACAAGAAGGAGAAAAGACACAAGAATGCAACTCATGCAGCTTGGGAAGTTTCATCCTCAAGTAGCTTAAGCTCCAAAGAATATGGAGAGTGCCACCTTGCCCTCATGGCCTCTACTAGTGAAGAAATTGGTGAGATAAGTGAGTTAAGAGAGGTAAGCTTACATGAGTTATATACGGAAGCTATTATTGATATGCTTATTTCTACCGATTCTTTTTTTGCTAAATGTAAATCTAAAAGAAAATGGTTAGGAAAAATTATTGATGATTTGTATGCTAAACTTGAAATTCTTGAGCTTAATGAGAAAACTCATCTAGAGAGCATTGATAACTTGCAAGACCAATATCTTGATCTTGAGCTCCAATATAATGGAGTTGAAGTAGAGGATGGTATCTATCTTAAGAACATTGAAACTCTTAAGGAAGATAACCAAAAGTGCCTAAAGGAGATTGAAATTCTTAAAACTGAAAATGCTGAATTTAAGATTCTTGTTGATACTTGTAAGGATAAGAGGAATGTTTATCTTAAGGAAATTTATGTGCTTAAATCTAAAAATTCTAGGTTGCTTGGTCAAGTTAATGATTTATCTTCTAGACCTATCTTGCCCAGTAATGATATTTCTTCTATTTCTCTTGAGAAAGATTCCTATTTGACTAAAGCCCTCTATCTTGAGGCCGACCTTTTTCATGCTAGAGATGATATTGCTAGTTTGTCTTCTACTATCATATCTATTAATGATAATAATCATAGACTAAGAGCCTCTCTACAAAATTCCTCAAAGGGAAAAACTCTCTAAATGAAATCCTTGACCATTCTACCAAACATAGTGGTACTAGTGGTTTGGGATTTGTAGGGTGTGCACTAAAAGGTAAGAGCAAATCCAAAGGTAAGAAAAAGAGCAAGGAGACCTCTTTCTTTATTGGTGAGTCTTCTAACACTAAGAATCCTATGGTTTGTTCTTATTGCAAGTGTGATGATCATTACTCTACATTGTCCTTACAAGTCTAAGGGGACTAATAAATGGGTCCCCATGCTAACTTCGGATCCTAAAGTTTGAGTTGGGTCTCATTTGTTATAAGAAAATGGAAGATGGATTGTTGATATTGGCTGCACTAAGCATACGACAGGTGATATAAGCCATTTCAACAACTTCACCAAAAAGAAAGGAGGTTTGGTCTCCTTTGGGGACAACAAGAATGGTAAAGTCAAAAGTGAGGGTGATGTAGGTGAATCCTTGTGTATAAAGAATGTTCTTTTTGTGGATGGCCTACATCACAATTTAATTAGTGTTTGTTAATTATGTGACAATGGTTACCTTGTATTATTTACTTCCTTTGATTACTCGATTCTATATTCCCTCACATACCAAGTTATATATAAGGAAACTATAAGTGGTAATCTTTATGTTATTGTTATTGACTCTATTAAGCTTGTTGTTGGTAGACGCCTAGTAGTCAACTTGAATGATAGTTCTCTTTGGCATCTTTGGCTTGGTCATGTAAACATGCACCGATTGAAGAAGTTGAACAAAAAGGACTTGGTCAAGGGACATTTTGAAGAGAATGAGGAATGCCAAACTTGTACCTAAGGAAAGAAAACCAATTCCTCCTTCAAATCCAAAGGATTCCTTAGTACCAAGAGAACTCTTGATCTTCTTCACATTGATCTATTTGGACCAATGAGAACTCAATCGCTTCACAATTTCAAGTATTACGTTGTTATTGTCGATGATTTCTCTAGATATACTTGGACCTTATTTCTTATTTTCAAGAGTGATATGCTTGATGTTTTCTTGAGCTTTTGTAAATGAGTTGAGAATGAAGCCTCCTGTCGGATCATTTCCATCCATAGTGATCATGGGGGAGAATTTGAAAATGATATTTTTGAACATTTTTGTCAAGAATCTGGTTATGCACATAAATTCTCTTCACCTTGAACACCTCAACAAAATGGGGTTGTAGAGAGGAAGAATAGGTCACTACAGGAGATGGAAAGGATCCAAAGAAGTTTTGGGCTGAAGTTGTCAGTACCTCATGTTTTGTGCAAAACTGAGTTTTTACACATCCTTCTTTGAAGAAAACCCCATATGATTTATGGCGTGGAAGGAAGCCTTCTATTGAGTATTTACATGTTTTCAGATGTCCTTGTTTTGATTTGAATATGAAAGATTCTCTCGACATGTTTGATTCAAAATCTTACAAAGCTTTCTTTCTTGGCTATAGCACTACTAGCAAGGCTTATAGAGTGTTTAATGTTGATCTTGCTAAAGTAAAAGAGTCCATAAATTTTAAGTTTATTGATACTAACCCTACTATTCCCAAAGATATTGTTCTAAATGATGATGTTTTTAGGTGAAGTAAATTCCTATTCTAAAAGAGCTCAACATCACCCAAAAGGGAAAATAGGTGGTCACTCAAGAAGAGGAAAAAGACGAAGAGAAGAAGGATCCAACTCCCCAGTTTGCAAAGAATCATCCAAAGGAGATGATTTTAGGTGATCCATTTGAAGGAGTGAATATGTGGGCTGCATTCAACAAAGAACAAGACAACAATGCCGTCATCTCACAACTCAAGCCAAAGAACGTCAAGGAAGCTCTTGGGGATGATGAGTGGATCCTAGCTATGCAAGAAGAGTTGGATAAATTTGAAAAGACAAAGTATGGACCTTAGTTCCAAGACCAAGTGATAGAAAGATCATTGGCACCAAGTGGATCTACCGCAACAAGCTTGATGAAAGCGGCAGAGTGGTAAGGAACAAAACAAGGTTAGTAGCTCAAAGCTACAATCAATATGAAGGTATAGATTTTGATGAAACATATGTACCTGTAGCTAGACTTGAGTCCATTCGTATGTTACTTACCTTTTACTAGTAAAAAAATTTCTTATTTATCAAATGGATGTTAAAAGTGCATTTTTGAATGGTACAATTGAGGATGAAGTGTATGTTGCACAACCCCCAGGCTTTGAACATGATAGTTTACCTAACCATGTTTATTTGTTGCAAAAATCTCTCTATGGAATCAAACAAGCATCTAGAGCTTGGTATGAGAAATTAAAGAACTTTTTGTTAGATCATGGGTATATCATGGGCAAAGTGGATTCTACCTTATTTCTAAAGCACAATTATAACAACTTTCATATCATTCAAATATATGTTGATGATATCATCATTGGCTGATATTTGCAAAGAATTTAGTGATCTTATGTAGAGTGAATTCTAGATGAGTATGATGGGTGATCTCACATTCTTCCTCGGCTTTCAAATCAAGAAAACAAAAGATGGGAACTTCATCAACCAAGGTACGTACACAAGTGAGTTACTCAAGCACTTTGAGATGGAGAACACCAAGCCGATGGACACACCCATATAAAACACCGCCAAACTTGATAAAGATGAAGAAGATGAGAAGGTAGATGAGAAGTTCTATAGAGGTATGATCAGAAGTTTACTTTACTTGATTGCCTCTAGACTTGATATAATGTTTAGTGTTGGCTTGTATGTTCGCTTTCAATGAAACCCTAAGAAATCACATCTTGTAACTATTAAGAGGATTTTAAGGTACTTAGCCAAAACCTAAAATTTTGTACTATGGTATCCCAAGTCAAGGTACTTTACTCTTACTGCTTATAGTGATGCAGATTATGCAGGGTGCTTGATTGATAGAAAGTGCACAAATGGCACTTGCTTTCACCTAGGACCATGCTTGGTGTCTTGGTTCTCCACGAAATAGAGCATGGTGGCATTATGAACCACCGAGGCTAAATACATTGCATTTAGGAGTTGTTGTGCCCAGGTCCTATGGATGAAGCAAATGCTCCAAGACTTTAACATTCATTTTGATGCTTCTCCTATCTATTGTGATAATACTAGTGCAATTAACTTGTCATATAATCCTATCTTGCATAGTAGAGCTAAGAATATAGAGGTTTACCATCATTTTTTCTATCATCACATTGCCAAAAAAGATATCTATATTACACATGTTGACACAGAAAATCAGTTGGCGGACATTTTCACTAAACATATAGCTAGAGAGAAATTTAACTTTATTAGATCTAAACTACTCATAACTACTTTGAATGAATCTGATATGCCTTATAACTAGTTTTCATCTATCCTATATTCTTTACCTATGTTTTGATTACCATTGCTTGCTAATATGCAAAAAATCAGTTTTCATGTTCATTTTCCTTATTTTTCTATTTTTTTTGGGTATTTTTTGCAAACGCCTATTTTATCACAAGATAGTACCCAATGATGAGTGATATGTGCCTAAGTATGTTTAAAATGCATAATATACTTGAAAATAAATTTAATTATAAGTCTAATGGATAGAAATTAGAATTTTTAAGTTTTAGGTTAGGTTGACCATCGATCGAGTGCCAACTCGACCGATCAAAGGCCAAGAGCTTTTTTAAAGAGCCTATCGGTCGAGTTTTTGAGTCACAGAACTCGACCGATGGATGGGCTGGAGAAAACTTAAGATAGGTTCGAAAGACTATTCTCCCTCTCAACTAGAGAAAAGTTGACCGATCCAGCCTCAAGCTCCCTCAAGCTCTCAACCCTAGCCCTGACCTTCCTCTCCCTGGCCCTAGTTCGACCTAGATTGACCTCCCTTGACCTTCTAACCTAGGTCTATGGACGAGTTTTAGTGGGGTTCTTTAGCTTTTGCTATCTCCTTCCTCTCATTTTCATCTCCATGGCATCCAATAGGAGGAAGAGGGCCACCCCAACTAATGCACCTTCATCTTTATCCAACTCAAGCTTGATTTCCTTTGATAACACATTCTTCATCTCAAATGAGGCTCTAAATAGGTACAAGGAGCTCCTTCCTAAGAACCCTTCTCCTTTTCGTGCCCTATTTGAGCCAAGACCACTAAGACAAGAGGTCATAGATCAAGTAGCAGAGTTGCTATACGACCACCATCTCTCAGCCTTGAGTGTTGAACACACATGCTATAACAATTCCACCACAATCACCAAAGCCGTTCATGAATTCTACACAAATTTGCGTTGGAATTACCACACCCTCATACCCCCGCCTAATACTCAAGTAGTCCTCACATCTATGATAGCCGGGAAGAAATTCCAAGTCTCTGAGGATACTCTGAAAATCTTCTTTTCGGGTAAAAAAGTGACTACACCTGGCGTAAGGACTATCCAAAGTATTTTGACCTAGTTGAGTTCGAGGCCTTCTACAAGAAATATGCTCTTACTCTCCCTGATATTCATAAGTTCTTAAAGAAGCCTCAATTCCCATATAGGAATAAGTGCACCCTTTCCTCCTCTGCCTTGGACCTCAAGAAATGCATCCTTACCCTAGTTGTTAACTACAATATTCATCCAAAGAAGAATTAGAATGAGATTATAGAAAACACTGTGGTAATCATGTATTGTCTCTTAAAGAACATTAGAGTCAAGTGGGCGAGATATGTTCTTCATCATATGACCTACTTCGACTCTGGTAAGAACACCTGTGGCATCCACCCATCCTACCTAGCCCTGATCAGTGGTCTATTCCAGCTTGCCACTAACAAATCTCTTTTCCATGACCTACACTACAAACCTACCCAAAAAGAAGTTTGCATCAGTGAGACCACTCTTCAAAAGTCAGTGTCTATCCTATCCTCCACCACACCTGGTGCCTCTACCTCTGCCTCTACCTGAGCACCTCCACCACCTCAGCCTACCTGACCTGCCCGTGCCTCATTCCATGTATCTAACGAAACCTTTATGGGATACATGATGCATCAATAGGCATACAATGTTCACGTTCAGGAGAACCTACATCAAGACCTATGTTCCATCATGTCCAACATGA
Organism: Alisma plantago-aquatica; assembly: GCA_963693085.1. Lineage (NCBI taxonomy): Eukaryota > Viridiplantae > Streptophyta > Magnoliopsida > Alismatales > Alismataceae > Alisma > Alisma plantago-aquatica. The sequence continues at coordinate 74,255,059 of OY856415.1, forward strand.
ACATGTCCTATGCACACCCCTACCCTACCTACTTGCCCTACCCAGGAGGTGACTATGCATCCTATGCATATGGTCACTTTTACCCTACCCCTCCACCTACATCTTCCATTTCTACACGCTTTGCTGATGTTGGATCTACCCCTGGTGTGCTACCTTTAACAGATGCCCCCTTAGCCACTCTACTTGCTAGTCTCAGTAGTTCTGCTCCTTCCTTCCCACAAGACAATGAGCTCCTTGCTCTTGGTATGTTTTGGGATGAGTAGAATGCACATTGGTCTGGTCAAGGTTTTGGTTTTCTTACAGATGAGGAGATGCCAAACCAGGCTGATGAGGAGGCTGCTACGGCTGATGATGACGGTGAGACTTCTGATGATGGCTCTGATGGCTTTACTGGTGCCTCCGGTGATGAAGGCAATGTTGTTCTCTCTACTGCACCTTCAGACGGAGATGATGACTATGATCCTGGTGCTTTTGATAATGATGATGATGATGCCGTGGACATAAATATCTTATATGTTTAGTTGTTCTAGTTTTTAGTCAAGTTGCTGATCATATATATCTTTCTAGGCTATTTTGCATTACAAACATCTAGGCACATGTTCTGATATGTACTATTTTATCATCTAGCTTTCATCGTTTTGGCTTGTAGTTGTTTTCTAAGAACATGCTTTCTGAGTTGTAATCTTAATCCTTTGTACACTTACTCTATAATTTACTTAATCTCATGAGTTGGTGCCATGCTTTACCATATTTTGGTTATGACTTAGATTGTTTGTTTCTCTCATCTCTTTTTGGTGTATGCTTTGAGATTGCATGTTGTGCATGTATGCTTGGTTGTTCTTGGAGAAGACCTATATCTGTTCTCTTCTACCTCCCTTCCTTTTTGATAATGTAAAAGGAGGGAGTGAAGTTCAATGTTTTGAAGCTCAACCATATTTCTTTTATTGCCTATGTGATCCTTTTCTTGTTCATTATATGCTTTATCATGTGACTCGCTAAAGGACCATATGGTATATATATGTCATGTTTCTTTGTGTAGATAGACTAACTATGCATGAAATAGTAAGCATAGATTGAGGGGGAGAAAACCATGTTGTTCAAATTTTGAATCCCCTTGAAATTCACTAGACAAAGGTATAACTTCAATATCCTTTTCAATATGATTGAGGAATGGTTTGTCATTGTCAAAAATGGGGAGAATGTTGACTTGAGAGTTATCCATTGCCCATATTTTGATAATGACTTAACCATTCCATTTCTAAGTATCTAATATGTTTGTTCAAGGTTAATTTCGAGCTTTAGGTACATGAAAAGGATCAAATAATACATGCCCCAGCTTGTTCAAGTTCAAGTCAAAAGCAATGCAAGTGTGCGTTTTGGGAAATCACTCCAGATGACCTTAGATGATTTTTGTAATCACTTGTATTGATGATATGACTTGTAATTAATATGTCAAAAATTAGGGACACTTATTTCCAAGATTTATTCACTCAAATGTCAATTTAGAAAGTTTGTCACATTCTGTTTACCGGTCGAGTTGGAAACTCGACCGATCCAGTGATGGATTTTCTGGAGAGATCAATCGATCGAGTTGCACACTCATAGAACTTGACCGACTGACTCATTCAGAAAAACTAATTTTAGCTCATCGATCGAGTTTCCTAGAACAAACTCGATCGAATGTTTGAAAATTGGCTTTGTCATTTAGTGGATCAGTCAAGTTACCTTTATTAGAACTCGAAAGAATCTACTGTATGGAACACATAAAAAACGTGATAATAACTATTGGTGAGTTGTTTTGAGTGATAATAGATCCATTGCAACTTGGAAAATGGCTATATTTTTCCCTTAAGTGATCCCACACTTAAGGGAACATCCCCAACTATAAATAGGACCCCTTGGAGTTCGTTCTAAGTTTTCTCATTCATGCTATTCTAAGTCCTTGCTATAGTTGAGTGTGTTGCAACTTCTTGACCCCCTTTATCTCTCTAGTTTACACTTCATTTTGTGATTATGAGTGAGATATGCCAATTGTAAAGAGCTACTTTCTTGTGCTTTTAAATCTCTCATTCCATTCCATCTTCCCTATCCCTTTCCTCAACGAAGCAAATGTGAAGCAAGGTACTCTGAGTGAAGGTGGAGCTATTGCTGTTCTTCTTCAAGGTTGAAGAAGAGGTGAATATCTTCTCTAGGTGAAGGAGAAGGCAATGGTTGAAAATACAAGAAGAGTGGGTAATCCCTTGAAGGATGAAGACTTGTGCTGGAGTAGGTAAGTCCTTGGAAGAAGGCGGAAGACTCTTGCAAAGTGGGTAAGTCCTTGGTAAGGTGGAAGACTCTTTGTATTGGATAGGAAGTCCTTTGGTGATCTTATGTTGTAACTCTTATTGGTGAATATATAGAGGACAACACTTGTAAAGTCCTAGAGCTTGACCTCTCTAGGTAGTGGACTAACTCTCTCCTAGTTTGGAGAGTGGAACCACTCTAAACGACCTTCTCAAGTGCTTGTTCCATTTTCTCTCATCCTTGCTATGCTTGTTAGTTAGGACTTCAAATTGCACTTAAGCTATTGGTTTTGATTAATATAATTTGAAGATCTAATCTATCTTATGAGAATTTTTGAAGCTATATTCACCCCCTATGGAGCCCTAGATCCAACAGAGGGTAGTTCCTTTTCTAGTGTCCAAGCTGGTGATAGTGGTGGCTCTTCCCTTTCTTATTCACTTCTCCCTTAGCTTTCAGTGCAGAAGACTTTGATTTCTAGCTAGATTTAGAACTCTTTTTAGCTTTACATTTTCCCTTGGACTTTCCTTTGCCTCTAGTGACCACCATCAAATATTTAGGTTTGTCCTTCTTCATTAATGCTTCAGTTGTCCTCAACATGGCAAGTAATTTTGACAACAATTTGTCAAAATTGTTCATGTTGTAGTTCATGACAAACTGGCTGTATGATTCTGATAGTAACTATAGAATCACATCTGTGGCCGATTCTTGGCCTAAGGGAAATCCCAGCCTAGCAAGGTTCTCCACATACTCAATTAACTTGAGTGTATGGGGACAAAAGAAAATTTTGTAATTTTTGTTAAATCACTTTTGATTTGATTTGATAACATTAATGATATTAATTAGACCTTTAATTAATTATTACTCTCACTATTTTGTTCATATTGAAAACCCTAACTATCAACGTTGAATATTTTAATGAACAATCTTCTAGTGAGTCAATATCCAAAATAGTTAAGTTATTTCCCGACCAACACTGGCGCTCAGAACTAATCATTAAGGTAGACAACATTTGCCAATTGCATCTCTTGCAATTCATGGATAGATGGTATGCACAACTCCTTGCCATTTTCCATCTGTATCCTTCTTAGCATTTAATCCTATTAAGGTCACCTATTTAATCCTGATCCATAAGTCAACACGATAGAATATGCACCTTGCTGAGGCAGACCCACATATCTTCCATCACACTTCCACAAAATAGACGGTGCACCATGCCAAGGCATGCCCACATTTATATGATCAATATTTTCATGTGTTTCACTTATGGAAAGCATCTTAGACTTAATATTCATTGAGGTATTTATATATAAATTCATATAGATATTCAGTCACCACATACTTATAATAATCATCATATACATGCTAACCACAAAAGAAAACATGCAACCATAAAACATACGAGCGATGATTATGGCCATACTTTTGGAATTCTTTGGAGCCACAAAGAACTTCTACCACCTAAGGTCATACATCTCATGTAGAAATATGTTCTTGGAAATATGCTATTGGAACAACCTGACCAATCGGTTGGACCCTCCAGTTGATCGTATAGACTTCTCAATTGGACTATTGGTTTCCATTGGTCATTCAACTAGCTTTGGATCATGGTGTGGACTGGACTCCTCCAGTCAACCAGTTGGGCCTCCATTCGATTTATTAACTCCCCTTGTTGTCTAGCCTCCTTGGTTCTCCAATTGATTGACTCAACTTCTCAGTTGGTCGACTCTCTTGGTGCGCAACGTCTTCTCTTTCTCAAACTAGAAATAAAACTATCCTATTCTTATTACCTTATTGCATTGTAAAAGAGAAATCTCAAGTTACATTTCTATGGGAGTACAAGAAGGAAATCATTAATTTACATTTGGAAAGGAGAGAGGCTTGGTATACAAACCAAGAAATAGCAGGAAAGGAACCAAACAACCAATCATGTAAATCCGTATGGGTTTCAGCCATAACCACACATTCATCTACCATAAAAATGATTTTAGGGTGACATGTATAAATTGTATATGTATTTATATTGGGATCTTATGTGGTATTCAATTGGATATGTGCATTAATCAATTTTAATATTCAAATCATATACAACAAAATAAATCTGATCATATTGATTTAAATCCTAATAAACTATAGATTGACGTGACTCTGATACCACTGCTGGATTACGGGACAACGAATAAGATAGAGGAAACAAAGAAAATTATGCCCAAATCCCAAACTAGTAGATCGTGTAAACAAGGGTGTATCTAGGAAAAGGGTTTGTAAGGTATATACCTTGTCTTGGAGCAAGTCCAGTGACAATCCTCAAATGTCTCATGCTTCTTTTTCAATTAGCACTCGAACATTCATCAACAACTACCTCTTGGTGCAACACCACTAATGGTGATTGATTGTGTTCTCCTATGTGATGGAGGTGACCTCCACACCTCTAAATAGTCTACATGGACCACCAGAAACTCCTCTTCGTGCTTCCTAGAGCCAACGGGAAGGAGTTGCCCCTTGGATCTCTACGTGCTAGCACTAACTTGTTCTCCCTTGTTGTCTCTCCCTTTTATGGGTAAGAGTTGCTTGGGCTGTCAAGTTTTGTGAGGACAACATCTGTCAGTATTAGTTGTGTCTTTTAAAAGTCTTGAATACCCCTCTATTTATAGGAGGGATAGGGTCAACATTTCCAAATCAACTGGGACTCAAAAAGACTGATTTTCATGAATCAATCGGTTCACATTTAAATTGGTCAATTCACATGTGAATAGGTCTACTCAACACTTGAATTAGTCAATTCACTATTTTACCTGTTCACAAACATATGGTTTTCAATGTGACTATTAATGCACAACATGACATCAACATTAATCCATGATCCGGTTTTACTGATCGCTCAACCAATCAATTGACATTCTGAACTGGTCAATTCACATATGAACCGGTTGGTTCATATTATGAACCATTCGATTGACATTATAGTTCAAGCAATGCTTATACAATCTAGTTTAAATTGACTCGACACTTGAGTTAGTTGACTAACACTTGATTCGGTTGACTGACAATCCCAATCAGCCAATTTTCAGCAATGTTATTTAAATTGAATACCTAAATACTATAGTAACTCAAGTTAAACATTATTAAAGAGTAAACTCCTATTCTGGGTGCATCCCATGCGGGTGACCCTATAGGTCCCAACTTACGTTGGTAGTGAATGTATATAAATAATTTATGACATCAAAAGCAATGAGCAGTATCTAGAAACACATCATTGCAACCCAAGTAATAGAAAATTTGGAGAACAACTACAATCTACAATCCATGATTAGTGTTACTGTGATCATATAGATCCTTTTCATCTAATATATATAGTTCCTTTTCATCTAATATCCAGATTAAACTTGAGGCATGAAATCTTCATCCTCTTAATGTTCAATCCATGTTCCTTGAGCTAGAACAGTCCGTATGAGATGCATGTGAGCTCACATATCACATATTGAGTCACATGAGTATGGCCATATGTTTCTCGATCTCGCTTATGAAGTGGCTAATATATCAAAATCCCATAGGAGGGAAAAATCTCATATACATCACTCACAATCAATACCCATGTATCCTAACATACCCGAGAATCACCTTTATGACAATTCAAGGTCACATTGGATGGTGTTAAAATACATTGAATGACATGTGATGAGTGTAGTGATTTCAGGTCTAAGAAACACAATCACCACTATCACTATGAGAGCTGATTCTGACTACCATTCCATGGTCTCCATATATCACTCTCAATGTGGGTCTTTCTGGTACACCATTCTCCAATATGTACCAATGTGTCAGACTTTATTAATAAATACACTAGTTGTTACTGAAAGACCATTATCAATTAGAGGAGATGTGAAGCACCACGAAGGAAACTATAATGAGAGGGGTGTAATCAACCAATGAGCCAATTTTCTAAGGAATATGTTTTATAGAACAAATATGTACAAATATCACACCCAAGTTAGATCAGTGGGAAACCTATTAAAGTCATTGCATATTATAATTTTCAATCAATTACATCAAGAAGAAAGGTACATGGACAACAAGTTGTCCCATCAATTATTTTTGAATAGAAAAATAGATCCTTCAAAACGCTACATCTTTAAACTTGGGGGTCATAATGTTGCTAAGGTGCACAATCTCTGGTGCTTAGAAACCAAAAGCGTCTAACTCACAAAATAAAAAATACAATCAATACATATTTAATAAAAAAGATAGATTTAGTAATCAAAATAGTTCATCTCTAAGTCAATAAAAAAGGTTAGAGTGAAGGATGATGGGAATATTAAAAGGCTATAAGACTCCACATGCTAGAGTCTATATCATAAATGCTTAAAAGTTTGATTGCAAAATCATGACTATGTGATGCAGGGGTTTTAAGTCATTTTTATAGACTGGTTTTGCATACGTTTTATGTGTATTTTGATCATATTTGTGATTAATATCACATGATTCACTACCTTTAGTCTACAATCTCATTTTGCATCAAATTTACCTTGTTTCATCTTATTCTGTATAAAAGATCATATTTGTTGGATTTGATTGGTGTTCTTCTCTTCATTTCAGACAATTCAGATATCTGAATACGTCGATACCATCAACGGATGGTCCATACCATCGACCTGGTCACAGTGCTTTCCGGAGAAGAGCAACCAGAAGTCAATACCATCAATGGGAGTGTCGATGGTATCGAGAGAGCGTCAGCGAGCCAGATTTCTAGATGTCGATACTATCGACCTCGCCTCAGCAAAATCAGCTTTAGCATCAGATTCTAGAGAAAAGCGACGTCTAAGACGTCGATGCCATCGACACATAGTCGATGGTATCGAGGCAACATCAGAGAGAACCCCAAGAATCGTGCAAGCGTCGGTGACTCATGCAAGTCAATACCATCGACCCACGTCGATGGTATCGACGCCGTCCGATCAGGTTTTGCTAAAGATCGTGTCTAATCATATGGTGGTGATCTTTGGGTGACCAAAAGTGGTGCATATATCTAATTACGATGGCCCTAAGCAATCTATCACGTCCAAAGCATTGCACAAGTCTCAAGGAGGAGAAGGAGAGAAGAACGGAGCCTAGAGCCACACCCCGATCATTTCGAGAGCTGCGGAAGGAGTTTCCCACTACCGAAAGGCTATAGATCACTCATCATACGCCGGGGATGCCCAGATCTCCTCCATTCAAGGGTTTACATTGCATCTATTCACGTTTCCATATGTTTTCCCTTTCTCTCATCATGTCTTTCATTGAGATGAACATGCGGGGCTAATCCCCTTTATCTTTAGGATTGAGAGTAGCCCGGGTGATCGTTGTATGACAGGTTTGACATAGTTATCATATTTTGTCTCTAAAATACGTGGTATGATTTTGTTTTCTCCATTATATCATTATGATTGATCACCCTAATGATAATCTAATACCTTTAATTACTTTGAAAGAAGAATTAATGGTTGAAAAGAGACGAGTATCACATTAACTAATAAATCCTTTGAACAAGGCAATGTACAATTAATGGTGGAAACCCAGAGTGTGATCTTCATGCACCTAATTTAGGGTATATGTTACTACTACCATGGAACCGACCTAGATTTAGGTAGTGAATTGTATCGCGATAGCAAACAATTCGGACTACAAGCCACTACCTGGAATAGGAGACAAATTAGGTTAATTGTGTAGGAATTAGTACAACGAGAACCTGCGGTGAAACCACAATCCTAAAGATTCCATCTTTAATTGATTAAACCAACCATTTAATCGATTATTTTGCTTTCTTTTATTTTTCTTTTCTTTTTCAATCAACTCTCAAACCATTTTAATCGGTCTAGCTAATTGCGAATAGTTAGTAGTAGTCTACCAAAAATCCATTCCCTGAGTTCGACTTAGGCCTCACAAAGGCCAATATTATATTGGCGCATGTACTTGCGTTATACGCACGGTAAATTTGTGTCAAGTTTTTGGCACCGTTGCCGGATAACGACAATTTTTGACACTACGAGGGCTGCAAGCGGCCACTCTAGGCCACATTGTTTTTTAAAATTTTAAAATTTAGAAATTAATCATCTATCTTTTATAATCCGTAATCGTATAGAACTGTGTCTAATTAAATTTATTACTATGCAGGTACTAGTGCATGGTGAGTACACGTAGCAAAGACTACTCACAGTCATCGCCAGAGGTCCCATTTTTGGGATCAGACTATGAGGAGAATGACACCCAAAATCAACTCGAGAATGAGAATTCAGATTCTGAACCCGAAGTAATGGCTGAGGAACAAACAATTTGGGAGAAAATCAAGGCGTCGTCCTCTTCTGCATCTAAGGGGCCAATTAAGAAGTAGGCCATCAACATTCCTAACTACAAAATTGACCCAGGCCTATTCAATTTGGTAAAATCTAATGCATTCCATGGGCTGAAGAATGAAGATACGGTGACCCACATCAGCACGTTCGTGGAAAACTGTGATATGATAAAGATTGACAGGTTCCCGCAAGAGACACTCTACCTAAAACTTTTTCCTAGTTCTTTAGCAGGCAATGCGTGGGAATGGATGCACAATCTGGATGATGAGTATGTTGAATCTTGGGATCACATGGTTGAGGTGTTCTTTGAGAGGTTCTTTTCGCATGAAAAGATGAACGATCTAGTGAGGAAGATACACAACTTCAGCCAGCGAGCCGGTGAAACTTATTCTCAAACTTGGGAGTGCTTCCAGATAATGCTGAGGAAGTGTCCACATCACGACTTAGACAAGGAGAAGCAAGCTAAAATTTTCTACTTTGCCCTAAATGAACATGATAGGAGCAATTTGGACTTAGCAAATTCTGGTTTCTTTTTGAACAACACAGGCACAAGGTGCTGGGAGATTCTAAGGAACATGTCCAAAAAGTAGTCTTGGGGTGAAAGAGATGCACCCGAGCAGGTCGGCGTGACACATGAAGCAAAGGCCATCAAAGTGCTTAATGACAAGATGGATCTTATAGCCAAGAAGCTCCTAGAGAAAGAGGACAATGGGTCTGATGATGAAGCACATGCAAAATATATGCATCAACATGGATATAGAAATAATAATTATGATTGGAGGAAGGAACAAAATTTTTAGAAGCCACAACCTACCCTAGAGGAAAAGAATAATGAATTGCTTAGTCAGGTGGTGAAGCAAAATCAGAAATTGATGGGCTCACTCGCCAAGACAGTACAGTCACACAGTGAGTACTTGAACCAGTTTGGGCAGTAGATACAGAGCCATGGTGCACAATTGAGGATGCTAGAGATGTCCATAACCCAAATTGCAACTGAGGTGACTTCCATGAAGCAAATCATTCAACAAAAACCATATGGGAATGCAGAGGATGCTCAAGTACATCATCAAGTGAAGTATATATCTGTGATTAAGGAGATAGAGCCCCCGATGGGGGAGGTCCATGAGAAGGGAAAAATGCATTTTGAAACGGAGACGAAACCCAGTCTGCCATACCCTCATAACTTATATGGACTACCAGGAGGATGTCGCCCATTTAGCAAATCCCTCCAAGAACCCATCACAGCCGTGCCCACACCTAGGCAAGAGGAGCAAGTGAAGGCCATACTTTGCAGTGGAGCTACTACCACCAAGAAGGATGAGCAGCCACGAGCCACACCAACCGTAAATGACATGCCAAAGCCTACGCCAGAGGGTGACATTGAAGCATTCTTAGGGGAGGAGACCCCAAATAGCCCATATGTGCCACCGCACAAGTGCATAAAGGAGCCAAGCGTGTCATTCTCAGATAGTCTAAAGCTGAGGAAAGAGCAAAGGCACTTCAAGAAATTTCTTGAGATCTTCTGAAAGCTCCACATTAACATTCCATTGGTGGAGGCTATAGAGAAAATTCCTTCATATGGAAGATTCATGAAAGACATCATCAACAATAAACGGCAGATAAAAGATACAAATGCTGTGTGTGTTGATGAAATAGTGAGTTCTATAATCCAAGGAAGGCTTCCAAAGAAGAGGAAAGAACCAGGATGTTTCTACATCCCATGTCCCATAGGTGGCCAAAATTTTTCACAAGCATAGTGTGACTCAGGGGCAAGCATTAATCTTATGCCACTTGCCACTTTTCAAAAGCTGGGATTGAAGAAACCAACACAAACTTCCATGACAATTGAGTTGGCGGATGGATCCATTGTAAGGCCACATGGTATATGTGAGGATGTGCTAGTCAAGGTTGAAAAATTCATCTTCCCTGTTGACTTTGTGGTCATGGACATAGATGAGATGGAAGGAGGTGAGATGTTATTGGGAAGGCCGTTCCAAGCTACGACTGATGTAATCACTGCCATTGGACAAGGTTACTTACACTTGGGATTGGTGATGATATAGTTGAATTCAAATTGCCAAATGAATCATTAGAGACATCCCTTGACAAACCAGGTTAAAGGTATCCTTATGTCAAGCCTAGGACATTAAACAAGGGCGCTTGTTGGGAGGCAACCCAACTTTAGGTTTATTTTATGTTTGGTTATGATCTGTTATGTTGATGTACTTAGTTTTTGCTTAGGTTTTGATAATTTTTGTAAACATGGTACCCTAACTCATGTTTTGAAGTGTGCAATACTGTTTAAAATTCAATACCATCGACCACAATGTTGATGGTAGAGACGTAGGTGTAGGCAAGTGGCTACAGAAAATTTTCTGAGTCGATACCATTGACGGCCTCGTCAATGGTATCGACCTACCATCAGCGACATCAGAAAAAAAGAGAGTGCCGGGTCAATAGTATCGACCAGGAAGTCGATGCTCGTGAGATCCCTGAAGATTTTCAGAGAAATCCAACTCAGTAAAGTCGATACCATCGACATCCCTGTTGATGGTATCGACATGGCAGTAGTGAGGAAGCGATACCCGAGCCTCACGTGGGTAATTGAAACAGAAAGTGTTGATACCATCGACACCCCATCGATGGTATCGATGGAGTGACAGTGGCATCGATTTTAGTTATAAAAGGAGGGATAGTTTCTCGTTTCTACTCACACCTTCAGAGAAAATCCCCTCAACTCTTGTGCTGAGTATTACAGAGCAACAGGAGACCTTCATCGAGCTCCATTCTTCTATCTCTTTTCTTTCATCATGGTGAGGAATGTCGGTTCATCCTCTTCGCAGGTTGCTCCCATGGAGATTGACACATTCATTCCACCACCGATGCTCCCATATGATCCAAACTTTCAGGGGCAATATCCATCTTGGGATCCCACCACCCCACAGTACCCACCACCTGAGCAGTAAATGGTATCACTGTTCCATCTGCTGAGATTGCTTTTGACTATGAGGCCATAGTCGAATTCAAGCTTGGGGGGGAGATGGAACATTTTCTATCTTTTATTTCCTTTTCTTTTATTTTAGCAATTTTCGTAGTTTTTATGATCCACATGCTATCTAGTGTATCTGTGGATGTCTAATGTTAATGTGTCATCTCAATGTTTTTCACATGGGAGTTATGGGTGCCATTATCTAAAATTGGAGTATAATTGCATTTTTTTTCAAGAATTTGCAAGTTGAATTTGTTTGAACTTGAGCACTTAACCCATGAAAATAATTGGGTTTGTCAACTTTAAAACATAAGATCATAATTCTACATCCTTATGATTCAAGAAATGTGGATGGACATGGATGTTGAGCCTAAACTGACCAAACAGTAATGTGACTTTAATCGAAAGTGAGAGAGAGAAACCCTTTGATTTATTGTTACACAGGTCAGTAAATAGGGACATATAATCTATTCCGATGGTTCTGTACATTAGTCTTGTGATCTATCCATTTCATTTCATTCAATATCCACCATAAGAACTGGAAGCAATTATAGTTTTTCATCTCTTGATTGCATGACATGTAGATAGGATTTCATTGTAGCTAGATTTTGCATCTCTGCATTCACACATTCTCAAGTGCATGTCATTATAGTTGCATTTTGCATATTCTAGAGCATATAGGACTTTTTGTACCTTATTTCTTTTGGAAAATAAGAAAAGTAGGAAAATTGTTCTATACCCTCTAAAAAGTAATTTGTAAGGAATCAATGATGTTGGCTAAGTGGAAATAAGCCCGAGATTTTTTTTGTGAATTTTCTTCAAGTCAATTGAAAAATGAGGGCTTGAAAAAAAGAGAAAAAGAGAAATGTAAGTGAAAAAAGAGAGAGGGAGAAAAGAACTTGTTTCACCTGCATGTATACATAAAGAAAAAAGGAATAAGCACATAATGTAGTTTTAGTAGTCATTCCATCTCATCTTGAGATGGAATGATAGTGCATGCATCATTCTACCTAAAATTTAGGCATTAGGTCATTTTCATATGTATATGCATCATTTAGGTCATTTTGCTGATTTTGCATGATAAAACTATTTGGTGCTTCTCTTTATTCCACAACTGCCCATTTCATCCACCCGTTGCTCAAAATGGTAGGCCATCCATGATTATCTCCTCATTATTGTATACCAGGAGATCTTCTTCCATATAGATGGTAGTTAAGACTTGAACAATGTAGATAGGTGATAATCGTCGTTTTGCACTATCAATCACTAAGATGGTTAATCCTAGAGTTTAAACCTTTTTTTACTTCTGGTTCTAAAGGTAGTATAAAAGGGTCGATCCCACAGGACAACTTTAGAGATTGTTTCTTTAATCCCAATTATTTTTGAAGAATAATTTTGTTATATTTTTTTTTTTGTATTTTTAGAACATAAAGTAAAAGTCGGGTTTGGGTGTTGGTGATTATACTAAGAATTGAAAAAGCACTAACAAGAATAAGGAAAAAAAGCACAAGGGAAAATTAAACTAATGTTAGCACAAAAAGAACTATATGAATTGAAAAGACTAAGAATTAAAGAAGCAAAGGCAAGCAAGATAGTCGGTGATTGAAATCAAGAGAAAGGAATCGAGGCTCGTAGGGGTTTTCACCACCTTAGCCTAGGTGATAGCAACTAAATCTTAAACGACGATTCGATGAAGGCTTGCGAATTTTAAACTCACAAAAGAGAAACTCCACATGAGCCCATTGGTCTTGGTGCTCATGCTTCCTAGTTTATCATCCTAAGAGACGAAAATCCACGGTCATATCAAAACGTCTATGTAATTGATTTTATTGTTCTAAATCCGGATTTCCATGGTCATATCCATCCAGATTAACAAACGATCCGAAGATCAATCAAGTAAAATCGATTACCATCTAATCGTTCGAAATTAAGTTGCTAAAACCATGGCTAAGGGGTTATTCCCCTTGCCCCGATAAGAAACTACTCACACATGGAGAAATAGGAGACGGAGGAAGAAAGTTCGAAAGCCATAGTCTAGCCCAAAAATCAGGAGATGAGTCCTTATGCTAGAGTCAATGAAATGGCTTAGTCCTTTGTTCCTTGCTCCAGAAATAAAGCGCGGAGAAAAGTAGATTAAGACAAGGACGAGAAGAGGAGACAAGAACAAGATTGGAAGAACGTACTTGAAATAAAACTATTTTATTGCATAAAAAGAGAACGATTACACGATTACTTGCTGCAGAATTCCAAAATACAAGAAGACCAAAAGTGGCCTAAGAGGAGGAAGTGCCCCTCCTTTTATAGTAAAAGGAGGGGGGGGAGAAAGTACATTAGGTTTAGGTCATTGGGTGCTGACGGCTGGGAATTTCTGCAGTCTGTGCGCCGCCAACCGACCGGTTGGAAGGTTCTGGAATATCCAACAGTCAGCCACACGATCGGCTGCTTACCCTAGTTAGGGCGGCGGCGTAAGAGAACAACTGCTGCTTGGTAAGGGCATTAGCTGAGCGGCTGTGGCTGGAGTCGGGCGATCCCAGTCGTCGCTTGGTGAGATCAACGGTCGATGCTTTTGGAGCGAAACGAGCGTTTCATGCAGTCAGACGATCGGTTTGATTCTTTGAAACGATGGGTTGAGTTACCAATCGATCGGCTCATGTCCTGAAACTACAATAAAATGCACATGAATGTAAATTTTGTGATAGAATTAGAAAATATCAATTTGTACAACTTTCATGAGATAATTGGAGGAATTCTAAGTGACAAGTTTAATAATTAGCAGAAAAAGATGTGCTCAAAAGCACACATCAAAATACCGCGGACTTAAAGTTGTGCTTGTCCTCAAGCAATTGAAAAATCAAAAAGATTCCAAGAAATTTGGAATAACAAGTTCATCCTCCCTTGATTAGCAATCTTTCTATCCTTTTCATGGCCAAGCGACCCATCTCCTAGAACCACAAATTGCAAGCACCATGTTTCTCAAGAAAACATTTTTCATAACTTAAAATTTTTGGACTTATACTTTGTAAAGACAGCCTCGATCTAACTTACGATTCGACATTCATCATTTTCATTTTTTTTGTTTTTTTCTTTCTTGTTTGCACGGGATAAAGAATTTGAGGTGTGATGGAAGAAATCCCTCCTCTATTCGACTTGGGATATTATTTCATGGACTTGTGATTACATTGACCACAATTTTTTTTGTGTGCCCTTTTTGGCATCTTTTGATGGTACGCCCCATTGTGGGGTATGGAAGAAGGGCATGCCACCCTGGACTTAGGGTTTGGCGTGCAATTTATTTTTCCCGTGCAACAAAAAACTTTTTTTTTTGAATAAATGTCGGTGCATAAGACAGAAAAGACATGTAGCTACATTATATAAGAGAAAAAACAATTAAGTTAATCTAATGCTAAAATTAAGAAAATCTACATTTGATTCTATTTGATCCTCTAAGGCTTGCCATTGTTTCCAAAAATTGCTATCATGATCATAGGGAACTTGTTATTGCAAAGTTTATTGAAATAAACATGATAATGCAATTGATTTTTGAAGATGAATAACAACATTTGGCCAGCTAGATAAAGGCCTTATGTTTGAAAGAAAACAAAGCAAAACAAATAAAAATGCAGAAAGTAAATTTTTTTAAAAAGGGAAGATAAAAGGGTGGATCACGTACCACCCACCCCCACCCCGGACTTAGAATTTTTGCTTGGCCCGAGCAAACTCTAAGAGCGAGATGGAGGGAAGATTTAATGCGGTGGAGGGTGCTGTTGGTGGGAGGAGTAGTAATTTGCCCAATAAGAAGAATCAGGGCCTGGATAACTCTGGTATGATCCATACTCGTCATAAGATGGTCGACTAGGGGCATAGTGGCCACAATCCACATGCCAAGACTCCTGCGAATGCTGCATCAAGTATATGTGATTGAGCTGGTGGCCCTGTCTCTCCTGCTCCTGCTGTATCTCATCCAGCTGAGTCTGGATCTCGTAGAAGCCATAAGGACCGAAATCATCATCTGGTCGCCGCCTGGTGCGTCGTCTGGAAGGTGGCGGTGGTGGTCCAGTGACGTCGTCATGTGCCTCTAGAGAGAGGCTCCTCCTGTGAGGCTGAGGCTCGGGGAAGGTGTCTGGATCTGGATGCTCCAGGCAGAATCTCTGAGTGTCCTTGAACAAAAGGTAATAAACGCCTTCGGTGCCCAAACGGATAAACCGACTGTTTTTCAAGTAGTGGGTGTTGATGAGGTGATTTTTGAGCTCAAGTGGAGGGAAGGCGATGTGGGTGTAGCCTAAAAAGGTGGCGAGTTGGGTTACATAATGGCTAATGCGGAAGGAAGAGGAAGTGGCTCGGCTAGCTTGGGTACCAAAATGCTCAATGATAGCATTTCCCCAGTTGAAAGGTTCTTCATGAATAAGACACCAAAGAGCATAGAGTTCTACCTGCATAATTGCACCTTGAGTACCCTCCCGACTGAAAATGGTGCAAGCCAAAATACGGTGAAGATAACAGAACACTGGGTTGTGAATCTGTGAGGCCTTGGGCCCACTAGGAAGACGGGGAAGAAGCCCGGTGATCTCTGCCCAGAACTTGTCTCTGTCGTAGCTGTCCGGGTAGGAGTCGTGAGACCGCGCCATACACTGATCCAACCAATAGTCTTCCGTGCCGTCGAGGATGAACGAAGTGAGTTGCCTGGCAGAGGACTCCAGATTCTCCCCAAAAATCCGATATTTGCAGCTCGAGTTTCCAAAAGAATTGTGTAACCGACGGAAAGTGCTCATGAACTCGAGGGTGAGATCACAGTAGATCGAGGTGACGTGGTAGGGAAAAACCAGCATGTGGTTCTTGCGGAGGATGTCGTCGACGGCGTCGCGGATGCCCAAAGCATCAAGGGTGGTGCCGCACGCCCAACGAGGAAGAGAGACCCCAATCACGAACATCTCCTCATAACGCTGGCGGTGGTCAGCGCTGGTGAACTGGTCATAGCTACCCGGAATAGGTGCTATCCGGGGTGAACGAGGAGTGGTGGTGTCTGGCTCATTTTCTGCCTTCTGAGTGCCCTCCATCTCACGGAGAAACTCATTTGCCTCGTCAATATCTCGAAGCATCTCCTCGGCTAGCTCGGGAGAAGACTCACCCGTAGGGGAGGGTGTGCGGAATCGGATTCCGGGATGCGAAACGGACCGGCGAGGAGCTTCGGTAGAAGAGGATGCAGGGGCCTTGCCCTTGCCCTTGCCCTTGCGGAAACGACTGAACATCACTACTGGTGGGGCCAAACGGTCGTTTGAACTGCCAAACGCTCGGCTGGGATGCTGAGCTGATCGGCTCGCAGTCTGAGACGGGCGGCTGGATCAGCAGATGCAACTGCCAATCGGTCGTTCGGCTGGAACAAACTAGTGCCAGCCGCTCGGCTGAGCTATCAATCGGGCCGCTGGCTCGAGCATGAAACTGAGGAGGCGCAACAGGTTCCGAGGAATAACGACGTCAGTCGGCGAGACAAATGGCGCTCGACCCAGTCGGACGGCTGCAAGGCGGGCGGTGATCCAGTCGGACGGATGCAGAGCGGGGCGATCGGCTGGCTGAGCGAGGCCAGTCGGTGGATGAGGTCAGGTGGGCGGCTCGTTCGGCGAGGCGGCCGGTCGATCGCAGAGGTCAGGAGCGGAAGGAACCAGCGCTCGGTCGAGAGAAAGCGAAAAGGGAGCGGCACGGCTGGCTGAGCAAGGCCGGTCGGTCGTTGAGGCGGCGGTGGAGATCCAGACAGCCGGCTGACCGGTGAGGTCGGTCGGTCGGAAAACCAAGCGGGCGGCTCGGTGAGCGAGCGGGCGGCTGGCGCAAGCGAGGAGCGGAAGAAACCAACGCTCGATTCGAGAGAATGGGAGTGGCGCGGCTAGGGTTTGCGAGAGGGAAGAAAAACCCGTGCGTCAGTTGCTTAAATAGAACAGACGACCATTTACCCGATCGGTCGGATTGCCGAACCGATCGGATGGAGTGCCAGGGCCAAAAAAAGGACAAAGACTAAGCTAGAATGAGCCGAGCGTCTGGGACCACCGAAACGATCGGCTTGTGCTCAAAACGGTCGTCTGGATCTGTTAGCCGATCGGGTCGTATGAAAGAAACCAAAGAAAACAAAACGAGACAGAAGGAATAAAAACAAGGAAGCAAACAAGAAGGGAAGATAGTGTTTGGCTGCCTCCAAACTAGCTCCTTATTTTACGTCGTGGCTCGACCAACCAGATTAATTGGAATCCGGGGAAGGTGAAGGGTCAGTGAGGTTCAGATCCTGCAAAGGGGGGAACTTAGTTGAGTCAGAAGTGAGAACATCTTCGGTAGTGATATATCTTTTGAGACGATGCCCATTGACTTTAAATTCGCCCAGAATTTTATCCCAAAGGAGAAAAGCACCATGTGGATAAGCACACTTGACAATGTAAGGGCCGTACCATCGCGACTTGAGTTTCCCAGGAAAAAGTCGTAATCTAGAATTAAAAACTAGGACTTGATCCCCTTCTCTAATGTCTTTGCGCTTGATGTGACCATCATGCCACAATTTAGTTCGGTCCTTGTAGATTCTTGCGTTTTCATAGGCACTCATCCTAAGTTCATCAAGTTCATGCATTTGGAGAAAACGTTTCTCTCCAGCCATGGAAAGATCAAAATTCAAACTTTTTATGGCCCAGCTTGCTTTGTGCTCTAGTTCTATTGGTAAGTGACATGACTTACCGTAGATCAGTCTGAAAGGGGTGGTGCCTATGGGTGTTTTATAGGCAGTGCGATATGCCCACAGGGCGTCATTGATTTTTAACGCCCAATCTTTCCTAGTTCGTCCAACAGTTTTTTCTAAAATGGATTTGATTTGTCTGTTGGATACTTCTACCTGCCCACTGGTCTGAGGGTGGTAAGGAGTGGCAACCTTATGATAAACCCCGTATTTTTTCAAAAGAGCCTCAAAACTTTTCTCCAAAAAATGGGATCCCCCGTCAGAAATGACGGTGCGAGGTACCCCAAATCTAGGAAAAATGACATCTTTAAAAAGTTTCTTAACGGGTTTAGAGTCACAAGTTTTAGTAGGTATTGCTTCAACCCACTTTGACACATAATCGACCGCGACTAAAATGTAAGTAAACCCATAAGAAGAAGGAAATGGGCCCATATAGTCGATCCCCCAAACATCAAAAATCTCTAATTCTTGCCAAGAGGTGAGAGGCATTTGGTCACGTTTGGAAATATTACCCGTCCTTTGACATTGGTCACATGAAAGAACATAATCATATGAGTCTTTGAAGATGGTGGGCCAAAAGAATCCGCATTGTAAGACTTTCCTAGCCGTCTTTTGGGAACTCATGTGACCACCATAGGGGCCAGAGTGACATTGTTCCAAAATGGAAATGCTTTCTTCATGGGACACACAACGAAGATATAGACCATCGGCGCAAAGTCGAAACAAATAGGGTTCATCCCAATAATAGTTTTTAACATCATGTAAAAATTTAGCTTTAGAATGTCCCGTATACTCGGGATGCAATACACCTGCAGCTAAATAGTTTACAAAATCAGCAAACCAAGGAAATTGGGAGTCAAGTTTGAGCAATTGGTCATCGGGTAAGGATTCATTTATTGGAGTTTCATCAAAGGGGCTATAGCTAAGTCTACTCAGGTGGTCAGCCACAACATTTTCAGATCCCTTTTTGTCTAGGATCTCAAGATCGAATTCCTGCAACAACAAAATCCATCTTATGAGTCTAGGCTTGGCATCCTTTTTGGTCATGAGGTAACGAATAGCTGCATGATCAGTGTAAACAACAACTTTCGAACCAACAAGATATGAGCGAAATTTATCGAATGCATAAACAATGGCTAGCATTTCTTTTTCGGTTACTGTGTAATTTCGCTGAGCCTCATCTAAGGTCTTGGATGCATAGTAAATGACATGGTGTTTTTTTTTCAATTCCTTGTCCTAAAATGGCACCTATAGCAAAGTCACTAGCATCACACATGACTTCAAAGGGTAAGGCCCAGTCAGGAGCACGAATGATGGGGGTGGTGGTGAGAGCCTTTTTCAAACATAAGAAGCTCTCCATGCATGCCATATCAAAATGGAAAGGCACCTCCTTTTGAAGAAGATTAGTGAGAGGTTTTGTAATTTTGGAAAAATCACGGATGAATCGCCGATAAAAACCGGCATGTCCTAAGAAGGCTCGGATGTCTTTGACTGAGGTGGGAGGGGGAAGCTTGGTGATGACCTCAATCTTGGCTTGGTCAACTTCAATGCCTTGGTTGCTCACCTTATGGCCCAGAACAATACCCTCTTTGACCATGAAGTGACATTTTTCCCAATTAAGGACTAAATGTGACTCGATGCATCTGTCAAGAACAAGGGAGAGGTTCCCAAGGCAAGAAGTGAAACTATCTCCATAGACAGAGAAATCGTCCATGAACACCTCCATGACAGTCTCAGTTAATCCTGAAAAAATGGCCGACATACATCTTTGAAAGGTGGCTGGTGCATTGCACAAGCCAAAGGGCATTCGTCTAAAAGCGTATGTGCCAAAAGGGCATATGAAGGTGGTTTTCTCTTGGTCTTCTGGATGAATGGGGATTTGGTAAAGACCCGAGTAGCCATCTAAATAACAAAAGTATTGTTGATGAGCTAAACGTTCAAGAACTTGATCAAGGAAGGGAAGAGGGAAGTGGTCTTTCCTAGTTTCTTTGTTGAGTTTCCTGTAGTCAATGAACATCCTCCACCCTGTGACTGTACGGGTGGGGATAAGCTCATTCTTCTCATTCCTAACGACTGTGGTCCCACCCTTTTTGGGGACGACCTGGACCGGGCTGACCCAAGGAGAGTCAGAGATGGGGTAGATGATTCATGCAGTCAAAAGTTTAATCACTTCAATACGGACGACTTCCTTCATGTTTGGGTTGAGTTTCCTTTGTGGGTCTCGGGAAGGTTTACTGTTTTCAATCATTGGGATTTTGTGAATGCAAATGGATTGATCTATCCCAACCAAGTCCGTCATTTTGTACCCTAAGGCTGTTCTCCTTTTCCTAAGTTCTCCCATAAGCATGGTCTCCTGTTCAATGGTAAGATCAGAATTGATAATAACAGGGCATAACTGTTGTTCATCCAAAAACACATACTTCAGACCTATGGGAAGAGTCTTCATTTTTGGGGCCTTAGGTGGTTCAGGTTGTTCTTCTATGGTGGAGATCATCTTAAGGTCTTCAATCTCGGCATTTGGGATTTCCTCAAAGTTATCTAAGTGGATCTTAAGTTGATTTGATGGTTCATTGTCAAAATCACATTCGGCGGGGATGGTGAGAGCAGTACATAGGGGGTCATCAACTAATTCCCATTCTTGCCTTAATTGGTTTAATTCATCAATGCAATCAAGGAGGTAGACTTCTTCCTCAAGGCTAGGTCCCTTCATACTTTCAAACACCCTAAACTCTAGGTTTTGCTTCCCTAGTCTTAACACAATGGTACCAGCCTCAACATCAATTAAGGAACGAGCAGTGGCTAAGAAGGGACGTCCGAAAATGAGGGGATAGCGTAAATCTTCCTTGATATCCATGATCACAAAATCACAAGGGACATAAGCATCATTCCCAACTTTAACCGGAATGTCTTCTATGATCCCCATGGGCTTGGTTGTGGATGAGTCTGCCAGTTGGATGGTCATGGCTGTGGGTAACATATCATTGAATCCCAACCTTTTGCAAAGACTATATGGCATGATGGATATACTAGCTCCTAAATCTGCCAGGCCTTTCCTACAAGCATTGTCACCTAAGTAACATCCTATTCCAAAAGAACCTGGATCCTTATGTTTTTTAGGCATATTACTTAGGATAATGTCATAGGTAGTTCTAGAAAGTTTAACAGTCTCGTATTCTTTTGTAACATACTTCCTAGTCAAGAGGGATTTCATATACTTGGACCAGGCGGGCATGTCAGCCAAAGCATCAAGGAAGGGAATGTCGACATGTATTTGTTTCATAGCTTCCCTAAACTTCATGAAGCGGGCATCAAGTCTTGTTTGTTTGAGGCGGTCTTGATAGGGAGGTCTGGGTTTGTAAACTGGTTCTTCATCTTCCACTTGAGGGGTTTCAGGGGTGGATGGTTTAGGTGTGACTTCGGGTTCGACAACTACCATGTCCTCATCCTCAAATTCTAAAGGTGGGTTTGAAGATTTTTCTGAAGGGGAAGGGGCGTGCACTTTTCCCGAACGGGTAGAGACTACCTTGAGTTGTTCAGGATGTTTGGGGTTGTTTTCAGGTTGTCCTGCAAAAGTCCCGGCATGAGGTTTTTGTTGGGCAAACAAACGGGCTAACTGTGCATCAGTTGCCTTTTGATGGGCTTGAATGGCCACGAGGGTTTGTTCTATGCTTGCCCAGTTGGGATGACTAGGGGTAGGAGGAGGGACGGTGTTTTGGGGGGGTTGAGGTGGGTTGGTATTTTGGGATGGAAGGTTTAGGTTTTGGAATTGCTGGTAGGGTTGTCGATTTTGGTGATTTCCAAAGTTTCTTTGATTGTTATATGGGAATCCAGGTGGTGGTCAGTTGTGACTTTGAGGGTAGGGAGGCCTTTGTTGAAGTTGGGTAGAGTTCTCGGCGCCTGAAGGGTTCCCATACTGAAAACCAGGGTGATTTCAAGGTTGGTTGGGATTGTAGTAACCTTGGCCTGGTATTGTATGGATCGAATTAAGGTCTTCTGGTTGGTGACCTACTTCAGGTTGCGTGGTCATGTTGTAGAGGTATTGACAGTGGAGGGTCGTATGGTCGTATCCTTGGCAAATACCACAAAGGGAATCCATGGCTTTTAGTTGTTGGGGTGACTCCCTAAGGGTGACTAAGGATGACTCTAACTGATCTTGTTTTAAGGCAATTAACTTTAGGCTTTCCGCTATGCTTTGGATATCATTATTAACTTCTGCCTTGGCTACCTTAAGGATTCCTCCAATCCCTCTTCTAGCCCTTGTTTCGGAAGCCCGTTTAACTACCTCCCATGCGCTAGTTAAACTTTGATGCATGAAATTTCTTCCAGATGAGGAGTCAAGAAAAAATTTGGTATCATCATCAACACCACGATAGAAAATCTCTATGAGTTGGGCTTGAGAGATGTCATGGTGGGGACACTTCCTAAGTAAATCCTTGAATCTTTTCCAGGCTTCACCTAAAGTCTCTCCTGGGTCCATAGAAAAGTGAGTTATTTGACCCCTAAGTTCATATGTGAGAGACGGGGGGTAGAATTTTTCAAGGAACTTGCTTTGTAAAACTTCCCAAGTTGTGACATGTTCTTCACTCTCCATGGTGTTGTACCAGCTACTAGCTTGGACGGAGAGGGAATATTTGAACAACCTAAGGCGGATGGCATCTTCAGAGACACCTGGGAGTTTGTTCAAGGAACAAAGGTCAATGAACCTTTGAAGGTGATCTTGGCAACTTTCCCCATTGTTGCCCGAGAAAGGGTTGGCTTGCATCATGGTGATCCATTGTGTTCAGATTTCAAATTGTGGAGCAATAATATCGGGGGGTATGACCGGATGTTGTGCATAGGCCGTTTTAGGAACAGAAAAGTTTTTTAATTGTTTTTGTCTTTCGTCTTCCCTCCTATCGGCTTCTATGGTTTCTTGTTCAGCCCTAAAGGCTGCTCGCAAAGCGGCTTCTCTTTCCGCTTGTTCGGCTTGGATGAGCTCTCTTTGAGCTGCGAGAGCTTGGTCGATTCTACGGGCGACCTTGTCTTCATTCATTGTTGCTAGATTTTGACGGTTTCGACGATGAAAGGTCCTTTCTATTTCCAGATCGAATGGTTGAAAATCGTCGTTCGGGCGTCGCATGCACAAATCAAGCAGTTAATTCGTGTGCATAAAAAACGTACTGCCGGAATGGAAACTCGGCAGAAAGAGGAGTTCACTTCCGGAATGTTACTCGGAAGGCATGAAAAAAGAAAAAAAAGTTTTTCAAAAATTTTTTTGGGGGTTCTAAAAAAAAAAAATCCGTTGTCCCCGGCAACGGCGCCAAATTGATAATCGTCGTTTTGCAATATCAATCACTAAGATGGTTAATCCTAGAGTTTAAACCTTTTTTTACTTCCGGTTCTAAAGGTAGTATAAAAGGGTCGATCCCACAGGACAACTTTAGAGATTGTTTCTTTAATCCGAATTATTTTTGAAGAATAATTTTGTTATATTTTTTTTTTGTATTTTTAGAACATAAAGTAAAAGTCGGGTTTGGGTGTTGGTGATTATACTAAGAATTGCAAAAGCACTAACAAGAATAAGGAAAAAAAGCACAAGGGAAAATTAAACTAATGTTAGCACAAAAAGAACTATATGAATTGAAAAGACTAAGAATTAAAGAAGCAAAGGCAAGCAAGATAGTCAGTGATTGAAATCAAGAGAAAGGAATCGAGGCTCGTAGGGGTTTTCACCACCTTAGCCTAGGTGATAGCAACTAAATCTTAAACGACAATTCGATGAAGGCTTGCGAATTTTAAACTCACAAAAGAGAAACTCCACATGAGCCCATTGGTCTTGGTGCTCATGCTTCCTAGTTTATCATCCTAAGAGACGAAAATCCACGGTCATATCAAAACGTCTATGTAATCGATTTTATTGTTCTAAATCTGGATTTCCATGGTCATATCCATCCGGATTAACAAACGATCCGAAGATCAATCAAGTAAAATCGATTACCATCTAATCGTTTGAAATTAAGTTGCTAAAACCATGGCTAAGGGGTTATTCCCCTTGGCCCGATAAGAAACTACTCACACATGGAGAAATAGGAGACGGAGGAAGAAAGTTCGAAAGCCATAGTCTAGCCCAAAAATCAGGAGATGAGTCCTTATGCTAGAGTCAATGAAATGGCTTAGTCCTTTGTTCCTTGCTCCAGAAATAAAGCGCGGAGAAAAGTAGATTAAGACAAGGACGAGAAGAGGAGACAAGAACAAGATTGGAAGAACATACTTGAAATAAAACTATTTTATTGCATAAAAAGAGAACGATTACACGATTACTTGCTGCAGAATTCCAAAATACAAGAAGACCAAAAGTGGCCTAAGAGGAGGAAGTGCCCCTCCTTTTATAGTAAAAGGAGGGGGGGAGAAAGTACATTAGGTTTAGGTCATTGGGTGCTGACGGCTGGGAATTTCTGCAGTCTGCGCGCCGCCAACCGACCGGTTGGGCAGCCAGCCAATCGGTTGGAAGGTTCTGGAATATCCAACAGTCAGCCACACGATCGGCTGCTTACCCTAGTTAGGGTGGCGGCGTAAGAGAACAACTGCTGCTTGGTAAGGGCATTAGCCGAGCGGTTGTGGCTGGAGTCGGGCGATCCCAGTCGTCGCTTGGTGAGATCAACGGTCGATGCTTTTGGAGCGAAACGAGCGTTTCATGCAGTCAGACGATCGGTTTGATTCTTTGAAACGATCGGTTGAGTTACCAATAGATCGGCTCATGTCCTGAAACTGCAATAAAATGCACATGAATGTAAATTTTGTGATAGAATGAGAAAATATCAATTTGTACAACTTTCATGAGATAATTGGAGGAATTCTAAGTGACAAGTTTAATAATTAGCAGAAAAAGATGTGCTCAAAAGCACGCATCAATAGGAGATCACAAGATGAACTAAGCCTAAATCGGAGGAATTCATTATATCAACTGCTTTATTTGATAGTGTTTGATGATCTTGGGGTGGACATTTCTTATGGATGATCATTGTCACCTCTAGGGTAGTTATCGTTCTGTGGTCAGTGAGGGTCAACATGTGCATGACAGGTGGGAGACATATTGATTTGTCTTTTATGCTAATATGTTCTTTAGTTGACTCTCTAAATTCTATTCTACAATTTTGTGCTCGAGGACGAGCAATGTTCAAGCTTAGGGGAGTTTGATGCAGGGGTTTTGAGTCATTTTTATAGACTGGTTTTGCATATGTTTTATGTGTATTTTGATCATATTTGTGATTAATATCACATGATTCACTACCTGTAGTCTATAATACCATTTTGCATCAAATTTACTTTGTTTCATCTTATTCTGTATAAAAGATCATATATTGGATTTGATTGGTGTTCTTCTCTTCATTTCAGGCAGTTCAGATATCTAAATACGTCGATACCATCGATGGAATGTCGATACCATTGACCTGGTCATAGTGCATTGCCAGAGAAGAGTAACCAGAAGTCGATACCATCGATGGGAGTGTCGATGGTATCGAGAGAGCGTCAGTGAGCCAGATTTCCAGATGTCGATACTATCGACCCAAAGTCGATACTATCGACCTCGCCTCAGCAAAATCAGCTTCAGCGTCAGATTCCATAGAAAAGCAACTTCTAAGGTGTCGATGCCATCGACACACAGTCAATGGTATCGAGGCAACATCAGAGAGAACCCCAAGAATCACGTGCCTCATGCAGGTCGATACCATCGACCCACATCGATGGTATCGACGCCGCCAGATTAGGTTTTGCTAAAGATCGTGTCTAATCATATGGTGGTGATCTTTGGGCGACCGAAAGTGGTTCATATACCTAATTACGGCGGCCCTAAGCAATCTATCATGTCCAAAGCCATTGCACAAGTCTCAAGGAGGAGAAGGAGAGAAGAACGGAGCCCAGAGCCATGCCCCGATCATTCTGAGAGCCACAGAAGGAGTTTCCCACTGCCGAAAGGTTATAGATCGCTCATCCTACACTGGGGATGCCCTGATCTCCTCCGTTTAGGCATTTACATTGCATCTATTCACATTTTCCATATGTTTTCCTTTTCTCTCATCATGTCTTTCATTGAGATGAACATGCGGGGCTAATCCCCTTTATCTTTAGGATCGGAAGTAGCCCAGGTGATCGTTGTATGACAATTTTGACATAGTTATCGTAATTTGTCTCTAAAATCTATGGTATGATTTCATTTTCTCCATTATATCATTATGATTGATCACCCTAATGATAATCTAATACCTTTAATTACTTTGAAAGAAGAATTAATGGTTGAAAAGAGACGAGTATCACATTAACTAATAAATCCTTTGAACAAGGCGATGTACAGTTAATGGTGGAAACCCAGAGTGTGATCTTCATGCACCTAATTTAGGGTATAGGTTACTACTACCGTGGAACCGACCTATATTTAGGTAGTGAATTGTATCACGACAGCGAACAATTCTGACTACATGCCACTACCTGGAATAGGAGACAAATTAGGATAACTGTGTAGGAATTAGTACAATGAGAATCTGCGGTGAAACCGAAATCCTAAAGATTCCATCTTTAATTGATTAAACCAACCATTTAATTGATTATTTTGCATTATTTTATTTTTCTTTTCTTTTTCAATCAACTCTCAAACCATTTTAATCGGTCTAGCTGATTGCGAACAACTAGTAGTAGTCTACTGAAAATCCATTCCCTGAGTTCGGCTCGGGCCTCACAAAGGCCTATATTACATTGGAGCGTGCACTTGCATTATACACATGGTAAATTCATGTCACTATGTTATAAATCAATGAAGATTTCATAGAGAATCCTAGGTTTATCTCTTTAGTGCATCATCTAGAGGTTGGATTCTAATCTTTATCAAAGGAGGGACCAAATAGTATGTCATGCACATCCAAAGTTACAAATTGTCCATCTTTAGATATAAGTAAAATATAGGATGTGTAGTGTGTGAAGATTGACATGTGTTTTGTATTGATACAATCTGAATTGATTGAGTTTGAGTTTAGGGTGTCAATAAAGATTGATTTTTTGTTTTGTCTATATGTTTCAAATGTAATATAGAAAGAGGGACTTATTTATTTATGTATTTGGAAGGAAGATCTTGCTTGGAGTCAACACTTAGGGCTTGTTTGGTACGTGATGAATGGAGGGTATGGAAAGGGGGGGAGGCTTGAGCTTTTTGGCTGTACAGAGTGATGTAGACGAGAGAGGAATGGAGGAGAATGGATGGGAAAAATCAAGTGTATTTTCAGCCACTTCTCTCCTATTCTCTTCCCATCAAATTAGAATGGAGACAAGGGTAAAGGGACAAACTTGGTGGGAAATATAATAGAAAGGTCAGTAAATAATATAAAAGGTAAGAGAAAATATAATTAATATGCTAGGGAAAATCAATAAAGGCCACAATTAATTTGAACATAGAAGTAATATCTTAGATACTTCTTACATCACTTGGTTGGCACTCTTAATTAGGTCAAGAGGCCTTCTAGATCTATCTCTATAGATATTGATTCCTAAAATATCAGATGCTTCACCTAAATCTTTTATAGAGAAGGTACTTCCTAGTCAAGTTTTAACCATCTGTAAATTAAGGATGTCATTTATCATCAATAGTATATCATCTATATACAATATAAGGGATACAATTATGCTCCCACTAACATTCTTGTGGACACAAGGTTAATCTTCATTTTGACTAAATCCAAACTCTTTGACTATCTTGTCAAATCAAAGATTCGAGCTCTGAGATGCTTTCTTCAATCCATAGATTGCCCTTTGTATCTTATAGACTTTATTTGCAATAATTGGGTTATAAAACCTCCAGCTGTGTGATGCACACATCCTCTTGAATATTCCCATTAAGTAATGCAATTTTAACATCCATATGCCAAATCTCATAATCATAATAATCTTCTACAAAAAACATGATCATGATGGGCTTAACCATGGTGACCGGTGAAAATGATTTCATCATGTTCAACACTTTGAACTTATCTCAAATCCTTTGCAACCAATCTGCCCTTATAGCTTTGTTCATTACCATCCATGTTGGTCTTCTTGTTGAAGACCTGATTGCACCCTATGGGTTTTACCCCTTTAGGTGGATCCATCAAGGTCCACACCTTGTTGGTGTACATGGAATCCATCTTGGACACAATAGATTTAGGCCATTTCTCATATTCTGGTATCTCAATATCTTCTAGTTAGGTTTTTGGCTCATCGTCTATGACCAACTTACCACCTTCTTGATCCATAAGATATCCCAATCTTTCAAGCTCAAGGCATGTTCTACTAGATCTATGAGGTTTTGTGTTACATAAGGAATTTGAGTTTCCAAAACAATTTGTGATTCTTCTTGTTCCCACTGTACCTCTTTAAGTTCAATGCTTTTCTTATTGGTCTCAACTTTTCAAGTTCTACTTTTCTCCCACTGATTTCATCAGAATTCGATTCCCTTTTAGGAATACACTCGTGCTGGGAACAAAAACTTTTATTGTCAGATTAGAATATAGAAGTAGTATTTAATAAAATAACATTATGTGATTAGCAGACAAAGCTTTTCAAGAAATTATTTTCTTATTTAAGCTTTCATTCCTAGTCCTTATAAAGACATATCAGGACACTTCCCATGCCATATCTCATATGGTGTCTTTTGAATAGTTTAAGCATGTGCCAAAAGGAAATAGGAAGATCAACTGGATTTATTGATGATAGCACCATCACTAATAGGGCATGATACCTTCTTTTTGATACATTATTATGTTTTAGGTGGAATTCATTGTGACACATTATCATGGTCTCTAGAAGGTCCTCAAACTCTTAGTTCAAAATATTTTCCACATGATCATATCGAAGTGTTTTAATACTTTTACCAAGATGGTTATGTACTTCATTCATGTTCTCCTTGAACACTTCAAGAGATTCAGCCTTGTATTTCATTAAATACAAACTACTATATATACTGAGGCCATCATAAATATAATGAGGTACTGGTAACCACCTCTAGTATTTGTTCTAAAAGGTCTATATACATCAATATGTACAAGCCATAATAGAATACTCACTCTCCCATTATTTCTAGTAAAAGGTGCTTTTGTCATATTGCCCAATAAATAAGACTCGCATAATAGAATACTTCCTCTCCCACTATTTCTAGTGAAATGTGCTTATGTCATATTTTCACATTGGTTCAAAAACCAAAAGAGTCTAGGCAACCATTTTTATGGATTCTAAAATGCATTTATCATTTATGTGCTCCGGATGACAATGATATAGGTATTCAGTGTTGGAGTCATTGAGTCATTCTATATATGTGTTATATATATATATTTGTATTTAGAACAATCAAGTATAGACTATGGGACATAGGACACTGTCATATAAGATCTTATATTAAAAAATCAAATACTGATATTCTTTTCAATACAAGATACATGATGTTTTCATTACTGGAAGGTATATCATAGCATTTCACTAGTTCTATTACATTCCCATTAGGCTTAGATGAATGACATATTACAACAGTAGTGACACAATTCTTGCTCTGCATAGTTCTAGCTTACTTCTTCTCGGGTCTTGAAGTGGAGATATCTATCTCCTTCTTCTTCCGAAGTTCCTCTATATAAAGAGGGTAGTTTCTTTTCCAGTGTCCAAGTTGGTGATAGTGATGAAACTTTCCTTTCTTATTCACTCTCCCTTAACTTTCACCGTAGAAGACTTTGATTTTTGGCTAGCTTTAAAACTCTTCTTTTCTTTGCCTTTTCCTTTGGACTTCCGTTTAGGTTTGCTAATCACCATCACATATCTAGGTTTGTCCTTCTTCATCAGTGCTTCAACTATCCTCAACATGCTAAGTAATTCTGACAACAACTTGTCAAAATTGTTCATGTTGTAGTTCATACAAACTAGTTGTATGATTCTGATAGTAACTATAGAATCACATATGTGGCCAACTCTTGGCCCAAGGAAAATCCCAGTCTAGAAAGGTTCTCCACATAATCAATCAACTTGAGTAAATGGGGACCTAATGGATCTCCTTCAACCATATTTTGCACTTAAACAACTCCTTTGAGACATCCTATATCTATTGTCTTGTTGATCTTGGTATATATTCTTAAGACGTGCTACCATCTTAATAACATCCATGTTCTCATGCTATCTTTGCAACTCATAGTTCATTGAGTACATCATTTGACACTTGATATCCATGACATATTCGAAGTACTTCTTGTAAGCATCCCTACCAGCCTTAGGCACGATGGGAGCAGGTCCATATGACTCTGGTATGTCTAGGACATAGAGCTTGCACTCTTGAGTGAGAACGGTTCTCAACATCCTAAACCAGTTATGGAAGTTATTCCCATTTTGGTTGTCCTCAAGGACCGATCACAATAAAACATGTTTGTGTTTGCCATTAATTTCTACAAAAGCAAATCTTGTAATTTTTTTCAAATCACTTGTGATTTGATTTGATAACATTAATGGTATTAATTAGGCTTTTAATTAACTATTACTCACACAATTTTGTTCATATTGACATCCCTCACTATCAACTTCAAAGATTGCAATGAATAATCTTCTAGTGAGTTAGGATCCAAAACAATTAAGTTATTACCAAACCAACGCTGAAGCTCACAACCGATCATTAAGGTATGCAACATCTTCCAATTGCATCTCATGCAATGCATGGATAGATGGTATAGGACTTGTCAAGTCTAGGTCCCTAGGGTACTAACAGGAAACCCCGTATACACCCATAAGCTCTATTTCCAACATTCAAAACTAAAAGATGGAGTACTACAAAGTAGTGTGGTAACATGAAAGAGCATACAGAACAAATTGTTCTTGACTTATAAAACTAGACAACTCAGAGGAGAGGGGAGAGGTAGCCCCACCTTTATTTTCTTGCCGGTGGTTGAGGCTGAGAAACAGTAGCACTGAGAGAAGAGAGTGGAGCTTGAAGTAGGGAGAAGCGGAAAGGGCTAGAGAGACAAAGGATGTGACTGGGTGAAGGCCTGATGTGTAGGAGTGGGAAATGGGAAGAATGTGTAGAGAGGCGGGAGAGAAATTTTGACGTTGGTACTTGTGCCCGCGTCGGTGGAGGTTTACTGTTGGAGGCTGCCAGACATGGAATAGATTACTCGAGTTCAAAGTTGGTGCATGCAAACCAAAGCAGCATGCAGGGACAACTCTCACCCGCACCCATGACCGCCACTGACTACCAACCACCTCTCACGCCTCAAGCACCATTTAGGTATGGTGTAATTCTAATAGGACTTGTAATTCTAATATGACTTGTCAAGTCTAGGTCTCTAGGGTAAGTGGTATGGTGGGAGGAGGGTAGGGGTGGGGTAGGGTGGAGGGATAGGGGAGGGGGAGGGTGAGGAGGGAGGGTGGTGTGAGGAGGGTAGGGGTGAGATAGGTGGGAGGAGGGAGGGCCAGGGGAGGAGGGTAGGGGTGGGATAGGTGAGATGAGGATGTTCACCTCATGCCCCAACATGGTATCAAAGTAATGGGAATATGTTCATTACAAATCATCCTCCGCCAACATGGTATCAAAGTCACATTTTAATCCCAAACAACCCACCAAGAGGGGCTTAGCTACACATGATCAAGGAAAACACAAAAGTAGAGGGAATAAGGGGCTTTTGTTAGTATCTCTTATATGGTGCCCTAGTTTGACATATATGGCTAATGTAAGGATTAGTGTAGATAGTTTAATAGATACAATGAATAACTTAGTGCAATGAATAGCTTAGTTATCATCATCATCATCCTCATCATCATCAATTATTTTTCCAACATGAATATGAAATAACCCATCATTGCTGTGTGCTGTTAGTACTTTCATTTATATTATTTTTTCTCAACATTTTACATTGTTGTAGGCATAATGGATTGGGCCTCTATCCCAATGTTACTATTCCCTATTGAAGAACAGTTGGACATCATTCTAGATGATTGTTCATTAGCACAACTCACTATACCTAAACATTGGTGTTATCTAAATGGAAGACGCTACACGGCTGGTGAAGTGACCCTAAATTTTGGAATTTCAACTTCTATTATTGAGGTTAAGTATGATGTTGACAGGAAACCTATATCCACATCCAGTTGGTGCGAGTGGGTTTATAAGATGCTATTGGGCCGTAGTGACAAGATTTTTCTTCATCCGGTTGGCCGTAATACCATCAAGGTTTGGATAACCAACATCAACAACAAGACGCCCGATCATCTGGTCTGATTTGAGTACTCCACAGAGGATAGTGATGATGATGATGATTGCTGATTCCGGACCATGTTGCTATTGTTTAAGTTGTGTAACTAGTCTAGTGTCTCTCTCTTCTCAGTTATTTTACTTATGCACATGTTTAGGGGTACAACAACCCCCTTGTTTAGTTACTGGTTTGGACAACAACACCTCTGCATGTTCATATTTATATTATGATGATGATGATGATGGAACTACAAGTTTGTACATGTGTGTGATGAATCATGTGATTAAATGTGCTTATACATGTGTACGATGAATCATATGATTAAATGTGCTTATACATGTGTACGATGAATCATATGATTAAATGTGCTTATACATGTGTGTGAATCACATGATCCATATATTATATTGTCCATCTTGTTAATATTGCAGGTTTGTGGCCTGTTTTTGGCTAAAATCAAAGGATGCTGTAAACCTACAGTTTAGAACTGAAATGCAGGTTCTGCATCCTGCTGACCAGCCGGACAACAGGCCTACAACTGATTAGAAAAAAAAATTAGAACATAGGCATCAGTTATTAGTATAAAGTCGATGTCTTTTAGTAGGGATATAGTGTCGATTATCGATATAAACCGAAACCTATGGTTCCCTTGCTGGCACGTTTTATTGGTGGTGGGAAGGGTTAGGCGTTGGTTATTAGTATAAAACCGACATCTTTTAAGGATATAGTGTCGGTTATCGACATAAACTGACGCCTATGGTGCCCTTGCTGGCACATTTTATTGGTGGCGGGAAGGGTTATGGCGTCAAATATGAAACTGACACTGAAGGTGTCTACTTTTAGCGGCACCCACTTGGGTGTCACTTGGAAACTGATGCCAAAAGACTTATTTAACCGACACTAAAGGTCATTTCTATACTAGTTCCATGTGTCCCAACAGACCTACGCATCACCTTTATGACAACCCTTATTCAAAGTCACATTGGATGATGTCAAAATACATTGAAAAACTTGTGATGAGTGTAGTGATTTCAGGTCTAAGAAACACAAGTAGTTGAAAGGTTGGTCTAAACAAGTAGTTGCCAAAAGTAATAGAGATTAAGGAAGTAAATAACAAACAATTAAGAGAACTAGGGCATGGGGTTTGGCTACACAGGACTGTATAATTATCCTAACAAGATCTAACTCTCTGATCATCATTGCTAAATTGAGGCTTAGCTACTGCACCCTCACATGATGCATGTCATCACTTGGCTTAAACTCCCTTGGAACCGACCATCCTCAGCACCCAAGTTCCCTATTTATTCCAACTAAACTCCCTTACTTACAACTGACCATCCTCGACACATAGAAGTCGAAGTCCAATCACCTCACTATCCCTTACTGACATCTCAGGGGGATAAGAAGATCATTATGGCGTTCTAATCATGCTCACAACAACCTGCATATCCATCATTATAGCATATATGCAAAGCAAGTCATCAATTTGCAAGGCAAAGAATAAGCAGAATGATACTTCATTAAACAACTATATTTTTGAGTTTAGATTCAAGTTAAGATAAAGTATGAGCGATCAGGGCTAGTCCCCATGCCCCAACACAAACATCTACTCATTCATGGTGAGGGACAATAATAGAAAGATAGTAAGAAGACCAATCTCTCTGCTACGGTTGCTGCCTCCTCGTTCCTTGCTAGGGTTTGTTCTGCACAATGTCACTTCTAATCACCGATCTGAGACCCCTTTGAATGGATGACCAATATCTCCGCTACAGTTTCCACCTCCTTGCTAGGGTTTGTGCTGTACAATGTGGCTTCTAATCACCGACCAGAGACCCATTTGAATGGACGATAAGGGTTCCCTTTTATAGATGCATTTCTTGCCTCCAAAACCCCAAAGCTGAATGCTTGTAGTCAAAGGCACCTGCTTGCATGGCCCGTACTTGATCCAATAGGAAACTCATGTGGGTTAATCAATTTGGACCTCATGTCCGGTTCTCTGGAGGACCAACATGGGGTGAACCAGAATAGACTGGATGTTGGAGGCACGCGTTAGGATGTAAGAATCTGGAAGACTCCTAGTAGAGAGAGACTCAAGTCAGACGAATAAAATAACTGATCATTTGACTAGGTTGTTGGAAGGTGATCAAATGGAAAGGTTTTGTGTCTTCCTTCCCTTGAAGTGTAGCATTGTGAGGGCTTGATTGTCCATCTGGGCATTGTCCTACAAGTTTAGCTGGTTCTTCATGAAATATATATGAAAATGCATGGAAGTTCATAAAAGGAAAGATAATCACAATTGAGTCAATATAAAGCTAAAACTAGGAAATAGAAACACAAGAACACATAAAAAGTGAGTAAAATAGTATATAAAAATGGGTATAAATACTCTCATCAAAATACCCCAGACTTAATCCTTTTCTCATCCTGAGTAAATAAAAATAAAAAGGAAATCAACAATTAATACTAGGATCCAGGCCTTCCTCTCCCAAGTGAGCAAAATTTGTGATCCTCTTTATACCAATCATGATCAAGTGACCCTAATCCTTGGGGTCACATAGCCACACTTGGATATCCCCCAACTGGGGCTTGTTCCTCTAATCACTAGACCCTAGTACCTATGATGAACTGCTTTCATATCAATAATACTCTTGATCTGTCTGCGCAAATAGAAGTAAGCACAAGTCAGAGCTTGTTCCTCTGTTGACTATTTGGGGAGAATTTTAATAAGTCCCCTGAGTATGAAAAATTGGACAAAAGGGGGAGAAAGACATGGAATGGACCTGATATCCCGATCTCTCCTCTATTCAACTTGAGACCTTATTTGGGATTCAATTATTTTATTTGTCTTTCCTCTATTTGACTCAAGACCTTTTATTTGTTTGCGGTTACAATGACCACATGTTTTCTTTTGGAATCATTGGTCTCTTTTATTTGTGCCATGCCTATAGAAGAAAGTGAAAAGGAGGATTGATGGAGGGGATGCCACCCCAAACTTAGGGTTTGGCACATGGTGAGAATTTCTTTTTTTCTTCTTCCTTTTTTATGAATGGTGAAAAGGTAAGAAATGATGGAAGAAGAGTGGGAGCAAGAGATAGAATTGCTTCTCTATTTTATTACTTCATAGGAGTTAGATCATCATATTATATCAATTAATTCAGTTAGTGTAGGGTAAAGGAATATTCATGAATATTACTGCAAGTCATATTGGAGGCACATGTGGCTTGACATTTTGGACTCCATCTACTTACTGTCACTTCCAAGGGGAAAGAATGCTTAGTTGTTGTCATTGGGGCCCATAACCGTTCAAGACATCTTTATTCCTTAAAACCACCTGTTGCACGGGTTAGCTTGGGAAAAAGAAAAGGGGACAATTCATTCATATATTTTCCACTTTCAACATACATCAAAGTGATCGACTAGGTAAAGGTCACAACTCACAAAAAAAAAGAAAATAGAAAATAAGACAGATGCAAATATAATATGGAGAAGAAGAAGAAAGAAGTGTTTGAGGATGGAAAAGGTCAAGGTTAGAGTTGAGGCGGTGGAGATGATGTACCACCCACCCTCCATCCCAACTTCAAAATTCTCCCCGTCCTCTGGGAGATAGAAGTTATAGATGGAGGGGATTTGATGTGGAGAACAATAAAGATGGAGATGGAGTGGTTGGACAATGCTTGTTCATCCAAGAGCACACAATAGAACCCTAAGAATGGGTTCTTCTCCTGTTGGCGATGACTTGATCCGAGGGCGTTTCCTTGGTCACCAATTGCCATAATCTTCATTTGGTGGTGGTGAGGATTCCCAGGGCTGCATGCCCCCATTCCCCGCATCCTACATCCAGCCAACACCTTAATACTGGGGCGATGGCTTGCTGATCATACATCTAGTTGATCAAATGATCTGAATCTGATGTTGGCATCCCCTATCGATGTGCCGTGTACACAAATCGGAGATCCCAAGGGACAGAAGTGACGGGCCTAAATCACACATTCAAAATGGAGCAGATCTAAAGTAGTCAAACTTTTGAGATTATAACCCAACACTCAAGCCCCTGCAACTATTAGATGGGATCCGATGTAGTATTCGGGATTGAACCACAGGAACAGGTTGGTAAGTGTTAAGTATGCACAGTCTCACACTGTTATACTCCAAACAAAAAGATGGATTAAAGGTGGTGTTCCCTAAAGAACGATGATGTTCCAGCCAAACAAAGAAAGGTAAAAAATAAAATAAAGCAAGAAAAAAATGTTAAACAAGCGGTAAGAAACAAACATATGGAAGGAAACTTGGATCGGGTTTCACCTACTAAGGTCTCTCACAAACATGCAAGACTCATACCCCTTCGTATATTCCTATCAAGATTACAAGCAGTCATCAAACACATCTATTACCTCCTCTCTCGAGATTAGGATGATCTAGGTTTTAAGGTAGTCTCTCTCTTGAGATGATGACCCAACAAACACAAAGCAAACCATATGACTGTTAGCTTTAGCATTCCAACACCTTCATGCATTCATACTATTCCATAACACTAGATAAGGTTGGTACAATTCTTTCAAGGTACCAACAATCAAACATCACAAATGATAGCTAAGCATACAAGTGAAGTGTTAAAAATGAGAGTATGGAGATAATATTGATAAGAGCATATCCGTATTCAAAGGGGAATAAGAATATATATGTTGGGAGAGCCTTAGTGGCTACTCCCAACCCAAGTTAGATGTTTAGCCACACATGTTGATGAGCAACATAATAGTGTCATAGAAGAATATATACATGAATGACCATGATGAGGGAGAGTACAACATGATGGAGATGATAGATGAAGATAGAGAAGAAAGAAGGTGATACACCATTGTTCTTATTCAAGTCTAGATCTGGAGGGGGCACGGTTGTGGCAGTTTCTTCCTTTAAAGAGGGGGGGGGGTGACCAATCTTCTCTCTCCTTCAACTTCCATCTTTAGAGATCCAAGACTGATGGGTATGAATGTGGGTGACTTTAGACTTTGGTAGCACTTTGTGTTCCCTGATGATCTGATGATTTGACGTGCCAAGGTGGGGGTCTATTTATAGACGCTACCCACTAACTTAACCTTTGGGCCGCGATCGCAAGGTATAGGTCGGTCATGACCTCCATCACGGTCATAGTGTGCTGGTTGTCTGCCATAGTAGAGGGGGTAACTCAGTCATGGTATGATAGAGGGTGGTATCAGTCATGGAGTGGCCTCAATCGTGGGGCATTGCTTCGGTAGGAGCACCACAGTCACAGTTTGAAGAAGTGGGAACAGAGGCATCGACCATGATAGGGACATTAGTGATCTATATAGTCGTGGTCGTGAGGTATAGGTAAGTCACAACCTCCATTGCGATTACTATGTGCTGACCCTACAAGAGTAAGAGATATATGAATTTAAGACTTTGACATTAAGGCACTAAAATAAGTAGAGAAATCCATAAAAGGTATGATAGGGGAGGCATAAATCATACGTAAAAATTATACAAAATGAGATGTTATCAACTCCCCCAAACTTAGGATTGAGCCTATCATCATGCTAATGGTAGGCCCAAAATCATAGAGAGATGTAGGCCATCCCATCTAACCTCGGATCAAAGAAATAACCCC
The DNA here is from genome assembly GCA_963693085.1 of Alisma plantago-aquatica. Lineage (NCBI taxonomy): Eukaryota > Viridiplantae > Streptophyta > Magnoliopsida > Alismatales > Alismataceae > Alisma > Alisma plantago-aquatica. The sequence goes on from OY856415.1 coordinate 74,293,208, forward strand.
ATTGGTTGATAGCTTCTAAAGATAAGCTCATTTATAAAGAGAGTAATCCCTAAAATGCATGCCCTTGGAAAGAAGCACCTTCAAACCAAGGTGCATCTAGGATCCCTATGATTCAAAAACTCAGGAATGGTACGGTAATATATAAGGATTATAATTCATGTGACAATTTGCAAAGAAAACCTCCCGATTGAGTAAATTGCTGAAAAGTCCAAAATGTACCTAAAATTGCATAACTTGCACAAACTACATCCAAATTGGACCAAACTTCATCCACACATTATCTTTGATGTGTTGAATATGAATTTGCCACTATTTCTATATTTTGAAGTTATATAATCACATTATTCATTACTTATGCCTTTTACTCATTTTCTCTCTCCTAAACTTATCCTAATATTTCAAGGTTGTCCAAATTAGATGAAATTTGACATGTAGGCTAATTTTGATACATAGATTTAGAATTTGAAGTTTGTTTACACTTTTTAAACTTTTTTTATGAAATATGCCATATGGCCTATTAATGACCCATTATCTAAATTATTCATGCAATTAAGTTTCTTATCTTCATATTATCACCAAAATGAGTTATGCGGCATATTTGATGTATCCATTATAAACCTAAGATTAATGTTAGACCATTAGGTTAAGTTAAGGTGATATATACATGCATTAGCTCATTGGGGTTATACTAAAAATATATTTAGGTCTAACCTTCAACCTTGTTTGGCTAAGTTCAAAATGTCAACTTCCAGGATAGGGTCCGAGATCTAGTATGTTTCACACCTAGAGGCTGTCAGTAACTATGAAGCCCCATGCCACACAAAGCGGGACTACTTGAAACCAATACGACATTAACACTAAGCAAGCAGATTACTGGAAAACACAAGAAATTAAAACTGATTTCACACCATAGATTGAAAACCTTCACATATAAGTCCATAATAGGACACCTAGATCACATAGCACATATCATAAGGTGTTTACATCATTGTTTCCAACTATCATGTCATCAACCTGTCATATGAAGAACTTGTTCCACATATATTTACATGTACATATGTTGGGTAACAATTTTTTTTAGAAAGCCTACCATTATAGATTTATCTCATTTTTACAACAAAACTCACATGGTATGCCTATTTTGAATCCTAAGATTCTATTTACTCCCTTTCGTATCTAAAGTTGCATGACTTTGAATCCTTGCCAATGCCTTTTGGTAGTAAAGGGCTCTCCGTCTCAATGACTTACCCTTCCCTATACTAGGTTTCTAGCCTTACTCGTACAACATCCCCTTGAGGGGTAGCTTTCACATCCTTCCTTTATTTTATTTGGCCCTATGCTAGTGTGCTCAGGTAGTTTTTAGGCTTTAAGTGTTTTCCTACACTGCTCAATTTCCCTCACCCACAAGCTACCATAAGGATAGTGTTGCCCCAAGGGTTCCTAACGTTAAGTCTGGTGGTTTCATGAGGGTTGCTTGGGAGTGTAGATGGATCTACTTGGCTTCAGGATTCCACTTATGAGCACAAAATATCTGCATTCATGAGTGCCGCAATACACCGGCCGTGTGGAATCCTTCGGCATCTTTTAGGCACAACTCTTAATATTTGTGTTTATTTTTGGCTTTTGATATGTCCTCTCAGGTTTGGGTGATGGGGTTTTAAATGATTTTCTGGGTGGACAAACCCCTTTTAATCCCAAAGAAGGGACAATTAAACTTGGAAGGAGCAACTATTTCCTACTCGAGGGAGGTGAGGATTTTCTAGCTAGAATCATCAGGTTAGGGTGATGGATAGAGAGTATGGATTGGTATAGTCCTCTAGTTTCTAGGGATTCTATGGACTTAGAATTGTTCCATGCACAAAGTTTTGTTGTAATAATGAGATAAAACCGTATTGTTGGGCTTCTTGTTTTTGCTTTTATGTGTATTGGCTACTCATTTGCACCTCTCTAGAAATGATAGAACTACACATTGCAACAGGGGAGCTGAAAAGTCTAAGAAAGGGCTAAGCAAAACTACGACTAATAACACATATTTTGAAAATAAAATGTTTAGAAAAAATTTGTTTCTCATACTTGATTGTAGTAGAAGCAGGAATATGTACAAGATTTTTTTGAATATTTTGGTGACAAAATTGTACCTCTCACACCCGTTTATAACTCCTCCTCCAAACTTATCATTTACCTTGACCCGGGGTGTCAAAATTGGCGTTGGATGTATAAATAGGCTTTCTTTATTGCTGCTAGTTGTTTGTAGTCGCCCATTTTGACTCAAGGAGCATGCTGACGTATACTCCGTGTAGGGCTGGCATTGTTCATGTTTCATGCCCTCCACCTTCATATTCATTGTATCTAGGGTGATCATCCAGGCTAGACAATAGAAGCCACAGTCATTTGACAATGGTACTTATTGAGGGCTTCTATGGCAGAACTATGTCTTCTTGAAATCTTTGCCTTCTTTATCCTTGTACCCTTTTCTGTGATTTTTGAGCATTTCTACGACTGCTTCGGCATACGTGACTGCCTTCTCTTCTATAGGTGTATTTTCAGTAGTCATGTTCATGTGTTTGTTGAGTACAAAGGCTACATCTGAGCTGTTGTATTGAACTACAGTCCTAGCTATAATACTGACTACTAGAAGAGTCCAATGACTATCATGTAGGATGGAAATGAATATATAGTCTAGGAGAGAGGTTGCTAGGAATTGCAATAAGTGTTCTTTTTGGTCTGATCTTTTATCCTTCAAGATATCATCGACTAGGAGAAAGTAGGCCATATGCACATTTGGCATGTTGTCATTCAGAGTGACTGATAGGCTGACATAGTGCTGACTGAAAGGTACCCTCCTATTTTCAAAGTATCTCTGAGATCATCCTTTAGTACACATATGCCATCCCTTTCAAAGATTGCCTCTGTAGTGGTGTCACCTTCCCTTAAGCATTTCATTATCAACTATAAGGATTCTAGTGACAAGATTTTGCAGCTCCACCTATCAACATCTTTGAAGGTTTGCACTATTTCTCCTGCTAGCCCATCATGTTTTATCCTTGGCATATCATCTTCATCTGTCTCCCCTTCTTCAGGCTCATGAATTGGATATTATTCTTTGTCTTTTTCTTCCAAAGGAGAGTGTTCTAGCTTGCTTTCAGGTTGTTTCTCTACTTTGTCAAGAGTGTCTTTTGCCCATCCTTCCTTCCAAGTAGTTTCCCTTGCCCTAGCGGGTTCTTCCAGATCAACCCATAGGGTTTTAAGCCTTTCCCTCCAACTTTTCTTTTCAGGTAGAGGTATTTCTTGGTGAAGCCTACATGGTATTGTATCTGAAGGCATCGCCGGGTCATTGAAGAAATGGTGATCATAAATAACTTCCATTTTATAGACACCACGTAAGCCATGTAAGTCTTATGTGTACAGATCTTCTAGTGGGATTCCCTTGTTGATTGCTTCCATCATCCTCAGTACTATGAAGGCACAATCCCTTGTCACTACCTTTTCTCGAGGGACCTTTTTATAGATAGAGAACTATATCCATATCCCTTGGTGTCGGCTGTCTGCTGTCTGAATAGCCTACTGCAGATGTAGTAGCACCTTTAAAATATCTCTTGCTTCCTTGTTCTTGTAAACTAAGGACATGCTATCCAATTCAACTGCACAACAATTGAACACTATTATACGTATCTCATATAGGTTGACGACAATAAGTGCCCAGTGCTTTACAGTCCTTATAGGCATACCTACAAATTTTGTCTCCTCTCTGCTCACTGCCCATTGTAATTCTTTCACATTGGCAGATTTGTAATTTTTATCAAAAGGTTGACCTACTAGATGCGTGGTGCCATTGAAAATAGGTTCCATAATCTCAGGATGTAGAAATTCTCCCAACAGAGTTGCACAGAGTACTTTCAACAACTTTTTGTGTACTCATTCTATTTTTAGAAAGATCCCTCAAAAATGGTCCCTGTTAAGTGACCTTCCTTTATTGTGGTAGAGTATATCTGTGCCTGGCAGGATGTCATCATGCACATCTACTATGACATGGATGTCTCTGCATGTGATTCTGGATAAGGAGGTCATGTCCATCCCCGCCATTTTATAGGGTAGAGGAGGGGCAACACCTAATGGTACAATATCAACTGGTGTGCTATGCTTTCTGACTGGATCTTCTGTGAAGAAAGAGGCGAGTCCCCCTTCATCGTCTTCTGAGGTTCTGTCTCCTGCTGTTTGCATTTTTGGGGGTCATACTTCCACCGTGGGAAGCTGTATCTTGGCATCCAAGTGTGCTCATTTTGCTACTTTACTTTCATTATTTGCAGATATCTCTCTAGTTAAGTCTTCTATGGGTCTGTCCTCCTCTGATGGCTTCTCTAGTTCTTTTGAATTGAGAGAGGCTAACATTTCAGCCATCTTTCCATCATAGAGTGTGTCATTGCGATCGTACTGCGTTGGGTCTTACAAAAAGTTGTTGCCGATGTCCATTCCAAAAATCATGTCATCTAAGAACTTCTTGAGATCCCTTAAATCTCTTGATGTGAGATCTTCTATGATAATGCTTTCTTCCCTAATGATGAAAATTGGTTGAGGTTCCTCATCTACAACTTTGTCCTCTTATGAGGTATTGTTCAAATCAAACATTCTTGATAAGGCGTATGTCTTCTTCTTCTTGCCATCTTGATGAGTTTCTAACTTTTGTGGTGCTTCTTTTGTAGAAGGTTCCACCCTTGGGGTAGTCTTTACGTTGGCACTTTCATCATTTGAAGATGTGCCCGTACATGTTCCTCCTATGTCATCATCATCTTTATTTGGGCTCAAGGGGCTTGAGGAGGCTTGTGATGTGGAAGGACTGGTTAGACACTTTGACTTCTTTCTTTTCTTCCAATCGTCCATATCCTGGCGTTCTACAGCTAGTCGTCAGCATTCTTTATCTAAGCAGTAACATTCCTTCTTTAAATCTTCTAACGCTTCTTCATACCCCTTCCACATCAGTTCTTTATCTTCTCTCATGACATCCCGTTCTTTTTTGAGGTCTTCCATTTCTTCTGTTAGCATCTTTTAGAGCCCCATCATCGCATTTTGGGTGTCGACGACCCCTTGCATGAACTGGGAGAGTGCCTAAATTCTCACATTCAAACTTTGTACTTGTGTTGTTAGTGTGCTCATGCTAGAAGTAATATTAAAATTAATCTCGGAAGCATGCTGCATGTGTAACCACAGGACATCAAATTTGTGCCCTAGTACATCACCAAATGTTCGTGGGCGTTGGTGTTGCTACTCTACATGCATTTTTGACGGTGTTGTTGACGTTATAGGCTCCTTAGGTTGCATATCTGACTTTATCTGCATTGGATTAGTATTGGTTTCTTGGGAAGAGGTGCTCGCATCCGATTGCTCAGGTACTTGCAACACCACTTCTGGGATCACAGGGTTGGGTGCAACTTTGGGGCCTTTGGACTCTTGGCGGGGTTCCTTCTCGACCTCTAAGTGCCGTTCTTCTTCGACGACCTTGACATGTGCCTGGTCACTTTCTTCATTTACTGCTACTTTAGGTTGGTTTTCGACCTCTACAGACATGCATGGTGAGGTTAGACTTGGGGCGGTAGATTTGTCTGATGTTTTCTTCTTTTGCTTCCTTATCACCAACTTCTTTATTTCCTATGGCCTTTGCATCTCCATTTTTGGATTTTTGTCCCTCATGTTCTTCTCGCCAATGGGTGATACTAGGCCTGCAGCTGTGCTGTATGGCGCCTGAGTACATTTTGTCCACATCATCCTGGGTGGGTTGTAGCTTGTGGGAATCATAATATGCCATCTCTAGTAAGGGTAGAAGTACTTTAGAGCAGCTCTGTTTGTAGAAAAGTTTGTTGCCTTTCTGTTCCATAATACCTGTGTTAATGAGGGACTTGATGTCTATCTTGGTATGTCCCTTGGTCTTCTTATATTTCATCAATAGTTGGCATCCATAAAATGATAATCAATTCTAGTTATCTGGCTTCCCATGCATAATTCTTTTGTCTGGTTTGCTTCCCCTCCTACAACGGTTGATGGTGCATCCGCCAGAGGTGCGCACACTAACTGATGGGATTCGACTAGATGCACCCCACAAGATTGAAACACATGATGGATTTACTTTCAAAATTTATATTGACCTAAACTCAAACAACCTATTTATACTAAAACACTATCCTACAAGCGCATGGGGTCGTATCATAGTATAGGAGGGTAGTAAGTATATGTTTGATCCAAAGGGAGAAAAAGGGGCACTAGATCTAGGTTTGTTTTGCTAGGTTCCTACTACGAAGACTAGGGTTGAGGGTTTCAAGGTTGTTTTGATTGTTAAACTAAGGTGATCAAGAAAGCAATTAAATGAAAGAATGCAATCTAAGTTAACCCTAGACTATATTAAAGCTTATTAAAATAGGAAAAGACTAAACTAGGTATGAAAAGGAAATTTACACTAAGGCAAGCAAGAGAAGGCAAAAGAGTAATTAAAGAGCTAAACTAGCAAAAACAAAGCAAGAACAAGGCAAGAATCTATCTAGGCAAGAAAAGAGCTCGTTAAGCTAACACTAATGAAGCAAGATGGAAACTAGGTTTTTAAAGCAATTAATGAATATGTGGGCTATTTACGGGATGCACTTATCACTCAAGTTGGGGGGTGAAATATGAACATTATGATTCCATTTATATTATCCAAACCAAACAAGAAGTTAGAGTTTAATGAATTATCCTAGGCTACTAACTTGCCATGGATATGCTAGGTTGTGTATAGGGGAACTAGTCACTAACACTCCCTACTACCCTTGTGAGGCTTGATTGGGTTAGGGCTTAGGTGTAATTCAATTAGAGTCTAAACAAGCCTAGGTTTCTGGGTTAGATGATCTTAGGATGATTAGGGGCTGAGATTAGTAAAGGGGGTGGAAGTGAGGTTTTAGGCCTCCCATCACCCACATTCTAACCTTGAGAAAGTTCCATGCTAAACACACCAATTTCATCTAAAATAGCTACTTAGATCTCTCAACTAGGGTTAGGAGAATTGATTATGATGTAGGAAGATGGGTAGCTAGCTAGGGATCCAAGAATTGGACCTAGGGGCAAATCCCAAAATTCACACATATAAGCAATTTCCCTAAATTCTCAATTGATTTCAAGCACAAACCAACAATAAATTTATGGAGAATGAGATCAAAATAGAACATAATCATTATCAAATGGAATTACAAAGTTTACATATCATTTCCCCCCAACATGGTATCAAAGTATCATTTTACACCCCAAACAACCCACCCAAGGGGCCTAGCTACTCATAACAAAGAAAAATACAAAAAGGGAAGAGAAAAAGGAAGAAGTAGCCATGGAGCTCAGTGTTGATGAGTGAATACTCCTCTCTAGATACTGTAAGGTCAACCTTCTCCTTCTTCTTGGGTGGAATGGTGTGGAATGATGGTGGCAAGTGGATGGAAGGCTTGGAAATGAGGGTTTTGACAGTGGAAATGGTGAAATGGAGGTGGAAATGGAGTGGAATGGCTAAGGGGGAGAAATGGGGAGCTAGGAGGTTGTAGAAGGTATCTAACCTCATGCTGGAGCCACCACCTAGGTATATATAGGTGTGGGGGAAGTACTAGGTCAAGTAGGGGTAGTATGGGAAAAGCAGTGCAAAAGTAGCTAGGTTTTGTGAGTAGCAAGACCGTGGTGTGGGTAGAGGTGAGCATGATCATGGTGAGGTAGAATGATTTTGGGAATTGAAATGTGGAGATCACATGTTGAGGTCACTTTTGTACTAAAACTAGCATGGCCGTGGTGGGGTAAGGGTAGCACTACTGTGGTGGCTCGAAATTCCCATGTCGTTCTTTGCTACAGAGCCATTCTGCCTCTGCTGCTACACGACTATGCAAGGGTACACGACTGTTCTGGGTCAGTGCACCATGGCCAGTCTGCGTGCCATGGACGTGGTGATTCTATCTTTACTTGAGGATGACTCTGTTGATTTGCAAGTGACCTAGCACGACCGTTTTGTGGTACCATGGCCGTGCTGGTCTCTGGATCAACACTTTGACTTAATTCTTTGGATTTTCTTTGACATCTTTGAATCAATATATCTTTAGCCACTAGGGGTAGGTTGAGGGAGCATCAAAATTCACTTTATGTCTCTATAAGGGTAGAGAAACCCTAGGATCACTCCTTCTCTCTCTCTCTTCCATCAAGCATGGTCCAAATGCCTGAAAAACATGCAAATAATGTCCATAAGTGCATTTTACACAAATATGCATATTGAGGGAAATAAAATGTAATCTAACAGGTATAGATGTGATTGAAATAAAAAATGGCACTAGATGAAGCCCTAAAATAGGGCTGAATCACCACCCCAAAGTTAAAACATACTTGTTCTCAAGTATGCTCCAACTCAATCTCTCAACAATTTTTCCACAATCAAGAAATGATAAATGCAAAGTAAAGGATGATTATTGCTGAATGGGATCAATAGTGACTAAGTACATGCATTCCACCTCTCTCCTCTCCTGCTTTCACAAACCAATCATGAAAAGAGCACAAAGCATATGAACTTCAAATATAGTGCATAAAACACACAAGCTATCCATATTTCTTTCATGTAGTTTTGGGTAGACCGTTTCATAATGGTGTTAATCAAGGATGTCTAGGAGTGCTATTTCACCTTCATACATTCAACCTTATATTTCAAACCACACCAAATGACCCACGTGGCTACGGAAAGGAAAAAAATGAACTGGGTTGGATGTTTCCTAGCTCAATGGGTATGAAAATGGAAGAAAGGATTGCGGTAAGATTTTGGAGTGCTATTACATAGAACACTCATCTTTTCTTTATTTAAATGCTCTTAAACATGAGCATCTTTTATTTTCTTTTTTGTTTTCTTTTTCTTTGCCCTTGGAGTAGATAGGGCATATGGTGATGAGAGTGAAGTAGTGAGATGTAGATGTGGTCACCCCAAAATTTTAGAGGTGGCAACGACTGATATGTGCACCTTGGCATCCTTTCATGAGGCAGAGGGGTAAGAAGATGGTGAGTGAATAGTCGGGTCAAATAGGGGTCAATGGCGTGATTCTCGACATAAGGTACCCTACATGAAAATTAATCCAACACTTCATCCAACAATATCACACCACATGAATGAACAACCTAAAATCAATACTTCAATCAAGTGATTTCATTGACACTAAGCGCTCATAGCTTTCTCAAGTCACAATTCAACCAAATCATTCACAAACACAAGAGAGGTGATGCACATGTTAAAAGACAAGAATTGATAACATTTAGCAATAAAAAATGACAATTCACTTGCATTTATCAAAGGTCATCAATTTTAATCCAAAAAGTAGAGATTGGGTCAAAACACACTTTTAGGAAAGAAATCTCAAATTTGGGAAAAATTGTTCAAAGTGGTGCCAAGTTGCCTTCAATCACATCTAAGCCTATATTATTGAACTTAAAGTAGTAAACAAGCAAATCCTAGCTAAAACATGCAAAAATTACATGGCAAAACGAGCAATTTTTTTGAAAATTATGCAAATATAGCAAGAAAATAAACTACATGACATGCAGGTATGCAAAGAAAGAAAATTCTAAACTAAGGCAAGTAAAAGAAAACAAAAAAAGTAAATAGCAGGTGAAATGCAAAATAAGAGTGCAAAAGAGATAGGGCATACTGTCCTACCACCCCAAACTTTTGAATCATGCTGTCCTCAGCATGACACTAAAGTCTGGGAATGATAGGGTAGATGATTACTGTGGAGGTGGTGTTCATCCCTGTAGTGGAGTACGATGGTTGTAGGAACTCCAGTAGTCTGAATGTGGAGACGGGTAGTTGTATTGATATGCTAACAATGTACTCCACCAATTTTCCCCCCAATGGGGGTTCCTCTATGCTTGGGCATGCTAGAACTGGTATAGGTGGTTGACCTGATAATGCATCTACTGATGTTCTAACCACAAGGCATCCTAAGTATGCTGAAAACCATCATGTGCCTGCAAAATACCCTCCTGGGTACTCAAAATGTGGTCTCAAGTGCTCTGAATACCCTCCAATTACACATGTATGGTGGACATGTTATATGTGTTTGCTGTGGGTTGCTGTTGTTGCTATGATGTCCCCCCTCATGATGCCTCACCCTACGATTCTCTTTCTCCTAAGTTGTCCTCCTCCTCTCGGCGGCTGCCTATGACTCTCCTAGCCCCTCAAGTAGATTTCTGGGATGATGCTGCCATGTATCTCTAGGATTCTCCTCTTCCCATCTCCTCAAGATGTCCAGAAAGTCTGCAGATGGACCACATCTATCTAGGAGAGGCGTGGCATGATAGGGGAGCTCAAGTGAAACCCCAACATAAGGAGGGTTGACTTGGTAAAAAATCTTCTGATCAACCACTGATATCATCGATGACCGGGTCAAGTAATGCAAGTCAACTAGATTTCCTCCTTCCACCTTTGTGTAGCCAGATACATCATGTCCTAGGGCCAAGGCAATGGAAGTAACAATCTTTCCCATGATAAATAGATTCTTGATCTTGTATGGGATTGTCTTCATATGATCAATGATAAGCGACCGCATATTTACAATCTTCCCTTGCACCATCCATCCTAACACAAAAAGGTCTTTCCTTGTGCAGTTGCCTTGATTTTCATATCAGGCCAAGATGGTGTTCGCCAAGACCTTCTAGATGTACCTCAAGATAGGATTGTGGATCAGACTAGTCTTTGATTTACCTACCATAAATTTTTTCTACCCGGTGAGTTTCTTCCACATAGCATCATAATGTGCATTAGTTTCTCTATCAGTGCTTCCTTCATCAACTAACGCTATTGCCTCAGGAGTCAGAGTAAAAATGCCATTAAGAAAAGATGTAGTAACAAGGTAGGTGCTACTCCCCAAGGTGATGCTGATAGCGTCCTATGAGACCTTCTCTAATGTGGCAAAAAATTGCTACGTAAGCTCCACATAGGTCTCCTACACACTAGGTAACACCTCAACTAGCCCAATAGGCTCCACACCATCTTGAAAAAAATTGAAGATGCCCAAACTCTTCATCTCTTGGCATGCATAGCAAGTGGCAATCACTCAACGTGTCAAGCACTCTGGATGCTTGGGTTTCTTCCCTTTCTTAATCTGACTGTCCGGTGTTGCCTCATGGCGCACTTTAGGTGCATCCTTTGGCTGTGCGTCTGGCATGACCTCATTGATATCATCTACCAGTAGCCACCATCATGCTCTCGACTGCTACTGTGGTTGTGGTGCCATAGACGTCGATGGGTGTGCAACTGAAAATGATGGCCGAGATGTCAAAACTGAAGGATGGGCTTTTGAGACTGATGGCCGGGCTACTGCCCAACATCTGCTAGGCAACCTGGATAATTCCTCCATCATTGAATCCACTGCTGCAACAACATGGGGCAATTCCCATTGTGAACTGGAGGCTGCCAAAGGCACCAGGAGGGCAAGAGGGGCCAGTTGGGCTGAAGAGGATGCATTCTTGGGCCGACACCTGTAGGAGATCACATCCTTGGTCTTTGCTACAACCTTCTTAGTCATTTAATTCATTTTAGTTCGAAATTGGTGGAGAAGAATAGGGCTGTTGGGGCGGATTTGAGAGAAATGAGGTGTTTTGTGGATGGAAATGGGAGAAATATGGAGATTAAGGTAGTGGAAATGGTGAAGAATTGGTTGGAGATGGATTGGGGGTGATTTGGTGGGGATTCGAGGGTGGTAGGATGGCTGGGGAGTGCTATATGGTCGCTGTTTGCAGAGAACGGCCGTGGTGCTCGTGGAGAAACTGTTTGGAAGTGATTTGGGATTTTGCAAAATGGATGACTTAAGTGGCGAGTTGGGTTATAGAACGGTCGTGCTGCGCATCACGACCATGGTGGCTTGCCAACTGCACGGCCATGGAGGACCACACGGCCGTTCTACGTGGATTGCTACACAACCGTGCTGCCTTACACGATCGTGGTGGCTCTGTTCTTCAATTTTGATTTTTCTCAATTCCCCTATATATTTGTGAATGTATCACCATGACCGTTCCACGTCACCACGATCGTGGTGAGTACTGTGGCTGTTGATTTCAACTTGAATCTCATCAAACATCAAATCCTTGGCCCAAAATGATTTTTCATAGATCACTTTATCAACATCTCATCTAATATTCCTCATTTCACCCTATTTTCACCTGTACATCTTAAAACTAAATAAAAACTATTAAAAACAAGTTTGTGTGTTTTCTTGAAAAATGTAAAAACAAAGAAAAAGTATCGAAAATGAGAGGTTGGGTTAAAAATTCCCCAAACCTAGGCGGATTGCCTCCCACAAGCACTGAGTTTCTTACTTTCATCTTGGCTTCTTGGTGATTCTTCATTCATTCATCCGTTTGTTATTCTCATGTGTCCATTCTTGCAAAATATGCATCCCTCATTTACACTCAATCTATTTTCCTCATCCCTTTGATCACAATAAGCACCATTAATTGTTCCATCTTGATCTCCTTTTCTCAAATGATAATTTGGACTTGTGAAGTGATCATGTCCAATATCCCTATCTCAGACCCGCCGGGTTGGGGGTTTGTAAATGTTGATCTTGATATTCATGTCCATGAATGAAACCATCATGATGCTGCTACATACATGTATCTTATCATCAACTATAGATAAGAACGACCTTCCCAAGATGATGGGAATCTTCCTATCCTCTGGCTCCATATCAAGTACAATGAAATCCACGGGAACACTACACCTATCTCTTTATCTATCATCACCAAGACATCATCCACTCTACCCCTAAGCACTTTTATGGATCTATCTGCTAATTGGAGAGTGCAATGTCCCAACTTCAACTTGCCTAAGCCCAGATAAACATAGACATTGTATGGCATCAAATTCACACAAGATCCCAAATCAAGTAAGGACCTGTCAATGCGATGCCCCCCTATATAGCTAGGTATGAATGGGGCTCCTGGGTCTTTTCTCTTCACGAGAAGTGAATGTTGTATGATAGAGCTCACTTGTTCAGTCAACTTCACTTTCTTTGGAATCCTCTCCGTTGACCTTCTCTTTATATTGCATAGGTTCTTGAGGAACTTGGCATATGATGGGATTTGCTTGATAGCATCCAAGAGTGGAATGTTCATCTTCACTTAGCGAAACACCTCAAGATTATCCACATTGTGCTTTTGCTTTCTCTTCATTTCTGGTGGCTCATCTAGTGCTTCAATGAATGTAGGATCATTGGCTTTTGCCTTGCTTGCATCAATGTGAGATGGAACACTAGGGATGGTAGGGCTTGCAAATGGAGTATGAGGTGGAGACCATGCTATCCCAATATCAACATGATGTATCACTGAATCATCTTTGGCAGTTTCAATCATAGTATCACCACTTGGCTGCCTTTGCTTTGTTTTGTCAACCTTTATTTAACTTGCGGGCTACTCAAGAGATTTCCCACTCCTTAAAACTGTCACAACACTTCCTTGCTCATGGTGGAGAGGGGGATCTAGTTGTGGCTGTGGAGGAGGTGGAGGTGACACTTGATGTTGAAATTGAGGTGGAGGGGAGAATTGAGGTTGGAAGGTGAATTTTTGGGAAAATGGTGGTGATGGAGGTGGGGGTGGAGTATAAGGCTTGGCATTGCCTTGAAAATGGTAGATGGGCTGCACTTGCATGGGAGGTGAACTATAGAAAACTTGAGAAGAGGGCATTGGTCCACTTTCTTCATGGACTTTTCTTCTTGGAGAGAAATTATGGAACATAACTGCTCTACTTTATCTTCTAGCCTTGGAACATCTTTTTGAACATCATCAAATATTTTCAATCTAGAGAGAACCTCTTCCTCAAACCTTGAGCTATATTTTGGACTTGCGGCTCTTGGTAGCTATAGGAGTGAGGCGTCTTCTTTTCTTCATCATAGAACTCAATAGAATTGACCGGGTGGCAAGGAACATTTGTCACCTGGTTCTTCATGAAGCTTACCATGTCACCAAGACTTGTGGTCTTGAGTCATTATGAGTAGGATCTGTTGCACCAAAGGCATATCCCCCGTCATTCATCATGCTAGAAGCTCGAATTCTTGACCCTTTAGCTAACTTCTCAAACAAATTCCATATCTCCTCAGGTGGCCTAGCCATGAAAACTCCTCCATAAAAAGAATCCACTGTGTCTTGGTCCTTTAGAGATAAACCAGAGTAGAATGATTGAACCAGCTTCCACAAAGGGATCTGATGGTGCGGACACTCTCTCAAAAGCTTCTTAAAACTCTCCCATGCATTATAAAACTTCTCATTGCCCATTTGACTAAAATTTATTACAACACACTGCATTTGTGTTAAACTTGCTTTAGAGTAGAATTGTCTCAAGAAGGCATTCTTCATTGTTTCCCAACTCATGATGTCCCTTCTTGAGTCCTACCAATCTTTGGCTCCATCTTTGAGGGATAAAGAGAACAAAGTCTACCAGATTGTATCATCACTAGCTATCAATGTCCTGAAGGTGGAGCATACTTCAAGAAAGGAGTCCAAGTGCTTGTAGGGATTCTCACTCTCCAAACTGTAGAAGATGGGCAGGAGCCCAAGAAGACCTGGAGGAATGGAGAATTGCTCCCCAGGAATTTGATCAACCCTACTAGAAATTGGCGATTTATAGTTTCTAGGCATGAAGTAGTCTTGAAGAGGCTCTTGGGGTGCATTTTAGCCTTCCATCTTGTCTTCTCCCGATTGACTTGTCACATGCATAAAGCACAACCAAACAAAAGAGAACAAGTTAGTAAACCAATATACACAAAGAATGCAAAGAATAAAGAATAAATAATAGCAAAGATGAGGGAAGTAGGAAAAGTCAAAGCAAAACTAACTAGCTAGGCCGAGTGCCTTTCTCCCCGACAATGGTGCCAGAAAGCTTGGTGCATTCGCCAGAGGTGCACACACTAACCGATGGGATTCTACTAGATGTGCCCCATGAGATTGGAACACACGGTGTATTTACTTTCAAAATTTATATTGACCTAAATTCAAACAACCTACTTATACTAAAACACTATCCCGCAAGCGTATGAGGTCGTTTTATAGTATAGGAGGGTGGTAAGTATAGGGTCGATCCACAGGGATAAAAGGGGGCACTAGAGCTAGGTTCCTACTGTGGAGACTAGGGTTGAGGGTTTAAAGGTTGTTTTTATTGTTACACTAAGGTGAGAAAGAAAGCAATTAAAGGCAAGAATGCAATCTAAGTTAACCTTAGACTAGATTAAAGCTAATTAAGCAGGAAAAGACTAAGCTAGGTATGAAAATGCAATTTACACTAAGGAAAGCAAGAGAAGGTAAAAGAGCAATTAAAGAGCTAAACTAGCAAAAAAAAGCAAGAACTGGGCAATAATCTATCTAGACAACAAAAGAGCTAGTTAAGCTGACACTAACTAAGCAAGATGGAAACTAGGGTTTTACAACAATTAATGAAGATGTGGGCTATTTAGGGGATGCACTTATCACTCAATTTGGGGGGTGATATATGAACATTATGATTCCATTTAGATTATCCAAGCCAAACAACAAGTTAGAGTTTAATGAATTATCCTAAGATACTAACTGGCCATGGATATGCTAGGTTGTGTATAGGGGAACTAGTCCCTAACACTCCCTACTACCCTTGTGAGGATTGATTGGGTTAGGGCTTATGTGTAATTAAATAGATTCTAAACATGCCTAGATTTCTAGGTTAGATGATATTAGGATGATTAGGGCCTGAGATTAGTAAAGGGGGTGGAAGTGAGGTTTTAGGCCTCCCATCACCCATATTCTAACCTTGAGAAAGCTCCATGCTAAACACACCAATTTTATCTAAACTAGCTACTTAGATCTCTCAGCTAGGGTTAGGAGAATTGATTATGATGTAGGAAGATGGGAAGCTAGCTAGGGATCCAAGAATTGGACCTAGGGGAAAATCCCAAAATTCACACATATAAGCAATTTCCCTAAATTCTCAATTATTTCAATCACAAACCAACAACAAATTTATGGAGAATGAGATAAAAATAGAACATAATTAATAACAAATGGAATTAAAAAGTGTACATATCATTCCCCACCCCCCCAACATGGTATGAAAGTAATGTTTTACACCCCAAATAGCCCACCCAAGGGGTCTAGCTACTCATAACAAAGCAAAATACAAAAAGGGAAGAGAAAGAGGAAGAAGTAGCTATGGACCTCAGTGTAGCTGAGTGAATCCTCCTCTATAGTTGCTAAAAGGTCGACGTTCTCCTTCTTCTTGGGTGGAATGGTCTAGAATGATGGTGGGAAGTGGATGGAAGGCTTGGAAATGAGGGTTTTGATAGTGGAAATGGTGAAATGGAGGTGGAAATGGAGTAGAATGGCTAAGGGGAGAAAATGGGGAGCTAGGATGTGGAAGAAGGTAGCTAACCTCGTACTGGAGCTGCCACCTAGGTATATATAGGTGTGGGGGAAGCACTAGGTCAAGTAGGGGTAGTATGGGAAAAGTAGTGCAAACGTAGCTAGATTTTGTGAGTAGCACGACTGTGGTGGATCACCACAGCCGTGGTGGATCATCACGGATGTTGTGGGTAGAGATGAGCATAGTTGTGGTGGGGTAGAATGATCGTGGGAATCAAAATGTGGAGATCACAGGTTGAGGTCACTTTTGTATTGAAACTGGCACAATCGTGGTGGTCACCACGGTAATGTTGGGGTAAGGGTAGCACAACCGTGGTGGCCACCAAAACCTTGGTGGCTCCAAATGCTCAAGACATTATCTACTCCATGACTGTTCTTCCTCTGCTGCTACACGGTCGTGCAAGGGTGCACACCCATTCCGGGTCAGTGCACCATGGCCAGTCTATGAGGCATGACCATGGTGATTCTAGATTTATTTGAGGATGACTCTTTTGATTTGAAAGTGACCTAGCACGGTCGTTCTGTGATACCATGGCTGTACTGGTCTCTGGATTAGCACTTTGACTTGATTCTTTAGATTTTCTTAGACATCTTTGCTTCAATAGATCTTTGGCCACTAGAGGTAGGTTGAGGGAGCGTCAGACTTCAGTTTGGGTCTCTCCAAGGGTAGATAAACCCTAGGATCACTCCTCTTTCTTCCATCAAGTGTGGTCTAAATACCTGAAAATCATGCAAATAATGTCCATAAGTGCATTTTACACAAATATGCATATTGAGGGAATTAACGTGTAATCTAACAGGTATTGATGTGATTGAAATGCAAAATGACACTAGTGAAGCCCTAAAAAGGGATGAATCAGTTGACAACCTTTCAATTAGCAGTCTCCTGATGTTCATCGGTTTCTTATTGAGCATGGACCATATTAGAAATTGGTCTCCCTTAGTCACTCCTCTGATTTCTAATCTTGTGAAGATTGTGTTGGTGGTTATTTTCTATATTACTCTAATAAAGCAGGAGGTGATGAGAGTCGCCTTTGAATTCTTTGAGTTGTGCTCGTATTCTCCTATCAGCTTCTCCCTCATCTTGTCACTGCTATATCTGACAAATTCTTTTTTTCCTAGCATAGTTGAGTAGGCTTGTGCCTCTTCTGTCATCTTGCTGAATATAGTGTTGAGTATGGCTTCAATAACTATATGAGCCTTGCCTTCTATTATCACTTCAAGCTTCAAGTCTCCACCACCCTTTTTGCACTCGCCATCACTAACAGGAAGTTTTTCCAGTGTCAACATGAACTTTTCTGTTATCTGAGTGAGTGAGGGAGCTTCTGACATACATAGGGCGCGTAGATTGGCATCTTCTAAGAAGTCAATCACCCTGTCATAAATTCCCATCTTCTTGAAGTCATCGACATCCAGGTGTCCTATTGGTTTGAAGCCTTTAGTCTTTAGCACCCAGTTGAACTGTGACTGGTGTATTTGATCTCTTAATATGAATGCTGGCACCTGCTGGTTGAGGGCCTCCTGTTCGTCCTCATTGACCTCTTCGGGGGCCACTTCTTTTTCTTGTCCCTTTGATTTTTCCATGGTTGTCAATTTCCTCTTTTTGTTGCCTTTTGTATCCTTGGCTTTAGATTTTTGTTTCACTAGCTTATTTAGTTATGTTTCAGAAGGCTGGTACTTAGAGGTCTCTATTTGTGATGTCTCCTAAGACTCTTCAGACACCTCTAGCATCTTATGGGCCAGAATGTGCTCGTATTTATTCTTCATTAGTTGTAATTGAAGCTTCTTCATTTGTGAGAGGTTGGGGTTATCCTTCAGTGCTTTGGTTATCTTCTCTAAGTTTTGTTCTGCACCCCTCAGTGAAGTTGCCTTCTTCATCAAAGTGTCATCAGTTGGGGTTGACATTTTGAAAATTTCCACATTTAAATTGTTTTCAGCAAGATTGTAATTTATATTTCATTCATGGCATTAGCGTTTAATTCATTTTTAATTATTTGTGATTGAATATTGCATTTAAAAAAAAATCGCATGAGATGCCGTGACTGCGGCATCAATAGAAAGTAGTTTTGTGGTTAAGAAGGGTGCCATGACTGTTTCAGGTGATTATCAAAGCAAAAGAAATGCTATGACAGCGGCAAGTGTCGTGACCACGGTCGATGTTAGATCCGATCAAGAGAAACTTCGTATAGGGAAGGACCGTGACTGTGGCCAAAGCTACGACTGGTGCCGTGACCGTGGTCATGAAAGTAACCACTCAACCATGATCATGATGATCATGGTGGGTATTCCCGTCCAAATTCTGACCGACCAATGACGATACAGCCAGAAGCGTGTGAGTAAAACGCCGCCATAGGTTCAACATTTGTTGAAGAGAAAAAGGAAAATGTCGGCAAAACTCCACTGAAAGAGTGAAAATGTTCTCGATGATTCTCATAGTTTCCACACTATAGAGAAAACTAAATTCTAGGGTTGTATAAACACATAATGCAATGAACCCCAAAAAGGAAAGAAACAAGGATAACAGAGAATAAAGTGAGCGCGCAATGATACCTTAGAGTAGTTAAGAAATTGAAAGGGGTGTCTAGGGAAGTAACGGCGGAGGTGGTGCTATCACGGTGAGGGTATGACGTCGGTGGTCAGGTTCATAAAGAATGAACCTTGGTGTTCTATTGTCATCATGGTCTCTTGCGTCTGGTAGTTCTTCGATTAGGTTTCCTGCAATGTTTGAGATTCAGAAAGTGATGAGAGAAAGAAAACCCTATTGTTGAGAGGTTCTTCTTATATACTTGGAAGCAGCCACGACCGTGGCTGAGTAAACTGCCACGACTGTGGTCAAGTTGTGCTCTCAACCTTACCGAGATCACATCCCTAAGTCATGAAGATCAGGTACCGCGACCGTGGCAGATGCCGTGACCGAGGAAGTTTTCACGGTGACGGTACAACATAACCATGTTGATAAAAACAAATATTTGAAGTTGAAACACCTAATCTCTCATTAAAACTTCTAGATGTGGAAAACCAAAATACTTAGAAGGAGAGAGGTACATAGCTCATAGATTAAAACACCAGATAAAGGAAAACTTGAATTATAAAAGAAAGCAGGGAAATCTTGGGTTGCCTACCAAGAAGCGCTAGTTTAAAGTCTTTTAGCTTGATTATCTCTCATCCTGGCTTCATCCTCCTTCAGCTGGTATTGATACTTGCTCATATGTTTCATTTGTTAGAGGACTTGGTACCCTCAAACTTAGTTCGGTCCTTCTTACAAAAGCCTCATCTTCATAATACCTTTTTACCCTCTGCCCATTGACCTTGAAAGTGCCTGTCTTATCTCTGATTCTTTCCATCATCCCTAGTGGGTATATTTTTACCACAGAAAAGGGGCTAGACCATCTTGTTCTCAACATTCTTAGGAACAACATGATACTTGAATTGAATAAAAGTACTTTGTCTCCTTCAGGGACATCCTTTCTCTTCAGGTGGGCATCATGCCATACCTTAGTTCTTTGCTTACAGATCTGTGCATTCTCATAAGCATGCAATCTCAAATCTTCAAGTTCTTGAAGTTGGAGAAATCTTCTCTATCCTACTTTGTAAAGATCCATGTTTCGAAATTTGATAGCCCATAGGGCTTTGTGCTCCAATTTGACAGGAAGATGATAGGACTTCCCATAAATCAACATGTAGGGTTTCGTGCCTATAGGCGTCTTATACGATGTGCGGTAAGCCCATAGTGCATTGTCTACTTTCATGGACCAATCCTTCCTTGTATGATTTACAATCTTCTCTAGGATATGCTTGATCTTTCTGTTAGACACCTCGACTCATCCTGATGTTTGGGGATGGTATGGTTTTGCAATTTTTTTGTTTCACTCCATAATTCCTCAATAGAGCTTTGAATTGCTTTTCTCTAAAGTGAGACCCCCCGTCACTTATAACAGTGTGTGGTACCCCAAACCGTGGGAAGATAGTTTTTATTAAACAACTTTATTACTGCCTTGGAGTCATAGGCTTGGGTGGCAACAACCTCTATCCATTTTGAGACTTAGTCCAAAACAACAAATATATATTGGTTTCCTTTCAATGATGAGAAATGTCCCATATAATCAATCCCCCATACATCAAAAATTTCAACTTCCACCCAATCAGCCATCTGTATCTCATTCCTTCAGATGATGTTTCCTGTAAGTTGACACTCTTTGTAGGCCTTCACAAATGACACAACATCTTTTAAAAGAGTCGACCAATAAAATCTTGACTGTAGGACTTTTGTGGATGTTCTTCCCCCCGTGGTGTCCCCCATAAGGCGAGGAATGGAATTCTTTGAAGATTAGGGGCAATTCTTCTTCTGGTATACAAAGACGATATAATTTGTCAGAGCATATTTTAAATAGAATGGGATCATCCCAATAGTTATTTTTTTGATCGAACAATAATTTCTTCTTCTGATTATAAGTAATCTATGATGAACCCGTAGGCTAGATAATTGTAGATGTTAGCAAACCAAGGTAGGCTTTGTTCATCCGACTGGGCCATCAAGAGAGCTTCATTAGTGTAATTGTCATTTACTGTAAATTTATTTTCTTCACCAAAAACTATCCTTGATAGGTGATCTGCAACCACAGTCTCTTTTCCTTTTTTATCTATGATCTCATGGTCGAATCTTACAATAATAAGGCCCATCGCAGAAGTCTCATCTTTGTATCCTTCTTCTGCATGAGATATGTTATAGCTCCATGATCAGTTTATACTTTTACTTTCGACCTCACTAAGTATGACCTGAACTTATCAAAGGCAAATATGATAGCCATCATTTCTTTTTCAGTGGTACTATAGTTTACTTGGGATTCTTCTGACATTCAACTTGCGTAGCAAATCATGTGGTGCCTCTTGTCCTTCTTCTATCCTAGGACAACATCGATGGTGAAATCAATGGAATCACACATAATTTCAAAAGGTAACCCCCAATCTTATGCTTGTAAGATTGACACTATTGTTAAATCCCTTTTAAGGGCCTAGAAGGCATCTAAACATTCACTAGTGAATTCGAATTCATCATCTTTAATCAAGAGATTTGAAAGGGGTTTAGCAATTTTCAATAAGTCTTTTATAAATCATCTATAATACCCCACAAGCCCTAAGAAACTCCTTACTCCTGTAACATATTTAGGTGGTAGAAGCTTGGATATGGCCTCGATCTTACTTAGGTCCACTTCTATCCCTTTCTTGGAAACTTTATGCCCTAAGACAATACTGTCTTGGACCATAAAATGACATTTTTCCTAGTTCAGGACAAGGTGTTTTTCCTCATAGCATTGCAAGACTAAGGATAGGTTTCTTAGACATTCTTCAAAATCTATTCCATAGATAGAGAAGTCATCCATGAAGACCTCCACTATGTCTTCTAGAAACTCCAAAAACAAAGATTTCATACAGCGTTGGAAAGTTGCTGGTGCATTGCACAACCCGAATGACATTCTTCTGAAAGCGTATGTGCCAAAGATGCATGTGAAGGTTGTCTTTTCCTTTTCATCGAGATGAATCGATACTTGATAGAATCCTAAATACCTATCCAAGAAACATAAGTAATTATGATGATATAATCTTTGTATAACTTGATCAATAAATGGTAGAGGGAAATGATCCTTTTTGGTAGAACCATTCAACTTGCAATAGTCAATGCAAATATGCCAACCTATTACTGTTCTTGTTGCCACTTCATCTCCATCCTCTCCTCTTATCTTTGTCATTCCATCTTTCTTAGGCACCACATGAATATGGCTTACCCAATTACTGTCACTTATGGGGTAAATGATCCCGACATCCCACAACTTAATAACTTCATTCTTCATGACTTCCTTTAGCATTTGATTCAATTTATTATGTTGTTGAGATAAAGGTTTAGCTGTTTCTTCGAGATATATTATGTGCATGCATAAGGCAGGGTTGAGGCCTCTAATGTCTTCTACCAAATACCCTATAGCCTTTCTATGAAATCTAAGCTCCTTTAGCAACTTTTCTAACTGATCGTCTGTCAAGTTAGCATTAATGATCACATTATTCCTCTCCTCCTTGTCCAGGAATTCATATTTCAATCCTTCAGGTAGTGATTTCAATTTCATCTTTGTTCTTGGTGCTCTCTTCTCTTTAGGTGTTTGTTCAAGTGAAGCATACTTTACGCTCTCGAAAGTTTCTTCATCCTCACTAAGCTCTTCTTCAGGTTGATATAGGTAATGCATGATTTCCATGACTTCTAGGTCTTCCACAGTAGGGTCAGGATTATTCAAAGCTCACATAAGGGGATCAACAATTACCTTATCCTCTTGCACCTCTTCACAGTATTGATTGTAGCTATCCATAAAGTAAGCTGACTCAAAGAGAGACATTCCTCTCATAGCATCTTGTACTCGAAATTCGATGTCATTATTCTCAATGGGCAAAGCACTGATTACTTCTTCTACATCTATTAGAGCCCTTCCAGTTGTGAGGAAAGATCTCCCAAATGTCGTTGAACACTTAGAGTCCTCTACTGTGTCAATTACTACTATGTCGCATGGTTTGAAAAATCGCCCGACCCGTATCAAAACATCCTACACTATTCCCATAGGTCTCATAAAGGTTTGATCAGCTAATTTGATTCTCATGCCCATCTTTACCATATCTGTTAACCCAAGCCTTTGCGCTAGCGTCAAGGGCATAAGACTAATGCTTTCTCTTAATCAACTAATCCCTTCCTTTCCTCATTGTCTCTGACACAGAAGGGTATGTTAAATGCTTCTAGATCTCTCTTTTTGGTTGGTAACTCAACTTGAACAAAGGCGCTTGACATTTTTGCTAGTTGCATGGTTTCTACATGGTCTCCTCTACTTCTCTTTGTGATTAAGTCTTTAAATAATTTTGCATATGTTGGTATCTCTTCAATTGCATCGAGAAATGAGACATCTAAGTGGAGCTTCTATATTGCTTCCATGAATTTTTTGTACCTCTTCTTTAAATGTGCCTTGATTAGTTTTTAGGGAAAGGGGACTCTTGGGGCATAATAATTTCTCTTCATAAAAACTTCTCCTATAGGATTTGAGTTCTTGACCTCTACATGCTTCTTATTTTTACCATATTTTTCTTCTCGACTGTCTTTGGTTGATCCTTGTCACTTGGACTCTTCTGGTATAATTACCTTGTCAGATTGTTGCTCACCACGACTTATTTCTTCTTTGGTTTTGTTGGTACAAAGGTCTTCCACAATTCTCCCTGATCATAGAGTGGCCATCTTTGCAGTCTCCGTATTTGACAGGATCTTCCCCGAAGGGGTTTTCATAAGTTCCACTAGATGGGCAAGCCATTGATCAATCTTCCTTTGATGGTTTTGCATGTCTTCCATCTGAGTTTGCATTGTAGTCAACACTCCTGAATTGGTGATGGCACTTTGGGCAAGTTGGTCATTTACCAAAACTTGCCTCTTTGTAAAGTTAAACAATTGAGCAATCATATCAGCTTGGTTACTATCCTTGGCCTGGCTCGATACATGGCTCTGTCCTTGACCTTGTCGAATCATATTTTTATTTTGACTCTGATAGCTATTTTTGTTTGTCTGATAACTAGTAGTTCTAGTATATTGAGTTGGTCCTCCTTTTTTCTCAAATCCAGGAGGTGGTTTAGATAATTTACTCAGTTGATGAGCGTTTTCAACAACTTCTTTGTTACCATCATTAAATCCATGATGATCTGGTCGTTTGAAATTGGCATAAGAGACATTTTTGGTTTCTTCTTCACTTTCACTTTGTTTACTCTCTTCTGGCCATGCATAGATATAGTTGTCGACTCCATGACCTTCTTCTCTGCATGTAACACATTTCATGACTTTCTATGTGTGTTTCTTGCCCTTGCCCCCAATGTCTTTTAATTATTTGACATCAGTAGAGATTTTCTGAATCTGAGATGTAATGGTTTTCAAAGCCTTAGCTTCGATTGATGGTCCTTCAGAGCCCGTCTTCTTGGCTGATACTATATCATTTTTGTCATATTCCATGCCTTCTTGCAATGCAACCATGTTATCAATGATCTTCATGGTTCTGCTCATTTTCTTACCAAGAAAGTTGCTTCTCGAAGCTTCATTCAGCAAAGTTCTTTCCGTGGGAGTTAGCCCATTATAAACTGTGGTCACTAGAAATCCTTTACGATAGTTATGGTGGGGGAAATCTCTTTATTATTCTTGAAAACATCCCCATGCCTAGTGAAGATTTTCCCTTGGTTTTTGTGTGAAAGAAGTGATCTTTTGCATATTACAAATAGTTCTTTCAATGGGGTAAAATTTAGTGACAAAAGCATCTTGAAGGGGTCTCCATCCATCTATGGACTGGTGGGATAAGTTAAGGCACCAAGATAAAGCTTTATCTTCAAGACAGAATATGAATACCTTGTAATAGATGACTTCTTGGGGTAGTTCCCACATCTTGATGGTATAAAAATGTTTTTGAAGGCATCAAGATGATGGTATAGATTTTCATTCCTTTAGTTCCCACGTAAGGGCTTGTTCTAGATCATCGAGATTATAAGAAATCATAAAAAATGTCTATTCCCTCCTCTCTTGAGATTAGGATGGATCTAGGTTTTAAGGTAGTCTCTCTCTCTCTCTCTCTCTCGAGATGACGACCCAAAAACCACAAAGCAAATCATATGATGATTAGCTTTAGCATTCCAACACCTTCATGCATTCATACTACTCCATAACACTACATAAGGTTGGCACTATTCTTTTGAGGTACCAACAATCAAACATCACAAGATGGTAGCTAAGTATACAACTGAAGCGTTAAAAATGAGAGTAT
This sequence comes from Alisma plantago-aquatica, assembly GCA_963693085.1. Lineage (NCBI taxonomy): Eukaryota > Viridiplantae > Streptophyta > Magnoliopsida > Alismatales > Alismataceae > Alisma > Alisma plantago-aquatica. Next base: position 74,318,437 of record OY856415.1, read on the forward strand.
GGAGATAATCTTGATAAGAGCATATATGTATTCAAAGGGGAATAAGAATATACATGTTGGGAGAGCCTTAGTGGCTACTCCCAAACCAAGTTAGATGTTTGGTCACACATGTTGATGGACAACATAACGGTGTCACAGAAGGATAGATATATCAATGACAATGAAGAGGGAGGGTACAACATGATGGAGATGCTAGATCTAGATAGAGAAGAAAGAACGTGATACACAACTGTACTTCTTTAAGTATAGATCTGGAGTGGGCGTGGTTGTGGTAGCTTCTTCCTTCAAAGAAGGGGGGGCAATCAATTTTCTCTCTCCTCTGACTTTCATCTTCAGAGATCCAAGACTGATGGGTATGAACGTGGGTGACTCTGGAGTTTGGCAGCACTTTGTGGTCCTTGATGATCTAATGATTTGATGTGTCGAGGTGGGGGTCTATTTATAGATGCTGCCCATTGACTTAATCTCTAGGCCGTGGTCACGAGGTATAGGTCAATTGCGACCTCCATCATGGTCACAGTGTGCTAGTTTTCTATCGCAGTCAAGGGAAAGACTCAATAACGATATGCTGGAGGGTGGCCTCGACCGTGGGGCATTACTTTGGTAGGAGTGCCGCGATCGTGGTGTGAAGAAGCGGAAATGCAAACATTGACCACAGAAGGGACATTAGTGGGATACACAACCACAGTCATGAGGTATAGGTTAGTCACGACCCCCATCATGGTCACAGTGTGCTGACCCTACAAGAGAAAGATATACATGAATTTAAGACTTTGACACTAAGACACTAAAATAAGTAGAAAATTCCATAAAAGGTATGTTAGGGAGGCATAAATCATACGTGAAAATTGCATAATAAGATATGTTATCAATAAGCATCTTGGGAATAGTAGCAGAGTATATCCTGGTTTGATGGGATCTTATCGGTAGATGAAGGGCCACTGCTCGATCATCAAAGTCCGCCGTTGATGTTGGTGTTGGTTGATGCCATGTCCAATGTCGAGGAAGAAGGAATAAGGAAGCTTGGGGTTGTGCTCTTTGTCGGAAAATGTTGGTGTTGCCATCCACAAACTTCACCCATTATATAGCTACATTGAGGAGACATTATGAGTGCCCAAAAAAAAATCAGTGATTACACACCATGCACATGTTATCCCTAATCCGCAGGGACATCACATCAATCATTTCTTGGAAGGTCCTGATCAAGATACGGTAGTGAATATTGATAATTGGAGTGAGATAAAAGAGGTTTCTATTTTCAAGGGAGAATCTCCTCATAAAAGATAAAGACAAATTATCAATGAGAAAGAAAAAAAATCATTTATGGAATATAGAGAGAGAAATCCCATCGGACCATGTACCCTACTTTCCACATCACTTATCATTTAACAAGATCGTGATATCTCCTACTATCAATCGAGTGACTAGGCATCAAGGATTGATGGAAAGCTGAGAGATTTTCATCATGAGGCTTGCTTGTCATGCTGGCTATCCATTTATTAGGGTTGTCAAGGACGTGTTTCTCTTCCTTCTCTTTCAATCGTCACCCTCTTTTTCTTTCTTCGAAATAATTTTTTAAAAGAAAAATAAAGAGTAAAAATAAACATAGAAAATAAGCAAATATAAAAGGGGGCGGTTTGCCTCCCAACAAACGTCCCAATTTAATGTCACAGACCCCACCGTTGATAGCATTTTGCACATCAAGCACACAAACAAGGTGTTCGAATGCTTGTCCTTTGAACCTGTAGGACTTGGGTCATGGTTAAATGATGTGCTTACCTTTCCTGTGAACATGACCTTATTGTCTTGATTGGTATCTTGTAGATCTATTTGTTGTAATTCGAGACTACCGCTGACCTTAAAATCTTCGATCGAATTATGCACCCTCTTCAAATCTTCAAGGACATGATATTCATTAGTCTTATTCCCTTGTTTTAGGATGAGTTTTCCAACTTTGACATCCACTAGATCTCTCACATTGGATAGGAATGGCCTTCCCAAAATGAGCATGTACCTGTTGTCCTCTTTGATATGCATAACCACAAAATCACATGGGACATATGTATCGTGTCCTAGCTTCACCTGGATGTCTTTGATAGTTCCCAGGGGTTTAGTGATAGATGCATCACCTAACTAAATAGTCATTGTTGTGGGTATGAGGTTTGTGAACCCTAGACACTGACATAGAGTGTAAGGTATAATAGATATGCTAGCACCTAAGTTGAGGGGTCCCTTACGACATGTCTCATCTCCCAAAAAATTGTCTATCCCAAATGAGCCAGGGTCTTTTTGCTTCCGGGGGCATCTAATTTTGAACTATATCGGAAGCTTCCTGTGTGCGTTTTATGGTCTCACAATCTCAATTGTGTATTTCCTGGAAAGAATGGTCTTAAGATATTTAATCCAAGCTGGCGTTTCGGCTACTGCATCAAGGAATGGGATGTCAATATGCAATTTATTCAGGGTGTCTTTGAATTTTATGAATTGATCAACCAACTTGGTTTGCTTGAGACATCTTGCATATGGTACATGTGGCATGAACATGGAAGTTTTCGGTAGTTTAGAGTTGACTTCCAGAGTTTCTTTCGACAATTTCTCACTTGTGTTGGGTTGTGCTGGTGTCACAGGAGGTTCCGTTGTTTGATCCTCTAGACGACTATACATAGGATACCCGATCGTGCAATGTGGAGCTTTGATTGGTTTTCTCTCACTTTTGTCGGTAGGAGTAAAGGCGGGAGGTGTGCTATACACATTTCCTGACCTGGTCATTATGACGTTGAATTGTTCTGACTGTTCTAGATGCTTGGGTTTTTTTTATAGCTGGCCAACAATTGTGCCTGCTGGGGGCTGTTGGCTAGCTGCCAAATGGACAATCTGAGATTCCATCACCTTTTGATTTGCTAGGATATTGGCGAGTTGGGTCTGATATGATGCCATCATTTCTTGGAGTGCCTTCATTAGGTCCTACACCAATGTGACTTTAATTTGCAGTGGTGGGGCCTGATTTGGATTCTGACATTGCTGCCGCTGCTGGTAGTTCTGGTTAGGAAAATTGAACCTAAAATTTCTTGAGTTGTGTGGGCCATTATAGCTCATTGGTGCTCTACCTTGGGCAGGTTTTATTGAGGTGTCGTTGGGATTTTTGGCTCCAGTAGGGATCCCATATTGGAACCATGATGACTTTAAGCTTGGTTAGGATTATAATACTCTTACCTGGGGATATTATAGATTGATTTCTTGTCTTCATCCTGAGTGACTATGTACTATTGCTCGGATTGGTGCTCATGGAATGCAACATGTAGTTGTTGACAATGGAATGTGTTGTGATCCACCACACGACAGAATTCACATGAGGGTGCAATGATTTGTACTTGGGCTGTCTGGCTCTTCCTTTCGTATGCACTGAAGGATTTTTCAAGATTATCCTACTGGGGAGAGAGACTCCAGTGCTTCAAAGATAGATTTAAGTTTTGAGCAATCCTCCACCATAGCTACTTTCAATACACCTTTTACCGATGGTCTTGTCCTATGAGTCTTATTTTCTGCTATGAGGTTGATTATCTTAAGTGCACTGTCAAAGCATTGTCGCATTAAATTTCCATTAGAAACTTCTTCATCTTGTCATCGACCCCTTGATAGATGAATACAATGATACGATTCTTGGGGATGCCTTGGTTTAGGCACTTGAGCAAGAGTTCATTAAATCACTCCCATGCTTTGTGCATGGATTCCTCGGGCACCTGATTGAATCTTGTAATCTGTCCTCGAATCAAGTATGCCACTAAAGGAGGGCATAATTTCTCTAAGAACTTGTTTTATAGAACTTCCCACATAGTGATCATGTCCCTTTGAAGAGTGCTATACTCGGATCTAGCTTTGTCCATCAGGGAATATTTGAATAGTTGTAGTCACATGCAGTCGTTAGTGGATCTAGGTGGCTTCGTCATTCAGCAAAGGTCGATGAATTTAAGACAATGCTCATAACAATCATCTCCAACCCTTCCTGCAAATACAAAGTTTTACAATAGGCTGACCCATTGGGATCTGATCTCGATCGGGTCACTTGGAGATTGGATTGGATGACTTAAGTCAGTGTCCTTAGGGACAGACAAATATTGTAATTATTTTTCCCATTTTATGGCTTGGAAAGCTTTTGGTTGATCTTAAAATCGAGTTCTGACTATTCTCTAGCTTTTGTGGTGAGTAATTCTCAATGGGCCAGAATAGCTGCATCGATGCACACTTGGATAGCTACTTCTATAGCTTCCGCATCCGCCATGGTCTTCTCCTTACAAAGTTTCCTGAGGGTTTTCTCAATTTCATAAATGAATAAAAATCATGAATCAAGGCTTATGGATCTTTGCATATGTTAGGAGTACTTGAAAAGAGGCTGGATGTTTGTGAGTAGTGTGTTTAATTCTAGAAGATTTTCAATATTATCAAGAAAAATAAATAAACCAAAAAGAAAAACCCTAATTATGCTTATACTTTCAAAAATATTCAACTGCCATTGTCCCCAAAAATGGCACCAATATTTGATGGGGCTCCAAATGTCACACCAAGAAAAACCCTAAAAGAACGACTTCTAGTTTAAACAAAACAATGCACATATTCCCCACTCGATATGAGCGGAAGTTGTATTACAATATACTTTAGGATCAAACCCAAAGGACAAAATTTTTAAGTAGTTATATAGATTCATAACTATTAAGAGTAATGCTTATCACAAAGTAGTTGAAAGATTGGTTAAATGAAATTGTTGCCAAAAGCAATAAAGATTAAGGAAGTAAATAACATATAATAAAGAGAACCAAGGCATATGATTTCTCTACCCCGGCCTGCGTAATTATCCTAACAAGATCTAACTCTCTAATAATCGTTGCTAAATTGAGGCTTAGATACTGCACCCTCACGAGATACATCTCATCACTTGGCTTAAAATCCCTTATAATGAACCATCCTCGACACCCAAGTTCCCTATATATTCTAACTGAACTCCCTTACTTACGACCGACCATCCTCGACACATAGAAGATCAAAGTCCAATCACCTCAGCATCCCTTGTTGGCATCTCAGGAGGATAATAAGATCATTCTAGTGTTCTAATCATGCTCACAACAACCTGCATATCCATGATTATAATAGATATGCAAAGCAAGTAGTCAATTTGCAAGGCAAAGAATTAAACAAAACGATACTTCATTTAGAAACTATATTGTCAAGTTTAGATACAAGATAAAATAAAGTATGGGCAATTAGGTCTAGTCCCCAGCCCCAGCCCTAGCACAAATGTCTACTCACTTATGGCGAGGGACAATATCAGAAAGATAGTAGGAATGATGGAGAATGCCATGACGCCTGGTGTAGGAAGACCAATCTCTCCATTGTGGCTTCCGCCTCCTCGCTCCTCACTAGAGTTTTTGCTGTACAATGTGCCTTCTAATCACCGATCAAAGACCCCTTTGAATGGATGATAAGGTTTCCCTTTTATAGATGCATTCCTTGCCTCCAAAATCCTAAAGCTGAATGCTTGTGGTTGAAGGCATCTGCTTGTATGGACCATACTTGGTACAACATGTGACTCACGTGGGTACTCAATTTGGACCTCGCGTCTGGTTCTTTGGTGGACCAGCATGGGGTGAATCAAAATGGACCAGATGTTGGAGGTTCACATCATGACGTAAGAATCTAAAAGACTCTAGATAGAGAGAAGCTTTAGTTGGGAAAATGGTAGAACCAATCTCTTGACTAGGTGGTTGGAATGCGATCAAATGAAAAGCTTTCAGGCCTTCCTTCCCTTGAGGTATAGCATCGTGAGGGCTTGATCATCCATCTGGGTGTTGTCATACAATTTTGGCTAGTTCTGCATAAAATATGTATGAAAATGAATTAAATTTGGTAAAGGAAAGATAATCACAATTAAGTGAATATAAACCTAAAACTAGGAAATAGAAACAAACCAACCCCTAAAAAGCGAGTAAAATAGTATGTAAAAATGGGTATAAATACACTCATCAACAATGTAATAGAGTGAACTTTTGAGACTTTCAAATATCTAGTGATATATTTGAGTTAATGTGTTTGGTTGATATTAAGAGTGTCAAATACTTGGTGAAGTTTGAAGAATGTATGCCATTATTTTTATGATTAGTATTCCTCAATTTTATTCCATTTTGAGGTATTTAATTGATTGATAAGACAATTGAGTTTTGACACAAAATTTGAGAAGAATGTAGCTTGAGTTGTATTAGAACTATGGTTAAATTTTCCTAGTGATTGGATGATCCAAAGGGAAGTTGTTAAGGTTTGAGTTGTGTAAAATAATATGCATATTGAGGTATTTTGGACTATGTAGTGGATTATTTAACCTAAGTTTGGATATCAACCTCCCCACACACCCTTTTGGGTTTTTAATGGGATGTATATCATATATATGTTGGGTTTTAGAGGAGGTAGAGAAGCAGCGGAAACAAAAAAAAATTTCTCCCCAAAACCCAGAACAAAAGGAATCACGTCAAAGTCTATACAATAGAAAAGATGGTTTGTGGATGCATACCTTGTCCCGAGGATTGCTCGGCGACAGTACCTCGCGGCTTGCGCGGTCTTCACCTCCGGTCTTGGACGGTGTCTATGCAGCTCCTGGTTGCACCGGGACTGAAGACTCCTGGTCTCACCGGGACTGTCAGGATTGACAGTTGTCCTCCGAGCGACAGAGGTCTCCCGCCTCTGCAGTCCTCCACACGGACTACCTGGAACTCCGATCTCCTTGTCCCAAAAGGAATCGGAAGGAGTCACACCCTCCTGTTGGCGTACTAGTCGCCAACACACTCTCCTTCTATAGTCGCTTTCTGTAGTTGTCTTTCCCTTGCTGTGCCTCCCTTTTTGGGTAGCACTTGCTCGGGCTCTCTTGGTTACCGAAACCAGAGAGAACGAAAACTTTGCAGAGCAACCGGTTTCCACTAAGTTGTACTCTGAGAAGCCCCCAACACCCCTATATATAGGAGGGTCATGGGACAGGGTTCTCCATCTCGGGCAATGCAGGACTAAAGCAGGAGTAGAAGGGTTTGAGATTTTCCACAAAAACAACCAACTCGCAACCTGAACCAATCGTTTCACAACTGAAACGGTCGGTTGGGGACCTGAGCCGGTCGGTTGACACCTCAACCGATCAGTTGGGACCCATGAGCCGGTCGGTTCACTTCTGAACCAGTCGGTTCGTGGTCTTGATCAGTTCTCGATTGACTTTCCTTCTTTTGTTTCTAATTGGTATCGAATACCAATCCTTGTGACAATCAAATTGGGCAAGTGAAATGAAAGGAAAATTCTCACCAATCTTACTTTCCCAACTTGCTCGGTTGCATCAGTTGAACCGATCGTTTCAACACTTGAAGCAATCGTTTCACCCTGACCTTGAGCCGATCGACTCAACACTTGAGCCAACCGGTTCACCAAGCTCAGCCGATCGGTTCATCACATGAGCCGATCGGTTGGGAGTGCAGATTGTGCAGAATCAATCAATTGCGATTTCAATCAATCCGATACTCTAATCAATCAGTCCAACACCTTGAACTCTATGATATTGAGCTATCAATTGATTGAGTGTTTAATTGAACTACTAAACTCCTTTAGTAATAAATCTAAACATTGTTTGTGGACAAACTCCTCTTCCAGGTTAAATCCTATGTGTGTGACCCTGTAGGTCCATTTCACGTTGGCAGTGAAAGTCCATAACACTTATGACTTCACAAGCAAAGAGCGGTGCCTAGTCACACATTAGTGCTACCCAAGTGAAATAGAAAGTTGGAGAACAACTTTCAATCCTACAATCCGTGAATGGTGTTACAGTGAATGTATAATTCCTTTGTCACTGATATCCTGAATGAACTCGAGGCATGGAACAGTCATCCTGTCAACATTCATTCATTTCCTTGATCTCAGAGCAGACTGGGTGAGATGTGCGTGACATCAATATCACATATTGATTCACACGTTCATGCACATGCCTTTCTCAATCCTACTCATCAAGTGGCTAAGGATATCAAACTCCCTCAGGAGGGACAAATCCCATATCTATCACTCACCCCTCAAAAGCCCCATGTGTTAAAGCCACCCAATCATCACCTTTATAACAACCCATGTTTCAGGACTGCGTTTGATGATGTCAAAGTGTGCCCAACAAAATGTGTTGAGTGTAGTGATTTCAGGTCTAAGAATCACACTCACCACCATCACTGTGAGAGCTGACTGTGACTACCAAGTCATGGTTCCATGTGTCACTCTCACTGTGGGTTTGTCCGGTACCTTGTTCTCCAACAAGTACCTATGTGCTTGGTTTGATATCACTATATCATGACTAATGAGATTCTGTCATCAACCAACACACAATCTAGTCTTCAGTGTTATTGATGTCTATGGTTATTCCCACAATAACAACCGACTAGGGACTAAACAAGAATGTATACTCTTAACATCCGTATGATCTCATCGTTTAGGTCCTGAACCTAAAACCATACGTCATTGAGTAAAACCATTCTTTAGACATCTATCATGTTACACCATTATCTCAGAAACAGTTTAAACATATAGATCGGAAATTGCTTTTATTATTATTCAAATCATTTACAAAGTATCCCATTACAATCATCATATGACTTGATCTATGGGCATACATACCAACAGACTCCCACTTGCACTTAGAGCCAGTCACCAAGGAATCTCAATCCTTGTGACCTAGCATGACCATCATGCTTCTGTTGAGAAAGGGCCTTAGTCAGTGGATCAGCTATGTTGTCTTCAGTTGGTACTCTACAAATCTTCACATCTCCTCATTGTATGATCTCTCGTATGAGATAGAAGCACCGCAGTATGTTCTTGGACCGCTGATGTGATCTGGGTTCCTTTGCTTGTGCAATAGCTCCATTATTGTCACAATAAAGATCAATCACGTCACAGCTACTGGGAACTACACCAAGTTCAGAAATGAACTTCCTGATCCACACAGCCTCCTTTGCTACATGTGAAGTAGCAATATACTCGACCTCTGTAGTAGAATCAACAACTATTTCTTGCTTGGAACTCTTCCAGCTCACAACTCCATTATTAAGGAAAAACACAAATCCTGACTGCGATCTGTAATCATCTTTATCAGTTTGGAAGCTTACATCGGTGTAACCCTTTACAACCAGCTCTTCCTCACCGCCATAAACAAGAAACTGATCCTTAGTCCTTCGCAAGTACTTGAGGATGTTCTTCACGGCTGTCTAGTGAGCATCCCCAGGATCTGACTGGTACCTGCTCGTCATGCTGAGAGCATATGAGACATCTGGGCATGTGCACAACATAGCGTACATGATGGATCTGATGGCTGATGCATATGGGATCCCTTTCATACACTCCCTCTCTTCACAAGATTGGGGACATTGAGCTCTAGAGACGGTGACTCCATGTAGCATGGGGATGTTGCCTCTCTTTGAGTTCTCCATGCTGAACCGCTTCAACACTTTGTCAATGTACATGGTCTGACTTAGTCCGAGAAGCATTCTAGATCTATCTCTATAGATCTTAATTCCTAGAATGTAGGATGCTTCTCCTAAGTCCTTCATTGAGAAAGTATTCCCAAGCCAAGTCTTTACCTTCTCTAAGGCTAACACATCATTCCCCATCAAAAGTATGTCATCTACGTACAATATGAGGAATGTGGTTGAGCTCCCACTAACCTTCTTGTACACAAAAGGTTCATCTTCATTTTTCATAAAGCCAAACACTTTGATTTCCTCATCAAATCGAAGATTCCAACTCCGAGATGCTTGCTTCAATCCATAGATTGACCTTTGCAGTTTATAGACTTTATTGGCATTCTTTGGATCTAAAAAACCTTCAGGCTGTGTCATGTATACATCCTCATTTATATTCCCGTTAAGGAATGCGGTTTTAACATCCATCTGCCAAATCTCATAGTCGTAATAAGCTGCAATAGCAAGCATGATCCTGATGGACTTAATCATGGCAACTGGAGAAAAGGTTTCGTCATAATCAACACCTTGAACTTGTCAAAATCCCTTCGCAACCAATCTACCTTTATAAGTTTGCACATTGCCATCCATATCGGTATTTTTATTAAATACCCACTTGCACCCTATGGGTTTTACCCCTTCGGGTGGTTCCACCAAAGTCCATACTTTGTTGGAGTACATGGATTCCATCTCGAATCTCATGGCTTCAAGCCATTTCTCAAAATCTGGTCCCTCCATAGCCTCTACGTAGGTAGTTGGATCATCATAAATGATCAACTCACCACCTTCCTAAGTCACAAGGTATCCAAACCTCTCAGGTTCAAGGTGGGTCCTACTAGATCTATGAGGTCCTTGTGTCACCTGAGGAGACTGAGATTCCACAACACCTTGTGAATCTCCATTTTCTTCTCGTACATCTACCGGTTCAATGTTTTCTTGTTGGGCTTGAACCTCTTCAAGCTCTATTTTCCTCCCACTGCTTCCTTTGGAAATAAATTCCTTCTCTAGGAATACAACATCCCTGGAAACAAACACTTTATTGTCAGTAGGGTGGTATAGATAATATCCCTTGGTCTCCTTGGGATATCCAACAAAATAACATTTATCAGACTTGGGTCCAAACTTATCAGGAAACATTTTCCTAACGTAAGCCTCACAACCCCAAATCTTCATAAAAGACAAATTGGGACACTTCCCGGCCCATATCTCATATGGTGTCTTTTGAACCAATTTAGATGGTACTCGATTAAGTGTAAATGCGGAGGTTTTAAGAGCATGACCCCAGAAAGAAATCGGAAGATCAGGAAAACTCATCATCGATCACACCATATCTAACAATGTGTGATTCCTTCTTTCAGACACACCATTATGCTGTGGTGTTCCAGGCGGAGTCCATTGTGAAACAATACCACAGGCTCGCAGAAGGTCCTCAAACTCCTGGCTTAAGTATTCTCCACCTCGATCGGATCGAAGTGCCTTAATACTTTTACCAAGTTGGTTCTGTACTTCATTCATGAAATCCTTGAACCTTTCAAGGGTTTCTGACTTATGCTTCGTCAGGTACACATAGCCATACCTACTAAAATCATCAGTGAAGGTAATGAAGTACTGACACCCATTTCTGGCATTAGTTCTAAAAGGCCCACATACATCGGTATGTATGAGTCCTAATAGATCACTAGCTCTCTCACCTTTACCTGATAAAGGGTCTTGGTCATCTTGCCCAATAAACAAGATTCACATGTCTCTATCGATTCATAATCAAAAGAGTCTAGATAACCATCTTTATGGAGTCTAGAAATGCACTTCTCATTTATGTGCACTAGACGACAATGCCAAAGATATGTTTTGTTTGAGTCGTTGCTTTTTGGTGTTTACGTTGTATACAGTTGTCTCCAAATCTATCAAGTATAGACCATAAGACATTGGGGCACTGCCATAAAAGATCCCATCTTTAGAAATCGAACATTTTCCATTCTTAATAAGAAATTCAAATCCATCTTTGTCCAAACAAGAGACGAAAATGATATTCCTATTTATGGCAGGTACATAATAGCAGTTCTTCAACTCTATTATTAGCCCACTTGGTAGAGTTAACTCATAGGTTCCTACGGCACTGGCAACAACTCTTGCCCCATTGGAAACACGTAGTTCAACCTCGCCTTTCCCCAAAGGCCAACTTCTCTTAAGATCCTTCACAATTGAATAAATGTGAGATCCGCATCTGATATCAAGTACCCATGACACAAAAGTAGTAAAGTTAATCTCTATCACATATACACTAGAAGTAGAGATCTCTATCTCCGACTTCTTCTTCCATCATTCCTTACATCCTCTCCATGTAGAAGAAATTGGTTTGGCGAGAGAACCCTTCTCTCCCTTACCTTTCGTTCCATTGATCTCTATCAATGAACTTTCTTTGTTCTTCACCAACACATTAAGCGTACATAGAGTGGACTCAAAGGCTCCTGTTATATCTGGATTGTGCAGAACACTTCTCACAGTCCTCAACCAGTTATGGAATTTATTCTCAATTAATTTGCCCATTTTAAAAGATGATTCCTTTGCCATTCTACAAGAGAAAATTGCATTTTGTCAAAAATCCTTTTGATTTGATTTGAATAAATTTGACGATAGTTAATTAGGCCTTTAATTAATTACCGCTCCCACTATTTTGACTCAAATTGATAGCCCTCACCATCAATTCGGAAGATTGCAGCGTACAATCTTCTAGTGGGTCAAGATCCATATTTCATCAAGTCATGAGTCAGCTTTGGCTGATCTCCCATAATCTTAACTATTTAGGTAGGCCATCATGCCAATTGCATCATATGCAAATCTTGACGAATGAACATGCGCAACACCTTGCCATGAACATTCAGTGCCTCTGGGCTTAGACGCTCTAAGAATCACCAGTGAAGTCTATCCCAAAAGCCGACACGGTAAACATGCACCCTGCTTTGGAAGAACCTGCATGTCAACCCTTCACACTTCCACAAGATGGACGGCGCACCACGCTTTGGCATAACCTACGCTTGGTCGATCGAGTTTTCCATGTGTGTCGCTAATGGAAGGCGTATAAGACTTAATATTTTAATGAGGGATTTGGTTTATATATATACATATCCAATCACCACAATATATAGTACGTATCATATACATGCTATATCCCACAGAAAACATGCAAAACGATAAAAAGAAATGATTATGGCCATCCTATTGTGATTCCTCGAGCCAAGAGGAATCACGGTCATCTAGGTCTACATCACATGTAACCTGTACAAGATGCAATCTGTGCCTGCCTTTCTGGGTTTGATCAGCTCATCTCCATGACCGACCGGCTCACCATCAAGTTGGTTGTTCGGGTGCCACCAACCGATCGACTGGTGCCTCCAGCCGATCGGTTCATCGTTCGTTGTGCATCTCCTCAGGTTGCCACCCACATGTCTCGCTCCTCGAACCGACCGCCTAGATCACCAATCGATCGATTCACGCCTTGAACCGATCGTTTCAAGCCTTGTCAGGTCGTCCGCCGTTCTTTGACATAACAGGAAATAAAATCTATCCTATTTACAATTTAATTGTGAAACCCTGAGTTACATTCGGGGGGAGCAAAGGTAGGAAAAGAAATCTCAAATTATTTCGAGTTACATCAGGAATAGGAGAAAGGGAATCGGTGCGCAGACCAAGATGCAAGCAACCACATACAACCACACACAGATATAGGGTTTATAGGCCATAACCATGCTACACATCCACCACAAAACTCGTTTAAGGATGACACATATTGAGTGCATTAATATTACATATCATATATGTATATTTGGGATTTGTGGATTGGACATGAATAAAGCCGATTTTATTCACATCGTATGCAATAAATAAAGGCAACAAACCAAAATCAATCATATCGATAATCCTAAAATATAGAGTAGTTGACGTGGTTCTGATACCACTGTTGGGTTTTAGAGGAGGCAGAGAAGCAGCGGAAACAAAAAAAAATTTCTCCCCAAAACCCAGAACAAAAGGAATCGTGTCAACGTCTATACAATAGGAAAGATGGTTTGTGGATGCATACCTTGTCCCGAGGCTTGCTCGGCGACAGTACCTCGCGGCTTGCGCAGTCTTCACCTCCGGTCTTGGATGGTGTCTGTGCAGCTCCTGGTCGCACCAGGACTGAAGACTCCTGGTCTCACCGGGACTGTCAGGATTGACAGTTGTCCTCCGAGCGACAGAGGTCTCCCGCCTCTGTAGTCGTCCACACGGATTGCCTGGAACTCCGATCTCCTTGTCCCACAAGGAATCGGAAGGATCACACCCTCCTGTTGGCGTACTAGTCGCCAACACACTCTCCTACTACCAGTCGCTTTCTATAGTTCTCTTTCCCTTGCCGTGCCTCCCTTTTCGGGTAGCACTTGCTTGGGCTCTCTCGGTTACCAAAACCAGAGAGAATGACAACTTTACAGAGCAACCAGTTTGCACTGAGTTGTACTCTGAGAAGCCCCCAATACCCCTATATATATAGGAGGGTCATGGGACAGGGTTCTCCATCCCGGGCAATGCGAGACTAAAGCAGGAGTAGAAGGGTTCGAGATTTTCCACAAAAACAACCAACTAGCAACTTGAACCGATCGTTTCATAACTGAAACAGTCGGTTGGGGACTTGAGCCGGTCGGTTGACACCTCAACCGATTGGTTGGGATCCATGAGCTGGTCGGTTCACTTCTGAACTGGTCGGTTCATGGTGCTGATCTGTTCCCGATTGACTTTCCTTCTTTTGTTTTTAATTGGTATCGAATACCAATCCTTGTTCCAATCAAATTGGGCAAGTGAAATGAAAGGAAAATTCTCACCAATCTTACTTTCCCAACTTGCTCGGTTGAATCAGTTGAACCGATCGTTTCAACACTTGAAGCAATCATTTCACCCTGACCTTGAGCCGATCGACTCAACACTTGAGCCGACCGGTTCACCAAGCTCAGCCGATCGGTTCATCACATGAGCCGATCGGTTGGGAGTGCAGATTGTGCAGAATCAGTCAATTGTGATTGCAATCAATCCGATACTCTAATCAATCAGTCCAACACCTTGAACTCTATGATACTGAGCTATCAATTGGTTGAGTGTTTAATTGAACTACTAAAATCCTTTAGTAATCAATCTAAACATTGTTTATGGACAAACTCCTCTTCCAGGTTAAATCCTATGTGTGTGACCCTGCAGGTCCATTTCACGTTGGCAGTGAAAGTCCATAACACTTATGACTTCACAAGAAAAGAGCGGTGCCTAGTCACACATCAGTGCTACCCAAGTGAAATAGAAAGTTGGAGAACAACTTTCAATCCTACAATCCGTGAATGGTGTTATAGTGAATGTATAATTCCTTTGTCACTGATATCCTAAATGAACTCGAGGCATGGAACAGTCATCCTGTCAACATTCATTCATTTCCTTGATCTCAGAGCAGACTGGGTGAGATGTGCGTGACATCAATATCACATATTGATTCACATGTGCATGCACATGCCTTTCTCAATCCTACTCATCAAGTGGCCAAGGATATAAAACTCCCTCAGGAGGGACAAATCCCATATCTATCACTCACCTCTCAAAAGCCCCATGTGTCAAAGCCACCCAATCATCACCTTTGTAACAACCCATGTTTCAGGACTGTGTTTGATGATGTCAAAGTGTGCCCAACGACATGTGTTGAGTGTAGTGATTTCAGGTCTAAGAATCACACTCACCACCATCACTGTGAGAGCTGACTGTGACTACCAAGTCATGGTTCCATGTGTCACTCTCATTGTGGGTCTGTCTGGTACCTTGTTCTCCAACAAGTACCTATGTGCTTGGTTTGATATCACTATATCATGACTAATGAGCATCTGTCATCAACCAACACACAATCTAGTCTTCACTGTTATTGATGTCTATGGTTATTCCCACAATAACAACCGACTAGGGACTAAATAAGAATGTATACTCTTAACATCCGTATGATCTCATCGTTTAGGTCCTGAACCTAAAAGCATACGTCATTGTGTAAAACCAATCTTTAGACATCTATCATGTTACACCATCATCTCAGAAACATTTTAAACATATAGATCGGAAATTGCCTTTATTATTATTCAAATCATTTACAAAGTATCCCATTACAATCATCATATGACTTGCTCTATGGGCATACATACCAACTATCTAATCAAGTGGCCATGATGGTTGCTTTGAGTGAGCCACGAATAGGCTCATGTGGAAGACTGACTTATGCCATTGGGCTAGAGATGAAGCGTCCTAGTGTCATCCCCTACCTTGTGGTTAGAGCAAGGTAGTGGGGCAGACAGGCACTGCAATTACCCACCAATGCACATCCATATCATGGAGCGAGACAACATTTCGTGTGAGAGAAATTGAATTTCTTGATGAGATATTTCCATCGACCCCAAATTGTATCTTTTCAACCCTCCAACAGTGAGAATAGGCCATAATCCCTCACTAGCTCTCCGCCATGGTGAGCAAGTGGTAGCTGGGACTAGAAGACAAGTAGAAGGCGTAATGGAGGAGGTTGAAGGAAGACAAGGGAATGTAGACAAAGCCCAAGGTCCCAAGAATCTAGTGCTTGTGGTTTTGTGGGAAACCATGAAGGACATATGCTCAACAAACTCAATTTAGGAGGAGATGACGACATAGCTCGAGGACCCTCCACAATTGTTCCCATAGCGAACGGTGGCTGCGGGTGAGTCACTGGAGGTTTTGAGGTTGTTTCCATGCCTTCAATCTCACATGAGGAGGAACTAGGGTGGTTTTCCCCTTTTAGTTTTGCCATGGAATCAACAGCTGCTGGCGACCTCCTCGTGGCAGAAAGGCTAGAGACTAAAGAAGTGGAGGGAATAAACCTGAGCCCTTTGGAGGTATAAAATTCAGACGAGAAGGAGATGAGCTACCATGATTTCTTGTGAGAGTAAACTTTGGCGGAGGCCAGTTCTGGAGGAGAGAAGAGTCTCACGTACGCATGTGTAGACTCGTGATGCATCTAGAGATGTGAAACGACCCAATCCCAGATCACCAAACCAATAAAATCCCAGACCACCAAACTAGAAAAACCCAGATCAAACTGGCTAGCTCGAAGATGATCTGGGCAAGTCATTGAGAAGGAGTTGCGCCCTTGCTAGCCACGTGGTTGCGTCCCATTGGCTGAAAAATGTAATTATATCAGAAATTCTCATATCTTCAATAATTCGTAGTAATTAACTCGACGATCAGAATAATACAAAGTACCAAAATTCTTAGAAAAATAAGTAGAACCACATGAAATCATTATATCAGGCTTTTGATGCACCAATCTAAGTGATATCATGTAAATTGTGAAATACTTATTTGATGGATAATAAATAACAAATGATGACCTAAAATTATGATAATATGTTAGTAAGTCCATGTTCATGTTTATAATCCATTTAAGATCAGTAATTATTCTGTTGATGCATGAAATCATGTAGTTTGCTCCATAGGACTAATTAGGGCTAATAACCCTAATTAATGTGAAATAATACAAAGATGCTAAAACACACTGGAACTTACAGAGTAAGCTCATATCAACAACTGGAATCTAACGTGGAATTTTGATGTCATTTAAATGCATAGAATCCATGTCATATGATGATGATTGCTCTTACTGAGATATAAACCCTAAAATGATGAGAAAACCCTAATATGAGTAATACATGTAACCTAGGGTTAACATGTGAAAACAATTGTATGTAATCAAATAATCAGATTATATATGTAAATCCATAATCCAAGACCAGTAACCTAATCTCAAGAAGAGTATGACACGAGTAATGATGGGAATACTATGGGATAAGGTAAAACCTAAAATGGATATAACTAGGCTTAAGATGATGAGAATGTGATGGTATATGTGGTCTTGCCTTGATTAGGGTTTGACCAAGGATATAGATGACATTAGTGATGTATGATTAGGGTATGTATTTGGAAGGTACACCCTTACTTCTTACTTGGCCTATTATACAATATGGTTGTATTATGTGTACAAAATACTTGGCAAATGATATTGGATAAAATGATTGCTCTTGTATGATATCTTGCTTGATTTTCCATACTTATGTCTATGAACACATCAAACATATTATATCTATTCCATTATATGAAATCACTAAATTCTTTGGTAGTACAACGCTTGGAAGTGACTTAACTCTTTGGTAGTAAGTCACATTGTACATACGATTTAACTCTTTGGTAGTACAATGCTTGGAAGTGACTTAACTCTTTGGTAGTCGATCACATTGTACATATGATCTAACTCTTTGGTAGTCGATCGTGAAGGCCTTAATCTTGAGCTCCTTGAGAGTCAAGAGAATGCATCGAAACCTCGGCGGTCAATGCATGGATATATAATGGAAAATGTGCTTAAACGATGTGTTCACTTTTGTTAATAAACATTCTTTTTCAATTATATGACTTTTTTTATATTTTTTTATTGCTTCCAAGGATTAGTTTTATCTTATTGCCAAGTCTTAGTAATGAGAGGTATATAAAAGATGTTGGGTTTTAGGGGAGATAGAGAAGGCAGCGGAAACAAAATTTTCTCCCCCAACCCATACCGAGGAAACGCGTCAACGTCTATATAATAGGAAAGGATGGTTTGCGGAATCATACCTTGTCCCGAGGCTTGCTCGGCGACAATACCTCGCGCAATGCGCAGTCTTCAACTCCGGACTTCGACGGTGTCTGTGCAGCTCCTGGTCGCACCGGGACTGACAACTCCTACTCGAACCGGACTGTCGGATGACAGTTGTCCTCCTAAGCGGCAGTGTCCTCCCGCCTCTGTAGTAGTCCACACGGACCACCTGGAACTCCACACTCCTTGTCCCACAAGGAAGTGGAAGGAGTCGCACCCTCCTGTTGACGTACTAGTCGCCAACACGCTCTCCTGCCTCCTGTTGCAACTGTAGTTGTCCTTCCCTTGCTGCACCTCCCTTTTTCGGGAAGCACTTGCTCGGGCTCTCTCACAGTTACCAAAACCAGAGAGAACGACAACTTGCAGAGCAACTGGTTGCACTGAGCTGTACTTTGAGAACCCCCCAATACCCCTATATATATAGGAGAGTCATGGGACAGGGTTCTCCATCCCGGGCAATGCGGGACTAAAGCAGGAGTAGAAGGGTTCGAGAATTTTCCACAAAAAGCAACCAGTTCGCAACGTGAAATGATCGGTTCACAACTGAACCGATCGGTTCGGCCATTGAGCCGATCGGTTGGACCTGAGCCGATCGTTTGGGTCACTCCAACCGATCGGTTGGTGCCCTGAACCGATCGGTTCATGGTCCTAATCCGGCTCAAAAAGACTTTCTTTGTTTCTTTCCCAATTGGTATCGAATACCAATATTATTCCCAATCGAATTGGGCAATTTGAAACGAAAGGAAAATCCTTGCCAACATGACTTTCCCAACTGGTCGGTTGCACCAGTTGAGCCGATCGGTTCAACTCTTGAACTGGTCGTTTCAACCTGGGCATGAGCCGATCGGCCTGGACACTCCAGCCGACCGGTTCAGCAACCTCAGCCGACCGGTTCATCATATGAACCGATCGGTTGGGAGCACAGGTTGGGCAAAATTAGTCAATTGCAATTTCAATCAATCCGATACTCCAATCAATGCGTCCAACACCTTGAACCATACGATATTGAGCCATCGACTGATTGAGTGTTTAATTGAACTACTAAACTCCTTTAGTAATCAATCTAAACATTGCTTGTGGACAAAACTCCTCTTCCAGGTTAAATCCTATGTGTGTGACCCTGCAGGTCCATTTCACGTTGGCAGTGAAAGTCCATAACACTTATGACTTAACAAGCAAAGAGCGGTGCCTAGTCACACATCAGTGCTACCCAAGTGAAAGTAGAAAGTTGGAGAACAACTTTCATCCTACAATCTGTGAATGGTGTTATAGCGAATGTATAATTCCTTTGTCACTGATATCCCGAATGAACTCGAGGCATGGAACAGTCATCCTGTCAACGTTCATTCACTTTCTTGATCTCGGAGTAGACTGGAAGAGATATGTATGACATCAATATCATATATTGATTCACACATGCGTGCACGCATTTCTCAATCCTACTCATCAAGTGGCCATGGATATCAAACTCCCTAAGGAGGGACAAATCCCATATCTATCACTCACCCCTCAAAAGCCCCATGTGTCAAAGCCACCCAATCATCACCTTTATAACAACCCATGTTTCAGGACTGCGTTTGATGATGTCAAAGTGTGCCCAACGACATGTGTTGAGTGCAGTGATTTCAGGTCTAAGAATCACACTCACCACCATCACTGTGAGTACTGACTGTGACTACCATCTCATGGTTCCATGTGTCAAACTCACGGTGGGTCTGTCCGGTACCTTGTTCTCTAACAAGTACCTATGTGTTTGGTTTGATATCTCTATATCATGACTAATGAGATTCTGTCATCAACCAACACCACAATCTAGTCTTGTGTGTCATTGCTGTCTATCTACCTTCCACAATGACTTCCGACTAGGGACACAACAAGAATGTACAAACTCTTAGCATCTGTATGATCTCATCGTTTAGGTCCTCAACCTGAAAGCATACGTCATTGAGTACTGTCATTCTCTAGACATTCAATCTGTTCTGTCACTATCTCATATTACTGAACCAGAAAGAATTGGAAGCTTGCCTTTGATGTTTATCAAATCAATCTTAATGTATCCCACCAATCATCCCATGATTGGCTCTCAGGGCATACATACCAACAGACTCCCACTTGCACTGCGAGCCAATCACCCATGAATCATATTCATAGTGATCTTCAGACATGTCCCACATGTTACTGTGCTCTAGTGCCATCATAGTGAGTAATGACAACACCTTGCCAAAGTCTGTACAAAATGCATGTCTCGCATCTCTTCGCTGTACGTCACACGTATGAGATGGAGTTGCCGTAATATGCGATCTAGCATTCCATTTCTAACCTTTAGCCACATTGCATGATCAAGGATTCCAGACTTATCATCAATGAGTGGAATATAAGTTCATATCATGAACTTTCAGATCCATATAGTATCCACTACTGTTCACTAACACCTAGATACTCGACATTTCCCTTTTAAATGGCTTTATCAACAAACTTTCACTTTTATACATCTTGTATATATATATTGTGATTAATTTTTTGTCCTTTCAGAAGTTCGCATCAATGTAACTCTTTACATCGAACTCTTCCTTATCTCCATAGAACTAGTACTTCACAAGCACTTATCAAGCTCTCATGGTATTCCAGTAACCCTTACTGGAAATAGACAGCCATCCACTCATCATGTCACACATGCGAGTTATCAGGATGAGCACATCATATTGCCATGTCCTACATACAAGATGATGAATGCATTTTATTCTTGCCATGTCATACATGCAAGATAATGGGATGATTACATACATGATAGATCCATATCTATTCTTAGTGTTCCCATTCTTCATAAGAATTGGACACTTGACCTTGGGATACTAACTCCATGTAACATGGACAAGTTTTCTCCCACTGAATCTGTGCATACTGAACACTTCAGTACAGATTGCCAATGTATACTCTCTCTTTCCAGGTCAAGAGATTTTCGAGAACTATCTCTATAGATCTCTATTCCTATCACATAGGAAACATATCTATCTTCCTTAAAGATAATTTCCACATTCGGATTTCCAATCTAGAACATTTCTATTTCACATCAACATGTGGAATGTGAATACGCTCCCACTAAATCACATATCCCTTCTTTATCTTTGACATATCAGTCAAACCCTTTGACTATATCATCAAAATAAAGATCCAATTTTGAGTTGCTTGTACTCAATCAATCACATTGATTAGTCCATTGTAACTTATAGACTTCATTTGCATTAGTGGATTCATAAACCTTATAGGATGTGTCACGTACACATCCTGGTTTTATTCCTCATAGGAATGCGGTTTTAGTGTCCATATGCCAAATGTCTTAGTCATTAAGTTGCAATCAACAAGCATCATCCTTCTCAAAATGTTATCCATGTATCTTAACACTTAAGACTCATTTGCACTTATGGATATGATCCAATGAGTGCTACCATCAAGGTCATACCTTATGGTTCACATGGAAGTCATTTAGGATGTAATGGTTTTAAACCATAACTCAAGATTCGGTTCCTCATATTCATCTTGACAGTTGACTCATCACATGAACAACTCATCACATAGATAATTGAGGTGTATCTGTTAAATATATAAGAACTCACAACCCTTGTGATTCTTAATTTCTTTTATTAGTGTGGGGTATTCTTTTATTAAGAAGAATTCAGTTATTTGATAATCATTCTCTAACTCCTTAGAGTATGATTCCTTCTTGATTCAGACATCACCATGCCTTAATCATGAGTTCACTATGATACACTATCATAATCACTCATAAGGATCTCAAACATTTGGTCCAAGTATTTCATTCATTGATCTCATCAAGAATTAATACTTTACCAAATTTTTACTTCATTTATGATAATCTTGAACACTTCAAGATATTCATATTGGTATTTCTCTAAACACCATTTGAAGTATTAGCATTTATTCCAATAGGTATGTAAATACATCACATGTATTATACCTAATAGGATAATCACTCTCCCACTACATTAGTGAAGATTGATTAATCATGTCCAAGATATTCATGTCTCTTACTGGTTCTATAACCAAAAGAGTCTAGATTTATCCATCACATGGAAACTAGAAATGAATTTCTCATGATTAATGCTAATTAAATTGTTTGAGTTATCTATAACTTTTAGGTATCATCTTATCTTATGCATATCAAATATCACAAGATAAATAAGGCATTGCCACAAAGATCACATCTTTATAAATTGAAACATCTCTTTATTAGTTGCCATCATTGTCATACAATATGCAAAAAATAAAGTGTTTCTATCTATTGGCAAGTATGAAATAACAGTTCATAACTGTATTACATGTCTTATTGGCTGAAAATAAACTAAAGTATTCCTATCTATAAAGGCAACACTTGCCCCAAGTAAGAATGCTTTACACTTTACATCTTGATATCATATATCTCAAAAAGTGTTACAAGTTTATTTACATGACACCTTCAAGTAGAGGCTTCAGTCGCCTCCTTCTTCTTTTGTTCTTCCAGGTAGATAGGACAATTCCTTTTCCAATGTCCTGGCTTTTGACAATGGTGGCAATTTCCTTTCTTGGTCACGCCTCCCTTGGCCTTGAGAGCTGAAGATGGCTTGGACTCCTGGCTAGCTTCAGAACCTTTCTTAGCTTTGCCCTTGCCCTTGCGCTTGGACTTGCCTTTCTTACTCGTGATCACCATCACGGATTTAGGCTTGTCCTTCTTCATCTGTAACTCGGCTGTCCTCAACATGCCCAACAACTCTGACAGTGGCCTATCAAAGTTGTTCATGTTGTAGTTCATCACAAACTGACTGTAAGATTCTAGAAACGATTGCAGTATCACGTCAGTAGCCAACTCTTGGCTCAGTGGAAATCCCAGTCTCTGCAGGTTCTCCACATACCCAATCATCTTGAGTGTGTGAGGACCAACTGGATCTCCTTCTGTCATGACGCACTTGAACAACGCCCTAGAAACACTATACCTCTCTTGTCGTGCCTGATCTTCATACATGTTCCTGAGATGCAGAATCATCTCTATGACACCCATGTTCTCATGTTGCCTCTGCAACTCATGGTTCATTGAACATAGCATCAAGCACTTTGCATCAATGGCATCATCAGAATTCTTCTTGTAAGCATCCCTTTCTGCCTTTGGTGCATTAGGAGCGGGTTCCTCTGGAATTGGAGTATCCAGGACATAGAGCTTACGCTCTTGAGTGAGAACAATTCTCAATGTCCGATACCAGTCGTGGAAGTTTGTCCCATTTAGCTTGTCCTTGTCAAGGACCGATCGCAAAGAAAAGTTGTTGTTGTTTGTTGCCATTTGAACTACAAAAGGGAAAATATGCAATTTTAGTCCAAAAACTCATTTTGACTTATTTGATTGATTTGAAAGTTTGACGATATAATTAGGCCTTTAATTAATTATCGCTCCCACTATTTTACTTCAAATTGATAGCCCTCACCATCAATTCGGAAGATTGCAGCGTACAACCTTCTAGTGGGTAAGATCCTGAGATCCTCTAAGTCATGAGTCAGCTTTGGCTGATCGCCCACAACTTAGATCTCTCAGGTAGGCAACTTTTTCCAATTGCATCATATGCAACTCTTGTTGAATGAACATGCACAACACCTTGCCATGAACATTCCTTGCCTCTGGGCTTAGACGCTCTAAGAATCACCAGTTCAGTCTAACCCAAAAGCCGACACGGTAGAACATGCACCCTGCTTTGGCAGAACCTACATGTCTACCCTTCACACTTCCACAAGATAGACGGCGCACCACACTTTGGCGTAACCTACGCTTGGTCGATCGAGCTTTTCATGTGTGCCGCTAATGGAAGGCATATAAGACTTAATATTTTAATGAGGGATTTGGTTTTATATACATATACATATCCAATCACCACAATACATAGTACGTATCATATACATGCTATATCCCACAGAAAACATGCACAAACAATAAAAAAGCGATGATTATGGCCATCCTAATGTGATTCCTCGAGCCAAGAGGAATCACGGTCATCTAGGTCTACATCACATGCAACCTGTACAAGATGAACATCTGTGCCTTGCCATCCGAGTTGATCAACTCATCACATGAATGATCTGTACTCTCCAGCCGGTCGTCTGGGTGCCACCAGTCGATCGGTTGGCTCCTTCAACCGATCGGTTCGCCTGGTCGTCGTGCATCTCGTCATGTCCGCCACCCGCTCGTCTCGCTCCTCGAATCGGTCATCAACCGATCGGTTCACTCCTTGAACCGACCGTCTGGAAAGTCAACCGATCGGTTCACTCCTTGAACCGATCGTCTGAGCAGTCGTCTTGATGTCCGCCGGTCTTTGACATAACAGGAAATAAAATCTATCCTATTATTACATTGCTTTAAAAAGGAGAAACCCCGAGTTACATTCGGGGGGAGCAAAGGTAGGAAAGAATCTCGAATTATTTTGAGTTACATCAGGAATAAAAGAGGGAAGATCGGTGCGCAGACCGAGATGCAAGCAACCATAAACAACCACACACAGATAGGGGTTTATAGGCCATAATCACGCTACACACATCCACCACAAAACTCATTTAAGGGCGACGTGTATCGAGTGCATTAATAATACATATCATATATGTAATTAGGGATTTGTGGATTTAGGATTGGACATGCATAAAGCCGATATTATTCGCATCGTATGCAATAAATAAAAGCAACAAACCAAAATCGTTCATATCGATATTCCTAAAATATAGAACAGCTGACGTGGCTCTGATACCACTGTTGGGTTTTAGGGGAGACAGAGAAGGCAGCAGAAACAAAATTTTCTCCCCCAACCCATACCGAGGAAACGCGTCAACGTCTATATAATAGGAAAGGATGGTTTGCGGAATCATACCTTGTCCCGAGGCTTGCTCGGCGACAATACCTCACGCAATGCGCGGTCTTCAACTCCGGACTTCGACGGTGTCTGTGCAGCTCCTGGTCGCACCGGGACTGACAACTCCTACTCAAACTGGACTGTCGGATGACAGTTGTCCTCCTAAGCGGCAGTGTCCTCCCGCCTCTGTAGTAGTCCACACGGACCACCTGGAACTCCACACTCCTTGTCCCACAAGGAAGTGGAAGGAGTCGCACCCTCCTGTTGACGTACTAGTCGCCAACACGCTCTCCTGCCTCCTGTTGCAACTGCAATTGTCCTTCCCTTGCTGCACCTCCCTTTTTCGGGAAGCACTTGCTCGGGCTCTCTCACGGTTACCAAAACCAGAGAGAACGACAACTTGCAGAGCAACTGGTTGCACTGAGCTGTAATTTGAGAAGCCCCCAATACCCCTATATATAGGAGAGTCATGGGACAGGGTTCTCCATCCCGGGAAATGCGGGACTAAAGCAGGAGTAGAAGGGTTCGAGAATTTTCCACAAAAAGCAACCGGTTCACAACTTGAAATGATCGGTTCACAACTGAACCGATCGGTTCGGACATTGAGCCGATCGGTTGGACCTGAGCCGATCGTTTGGGTCACTCCAACCGATCGGTTGGTGCCCTGAACCGATCGGTTCATGGTCCTAATCCGGCTCAAAAAGACTTTCTTTGTTTCTTTCCCAATTGGTATCGAATACCAATATTATTCCCAATCGAATTGGGCAATTTGAAATGAAAGGAAAATCCTTGCCGACATGACTTTCCCAACTGGTCGGTTGCACCAGTTGAGCCGATCGGTTCAACTCTTGAACCGGTCGTTTCAACCTGGGCATGAGCCGATCGGCCTGGACACTCCAGCCGACCGGTTCAGCAACCTCAACCGACCGGTTCATCATATGAACCGATCGGTTGGGAGCACAGGTTGGGCAAAATTAGTCAATTGCGATTTCAATCAATCCGATACTCCAATCAATGCGTCCAACACCTTGAACCATATGATATTGAGCCATCGACTGATTGAGTGTTTAATTGAACTACTAAACTCCTTTAGTAATCAATCTAAACATTGCTTGTGGACAAAACTCCTCTTCCAGGTTAAATCCTATGTGTGTGACCCTACAGGTCCATTTCACGTTGGCAGTGAAAGTCCATAACACTTATGACTTCACAAGCAAAGAGCGGTGCCTAGTCACACATCAGTGCTACCCAAGTGAAAGTAGAAAGTTGGAGAACAACTTTCATCCTACAATCCGTGAATGGTGTTACAGCGAATGTATAATTCCTTTGTCACTGATATCCCGAATGAACTCGAGGCATGGAACAGTCATCCTGTCAACGTTCATTCACTTTCTTGATCTCAGAGTAGACTGGAAGAGATATGTATGACATCAGTATCATATACTGATTCACACATGCGTGCACGCCTTTCTCAATCCTACTCATCAAGTGGCCATGGATATCAAACTCCCTAAGGAGGGACAAATCCCATATCTATCACTCACCCCTCAAAAGCCCCATGTGTCAAAGCCACCCAATCATCACCTTTATAACAACCCATGTTTCAGGACTGCGTTTGATGATGTCAAAGTGTGCCCAACGACATGTGTTGAGTGCAGTGATTTCAGGTCTAAGAATCACACTCACCACCATCACTGTGAGTACTGACTGTGACTACCATCTCATGGTTCCATGTGTCAAACTCACAGTGGGTCTGTCCGGTACCTTGTTCTCTAACAAGTACCTATGTGTTTGGTTTGATATCTCTATATCATGACTAATGAGATTCTGTCATCAACCAACACCACAATCTAGTCTTGTGTGTCATTGCTGTCTATATACCTTCCACAATGACATCTGACTAGGGACACAACAAGAATGTACAAACTCTTAGCATCCGTATGATCTCATCGTTCAGGTCCTCAACCTGAAAGCATACGTCATTGAGTACTGTCATTCTCTAGACATTCAATCTGTTCTGTCACTATCTCATATGACTGAACCAGAAAGAATTGGAAGCTTTCCTTTGATGTTTATCAAATCAATCTTAATGTATCTCACCAATCATCCCATGATTGGCTCTCAGGGCATACATACCAACAAAAGACACATACATACTTAGTATATAATCTTGAATATTGTGCTGACATGTACCACATGTAATCTTTTGTTTAGGTTGTGGACATATGCTCTTGAAGGTCCATGATAGTTGAGAGTTGTGTGGAGAGATGATGTAGAAGTGGACCTGCTGTCTTAAGATCCTATTTTTTAGTGTAGTACATGCATATGTAAAAGTTTTCTATTCAATATGTAATATCAAATGTTGTAACAATTCAAATTTTAATTATATTTTGAATGGTGAACATGTGTTATATGGTTTTATTGTTGTTCATGTGCACGTGCTACTATTGTTTCCTTCTGACTTTCTCTGATTTTCTTCTTCTTAGCCTAGTGTGGGGTGTTTAAATTGTAGTCTCACTGAGGTGAGGTTTTAATTTGGACGTCACACATCATATTAAGTTTTAGAAAATCTGGGGACGTTATAAACAATCCTTAGTGAAATGAAAGCTACCAAAATTCCTCATTAGAGAAAAAAGTTATCAAATAGAAAGGCTCAGGCTTTCTCAGTAAATGACAAGAAACAACAATGACATGGTGTCTACTACCATATCATATGGAGGCAGTGCTAGGTTATTACTCATTTTACAATTCAACATTTTATTACGTGCATGCTAATTTAAATCAGTGGTCTCAAAATAACATGATATTAGATGAAATTCTCCCTAAAAGAGGGAAGAATACAATATATTTATATATGTCAATGGTGTGATTCAAAAATGAATATATCCATTTGTTACCTTTGATGTGGATCATATCATCCATTATTTTTTTATTGTTTTTACTTTGAAGCATACACTCATCATTACATGTGGAATCATATATATTCCAAAATAGTTCTACATGAATTCTAAATTTACATCTTCCTACATACTATATCATACTACCATTTCTAATTCATGTAGAATGTAGTATACGATGCTACCTTTTTCTATAAAGACTTTATGTTCCATAAATATTGAATTTGAAGTGCATGTCAGATACTACAGTGTTGAACTTAAAGTTCTTTTATGGAGCCATACCTTCAAGTGTGTGATATAAACTATCTATATTTAATTTTATTATGAACTATGGATCATGTTTACTGTATATTTCATGTATATATATGATAATGCTTTTTCATTAATTTTTAAAGTATGGAGTATTTAGGAATATTCAAATATGAATACCATTATATTTGTCATGTAACAATAAGAATTCTTGTTCAGCAATCTAACATGTCCTTCCATCTACAACCAACTTGCTTACCTGCTAACATTTTTGTCTATGTTGTCAAAATGTTTACATTCATATTTCCTACAAATTTAGCATGATCTATGTAGCAAAATTTATCTATGTTAATCTTGCCATAAATTATTGATCTTTGAGTATACAACTTGTATTTAATAGCTTGAACATATTCATTTTTGTCAACAATTATTTTTATGCTTAAACTAATTTTTATATATGTTCTTTTTTATGACTGCATTATTATAGTCATTTTTATTATTGATTGTTCCATGCTTATACATAATATATTCTACATGTTCTCCCTTGATGATAGAATTATGTCATTTAGACCATTTTAATGCGGTCAAGGGGGAAAAGACATTCGACTTGCAACAAGGGTTACATCTACGGTACATGGGGCTTGAAGTGACATTCTTTTTAGTATGATCTTTTATGTATAAAATGATATATACAATGCAATATGTGCATCATAAGTACCCATTATTCATTTATGTTTTTATTTGTAATACCTCTATGAGGGTCAAGGTTGATCTCCCCCTCATGTATATCATATTTAATATAAATTCAATTTATTTCTTTTTTCCCAGTCATATATTCAATGTTATATGACCGCGAGGTCACAAGTTCAAACCCCTTGGTAATGGAATGAATGAATCACCATTTAGAAAAAAAATATAATTTCTTTCTTTATTTCTTAAATTTTGTTTTTTTTAATAATATCAATTTTAGAATTCAAATAACAAGTTTCTCATGGATGAAGCAATATTATTATTTTTTGTAAAGATAAAAATAGTAGAGTGATAATTATATACTCCACCTATATCAGTAGGATAAATCTAAAGGTATGTTTCCGACCATGTCAACAAACACACTATGTTGGCAGTTTCATTATCTATACCCACGACTTTGCAATGCTAGTATACTTATTGCAAGTTGGTTATTTTTGATGCTAATAGAATCTCATGCCAGCAACCATACAAGTTGTACCAACACCTCATAAGTGATGTCTTGGAGGGAATAATGGTTGGTAGGAGATAACCCTACACACATATATTAGCAATTCAAAATGTTGGTGTAATATAAAAAAATGCTATTAAAGGCCTATTCCGTCATCAATTTAGCCATCATTTGTTAGTTTCTGGTATAGCCTATATCGACATTTTTGGACCTATAACATAATTTATTGAATTCTAGTAGATGACCATATTGTTATAGAGGAAGTTAAGGTGCCATTTATTCAATCTCTCTAATTAGAGTTTCCACATGGGATAAATGAATGAGATACAAATTTGGATCCAATGGGAATTCCAACAAAATAAGACGATCACAAGATCTATTTCAGTAAAGTAGATCCATATAGGTCAAACACAATGTTGAAAGGGGAATTATGAAATACAAATACCTCATATAGGTTCAAGAGAAAGAAACAAGAACATTTTCTCAATCTGAATGGGAATGCAACATACATCAAGAGAGAGTTAAAATAGATCAATTGCTCAATATAGAATTCAGGCTATGCAATAGACGTTAAGAATATAGGGGCTTTCTAAATGTAACTCATAAAGAGTTGCAACTTACCTCATATCGAGTTCAACTATACTCAAAAGTCAAACCTATTTCTATATCAAATTTTCAACCAACCTATTAAGTATATATGTGAAATTAATGTTATTTTAGCACTAATTAAGTGAACCCTAAAAATCTCATTATTATTTAAGAATTAATGTATAAAGCTATTACTACTGTGTAGATAATGTTTTCTTGATTCTATAGCATATTTTATTTTATTCTTCTGCCCTACATATTATTAGTTATGAATTTTTGAATTTCTAACCAATCAAAAAATTTGAAAGAGATTGCCCATAAACATTTTCACGTAATGGGTCCCGCACTAAGATGGCCCTATAATATCCAGTTGTATGGCGCAACCCTACACAGTCAAGCGTGCGGCCACTAACAGGGATGATAATGAAAAGACTTATCTATCCATAATATGTGTTATGATAACAAAAGGGAATCTGGTCTAGAATCATCAATGTGAAGGTTCAAACAACACAGAAAAAATGCACCATTAAAAATGATGATCTTTTGATTCACAAACAAATCCCAGTGAAGCTCACAAGCAATTGAGAGTGGGGGCAAGTTCCTTGAGTCAGGGAGAATCTGATGGCCCTTTACTTAGGCTTCTTAGTTGAAAAAATCATAAGGCACTACTTCACCATGGAAGTAGTCACAATCGAGATTGGAAACCCACCAATCATCTTGAATCTCAATAAGAAACTTGTTGTGATGAACTAATCAAGCAAACCAAAGTAAAAAAAGGAAGAAATAAGGCAACAAACAACTCTGAGCTCAAAAATCTAAGTCAGGGATCACATTAGATGAGAAAAAGGGATCTTTACATACCAGCGAGTCACAACAACTAAAGAAAACAGAGGTGGTTTGGGGATGATTGGTGTAATGAGAGAAAAAGAAATGGAGGATAAGGGATTGATTACTAGGAGCATTGTGAAAGTTCTAGTGCATATTAATGTGATCATGATGGTCTAAAGAGGCTAGGGAAATAAGAAGAAGAAAGAAGAAGGGGGAAACTGGGGGAAGGAGTGAGTCAGAATATGATCTAAGTGTGGATGCTATGAACACTAGTATATATAGGGTCATCCTATGTGGAATGGATTATGCAAGGTAAGAGAGAATGAATCACAACAAAATATTGAGATATGAGAGAGATATTCAAGAGAGAAAATCAGGTTGGTAATTGGTAGCTGTTTGTGAGGAAAGAACATGAGCCATAGAATGAAGAAGGCCTTTGGGCTGTATGATTAGGATCAAATGGTTGAGTAGGAGTATGAGGAAATGCAAGGAAAGAACCCGGTTTGACGCAAAAACTTTAGGAAAGTCAAGAAATCAATCACGTGAAAAATACATGCGCGTGACATCTATTACGCGTAGAAACTTCAGGAAAACCAACAATATCGATAACTACTTTAAATACCAAGTATTTAAAACATGTCCTTTCTTTTTTAATTTACTTGAGGATCCAAATAATGATCATTGAGTAAAAAAAATGGTATATAAGTTAATGAAGGCATGCATTATATTTTACCATTACTTTATACTTTGAAGTCATACAACATTTATATAATAGTTTTAGATCTTGTCACATTTTTTTATTTAATTATATTATGACATATAGGATTATTCATTTAATATACAACTTGGTACCCAAGCTAAGTATTATCTAACGATCATGATTTTGTCATTAGACTTGGGTTTATATGTTTCTTTTTATTAGTTCAAATACAATTAAGGTTTTGGCTCATTATATTTATTATAATATTACATAATTGTTGACATTCATTAAATTGAGTCCTATTATTATCAAATTATTACCAAAAGAGTTACATTGTATTATTATGCACAAATTTCAATAATTTACTTACTTAACCTAATAATTCCATTTATTCAATATTTATTTAGATAATGGTACATTATCCATATGAATGACTTAAAAACTCCAATTGTATTTCCAATTCATGAACTAAGCACATTTACCTATCTCTAGACATATCTTAGTTATTATGTGTATATTATTTAGAAAATGAAACATGTGTGGCTTATTTCATGAAGTCTCTTACATGTTAGCATATATTTAGGTTTTTAGGATAATATGAGTGTATCATGATGTGTGATGTCAATTGTAGAACCTAGTGACATTTAATGTGTTATATATGTGTTCAAGCCTATATATGTTAGGGTTAGACATTTAAGTTACATGCATTAACTATATTCATTGTGGTTGCAAATAATTGTAATAGGGTACAAATCCATCCTTG
The DNA here is from genome assembly GCA_963693085.1 of Alisma plantago-aquatica. Taxonomy (NCBI): domain Eukaryota; kingdom Viridiplantae; phylum Streptophyta; class Magnoliopsida; order Alismatales; family Alismataceae; genus Alisma; species Alisma plantago-aquatica. The sequence continues at coordinate 74,350,754 of OY856415.1, forward strand.
TTTGATCAAATCTAAAGAACCAATAACACTATCCTCCTAATAATGGGATTAGAGCTTATAGAGCCAATATACTAGGTTTCGGTATGTTATAGTCAAAGTTCACACCAATTTTCTTGGGCCCACCATAGCTTGAATATAAGAAGACTACAAGGAGCGAGACATGTAATGTGATCCACTCCCAAGTAAATCAAATAAGAGTCAACACTTGTAACAAGCACACACCAATTTTTCATAATGAATGAATACATTTCATTCTATTCATTAAAAATGCATATCATAAAGACCATTGGAGAATAACATATTGACTATTTACAATTTCAAGATACATGATTGATCACTCACATGGGGATACATGAAGCTAAAACTTTATCAATTAAGCACATGGTAATTTGGGCCACTTCAAATCTATATCCCAAAAAATTACTATGCTAGGCAAGTAATAGTCAACATGGTCATCCTTCCAAAGTGTTTTACACCTAAGGGGTTGGAAGCATGCCCCACAAAATAAGGAAGGTGGAAATTGTCAGCATAAAATCCAATATATGCATGAAAATATAGATTGATAATTATTATAAAGGATAGAAATATACTTATCGAGACTTCCAACAAAAAGGGAAAGAGAACATTTAAATGGATATCAAGGAGAACAATTTAAGGTATTCCAAAAATTTACTTTCTATTTAACAAAAATAGAATCATATGCCACATAAACACAAACAAATATATTAGGGCACCCAACCTATCAAATTAGTCAAAATCTTAGATTGCAAGTGAGATAAGCACAACACTAGTGTAAACATAAAAACAATGGTGGTTAGAGCACATAATAAAAAAACTGATAGAGAATGATGCACAACCAAGCTCCCGTCGCATACAAGTTGGGGGTATGGGGCTTAAACTCCTCCATAAAAAACATGTAACATTGTAGGAGGACTAAAATATTAGTGCATGGAGGGTGAATAAAACCCAATGCCTAATAATATCAAAGAGGGGGAATATAACCCCAGGGGAATAAAACCCAAAAATCAAAACAATCACATGAGAAATTGTTCCAAGGTGATTAAATCTGAATTTATACTATTTCTAGGAGAGATATTACCCACCTGCAAGTGGTGAGTCTTATTATAGTGTCTCTTATAGGTTCGAACCCAAGCAACAAACTTTTTAGGAAAACATTTTAATCCAACAAATGAGACCAACATTTAAAAATATTGGTTGATTTGTGGGTTAAATTAATGCAATGGAAATAAGTAGTGTTGGATCTAGGATGGGAGATTTGCTCTGGAGGGGGGGTGAATAGAGATAAAATGCACTTAAACAAAATTCATTAGAATTTTAATATATATATATATATAGAAAGTGGCCATGGTGATGAGAGTGAAGCAGGTGATTTACATATGGCCACCCCAAAATTTTACAGGTGGCCAAGGCTAATTATGTGACATCTTTTCATGAGACAGAGAGGAAATAAGATGATAAAAGAGAAGTTAGGTCAAAGAGGGGTCACTAGTGTGATTCTCAACAAAAAATATCCCGCATGAAAATTATTCCAACACTTCAACAACTAATGTCACACCACATGAGTGAACAACATGAAATTTCATACTTCTATCATGTGATTCCATAATCCCTAAGCGTTCATAGCTTTCTCAAGTCACAATTCAACCAAACCAGTCACAAACATAAAGAGGTGATTCACATATAGAATTCATAATTAAGACCATTTAGTAATAGAACATAAGAATGTAGCATGCATTTGTTATAGATCAATATTTTCATTTCAATAGGCGGAGATTAAGTCAACACATGCTTTTAGGAAAGACGTTTCAAATTTGGAAAAAATTGGCCAAAATGGTGCCAACTTGCAATCAATCACATCTAAACCTACATTTAAGGAATATAAAACATAAAGTAACCAAACTTAGCTTAAACACACAAAAATTACAAAAAACTACATGAAATGCAATGTATGGCATGAATGTCAAAAGGAGTTTTTTTTTTAAATTATACAAAAATTGCATGGAATTAAACTATATGATATGCATGTATGCAAACAAACACACACATTATGGATGGACGAGTACAAGAGTTAGTTATACTATTTGATCATCTCAGAAAAAAATTTAGAACAAGGTGCATAGAGAAAAATATGGTAAAGGAAGAGCTTACCGCCCTACCACCCTAAACTTTAAAACCATATTGTCCTCAGCATGAAATAGAAGATTAGAATAGTAGGGTGTAGGGTATGGAATCACAGTAGAGAACTTCTAAGAAGTGGAGTGATCAACGTGGCATTAGGTGAGTAGTGCAGGACCACCACGGCCGTGTTGTGCAAAATGGCCATGTTGACTTCCTAGCAGCACGACTGTGCTGCATGAAACGATCATGTTGGCTGCTTTCTTGTAGCTTTTTCAGTGATCTTCACTTTTCATTTCAATTTTGATCTTCTCTTTGGCTAGATCCTTCCTACACCAGCTTTGAGAAACCACCAAGTATGGTGTGTGTGTGTGTGTATTTCTTCGGAAAAATAAAAGTATGACAAGAAAAGGGGTTTTGAGAATCTCAAACCGACATGGGTTGCCTCCCACTAGCGCTGTGTTTATTTCCTTCAGTTGGACATGATATTCTTTTCATATCAATTGTTCACACTAAAAGTGTCTTCTTTCTCTTCCAAAGTGACCCTTTCTAAAGCTTTGACGACATGGTCTTGATCCCACTGAACATGTATGCTAATGTATCTATTTTTTACCAACCACTACTCATGAAAGTCAGTATAATCAAAGTTGGTACATAGATATTCATCCCTTAGCCTTTGTCTTTCGTACTCTATGAACATGAAAACATCTATCTTCTTCCTATTATAGGTGAACATCATATTACCAGTGTGCACTTTGATTTCCAAATCCATTGTGGATAGGAAGGGTCTCCCTAAGATGATGTATTAATTTCCATCCAAAGGCATGATATCTACAACCAAAAGACCAGCTAGCAACAACAATGGAAGCTAGAAAATGCACACTGGGATGCATCACTTTATTAATCTGATCCATAGATACAACACAGTCCACGAACACACATATAGAATCCGTGGAACCTCTACTTCGTCATCTGACTTTGTCGCTGTGGAACTTCAAGAAGCTCCTCAAAACACCCTACTTGACCATATTTGGGAATCATAATTATTGACAGCGTCACTCCCAGACATAACCCGAACACCCCTGAGATCAACGCCTATTTTGACCGTTGCCCCGACTCTTCACCAAGGATGACAATGTTGACATGCATCCTCCTGAAGCGACACCCGCAAGGGACAACCCTAGATGCCAACGCTTCCTTCTTTCCTAACATTCCTGGTCATGCTCTCCGCCCAGCAGCAGCCGTCACCGGCCATGCAGTTGTCCTCGTCAGAATCCCACGTTGAAACGCCCCTTTGCGCACCCAAAATGGCCTGGTCCAAAAACAGCCAACTCGTGATCCGTGTGAAAATCATGTCTTCATGTTTCCTCGCTATTTTTGGACATATGTATGACAACACACATGTGTAAAACAATACACGTGACACTACAAATGTGTACAATAATACACATGGCAATACAAATGTGTACACAACAATAGACATTGCAATATACACAATGGCGGATCCAGAAATCTACCATACGGGGGGCTGAGTTAGTATGGGTAGTGTCAAATCCTGACTAGACAAAATAATACTTATTTAGATAAAAAAATTGAAAAATACACTTAACATAATTTCTCATTGACTCCAAAATATAAAATAATCTACTTACAAAATATTAAAAAAATCGAAAGCCAGTGACATGATAAAAATACTACTTCTATTTAGATGTCCAAGATCATAAATATTTAAATTATTTAACTATGTATTTCATATTAAACAATTCAAGGATCAAAAATCATCATCATCATCATCATCATCTAAGCCTCAATCCCAACTATGTTGGGGTCGGCTACATGGATCCTTCATTTCCATTCAGCTCTATCATGGGCCATATTCTGATTGAGATGTAGAGATTCAAAATCTCTCTTTATAAGCTCATCCCATGTTAATTTAGGCCTTCTTCTTCTTCTATTTATACTGTTTGGCTCAATAGCATTGCTTCGTATAGGCGCACTAGTAGGTCTGTGTTGCACATGTCCGTACCATCTGAGTCGGCCCTCACGCAACTTGTCCTCAATGCTTGCCACCCCCACTATATTCCTGATATAGTCATTTTTCAAACGATCTTTTCTTGTCTTCCCACACATCCATCTCAGCATACGTATTTCAGCCACGTTCATCTTGTTGAGACCTTGTTTCTTCACCGCCCAACATTCACTCCCATAGAGCATGGCTGGTCGTATAGCTGTTCTATAAAACTTACTTTGTAACCTGAGAGGGATCTTCTGATCACATAAAACTCCAGTTGCACTCCTCCATTTCAACCATCCTGCAGTGATCCGGTGACAGTCATCATTTTGGACATCCCCGTCTATTTGAATAATAGAACCTAAGTAACGAAATTTGTCACATTTTGGTATATCTACTCCGTTCAGCTTGGCTCCATCATTCACACTGTGAGATTGGCTGAAATTGCAATGCATATACTCAGTTTTTCTCCTACTAATCATCAATCCATTTGATTCCAATGTCTTTCTCCAACATTCAACTTTATCATTCAATCTATCTTTTGTTTTGTCAATCAAAACAATATCATCATCAAATAACATACACCAAGGAATATCATCCTGAACATTCTTTGTTAACTCATCCATAACCAGAACGAATAGATATGGGCTGAGTGTGGATCCTTGGTGTACCCCAACTGTAATAGGAAAAGTTGGTGTCTCTCCTCCTGGAGTCTTGACACTTGCAGTAGAGCTATCATACATGTCTTTGATCAAGTCAATATACTGGATAGGCACACCCTTTTTCTTCAAAACCATCCATAACACTTCTCTGGGTACTCGATCATAAGCCTTCTCTAGATCGATAAACACCATATGAAGATCTCTTTTGCTTTGTCTATACTTCTCCATAAGCCTCCTTATCAGAAAAATAACATCTGTTGTTGATCTTCCAGGCATGAAACCAAATTGGTTGTTTGATACCTGCGTTATAGATCTTAACTTCTGCTCAATAATCCTCTCCCAAAGCTTCATCGTGTGACTCATCAACTTGATACCTCTATAGTTTGTACATCTCTGAACATCACCTTTGTTCTTGTAGATTGGGACTATAATATTGTTTCTCCACTCATCCGACATCTTCTTGGTCTTCATGATCTTGTTAAAGAATTGTGTTAACCATGTAACTCCCTCATCCCCCATACTCTATCATACATCAATGGGAATATTTTTAGGTCCACATGCATTTCTCATTTTCATCTTTTTCAAATCATTCTTGACCTTAGATGGTGAAACTCGTCGTGTGTAAATGATATCTCTTGTATTCATGTCACACGAGTCGCTAACATTATATACAGTATCTCCATTGAAAAGCTTATGGAAGTAATTTCTCCACTGGTTTTTGATATCATCATCCTTCACCAATACTCTACCATCTTCATTCTTTATGCATTTTACTTGACTCAAGTCTCTTCCTTTCCTTTCTCTTATACGCGCCATTTTATATATATCTTTTTCCCCTTCTCTAGTGTCCAGCTTCTTATACATATCATCAAAGTATCTAGACCTTGTCTCCCGAACCACTTTTTTAGCTTCTTTCTTTGGTTGCTTGTATCTTTGGAACGTTGCATCATCTCCAGACTGGCATGCCACATGCCCATGTGGGCCCCACCTACTGGAGGGGTTATGGCTTAGATACCATTTGTAACGCATGGGCCCACTGCCCAAGGCTCTAGTAGAGTTTCAAGAATGACGACTGGCCCCACAGACCACCACTAGCCTTAACTGCGCACTTTGTCCACACTGACGCGCAAGCCAGGATCAACTTCCCGACTGGTCACCCATCCTAGTACTACTCCAAGCTGAGCACGCTTAACTATGGAGTTCTTTAAAGATGGGCTTCCTGAAAAGGAGGTGCACCTTGGTGATATGGGTAGTCCAATCATTCCTTTTAAGATCATGTTATCTGAGGCCTCAAATCCTGGGATGTTACAGATATCTCTTATATTCATGTCACACGAGTCGCTAACATTATATACAATATCTCCATTGAAAAGCTTATGGAAGTAATTTCTCCACTGGTTTTTGATATCATCATCCTTCACCAATACTCTACCATCTTCATTCTTTATGCATTTTACTTGACTCAAGTCTCTTCCTTTCCTTTCTCTTATACACGCCATTTTATATATATCTTTTTCCCCTTCTCTAGTGTCCAGCTTCTTATACATATCATCAAAGTATCTAGACCTTGCCTCCCGAACCACCTTTTTAGCTTCTTTCTTTGCTTGCTTGTATCTTTGGAACGTTGCATCATCTCCAGATTTGGGCACGCTCCTATAGATCTCCCTTTTCAGTTTAATAGCCTTTTGTACTTCATCATTCCACCACCAAGTCTCCTTCTGTGGAGGTCTACAACCTTTAGACTCCCCCAAAACCTCTTTGGAAATTTTTGTTATGTAGGAGCTCATGTTATGCCACATAGTGTTAACATCAGACTCCAAGTTCCAAGTTACCTCCTTGACGAGTTTATCATGAAAAGTCAATTTCTTTTCTCCTTTAAGATTCCACCACTTGATCCTGCTATCTTGGTTTCCATTATGTTTGCCTTTATTGATCTTCATGTTAATATCCAAAACTACCAACCTATGTTGGGTCGTGAGTTCTTCGCCAGGAATCACTTTACAATCCTTGCATATGTTACGATCCACCCGCCTTGTAAGGAGGTAATCATTTTGGCTACAGTTGTGCCCACTCTTGAAAGTAATCTTATGAGATTCTCTTTTCTTGAAATGGGTGTTTGCCAAAATCATATCATATGCAACTGCAAAATCTAATATCCTCTCTCCTTCTCTGTTCCTGTTGCCATATCCAAAACCACCATGAACTCTCTCAAATCCAGCATTACCACTCCCCACATGGCCATTTAAATCACTCCCAATAATAATCTTCTCCTCGATCGGTATTCCTTGCATCAATTCATCCATGTCATCCCAAAAATCCTTCTTCACATCCTCGCTAAGGCCAACTTGGGGGGCATAAGCGCTAATAATGTTAAAAATATTTCCCCCAAGAACAACCTCGATAGCTATGATTCTATCACTCATCCTTGTAATCTTGACGACGTCATCCTTCAACACCTTATCAACGATAATACCTACACCATTTCTATGTTTATCAATACCTGTATACCAAATTTTGTATCCTGTGTCTCCAATCTCTCTACAGCGTTCCCCTATCCATTTGGTTTCCTGCAAGCAAGCTATATTGACTTTTCTTCTCATCATGGTATCCACTATCTCCAAAGATTTCCCTGTCAAAGAGCCAATATTCCAAGATCCAACTCTAATCCTTTTTTTTTTAACTTGCTTCTTTACTTGCCTTCGTGGAAAATGTTGCCCCTGCACATTTTTCACTGTATCTGGGCAATGATGCGGCGGGACTAGCTTCTTTATGCAACACGAGGACTTCCCAAGAGGTCACCCATCCTAGTACTACTCTCGCCCAAGCACGCTTAACTGCGGAGTTCTGATGGGATCCAGTGCATTAGTGCTGGTATGATCAACAATATAGTCATTTTTTATCATTACTTTATTACTATATAACCACACTAATATATATGAAAAAAATCAGATTAAACTTACATTTTCAGTGGAGAGAGGCATGAAAATATAATACGACACTGTTAGTTGATGATGGCATATGGGAAGACCCAAATAATGTATGTAGCAGCCAAATTTTATATATAGATGACAAATACAAAGTACTAGGTTACTCCAATTTATTTTATAATTTTGACGCAATGATTGGTATGAATGAAACTTCAAATATAAAAGAAGAAGTAAAATATTAATTGACTTGTATAAATACATAATGATTGAGTGGGAAAGTTGAAAACAAAATTAAAGAAAATTAAGAGGAAATATCCATCCATATATTTCCTTTTTTACTTAAATGTTGGAGAAGAGAGGACACAAAGAAATAATGATATGTTTTTATCAACTTTCATTTATATGGTATCCTTCTTTTTCTCCCTCCATTTGTTTTAAGTTATGTTTACAATGGATTTCCCTACCTTTTCATCTCTTTCTTATCCCACATACCAAATAACTTTTCTATAATTATTTTATCTTATGTCAAAGATAAAATTTATTTGATATGTTTTTCTATTCTTTATAGACATAGTATTGGCTCATTAAGTTATAATAATTTGTACCTACAATAAATTTAAAATATTTTAATATTATGTAAATAAGAGTGTATAAAATATCATGTATCGCTTAATATTGTTTGGATTTACTTCTATATAGATATAAATATAGATATTTTTGTATTTATGATTGATTGACTAATAAGAAATTGAAAGATATTTTTTAAAATAAAAGGTGATTTATATGTGCATGCACGATCATTATTTCTTATTTTTGTGTGTAATTATAACTTAGTGCACTGACTCATGTTATAATTAATTACAATTTTTAAACTAACTATTCAATAGTATCATATTAGATTCGACTTAATATGTCAACCTATTGCATGCCATATTTTTAATAAATTTCATATTATGTTATAAAATTTCATATTTAGGGGTACATGTCCCTAGTCCTTATAGAGCTTTGCTTGTAAGTATGTTGATAACTAGCTTAAACCCTGACATAAATCAATATAACATTATTAAGTAAAAATTTAGTAGGAAAAGAACAAAAGATAAAATGTCTAAATCTCATAATTGAAAATAGTAATTGATGATATCTAACTTAGGAATCAACATTTTATGATTTATAAGAGAGAATAAATATCATCCTCAAATATATTTAGTTCAAATCCTAAGTAATTTGCACGAAGAAGTGTAATATTATTTGTTTAATTAATAAGATTAAAATTCGTACTTTTATAGTGTAATAAGATATTTTTGTAATATTATAATCCTCACATGGTATCATAGTAATAACATAAATAAATTTTTTGAGGGGGGCTTCAGCCTGGGCAGCCCCCCCTCTGGTTACGCCCCTAAATATACATGTGTACAAGACTATACATAACAATACGCATAACAACCACACATGTGTACAATAATACATGTGTCACTACAAATGTGTACAACAATACACGCGGCAGCACAAATGTGTACATAACATTACACATTGCAATGCACATGCGTATAAGACTATAGACAACATTACACATGGAAACCACACATGTGTACAATAATACGCGTGGCAGTAAAAATGTGTACACAATAATACACATTGCAATAGACATGTGTACAAGACTATACACAACAAGTACGCATGGAAACCACACATGTGTACAACAATACACATGGTTGTATAAATATGTATAACAATACACGTGGCAGTACAAATATGTACATAACAATACACATTGCAATATACATATGTACAAGACTATAGACAATAGTACATATGGAAACCATACATGTGTACAATAATACACGTGGCAGTACAAATGTGTACACAACAATACACATTGTAATATACATGTGTATAAGATTATGCACAACAATACACATGGAAACCACACATGTGTACAACAATACACATGGTAATACAAATGTGTACACAATTTAACACATTGCAATATACAAGTGTACAAGTGTTGGGTTTTAGGGGAGACAGAGAAGGCATCGGAAAAAAAAATTTCTTCTCCCAAACCCAGAATAAAGAAATCGCGTCAACGTCTATATAATAGGAAGAATGGTTTATAGAGGCATACCTTGTCCTGATGCTTGCTCGACGATGTTACCTCGTGGCTTGTGTAGTCTTCACCACCGGTCTTGGACAATGTCTGTGCAGCTCCTGGTCTCAATGGGACTGTCGGGATTGACAACTGTCCTCTGAGCGGCAGAAGTCTCCTACATCTACAGTCATCCACACGGACTGCCTGGAACTCCGATCTCCTTGTCCCATAAGGAATCGAAAGGAGTCACACCCTCCTGTCGGCGTACTAGTCACCGACACACTCTCCTGCCACAAGTTGTTTTTCTACAGTTGTCTTTCCCTTGCTATGCCTCCCTTATTGGGTAGCACTTGCTCGGGCTCTCTCGGTTACCAAAACCAGAGAGAACGACAACTTTGCAGAGCAACTAGTGTTCTGAGTTGTACTTTGAGAAGCCCCCAATACCCCTATATATAGGGGGGGGGGTCATGGGACAGGGTTCTCTACCCCGGACAATGCGGGATTAAAGTAGGAGTGGAAGGATTCATGATTTTCCACAAAAAAACCAACTACATTAGTTGAACCGATCATCTCAAGCATGAAACGGTCAGTTGGGGACCAGAGCCGATCGGTTCACACCGGAACCGATCGGTTGGGACACCTGAGCTGATTGGTTCACTGCTGAGCCGATCAGTTCGTGATCCTGGTCCAACTCAAATTGACTTTCATATTTGTTTCTGATTGATCAAATATTAATCCTTGTCCAAATCAAATTTGTACAAGTGAAAAAAATTGTATTTGCAAAATAGTCTTCTGATTTTCCAAGAGAGCTCGGTTGGCCACATGCATCGACCAGTTCAACAATTGAGCTGATCGTTTCATGGCACATGAGCCGATCGACGCACAACTTGAGCTGACCGGTTCAACAACCTATGCCAATCAGTTCATTCTATGAGCTGATCGGTTGGGAGTGCAGACTGTGCTAAATCAGTCAATTGCAGTTTCAATCAATCCAATATTCTAATCAATTGGTCCAACACCTTGAACATTATGATTTTGAGCTATGAATCAACTGAGTGTTTAATTGAACTACTAAACTCCTTTAGTAATCAATCTAAACATAGTTTGTGGATAAACTCCTCTTCTAGGTTAAATCCTATGTGTGTGACCCTGCAGGTCCATTTCATGCTGGCAGTAAAAGTCCATAACACTTAGAAAGTTGGAGAACAACTTTTAATCCTACAATCCGTGAATGGTGTTACAGTGAATGTATAATTCCTTTGTCACTAATGTCCTGAATGAACTCAAGGCATGGTACAATCATCCTTTCAACGTTCATCCATTTCCTTGATCGCAGAGCAGACTGGGTGAGATGTGTGTGACATCAATATCACATATTGATTCACACATGCATGCACATGACTTTTTCAATCCTACTCATCAAGTGGCCATGGACATCAAACTCCCTTAGGAGGGACAAATCCCATATCTATCACTCACCCCTCAAAAGCCCCATGTGTCAAAGTCACCCAATCATCACCTTTATAACAACCCATGTTTTAGGACTGCGTTTGATGATGTCAAAGTGTACCCAACGACACGTGTTGAGTGTAGTGATTTCAGGTCAAAGAATCACATTCACCACCATCACTGTGAGAGCTGATTGTGACTATCAAATCATGGTTCCATGTGTCACTCTCATAGTGGGTCTGTCTGGTACACTTGTTCTCTAAAAAGTACCTATGTGCTTGGTTTGATATCACTATATCATGACTAATGAGATTCTGTCATCAACCAACACACAATCTAGTCTTTAGTGTTATTAATGTCCATGGTTATTTCCAAAATAACAACCAACTAGGAACTAAACATGAATGTATACTCTTAACATCTGTATGATCTCATCATTTAGGTCCTCAACCCAAAAGTGTACGTCATTGAGTTAAAACAATTCTTTAGACATCTATCATGTTACACTATCATCTCAGAAATAGTTAAAACATATAGATCAGAAATTGCCTTTATTATTATTCAAATCATTTACAAAGTATCCCATTACAATCATCACATGACTTGCTCTATGGGCATACATACCAACAGACTCCCATTTGCACTTAGAGCCAGTCACTTAGGAACCTCAGTCCTTGTGACCTAGCATGACCATTATGCTTCTGTTGAGAAAGGGCCTTAGTCAGTGGATCAACTATGTTGTCTTCAGTTGGTACTTTGCAAATCTTCACATCTCCTCACTGTACGATATCTCATATGAGACGGAAGTGCCACAGTATGTACTTGGACCGCTGATGTGATCTGGGCTCCTTAGCTTGAGCAATAGCTCCATTATTGTCACAATAAAGCTCAGTTGCATCACGGCTACTGGGAACTACACCAAGTTCAGTGACAAACTTCCTGATCCACATAGATTCCTTTGCTTCATGTGAAGCAGCAATATACTCGGCCTCTGTAGTAGAATCAAAAACCGTTTCTTGTTTGGAACTCTTCCAGCTCACAGCTCCATTGTTTAGGCAAAACACAAATCCTGATTGTGATCTATAATCATCTTTGTCAGTTTAGAAGCTCGCATCGGTGTAACCCTTTACTACCAGTTCTTCCTCTCTGCCGTACACAAGGAACTGATCCTTAGTCCTTCACAAGTACTTGAGGATGTTCTTTACAACTTTCCAGTGAACATCCATGGGATATGACTGGTACCTGCTCATCATGTTGAGGGTATACGAGACATTTGGGCATGTGCACAACATAACGTACATGATGGATCTGATGGCTGATGCATATGGGAACCCATTCATATGCTCCCTCTCTTCACAAGATTGGGGACATTGAGCTCTAGAGATGGTGACTCCATGTAACATGGGAATGTTGCCTCTCTTTGAGTTTTCCATGCTGAACCGCTTCAACATTTTGTCAATGTACATTCTTTGACTTAGTCTGAGAAGACGTTTATATCTATCTCTATAGATCTTAATACCTAGAATGTCGGATGCTTCTCCTAAGTCCTTCATTGAGAAAGTATTCCCAAGACAAGTCTTTACCTTCTCTAAGGATGAGACATCATTCTCCATCAATAGTATGCCATCCACATACAATATGAGGAATGTGGTCGTGCTCCCACTAACCTTCTTGTACATACAAGGTTCATCTTCATTTTGAATAAATCCAAACACTTTGACTTCCTCATCAAATCGAAGATTCCAACTCCGAGATGCTTGTTTCAATCCATAGATTGACCTTTGCAGCTTACAGATTTTATTGGCATTCTTTGGATCTACAAAACCTTCAGGTTGTGTCATGTACACATCCTCATTTATATTCCCATTAAGGAATGCAATTTTAACATCCATTTGCCAAATCTCATAGTCATAGTAAGCTGCAATAGCAAGCATAATCCTGATGGACTTAATCATGGCAACTGGAGAAAAAGTTTTGTTATAGTCAACACCTTAAACTTATTGGAAACCCTTTGCAACCAATCTGCCTTTATAAGTTTGCACATTGCCATCCATGTCAGTCTTCTTCTTGAAGACCCAATTGCACCCTATGGGTTTTATGCCTTCAGGTGGTTCCATCAAAGTCCATACTTTGTTGGAGTACATGGATTCCATCTCGGATTTCATGGCCTCAAGCCATTTCTCTGAATCTGGTCCCTCCACAGCCTCTAGATAGGTAGTTAGATCATCATCTATGATCAACTCACCACCTTCCTGAGTCACAAGATATCCAAACCTCTCAGGTTCAAGACGTGTCCTACTAGATCTACGAGGTCCTTGCATTACTTGAGGAGACTGAGATTCCACAACACCTTGTGAATCTCTATGTTCCTCTTGTACATATACCGGTTCAATGTTTTCTTGTTGGGCTTGAACCTCTTCAAGCTCTATTTTCCTCCCACTATTTCCTCTAGAAATAAATTCCTTTTCTAGGAACATAGATGTCCTAGCAACAAACACTTTGTTGTCAGTAGGGTGGTATAAATAGTATCCCCTCATTTCCTTGGGGTATCCAACAAAATAACATTTAACGGACTTGGGTCCAAGCTTATCAGGAAACACTTTCTTGACGTAAGCCTCACAACCCCAAATCTTAATAAAAGACAAATCGGGACGCTTCCCGTGCCATATCTCATATGGTGTCTTTTGAACCGATTTAGATGGTACTCGGTTAAGTGTAAACACGACAGTTTCAAGAGCATAACCCGAGAAGGAAATTGGAAGATCAGCAAAACTCATTATTGATCGCACCATATCCAGTAAAGTGCGATTCCTTCTTTCAGACACACCGTAATGTTGTGGTATTCCAGGCAGAGTCCATTATGATACAATACCACAGGCTCAAAGAAGGTCCTCAAACTCTTGACTTAAGTATTCTCCACCTCGATCAGATCAAAGTTCTTTAATACTTTTACCAAGTTGGTTCTATACTTCATTCATGAAATCCTTGAACCTTTCAAGGGTTTCTGACTTATGTTTCATCAGGTTCACATAGCCATACCTACTGAAGTCATCAATGAAGGTAATGAAGTACTGATACCCACCTCTGACATTAGTTATAAAAGGCCCACATACATCAGTATGTATGAGTCCTAATAGATCACTAGCTCTCTCACCTTTACTTGAAAAGGGAGTCTTGGTCATCTTGCCCAACAAATAAGATTCACATGTCTCTATTGATTCATAATTAAAAGAGTCTAGATAACCATCTTTATGGAGTCTAGAGATGCGTTTCTCATTTATGTTCCCTATACGACAATGCTGAAGATATGTTTTGTTTGATTTGTTGAGTTTTTGCCTTTTGGTGTTTACGTTGTATACACTTGTTTCTAGATCTATCAAGTATAGACCATAAGACATTGCGGAACTGCCATAAAAGATCCCATCTTTTGAAATAGAACACTTTCCATTCTTAATAAGAAATTCAAAACCATCCTTGTCCAAAAAAGAGACGGAAATGATATTCCTATTTGTGGCAGGTACATAATAGCAGTTCTTCAACTCTATTATTAGCCCACTAGGTAGAGTTAACTCATAGGTTCCTATGGCACTGGCGACAACTCTTGCCTCATTGGCAACACGTAGTTCAACCTCACCTTCCCCAAAAGCCTACTTCTTTTAAGATCCTTCACATTTGAACAAATGTGAGATACACATCCGGTATCAAGTACCCATGATAAAGAAGTAGTAAAGTTAATCTCTATCACGTATACACCATAAGTAGAGATCTCTATCTCTCGCTTCTTATTCCATCGTTCCTTCCATCCTCTCCATGTTTTGAGCACAGACGATCCTAACATTGGTTTAGCGAGAGAACCTTTCTCTCCCTCACCTTTGTCCTTAGACTTTATTCCATTGATCTCCATCAATGAACTATCCTTCTTCTTAAGCGCACATAGAGTGGATTCAAAGACTACCGGTATTTCTGGATTGTGCAGAACACTTCTCACAATCCCTAACCAGTTATGGAATTTATTCTCAATTAATTTTCCCATTTTAAAAGATGATTCTTTTTCCATTCTACAAGAGAAAATTACATTTGTCAAAACTCCTTTTGATTTGATTTGATTTGAATAAAATTTGACAGTAGTTAATTAGGCCTTTAATTAATTATCGTTCCCACTATTTTGATTCAAATTGACAGCCCTCACCATCAATTTGGAAAATTGCAGCGTACAATCTTCTAGTGGGTCAAGATCCGTATTTCATCACGTCATGAGTCAGCTTTGGCTGATCGCCCACAACTTGACTATTTAGGTAGGTCATCATGCCAATTGCATCATATACAACTCTTGATGAATGAACATGCGCAACACCTTGCCATGAACATTCCGTGCCTCTGGGCTTAGACGCTCTAAGAATCACCAGTTAAGTCTAACCCAAAAGCCAACACGGGAAACATGCACCCTGCTTTGGAAGAACCTACATGTTTACCCTTCATACTTCTGCGAGATAGACGACGCACCATGCTTTGCATAACCTACGCTTGGTGGATCAGGTTTTTCATGTGTGTCGCTAATGGAAGGCATAAAAGACTTAATATTTAGATGAGGGATTTGGTTTTTATAGATACATATACATATCCAATCACCAAAATATAGTAAGTATCATATACATGCTATATCTCATAGAAAACATGCCAAACAATAAAAGCAATGATTATGGCCATCCTAATGTGATTCCTCGAGCCAAGAGGAATCACGGTCATCTAGGTCCACATCACATACAACCTGTACAAGATGAACTCTATGCTTTGCCTTTCTGGGTTTGATCAACTCATCTCCATGATTGATCTGCTCGCCATCAAGCCGATTGGTTGGGTGCCATCAACTGATCGACTAGTGCCTCCAGCCGATCGGTTCATTGGTCGTCGTGCATCTCCTCAGGCCACCACTTGCTCGTGTCGCTCCTCAAACCGGTCGTCAAAAAGTCCACCGTTCATTTACAAACCAAAATCGATCACATCGATAATCCTAAGTATAGAGCAGTTGATGTGGCTCTGATACCATTGTTGGGTTTTAGGAGAGACAGAGAAGGCAGCGGAAACAAAAAAGTTCTTCTCCCAAACCTAGAATAAAGGAATCACGTCAACGTCTATACAATACGAAGGATGGTTTGTAGAGGTATACCTTTTCCTGAGACTTGCTCGGTGACATTACCTCACGGCTTGTGCGGTCTTCACTACTAGTCTTGGACGGTGTCTGTGCAGCTTCTGGTCTCATCGGGACTGTCGGGATTGACAACTATCCTTCGAGTGGCAGAAGTCTCCCGCCTCTGCAGTCATCCACACAGACTGCTTGGAACTCCGATCTCCTTGTCCCATAAGGAATCAGAAGGAGTCACACCCTCCTATCAACGTACTAGTCACCGATACACTCTCCTGCCACCAGTTGCTTTTCTGTAGTTGTCTTTCCCTTATTGTGCCTCCCTTATCGGGTAGCACTTGCTCGAGCTCTCTAGGTTACCAAAACTAGAAAGACTAACAACTTTGTAGAGCAACTGGTGTTCTGAGTTGTACTTTGAGAAGCCCCCAATACCCCTATATAAGGGGGGGTCATGGGACAAGGTTCTCTACCCCGGGAAATGCATGATTAAAGTAGGAGTAGAAGGGTTCGAGATTTTCCACAAAACAACCTACTGCGTTAGCTGAACCGATCGTCTCAAGCATGAAACGGTCGGTTGGGGACCTGAGCCGATCGGTTCACACCTAAACTGATCGGTTGGGACACTTGAGCCGATCGGTTCACTACTGAGCCGATGGATTCATGTTCCTGATCCAACTCAAATTGACTTTCATATTTGTTTCCGATTGATCAAATATTAATCCTTGTCCAAATCGAATTTGTACAAGTGAAACAAATTGTATTTGCAAAATAGTCTTCTGACTTTCCAAGCGAGCTTGGTTGGTCACATGAATCGACCGGTTCAATAATTGAGCCAATCATTTCATGGCACATGAGACAATCGACTCACTATTTGAGCCGACCAGTTCAACAACCTGAGCTTATCGGTTCATTCCATGAGCCGATCAGTTGGGAGTGCAGACTGTGCAAAATCAGTCAATTGCAGTTTCAATCAATCCGATACTCTAATCAATTAGTCCAACACCTTGACCATTATGATTTTGATCTATCAATCAACTGAGTGTTTAATTGAACTACTAAACTCCTTTAGTAATCAATCTAAACATTGTTTGTGGATAAACTCCTCTTCCAGATCAAATCCTATGTTTGTGACCCTGTAGGTCCATTTCACGTTGGTAGTGAAAGTCCATAACACTTATGACTTCACAAGCAAAGAGCGGTGCCTAGTCGCACATCAGTGCTACCCAAGTGTAATAGAAAGTCGGAGAACAACTTTCAATCCTACAATCCGTGAATGGTGTTACAGTGAATGTATAATTCCTTTGTCACTAATGTCCTGAATGAACTCAAGGCATGGTATAATCATCCTTTCAACGTTCATCCATTTCCTTGATCTCAGAGCAGACTGAGTGAGATGTGTGTGACATCAATATCACATATTAATTCACAAATGCATGCACATGCCTTTCTCAATCCTACTCATCAAGTGGACATGGACATCAAACTCCCTTAGGAGGGAAAAATCCCATATCTATCACTCACCCCTCAAAAGCCCCTTGTGTCAAAGTCACCCAATCATTACCTTTATAACAACCCATGTTTCAGGACTGCGTTTGATGATGTCAAAGTGTACCCAACGACATTTGTTGAGTGTAGTGATTTCAGGTCAAAGAATCACATTCACCACCATCACTGTGAGAGCTGACTGTGACTATCAAATCATGGTTCCATGTGTCACTCTCACAGTGGGTCTGTCTGGTACACTTGTTCTCTAACAAGTACCTATGTGCTTGGTTTGATATCACTATATCATGACTAATGAGATTCTGTCATCAACCAACACACAATCTAGTCTTTAGAGTTATTAATGTTCATGGTTATTTCCACAATAACAACTGACTAGGGACTAAAGAAGAATGTATACTCTTAACATCTGTATGATCTCATCGTTTAGGTCCTCAACCCAAAATCATACGTGATTGAGTAAAAACAATTCTTTAGACATCTATCATGTTACACTATCATATCAGAAACAGTTAAAACATATAGATCGGAAATTGCCTTTATTGTTATTCAATTCATTTACAAAGTATCCCATTACAATCATCACATGACTTGCTGTAAAGACCAAGTCTCTACTATAAAACATGATAAACAAATACATCAATTGTGTGGCAGTGGAAGAAATAAAACTTGACTTTATTCAAAATGTATAAAGAGTACATTACAAAAATTTCCATAAAGGAAGTATGACTTTATACAAACATAGGATCTAGGTAGAGGAAAACTTAGACTAAGCCAATATTGTCTCCAAACAAAACAACTTAATATATAAAGGCAACTATGAACATGCAAGCTATACGTTCCTTTTCTTCTTGTTCTATCCTTAGCCTGAGGTTCACCAAGCTTCCATGCATACTCTAATCTAGCCTGGATGGCTGGGATCATCTAGCAAGAGAAAGGTAGAAGTATGTGTCAATCAAAAGGAATAGGACAAGTAATAGCCAACAACATTGCATAATAAAAGATTCTCTATGCTACAAGATTTTAAGAGAATGAGACAAATATTCAAATAAGAAATGGATAACTGCCATAATCAATCACCACAATAACAATCACATAGCATGAATATATTAAGACACAAAGTCATCTCAATGTAGGGTGAGGTACCTACCAGACCTCACCAGTGGCAGGGGGACTAAAACCCCAGTGCCTAAATAAAGTGGCAGGGGGACTAAAACCCCAATGCCTAATATAAAATGGCAAGGGGACTAAAACCCCAGTGCCCGACAGGAGGACTAAAACCTCAGTGCCCTATGGTTGGTTTGTACTCATCTACACTACTTTGTCATTTGGCCTAAAATACATCATGCTTAATAGTCACTTGGCAGTATTGAGAAGTATAACAAGATTGCAACATTACAAAATGGGAATAAAACCCATAAAATAAAGGAGCCAACATAAGCAACAACAATATACAATGTTTCCAAGTATTTCAAAAAGATGAGCCAACATAGGCCATAGCAAGATTCACATAATTCAAATAGATGAGCCATAATGGCAACAAAAGCATCAAATAAGTAAAGAGATAAATAGAGGCATATTGAAGGATAACAAGGCTAGCACATCTTTAGGGTAGGGTTGGATAAGAGCCCAACTGAAGGATAGGTAATTTGCACATATACATTCGACATAGATTTCACATTCATCATGGATGTCACATACTAAAATAGGCTTCACATACCTATTTTAATTAATTACCATCACATTCACCAATCTGATTGTATCACCATTCCATATTTCCCTAATTATAAAAATTACACATGAATTAATATATGTAAAGACATAAAGCATAGGAAAAACCCTAATTTTTCAAAACCATGATTTAAGGTTCAAAACCTAGTCTAATAGATTAGTCATAAGAAAACATATCTTATTTTCCAATTTGGAGTTAAAATGAATTAATTATGTATTTTAGAACATTTATACAATTAAAAAGGCATTCAAAGCAAACTTCAAAAAAGGAATCCAAATCATGACTGAAAAACTTTAAAATCAAATTCTACGTTAAAAATCCTTTCCATTAACTATTTATTCAAATTTTTCTTACATGAGAATGATTTATTATGAATTAAATCATCTCAGCCAATTACAATTTAGGAAAATGCCACAACGTGATAGTAATTTAAATGAAAATGGAATTCGATGTAAATAACAGGCGAAATGACCAAAATGCCCTTTCTCGTAAAATCAAATCAATTAAAATGATGGGGGAAGTATGGTCATTTGAAATTATCGATTGTTTGCACACGAGAGGAAGAACAAGGGGCGAAATGACAATAATGCGCATACCCGAAAACAATGGCCCAATGGCAGGAGCATGGGTGCCTTGGTCATTGCCGTACCAGGCGTCTTCCAGCCCAGACATGGTGCGAGCAAGCTCACAGGAGCTCGTGCTCCGTTGCTTCAACTCGCCATCAGGGCGTGCAATCTAAGAACGGACATTGGGAATGAGTTCAGCCAAGTCTGGAAAAGGTGGAGGGACCCTCACCACATGATGTGGACCTTGATATCGGCCGAGCGCACCAGAGAAGCCATGAAACACAGGAGGGTCAACACCACAACAAACGAATGGGAAATCATATGCTAAGGCCGTGTAAACGCTCGCGAACTCGACCCAAGGTCAAAGCAACAGTCAGTGAGGGCGGAGGAACACGGGAGTGGAGAAAAGGTCAGGCGCCGCCAAGGTGCTTTCGGCGGTCTATAGGACCCGACAAACGAGAGCATCACGAGGTGAAACAAGGAAACATGATTGAATAACAAGCATCGAGGATGCTTACCTAGAAGACAATTGAACGGAGGTGGTTGGATATGCGAGAAGCAGGTCAAGGTTTCCAGAACTGAGGATAGAGTAGTTCAGGGTGTTTCGGGCAAGGAGAGATGAAATTGGAGGAGGAGGAACAAAGCTCGCAGTTCAGAGGTCCTTTCTACAACCTTATATAGGCATGAGGAGAGCTCTAGTCCCTTCTATAACCTCACGACAGAGAAGAGGAGGAGGCCCCGATTGGGCATTTCGCAACCAGGACAAAGAGGACAACGAATTAGGTCTCATTCGAACCGTCGTAAAGAGCCGAACTCAAAGGGTGAAGAATCATGCTAAATGGCGCACAGAAGAGGGAGAACGGCTCCGAGGAGCCAAGGAGTGTGGTAGCCCGAACGACTGGAGGTAGGAGAAGGTGCGGACGTCGTTGGATCAAGTCCAGATCAAGTCTTGACCGTCAGATGGTGAGTAAGGGGCGTGTGACAGAAGAATAACCCGAAGATTAGCGTTCAAATGAATTAAATGAAATCGATTCAATGCAATATAGTTACACTATACTAAAGCTTATAAAATAGATTTGAGGGGTCAAATGAAGTCCAAAAGGCACCAAATTTTAACCACATGCTCATATTTAAGTCTAGAACAATGCTATGCAATTATATTCTCGTTTCACCCATTATTTGGCCCTTAACTAATATATTTCTCATTAAAGAGTATATTAATATATTAAAATGAATGAGTTATATGAAAATTCTTATTTCTATGAAAAATGTGAGTAAATTTCGAGATAATAAACACATTGAGATTTCAATAATCATTTCTCAATTAAATAACATATTTTCATGAATTAAAATCATATTTTGAGGAGAGATAAACAATTAAGGTTAATGTTCTCATACATTAACTCAAATACACATTATTGCTAATATATTTATCCAAAAAGCTCCAAAATAACATTATCTACTTATATCTCTCATAAAACTCCATTTTGCACTATTAGCCCTTAATTATTACCTTAAGTGGGTTATTTTTGCAAACACCCCTCCATTTATGTAAATGAGGGAAAAAGGTAATTTCAACCTTGAATTGTGCTCAAATTGCACAAGGAGTCCAAAAGTGATTCAAAAGGATGAAAATTTATGAAAAGGTCCAAATGGATTAGAAGGACAAGAAAAGCTCAAAAGTGGGTAAATTGCAGGGAAGACCCTGGATTTCAGTATGTTACAACACACCACCCCTTAAAGAGGATTTCATCCCCGAAATCACAACAAGAGGAAAGAGAGGGTGAGTGTGCAACTTCCCAACCTTAAACACTAGGTTATAACCCTTAATCTAGGGTACAACACAAAATCTACATAAGTCAGGTGTTACTAAGGTTTCCACAAAACCTATAGCCTTTTATCAACCTCAAAATAACATTTTTGCCTTATTAGCATAATCTTCATCATGAAAAGGCATCATATATATTACCCAATTACTTGTTCCACTTTTTATTCAAAACAATTACATCTCAACATTATATCCTGTGTATTTCCCTCATCAAAGGTTTTAAGCATAATTAGGGTTTACTAAGCCATTTCAACATTAACTAATGTATTAGGTCAAAAACCTTAATAACATGGATTCATTTTCCATTATCCTCTTAAAACTATCATGTAGAATTATCAAAAATTATTTTGTAGAAAAAGTTAATATTATCCAACAAGTTATTAAGCCTATAATAATTCCAAATAATGTTCATATTGCACATTGTCATATAATCTTTCATACTTATATCCATGGCATCATTAATCATTTTTGTCCATTACACTTCATATCATAAATTATACATATTTTAATTCACATTAGGCATTTTATGAATATTTATGTGAATCCAATTATTCAATATCATTTTTGAGTCATTATATGTATTTTAGTGAATAGGATGTAACACATTAAATATTAATGAACTAATTCATATATCAAGTTATGATGAGGTGTTCATTAGAGAACAAGGTGATATACCTTACAAATACTGATAACTTTGTGACGATAATCTATTTATATGTATCAAGGTATATTATGTGATGATGACACCTAATGTCACTAATGTATCATGAAAGGCATTAAGGATATATATATGTATATGTTGTCAAAGCTAGATGATTACATATTAAGGTTTAGGTCAACATGATCATTACAAGTTAAAGCATACTTAGGGTGCATTATCCATACACATTTTACCATTAGGATGGCATAGCCAACATTATGTATATTCACCATTAGTAATAAGTAACTCATAATTATGTGCATCAACAATATGTGAAGGTTCAAGCATATGAACTATCTCTATATGACTTACTACATATTCACGTGTGTATAAACAAACAAGTTGAATTACAAGTATAATGAGTTTGGTAAATTCTTGTTCACATAAGTTATTATGTACATATGTCCACATAGATAGGGTTTCTAACTCTAAAGGTATTTGATTTTGCTTTTAATTGGGATTCCATACCCCTAAAAAGGGATTTCGTCATCAAAATCAGATTTGCAAAATGAAATAGGGTACTAACACCTTTACCCTCACTCCACCCCTTAAAAGCGTCAACTAAGTCAAACTAAGCTAAGGGTAAAAGGTACATAAGATTCAAAACTAAAAGGATTTACTAACCAAGCTTCAGGATGTAACATAGGGTACACTAAACCATAAACATAGGAGTATAAGATATTTAAGGATGATTTTTGTGTAAGAGATCAAATCATCACTTATGGTTTTCCTAAGGTATTCAACAATTAGGCAACATGCCCAAAGATAGACTATTTCGAGCTGTCTGTATCAGATCAGGCCAGGCCAAGTCGTATGAGCTCAGGAGTCCTCGTTACCAAGCTAGTGGGGTGGAGGAAAATTTTTCCAGCCCCCAAGCTCTGACCCTTTCTAGACGCCATCACTTTCAACTTCTTTCTCTAGTAGCTTCTCAATAGACAATTCACCAAAAAGTTGACAAATTTTATTTTTAATATGAAATTATTACGATCCTAAATCAGACTTTCACGCTAGGTCAACTCTAAGGTGAAAAACTTACTATAGGGAAACTATATATGATAATTGTTCTATCTAGGAGACAATTTGAATTAGTCAAGAATCCGACTACCTTGATGCTCTGATACCATGCTGTAAAGACCAAGTCTCTACTATAAAACATGATAAACAAATACACCAATTGTGTGGCAACGGAAGAAATAAAACTTGACTTTATTCAAAATGTATAAAGAGTACATTACAAAAATTTCCATAAAGGAAGTACGACTTTATACAAACATAGGATCTAGGTAGAGGAAGACTTAGACTAATCCAATATTGTCTCCAAACAAAACAACTTAATATATAAAGGAAACTATGAACATGCAAGCTATATGTTCCTTTTCTTCTTATTCTATCCTTAGACTTAGGTTCACCAAGCTTCCATGCACACTCTGATCTAGCCTGGATGGTTGGGATCATCTAGCAAGAGAAAGGTATAAGTATGTGTCAATCAAAATGAATAAGACAAGTAATAGCCAACAACATTGCATAATAAAAGATTCTCTATGCTACAATATTTTAAGAGAATGAGACAAATATTCAAATAAGAAATGGAGAACTGCCATAATCAATCACCACAATAACAATCACATAGCATGAATATGTTAAGACACAAAGTCATCTCAATGTGGGGTGAGGCACCTACCAGACCTCACCAGTGGCAGGGGGACTAAAACCCCAGTGCCTAAATAAAGTGGCAGGGGGACTAAAACCCCAGTGCCTAATATAAAATGGCAGGGGGACTAAAACCCCAGTGCCCGGCAGGAGGACTAAAACCTCAGTGCCCTATGGGTGGTTTGTACTCATCTACACTACATTGTCATTTGGCCTAAAATACATCATGCTTAATAGTCACTTTGCAGTATTGAGAAGTATAACAAGATTACAACATTGCAAAATGGGAATAAAACCCATGAAATAAAGGAGCCAACATAAGCAACAACAATATACAATGTTTCTAAATATTTCAAAAAGATGAGCCAACATAGGCCATAGCAAGATTCACATAATTCAAATAGATGAGCCATAATGGCAACAAAAGCATCAAATAAGTAAAGAGATAAATAGAGGCATATTGAAGGATAATAAGGCTAGCACATCTTTAGGGTAGGGTTGGATAAGAGCCCAACTGAAGGATAGGTAATTTGCACAAATACATTCCACATAGATTTCACATTCATCATGGATGTCACATACTAAAATAGGCTTCACATACCCACTTTAATTAATTACCATCACATTCACCAATCTGATTGTATCACCATTCCATATTTCCCTAATCATAAACATTACACATGAATTAATATATGTAAAGACATAAAGCATAGGAAAAGCCCCAATTTTACAAAACCACGATTTAAGGTTCAAAACCTAGTCTACTAGATTAGTCATAAGAAAACATATTTTATTTTCCAATTTGGAGTTAAAATGAATTAATTATATATTTTAGAACATTTTATACACTTAAAAAGGCATTAAAGCAAAATTCGAAAACGGAATCCAAATAATGACTCAAAAACTTCAAAATTGAATTCTACGTTAAAAATCCTTTCCATTGACTATTTATTCGAATTAATCTGACATGTGAATGATTTATTATGAATTAAATCATATCAGCCAATTACAATTCAGGGAAATGCCACATCGTGACAGTAATTTAAATGAAAATGCAGTTCAATGTAAATAACAGGTGAAATGACCAAAATGCCCTTTCTCATAAAATCAAATCAATTAAAACAGTGAGGGCGGTATGGTCATTTGAAATTATCAATTGTTTGCACACGAGAGGAAGAACAAGGGGTGAAATGACGATAATGCCCATACCCGAAAATAATGGCCCAATGGCAGGAGCATGGGTGCCTTGGTCATTGCCTGACCAGGCGTCTTCCAGCCCAGACATGGTGCGAGCAAGCTCACAGGAGCTCGTGCTCCGTTGCTTCAACTCGCCATTAGGGCGTGCAATCTAAGAACGAACATGGGGAACAAGTTCAGCCAAGTTTGGCAAAGGTGGAGGGACCCTCACCACAGGATGAGGACCTCGATATCGGCCGAGCGCACTAGAGAAGCCATGAAACACAGGAGGGTCAACACCACAACAAACGAATGGGAAATCATATGCTAAGGCCATGTAAATGCTCGCGAACTCGACGCGAGGTCAAAGCAATAGTCGGTGAGGGCGGAGGAACACGGGAGTGGAGAAAAGGTCAGGCGCCGCCAAGGTGCTTCCGGCGGTCTATAGGACCCGACAAACGAGAGCATCACGAGGCAAAACAAGGAAACATGATTGAATAACAAGCATCGAGGATGCTTACCTAGAAGCCAATTGAACGGTGGTGGTTGGAGATGCGAGCAACAGGTCAAGGTTGCCGGAATTGAGGACGGAGTAGTTCAAGGTGTTTCGGGCAAGGAGAGATGAAATTGGAGGAGGAGGAACAAAGCTCACAGTTCAGAGGTCCTTTCTACAACCTTATATAGGCATGAGGAGAGCTCTAGTCCCTTCTGTAACCTCACGACAGAGAAGAGGAGGAGGCACCGATTGGGCATTTCGCAACCAGGACAAAGAGGACAACGAGTTAGGTCTCATTCGAACCGTTGTGAAGAGCCGAACTCAAAGGGTGAAGAATCGTGCTAAATGGCGCAGAGGAGAGGGAGAACGACTCTGAGGAGCCAAGGAGTCTGGCAGCCTGAACGACTGGAGGTAGGAGAAGGTGTGGACGTCATTGGATCAAGTCCAGATCAAGCCTTGACCATCGGATGGCGAGTAAGGGGTGCGTGACAGAAGAATAACCCGAACATTAGTGTTGCAAATGAATTAAATGAAATCGATTCAATGCAATATAGTTACACTATACTAAAGCTTATAAAATAGATTTGAGGGGTCAAATGAAGTCCAAAAGGCACCAAATTTTAACGACATGCTCATCTTTAAGTCTAGAACAATGCTATGCAATTATATTCTCGTTTCCACCATTATTTGGCCCTTAACTAATATATTGCTCATTAAAGAGTATATTAATATATTAAAATGAATGAGTTATATGAAAAGTCTTCTTTCTATGAAACATGTGAGTAAATTTCGAGATATTAAACACATTAAGATTTCAATAATCATTTCTCAATTAAATAACATATTTTCATGAATTAAAATCATATTTTGAGGAGAGAGAAACAATTAAGGTTAATGTTCTCATACATTAACTCAAATACACATTATTGCTAATATATTTATCCAAAAAGCTCCAAAATAACATTATCTACTTATATCTCTCATAAAACTCCATTTTGCACTATTAGCCCTTAATTATTACCTTAAGTGGGTTATTTGTGCAAACACCCCTCCATTTATATAAATGAGGGAAAAAGGGAATTTCAACCTTGAATTGTGCTCAAATTGCACAAGGAGTCCAAAAATGATTCAAAAGGATGGAAAATTTATGAAAAAGGTCCAAATGGACTAGAAGGACAAGAAAAGCTCAAAAGTGGGTAAATTGCAGGGAAGACCCTGGATTTCAGTATGTTACACTTGCTCTATGGGAATACATACCAACAACAAGACTATACACAACAATACAAATTGCAATATACATGTGCACAAAACTATACACACTAGTATGCATGGCAACCACACATGTGTACAACAATACACGTGGCACTAAAAATATGTACACAACATTACACATTGCAATGTACAACCATACACATGGCGGTACAAATGTGTACAAAAATACACGTGGAAGTACAAATGTGTACAACAATACACATGGAAATAAAAATGTGTACATAACATTACACATTGCAATATACATGTGTACAAGACTATAGACAACAATATGCATGGAAACCACACATGTGTACAACAATACATGTGGCATTACAATGTGTACGCAATAGTACACATTGCAATATACATGTATACAAGACTATACACAACAATACACGTGGCAACCACACGTGTAAAACAATACATGTGGCAGTATAAATGTATACACAAAAGTACACATTGCAATATACATGTGTACAAGACTATATACAACAGTATGCATGGAAACCACACACATGTACAACAATACACATGGCAGTATAAATGTGTACACAACATTACACATTGCAATATACATGTGTATAAGACGATACACAACAGTACACATTGCAACGTACATGTGTACTAGACTATACACAACAGTACACATGACAACCATTCACGTGTACTACAATTCACATGGTAGTAAAAATGTGTACACAACAGTAGACATTACAATATACATGTGTACAAGACTATACACAACTGTGTGCATGGAAACCATGTTGGTATGTATGCCCTGAGAGCCAATCATGGGATGATTGGTGGGATACATTAAGATTGATTTGATAAACATCAAAGGCAAGCTTCCAATTCTTTCTGGTTCAGTCATATGAGATAGTGATAGAACAGATTGAATGTCTAGAGAATGACAGAACTCAATGACGTATGCTTTCAGGTTAAGGACCTGAATGATGAGATCATACGGATGCTAAGAGTTTGTACATTCTTGTTATGTCCCTAGTCGGATGTCATTGTGGAAGGTAGATAGACAGCAATAACACATAAGACTAGATTGTGGTGTTGGTTGATGACAGAATCTCATTAGTCATGATATAGAGATATCAAACCAAACACATAGGTACTTGTTAGAGAACAAGGTACCGGACAGACCCACCGTGAGTTTGACACATGGAACCATGAGATGGTAGTCACAGTCAGTACTCATAGTGATGGTGGTGAGTGTGATTCTTAGACCTGAAATCACTACACTCAACACATGTCGTTGGGCACACTTTGACATCATCAAACGCAGTCCTGAAACATGGGTTGTTATAAAGGTGATGATTGGGTGGCTTTGACACATGGGGCTTTTGAGGGGTGAGTGATAGATATGGGATTTGTCCCTCCTGAGGGAGTTTGATATCCAAGGCCACTTGATGAGTAGGATTGAGATAGGTGTGCGCACGCATGTGTGAATCAGTATGTGATATTGATGTCATACATATCTCCGTCAATCTACTCTGAGATCAAGAAAGTGAATGAACGTTGACAGGATGACTGTTCCATGCCTTGAGTTCATTCAGGATATCAGTGACAAAGGAATTATACATTCACTGTAACACCATTCACAGATTGTAGGATGAAAGTTGTTCTCCAACTTTCTACTTTCACTTGGGTAGCACTGATGTGTGACTAGGCACCGCTCTTTGCTTGTGAAGTCATAAGTGTTATGGACTTTCACTGCCAACGTGAAATGGACCTGCAGGGTCACACACATAGGAT
Source organism: Alisma plantago-aquatica (assembly GCA_963693085.1). Taxonomy (NCBI): domain Eukaryota; kingdom Viridiplantae; phylum Streptophyta; class Magnoliopsida; order Alismatales; family Alismataceae; genus Alisma; species Alisma plantago-aquatica. Next base: position 74,379,840 of record OY856415.1, read on the forward strand.
TTAACCTGGAAGAGGAGTTTTGTCCACAAAGCAATGTTTAGATTGATTACTAAAGGAGTTTAGTAGTTCAATTAAACACTCAATCAGTTGATAGCTCAATATCATATGGTTCAAGGTGTAGGACGCATTGATTGGAGTATCGGATTGATTGAAATCGCATTTGACTGATTCTGCACAACATGTACTCCCAACCGATCAGTTCAAGTGTTGAACCGGTCGGCTGAGGTTGCTGAACCGGTCGGCTCAAGTGTTGAGTCGATCGGCTCATGGTCAGAGTGAAATGATCGGTTCAAGTGTTGAAACGATCGGTTCAACTGGTGCAACCGAGCAAGTTGGGAAAGTCAGGTCAGTGAGAATTTTCCTTGCGTTTCACTTGCCCAATTTGATTGGAACAAGGATTGGTATTCGATACCAATTAGAAATGAAAGTTGGAAAGTCAATCGAGAACTGACCAGGACCACGAACCGACCGGTTCAGAAGTGAACCGATCGTCTCATGGGTCCCAACCGATCGGTTGGTGCTCCAACCGACCGGTTCAGGTCACCAAACGACCGGTTCACTTGTGAACCGATCGGTTCAGGTTGCGAGATGGTTGCTTTTTGTGGAAAATCTCGAACCCTTCTACTCCTGCTTTAGTCCCATATTGCCGGGCACAGAGAACCCTGTCCCATGACCCGCCTATATATATAGGGGTATTGGGGGCTTCTCAGAGTACAACTCAATGCAAGTCGGTTGCTTTGCGAAGTTGTCGTTCTCTCTGGTTTTGGTAACCGTGAGAGATCCCGAGCAAGTGCTTCCCGCAAAAGGGAGGTGCAGCAAGGGAAGGACAACTGCAGTTGCAACTGGTAGCAGGAGAGTGTGTTGGCGACTAGTACGTCAACAGGAGGGTGCGACTCCTTCCACTTCCTTGTGGGACAAGGAGAGTGGAGTTCCAGGTGGTCCGTGTGGACTACTACAGAGGCGGGAGGACACTGCCGCTCAGGAGGACAACTGTCATCCGACAGTCCGGTAGGAGGAGGAGTCGTCAGTCCCGGTGCAACCAGGAGCTGCACAGACACCTTCCAAGACCGGAGTTGAAGACCACGCATTGCGCGAGGTATTGTCACCGAGCAAGCCTCGGGACAAGGTATGATTCCACAAACCATCCTTTCCTATTATATAGACGTTGACGCGTTTCCTCGGTATGGGTTGGGGGAGAAATTTTTTTGTTTCCGCTGCCTTCTCTGTCTCCCCTAAAACCCAACAATGGTATCAGAGCCACGTCAACTGCTCCATATTTTAGGAATATCGATATGATCGATTTTGGTTTGTCGCCTTTATTTATTGCATACGATGCGAATAATATTGGCTTTATGCATGTCCAATCCTAAATCCACAAATCCCTAATTACATATATGATATGTATTATTAATGCACTCGATACGCGTCGCCCTTAAACGAGTTTTGTGGTGGATGTGTGTAGCGTGATTATGGCCTATAAACCCCTATCTGTGATTGGTTGTGTGTGGTTGCTTGCATCTCGGTCTGCGCACTGATCTTCCCTCTCTTATTCCTGATGTAACTCGAAATAATTCGAGATTCTTTCCTACCTTTGCTCCCCCCGAATGTAACTCGGGGTTTCCTTTTTAAAGCAATGTAATAAATAGGATAGATTTTTTTTATTATTTCCTGTTATGTCAAAGACCGACGGACATCAAGACGACAGCTGAAACGATCGGTTCAAGGAGTGAACCGATCGGTTGACGTTCTAGACGTTCGGTTCAAGGAGTGAACCGATTGGTTGATGACCAGTTCGAGGAGCGAGACGAGCGGGTGGCGGACATGACGAGATGCACGACGTCCAGGCGAACCGATCAGTTGGAGGAGCCAACCGATCGGCTGGTGGCACCCAGACGACCGGCTGGAGAGTACAGATCATTCATGAGATGAGTTGATCAACTCGGAAGGCAAGGCACAGAAGTTCATCTTGTACAGGTTGCATGTGATGTAGACCTAGATGACTGTGATTCCTCTTGGCTCGAGGAATCACATTAGGATGGCCATAATCATCGCTTTTATCATTTTGTGCATGTTTTCTGTGGGATATAGCATGTATATGATACGTACTATGTATTGTGGTGATTCGATATGTATATGTATATAAAACCAAATCCCTCATTAAAATATTAAGTTTTAGATGCCTTCCAAATGCGACACACGTGAAAAGCTTGATCGACCAAGTGTGGGCACGCCCAAGCATGGTGCACTGTCTATCTCGTGGAAGCGTGAAGGATGAATGTGTGGGTCTGCCCAAGCAGGGTGCATGTTCATCGTGTTTGCTTTGGGTCGGACTTAACAAGGTGACCTAGATAGGATCTAGCGCCTTGAGGCATGGAGATGATCATTGCAAGGAGTTGTAGATGACATCTTATTAAGAGTTGCATATGATGCAATTGGAAAAAGTTGCCTACCTGAGAGATCTATGTTGTGGGTGACAGCCCAAGGTGGTCCATGACTTAGAGGATTTCAGGATCTTGCCCACTAGAAGGTTGTACGCTGCAATCTTCCGAATTGGTGGTGAGGGCTATCAATTTGAAGTAAAATAGTGGGAGCGATAATTAATTAAAGGCCTAATTTTATCGTCAACTTTTCAAATCAGTCAAACAAGTCAAAAAGAGTTTTGGACTAAAATTGCATGTATTTGCTTTTTGTTAATATAAATGGTTAATCAACAAATCACTTTATTTGCGATCGGTCTTTGAGACCAACAAATTAAATGGGAATAATTCCACGACTGGTTAGGATGATGATGAGAAGTGTTCTCAATCAAAGAGAGAAAGCTCTAAGTCCTAGTTATACGAGAACCAGATGAACTCGATCCCACCACATCAATGGCTGAAAGTATGCTTATGGAAGCATACTGAGGATGACATTGATGAGGAGTGCTTGATGTTGTGTTCTCTGAACTATGAGTTGTAGAGACATCATGAGACATATGATGTCTCCAAGATAATGTCCTAGTATGTCATGACAGAAGGAGATCCTGTAAGGTATTCACACACTCAATGTGATTGGGTATGTGGAAAACCTAACTAAGAAGGATTCCCTCTGAGCCAAGAGTTGGCTATTGGTATGATACTGCAAATGTTGTGAGAATCATACAATTCATGATAAGCTACAACATGAACAACTTTGACAAGCGTTGACAGAGTTGTTGGACATGTTGAGGATAGTAGAGGCAAAGATGAAGAAAGACAAACCATAGTCTTTGATGTGATCAAAGAAAAGGTAATTCTTAAGGGCAAGGACAAGGGCAAAGCTAAGAAGTGTTCTGATGCTAGCCAGAAATTCAAGCCGTCTTCAGCCTCAAGGCACATGGGGAAAGGGTGTATGAGGGATTGCCCTCTATATCTGGAAGAACAAAAGAAGATGAAGGAGGGGATGGAGATCTCCACCTAAGGTATCAGGAAATGAACCGCTTCTTTATCTGAGGTATATGATACCAAGATATGGATATGTCATATATGATATGCAATATCCACAAAGAAGTGATGGCCTTTGTGAAAGGACCAAGAAAGAAGTACCCATCATTGGAGCAAGTGTTGCTGCCATAGATAGGAGTATCTTTCAGTTTATTTCAGCCTAAAAGGGCACGAAATAGAGTTGAGAACTGCTATTTCATATATTTCCAATAGATAGAAACACTTTATTATTGCATATTGTATGACAATGATGGCAATTAATAAAGTTGATGTTTCAATCTTAAGGATATGATCCTTGTGGCAATGCCTTGTTTATCTTGTAATACATGGTATGTATAAGATAAAATGATACCTAAAGTTATTGATAACTCAAACAATCAAATTAGCATCAATGATGAGAAATTCATTTCAAGTTTCCATGTGATGGATAAAACTAGACTCTTTTGGTTAGAGAACCAATAAGAGACATGAATATCTTGGACATGATTAATCAATATTCACTAATGGTAGTGGGAGAATGATTATCCTATTAGGTATAATACATGTGATGTATTTACATACCTATTGGAACAAATGCTAATACTTCTAATGGTGTTTAGAGAAATACCAATATGAATATCTTGAAGTGTTCAAGATTTTCATAGATGAAGTGCAAATTTGGTAAAGTGTTAATTCTTGATGAGATCAATGAATGAAATACTTGGACCAAATGTTTGAGATCCTTATGAGTGATTATGATAGTGTATCATAGTGAACTCATGATTAAGGCATGGTGATGTCTGAATCAAGAAGGAATCATACTCTAAGGAGTTAGAGAATGATTATCAAATAACTGAATTCTTCTTAATAAATGAATACCCCACACTAGTAAAAGAAATTAAGAATCACAAGGGTTGTGAGTTCTTATATCTTTAACAGATACACCTCAATAATCTATGTGATGAGTTGTTCATATGATGAGTCAACAATCCAGATGAATATGAGGAATCATATTTTGAGTTATGGTATAAAACCATTACATCCTAAATGACTTCCATGTGAGCCATAAGGTATGACCTTGATGGTAGCATTCATTGGATCATGTCCATAAGTGCAAATAAGTCTTAAGTGTTAAGACACATGGATAACATTTTGAGAAGGATGATGCTTGTTAATTGCAACTTAATGACTAAGACGTTTGGCATATGGATACTAAAACCGCATTCCTATGAGGAATAAAACAAGGATGTGTACGTGACACAACCTATAAGGTTTATTAATCCACTAGTGCAAATGAAGTCTATAAGTTATAATGGACTAATCAATGTGATTGATTGAGTACAAGCAACTCAAAATTGGATCTTTACTTTGATGATATAGTCAAAGGGTTTGACTGATATGTCAAAGATAAAGAAGTATCTGTGATTTAGTGGGAGCGTGTTCACATTCCACATATTGATGTGAAATGGAAATGTTCTAAAATGGAAATCCAAAAGTGGAAATTATCTTTAAGGAAGATAGAGATGTTTCCTATGTGATAGGAATAGAGATCTATAGAGATAATTCTCGAAAACCTCTTGACCTGAAAAGAGAGAGTATACATTGGCAATTTGTACTGAAGTGTTCAGTATGCACAGATTCAGTGGGAGAAAACTTGTTCATGTTACATGAAGTTAGTATCCCAAGGCCAAGTGTCCAATTCTTATGAAGAATGGGAACACTAAGAATAGATATGGATCTATCATGTATGTAATCATCCCATTGTCTTGCATGTATGACATGGCAAGAATAAAATGCATTCATCATCTTGTATGTAGGACATGGAAATATGATGTGCTCATCCTGATAACTCGTATGTGGGACATGATGAGTGGATGTCTGTCTGCTTCCAGTAAGGGTTACTGGAATACCATGAGAACTTGATAAGTGCTTGTGAAGTGCTAGTTCTATGGAGATAAGGAAGAGTTCGATGTAAAGAGTTACATTGATGCGAACTTCCGAAAAGACAGAGAATTAATCACAAAATATACATAAGATGTATAAAAGTGAAAGTTTGTTGATAATTGGAAGTGTTCCAATAAAACCATTTAAAAGGGAAATGCCGAGTATCTGTGTGTTAGAGAACAACAGTGGATACTATATGGATCTGAAGGTTCATGAGATGAACTTATATTCCACTCATTGATGACAAGTCTGGAATCCTTGATCATGCAATGTGGCTAAAGGTTAGCAAAGGAATACTAGATCGCATATTACAACAACTCCATCTCATACGTGTGACGTACAGCGAAGAGATGAGAGACATGCAATTTATACTGACTTTGGCAAGGTGTTGTCATTACTCACTATGTTCGCACTAAGAGCACAATAACATGTGGGACATGTTTGAAGATCACTATGAATATGATTCAAGAGTGATTGGCTCACAGTGCAAGTGGGAGTCTGTTGGTATGTATGCCCTGAGAGCCAATCATGGGATGATTGGTGGGATACATTAAGATTGATTTGATAAACATCAAAGGCAAGCTTCCAATTCTTTCTGGTTTAGTCATATGAGATAGTGATAGAACAGATTGAATGTCTAGAGAATGACAGTACTCAATGACGCATGCTTTCAGGTTAAGGACCTGAACGATGAGATCATACGAATGCTAAGAGTTTGTACATTCTTGTTATGTCCCTAGTCGAATGTCATTATGGAAGGTAGATAGACAACAATGACACATAAGACTAGATTGTGGTGTTGGTTGATGACAGAATCTCATTAGTCATGATATAGAGATATCAAACCAAACACATAGGTACTTGTTAGAGAACAAGGTACCGGACAGACCCACCGTGAGTTTGACACATGGAACCATGAGATGGTAGTCACAGTCAGTACTCACAGTGATGGTGGTGAGTGTGATTCTTAGACCTGACATCACTACACTCAACACATGTCGTTGGGCACACTTTGACATCATCAAACGCAGTCCTGAAACATGGGTTGTTATAAAGGTGATGATTGGGTGGCTTTGACACATGGGGCTTTTGAGGGGTGAGTGATAGATATGGGATTTGTCCCTCCTGAGGGAGTTTGATATCCAAGGCCACTTGATGAGTAGGATTGAGATAGGCGTGCACACGCATGTGTGAATCAGTATGTGATATTGATGTCATACATATCTCCGTCAATCTACTCTGAGATCAAGAAAGTGAATGAACGTTGACAGGATGACTGTTCCATGCCTTGAGTTCATTCGGGATATCAGTGACAAAGGAATTATACATTCACTGTAAAACCATTCACGGATTGTAGGATGAAAGTTGTTCTCCAACTTTCTATTTCACTTGGGTAGCACTGATGTGTGACTAGGCACCGCTCTTTGCTTGTGAAGTCAAAAGTGTTATGGACTTTCACTGCCAACGTGAAATAGACCTGCAGGGTCACACACATAGGATTTAACATGGAAGAGGAGTTTTGTCCACAAAGCAATGTTTAGATTGATTACTAAAGGAGTTTAGTAGTTCAATTAAACACTCAATCAGTTGATAGCTCAATATCATATGGTTCAAGGTGTTGGACGCATTGATTGGAGTATCGAATTGATTGAAATTGCATTTGACTGATTCTGCACAACCTGTACTCCCAACCGTTCGGTTCAAGTGTTGAATCGGTCGGCTGAGGTTGCTGAACCGGTCGGCTCAAGTGTTGAGTCGATCGGCTCATGGTCAGAGTGAAATGATCGGTTCAAGTGTTGAAACGATCGGTTCAACTGGTGCAACCGAGCAAGTTGGGAAAGTCAGGTCAGTGAGAATTTTCCTTGCGTTTCACTTGCCCAATTTGATTGGAACAAGGATTGGTATTCGATACCAATTAGAAATGAAAGTTGGAACGTCAATCGAGAACTGACCAGGACCACGAACCGACCGGTTCAGAAGTGAACCGATCGGCTCATGGGTCCCAACCGATCGGTTGGTGCTCCAACCGACCGGTTCAGGTCACCAAACGACCGGTTCACTTGTGAACCGATCGGTTCAGGTTGCGAGATGGTTGCTTTTTGTGGAAAATCTCGAACCCTTCTACTCCTGCTTTGGTCCCATATTGCCGGGCACAGAGAACCCTGTCCCATGACCCGCCTATATATATAGGGGTATTGGGGGCTTCTCAGAGTACAACTCAATGCAAGCCGGTTGCTTTGCGAAGTTGTCGTTCTCTCTGGTTTTGGTAACCGTGAGAGATCTCGAGCAAGTGCTTCCCGCAAAAGGGAGGTGCATCAAGGGAAGGACAACTGCAGTTGCATCTGGTAGTAGGAGAGTGTGTTGGCGACTAGTACGTCAACAGGAGGGTGCGACTCCTTCCACTTCCTTGTGGGACAAGGAGAGTGGAGTTCCAGGTGGTCCGTGTGGACTACTACAGAGGCAGGAGGACACTGCCGCTCAGGAGGACAACTGTCATCCGACAGTCCGGTAGGAGGAGGATTCGTCAGTCTCGGTGCGACCAGGAGCTGCACAGACACCGTCCAAGACCGGAGTTGAAGACCGCGCATTGTGCGAGGTATTGTCGCCGAGCAAGCCTCGGGACAAGGTATGATTCCACAAACCATCCTTTCCTATTATATAGACGTTGACGTGTTTCCTCGGTATGGGTTGGGGGAGAAATTTTTTTGTTTCCGCTGCCTTCTCTGTCTCCCCTAAAACCCAACAAACCACACATGTGAACAACAATACACGTGGTAGTACAAATGTGTACACAACATTACGTGTAACACCCTAAAAAACCGAACCTTATAAAATGACCCTAATTTGAAACCCTAATTTGTTTTTGTTATGAAATTAATTTTAATACATAGACTAATATGATGATGGTTCCCAAATATGTTATATAAAGTAAATTGGATAACATTTTGAAATAAATTGAAAACCTATATCATCAATTTAGCCCTAACTATTAAATAAGTGACTTTTAGGGTTTAATATGAAATTTACCCAATCAATATTCTTTTTATGGCATCATACTTTTAATATAAGTTGGTTTTGATAATTTAATGATTACCTAAATTTGCATCCTCAAATTCATTTTAAGTAATCCTATATGATTAATTAAAAATTTATGCTAAAAAGAGAAATATAGTGAGCCAAGTTGGTCAAATTCAAAAATTAACTATATTTTTGGATTCCTTATGCTAAAATTTGGTAACATGCAAATTTTCATTTGATTTGGAGAACCTTGGCTTCCCCATTTTTTAGGAAGGGAATTGATATGATTTCAATTATATTTAGCAACATTTGAAGATTTATCAATCGATTTTATACGGTTGTCTGCAATATATTTTGTCACGCGACCCTTTTTATTTGAGTTTGGGTTGGCCTCAGACTCCCTCCTTCACCTGACTCCTTCAGTCTCCTGGATGCCACATTAACCATCCACCTTTCACCCTCTGCTCGCTCACTCTACTCGATACCATACGAAGTGATTTCTCTTTTTACCATCAACAAAGTTTCTCAAATCCAATGATCCCAAACTCAATGGAATTTCATGACCTAGGGCTCCCCATAGACAAGGACTCCTCTCTTTCTTCCCTCTTTCCAGTAGCGACACCGATTCTACCGCCCCAAACCGCTAAAACTTATATTTATGACCTCAGTGACGTCCCCCAAACATCAAGGAACCAACTTGTGGACCCCACTTTTTTCCTCTAGTTCTCTCAACCCAGCCTTCCCTTCCCATTTTTTGCTATCGCCTCTGGCGATCGACGACGATAAGTCAGGAACCACCGAGGACCACTAAAGCTCTATTCACGATAAGTGGAATTCCACCAAGCTTTCAGAGTCGTGAATTCATCTGTATTGAGGTAACCTCAGGTTTCCCCTATTTTCCCTCTTTTATTGTTGTGCCAACGACCACAGAGCAAATTTGGGATTTTCATTCACCCCGAACCCCTTGGTTTCATTTTTAGTGCTTTCACCTTCGCTAAGGTGCCACAAACCCATTGGTGGTGATAGTTCAGGTTGCCTCTATCTGTACCACTACCACATGATTGTTGGATCTTAGGGCTCTAGAGGGGGGTGAAAAGAGCTACAAAATTTCTCACAAAATAGATTGGACCTTCAAATTATATCAATTAGGAGCAATAGCTTAATGGAAATTTGAAGTCCTATCTAACAAGCATAGCAAGGATGAGAGAGATTGATAGCAAGTACTTGACAATGGGATGTAGAGTGGTTCTACACTTCACACTAGAAGTGAGTCAGTCCACTACTTATAGAGGTCAACCTCTAGGACTTTGCAAGTGTTTTTCTCTATTATATCACCACAAATATTTACAATAATAGACCACCAAAGGACTTACCCATCCAACCACAAGGAGATCTCCACCTTAACAAGGAACTTACTGATCGACCTCAGGATGTGAGTTGGAACTTTGAATTTATAACCTGAATCCTTTGAGGACGCCCACAACTTCATTACAGGGTCGAAATAGATATATAGGGTTGAATGCAGAGATGTGGTGACGTTTAGGATGCCTGAGATTTCATTCTTTAGTTAGATATGCCAAAATGATAGTCGAAGAAAATATGTGCTAGAACTAGTCCAGCGGGTTGTCACGAAATAAAACAAAACAAAGAAAAGAAACAAAAACAAAACAAAGTCCGCGAGATTCTACTAATCAGAGAGAGGGAGTTCCTGGCTATGTAACCACAAGCTGGGCAGTCTATGCACTTGGTCTCGGGTGCATACAACCCTCGAACACCTGAGAAAGCAATCTATATCCAAACATAGTACATACTGTCGTGTCTGTTCCTATGGGTCATCCCACTCGCTCTCGCATAGCTAGACTAAAACCCATCTATGATTGTGCCATTGATCCTCTTTTGAGGATGAAAAATCAACATCTCTGCGTATTCTAGAGGTCCTCTCGGTATAGAATGTGCTAAAATGTTAGGAATAGATAGTCGTTGAACTGTCCTCCTCTCGCACTCTGGTCCAAACTATCTTCTCGTGTCTATTCCTACACAGATCTCACAATATAGGCAGAAACAACGATTCAAACTAGAAAGAGATCAACCAAACTAGCAATCACAACTAGAGAGAGAAGATAGAACAAGCAAACATACTAGATCTAAAATAAATCTACTTTCTTAAGGAAAAAGTACATAAACATGCCCAAAATAGGCTACATAGCCAAGAAGGAGCTCAACTAGCCATGGACAAGCATAGTTGGCACCGAACAAAGATGGAAGAACATCATTGTACAAGAAACCAAGGAACACAGTAGAAGAAAGGGGAAGAAGATAAGATTTAGCCCGTGGAGGAGAGGTGGCTCTTGCTCCTTTACCTCTGTATAGGCTGGATCTTGTCTTTTGGTCCTCCTCCTTGATCAAATCTGGACCTCTTGATTCTCTCTCTCTCTAGATCTGCCCCAAATAGTGTCTCGGTGGATGAACGGAGGTGGAGGATGATCTAGATCTGGGTTTCCACCACAGTTCTAGGTGGAAATGGGTGGATGGATGGAGAGAGAATGGAAGCCTACTGTAGAGGGCAGCGTGGAGTGAGCACCGCAGTCTTCTCGGACCTCCATGCTCTCCCGTGGGACTCTCGGTCGAGGTCCCCCTTGGGCTGGACACAAACTCACAACCTTCAGGTGTCTGACTCCCCCTTGAGAGGTAGGTGTGGGTCTATTTATAGTCTTGGGTGTATAGGGGGTCTGTAGTTGGACTCGGTCGAGGTGTGTAAGCCTGCTCTATTCGTGGTCTTGTTTCACCCCTGTTGGACCTCGTGCATGACTGTAATTGACCTCGGTCTGTAATGATGCCCGCGGTTGACCACATGGAGAAGAGGTCACGATGCCTCTTGCCACGGGTCGCAATTGTTGATGATGCGTGGAGGTTGCAGTTTGGTGGAGGAGGAGAACCAGATGCGCAATTTTGAGTAGGTGTTGTAGGTGGTCGTGGTGTGTGCGAGGCAAGTTGTGGATGTGCAGTAGATATTACCACAGTCGCGGTTCTGTGGGTAGGTCACGATATCTGCTGAGGGTAGTGGAGTCGCGGTTGTTGGGGGCGGAACCGCAGATAGGTGGCCATAGGAACCACACGTGCGGTAAAGGGGTTAGCATGTCGCGGTTTAAGGTAGAAGACCGTGGGCGTAGTTCTATTGTAGAGAAGAGAGGAGGTGGAGTCGTGGTCTGGTGGAGAAGTGTAAATCGCGATCATGCGGTTGGATGAGGTTGAAGGAGGTGGCGATGGTGGTACTCAGAGATGAAGGTAGAAGGTGAGCCAGGTTGAGGAAGCGGGCGATGCAGTGGCTGTCGACCTCGACGGGTGATGGATGATGGGGACGTTGGAACCACAACCTGTGGGGGGAGGGCGAGGTTGATCGCAGTCTGTGGTGCAGGTGATGGTGTTGTGGTGGTTGGCAGATGACCGCGGGTGGTAGAGTAACTACCACAGATCATGGCTAATGTGGAGGGGAGGATCGCGACTGCGGTTGGGTTTCTGGGGTGAAGGTCGTGTGATGGTCGTAGTCTGGATGTGAGGAGCCAATCGCGGTGAAGCTGGCATAGCACAGGAGACCGTGAGCGTGGATGGTTAGGGCAGAAGAAGCCACGTCTACAGTCCTCAGGTCGCGGTATAGGAAGCTAGGAGAGGGGCCGCGATCACGGTAGGGAGAGGGAAAAACAACGACCGCGGTTATGTGGTGAGAAACCGTGCTCGTGGTTATTGATAGGGGAAGGTATGTCGTGGTTGGTCGAAGAAGAAGTCGACCGATAGGCTTCCATCAGTGAATGAACAAGGATCGTCCATCATGGTGAATGGGCTTGGAGATTGGGCCCTTGTACTCCAATTTAGCCTACACAAATAGAATAAAATCCTAATTAAAAATAGAGATTGAATCAATTTGGTTATAAGGGTATATATGTAGGTTTAGGCAATGAAAGTGATAGATCAGAGCAAGACTGAGCCCAAGATGGCGACTTAGACAAAGATGAAAATGTATTTATCATTAGAATATATAGCAAATAACAAGGTTTCACTGGGTCTCAGAGAGAGAGAAAACATGGAGAGAGTTGTCGTCACAAGTTCGGTGCCTGTTGGTCCCAAAACTGGCTATATTAGCTACTTTATGGCTATTTTAGCTACTTTACCTATGAGACGATAAAAGGTACTAAAACATGAGCATTAGAGGACATATTAAAGACAAAATAGTGCAAAACCATAGATAAATAGCATAGAGAATATGCACTAATTTGGGTGTTATCAACTACCCCAATCTTAGAAATTACTTGTCCTCAAGTAAGACTGTGCTCAAAGAACAAAAAGATAAAATCCAAATTAAGCTTGGCAATAGAAGCTAAGGCTAAGAAAAATAGTTTAAAGCATCAATTCTCCTGATTCATGTCGTTTCAAAACAAACCCCCACCAATCAGGCACAATCCTACCAAAGCAAGGCCAACGCGTTTCTAGGAAAGATTTAGCAAATTCACTTCAACCTGTCGATACTCATCAGGGTTTGAATCATAATTATTAAAGATGAAAGAATTGTCACATAGGTGATCACGCGACCAATGAGAAATGAGCCATCACTATGAATCCATGCATACCAATAGGGAAACAATGCGCCTCTCACTTATTCAAGTCCTAAGAAACAAAGCAAAAGACTCTAATGACTTCTGAGGATCTCGATCTATGTCAGGTCGGTCCATGTAATGAGCAACAGTCCCTGCAGTTCGAGCCACTTGGCCCAAAGCAGTGAGATGAACTCCTCGTACTATGCTCAAACCAACCCTGCTACTAAGATGATCTCATAGATATCCTAGGGGTTCAAGGGACTCTCTAATGATATTTTGGAGTGATACTACCAGGCACGACATACCCGCATTCATGAGCACAGTCATACATCAGATGGGCACCATCGTCAACTCTCCCAAAAGAGAAAATAAGCACTCATTTATTTGCACTCAGGCTTTTATTCTCTGCATTCTATTTTGTAAGCTTGGGTGAGGACTATATAGATATTTCAAGATTTTGTGGGTGGCCAAGCCTCTTTTTGCACATTTTTGTATTTTTCATCTTTTTGACTCAATCTAATGTGAGAAGGCACGTAGTCCATCAAGGAAAACATTTCATCTTATTTATAGCTCAAAGACCGTCATGATCCGCTTGACACCTATGTGAAAAGTTGCAATTATGATTCAAGAATCCTTAGAATAGAGGCAAGCTCGTAAAACCGCAGCTAGAATTATTTGATCATGTTTTATCTCATTCCATCGGTCCTTTACCTTGGATTTGTCATTCACAACATAGATCAAGGGAATAAATCTTTAAGCTATAAAAAAGGCACATAACCTTAGATTTATTACCAAACTCAAGGAAAGAGTCAAAGAGCAAGTCAAGGGAAAGGTCAAGCAATGTTTTAAGATGAAAACTGTGCATTTAAGCATAAATGCAAGCATTTATCTATTAGATTCACACCATATGGCCATAATTGCAAAGCTAACAAGCTAAAAATTTTGAAAATTTATGCTAAATGCAGGAAGTAAACATGCATGCTTGAAGGATGAAGAGATAGAAGGGCGAATAGCCCTACCACCCCAAGCTTAAAATTTTGCTCGTCCTCAAGCAAGATCTAAGCGTAGAATAGTAGGGTGGGAATGCATGGAAGTTTAGGGTGGGAATCTTATTGAAGTCCTAAAATGATGCATGTATGCAAGGAAGTTAGAGGAAAGAAACTATCTAAGAAAGATCATGAAAAACAAAAATTATTTCAACAAAAGGAGAAAGGATAGGGGGTAAGAGAAAGAGGGTGGTTTCCCCACGATACTGACACTAGGATCCCAAATCCTAAATTGTAAGACCAGTGTCACTTGTGTCTTGCCGAAGGGATCCACCACATAATGGGAGTAGAATAGGCGGAGATGTGGGCCCTTCTGAGTTTGAAGAAGAGGAATAAAATATGGCGACTCGTTGAAGTAATATCTGTGATGGGGTTTACTTGAACTGCACTGGGATGAATTCTTTGGAAAATCATATTCAAGGTACCTTCCAAGATATGAATCTGAACAGGAAGGCCCTAGGATGTCGACACAGGTTGAGATGGAGGGAAGAGGTTGAAGGTTTTCTATAGGGCCCCTCACTTCTCTCTCCACCTCTGAACTTGAGGTTGGATGCTCAAATAAATCTTCATGTTCAGTCTGAGTCATCCAATCATCTTTTGAACAAGAAGTACCCCCAGAAGAATCTATTTGTGGTTCTCCCACCCCAAGCTTATCACCTAGCGTGGAGTCAGGGGTATATTCATGCTCAATAGCCATGTTGTAGTGAACCGTCCATCCTGCCCCCTTGACGTACACCCTACCTTGTAAAGGTATGGGTGCAAATGGCGGCCCAACTCATCGTCATCAGTATACTCACTGCTCCATGTCGAGTAAGTGTCTTCATCGTCGTCATCGAACAAATTGTTCCAAACCATGGTTGGCGTACTACTCAAAGCGAGGTGACAAGTCTCGATACAAGAGAGATCACCCCGGTCTGGTTTGATGTCTGACTCTGGTTCCTCTGACCAACCTTCTAGTTGTGAGGAAACTTGGCTTTTAGAGTCTTCATCATCGTTATCATAGACCCATTCACGCTCTTTGCTCGTGTCTTCCATTAGTTGATCTGATGAATCACCTAGATAGAATGAAGGGTTTTCCCAAGTGGGTTGGTCTTCATAGAAAAATCCGAATGAATCCAGTTGATGGTCTGAATAGGATTATGGGGAATACTCCACTTTAGACCCAATGGAATGGTCTTGATGACTAACATCTTCATTGTCTTGTGATGGAAATTGTAACCAAATTGTAACCAAATTGATGACCTCTTGAAGTTTCTTGCCCTGTTCGACATTTTTATCATGAATCTGTTGAACTTGGACAACTAAGCTCTCGAGATCAGTCAATTCTGCCTTGCACTCTGGTAGTAGATCTTCTATATCGAACTGATGTGCTTGGACGGATCCTTGCTCAAGAGTTCGAAGTAGACTTCTACTATGGTCTACAGCCTCGGTGACTAGTTTGAGTCGACGATCCTGCTCTTCTAGTAGTTGCTGGAGCGGATCAACATGTTCTTGGAGATGAGGAGCTAAGGAGGTGAGTGTGTGAACACTTTCCCCAACCAACTCCACTGCCTTAATCAGTTCTTGATCCCATGATAGCATGGAAGTCGAGGGCCGACTAGCTGTCTCTGTTGTTGGAATTTCAACATATGACGATGGTGGAGGTGAGTATAACTCAATGAGTTGTAAGGCATGACTTTCAATTATTTGCCAGCAGTTGGAACTAAAAAAAAATTTGGGAGGACTACTTGCCTGGCTAAAGCAAGATCCATGGATGAAAAAGTACAAGAAAAAGGAAAGTGATTTAGTATATATGTACAAGTATGTTTAAAACAAAAGAAAAACTATGCATATATATACATGCTTAAAAGTGACAGAACAAAATATTTTAGGCGTGTGAACGTGGAAAACCACATCCCCGACAATGATGCCAAAAGTTGATCGGCCTCAGGATGTGAGTCAGAACTTTGAATTTATAACCCGAATCCTTCGAGGACGCCTACAACTTCATTATGGGGTCGAAGTAGATATATGGGGTCAAACATAGGGACATGGTGACATTTAGGATGCTTGATGTTTCATTCTTTAGTCAGATAAACCAAAACGATAATCGAAGAAAATATGTGCTAGAACTAGTCTAGCGGGTTGTCATAAAATAAAACAAAACAAAGAAAAGAAATGAAAAAAATAGAGTCCGCAAGATTCTACTAATTAGAGAGAAGGAGTTCCAGGCTATGTAACCACAAGTTGGGCAGTATATGCACCCATTCTCGGGCATAGACAACCCTTAAACACCAGAGCAAGCAATCTATATCCAAACCTAGTACATACTGTCATGTCTATTCCTGTGGGTCATCCCACTCGCTCTCGCATAGCTAGACTAAAACCCATCTATGATTGTGCCATTGATCCTCTTTTGAGGATGACACATCAACATCTCAGCATATTCTAGAGGTCCTTTCGGGTCTAGAATGTGCTAAAGTGTTAGGAACAAACAGCCATTGAACCGTCCTCCTCTCAGGCTCTGGTCCAAAATATCTTCTCGCATCTATTCCTACATGGATCTCACGATACAAGTAGAAACATCAGTTCAAAATAGAAAGAGATCAACCAAACTAGCAATCAAAACTTGAGAGAGAAGATAGAAGAAGAAAACATACTAGATCTGAAATAAATCTACTTGCTTAAGGAAAAAGTACATAAACATGCCCAAAATGGGCTACATACCCAAGAAGGAGCTCAACTAGCCATGGACAAGCATAGTTGGCACCGAACAAAGACAGAAGAACATCATTGTACAAGAAACCAAGGAACACAGCAGAAGAAAGGGGAAGAAGATAAGATTTAGCCCGTGGAGGAGAGGTGTCTCTCGCTCCTTTGCCTCCGTATAGTCCGGATCTCGTCTTTTGGTCCTCCTCCTTGATCAGATCTGGACCCCTTGGTTCTCTCTCTCTAGATCTGCCCCAAACAATGGCTCGGTGGATGAACAGAGGTGGAGGATGATCCAGATCTGGGTTTCCACCACAGATCTGGGTGGAAATAGGTAGATGGATGGAGAGAGAATGGAATTCTACCATAGAGGGTAGCGTGGAGTGAGCACCACAGTATTCTCAGACCTCCGTGCTCTCCCGTGGGAGTCTGGGTTGAGGTCCCCCTTGGGATGGACACAAACTCACAACCTTTAGGTGTCTAGACTCCCCCTTGAGAGTCAGGTGTGGGTCTATTTATAATGTTGGGTGTATAGGGGGTCAGTGGTTGGACCTCGGTCGAGGTGTGTAAGCCTGCTCTGGTCACGGTCTTGTTTCACCCCTTAGGTCACAGTCTTGTTTCACCTCTGCTGGACCTCAGGCGCGGCTGTAATTGACCTCGGTCTGTAATGATGCCTGCAGTTGACAATGTGAAGAAGAGGTCACGGTGCCTCCTTCCACATGTCGCGGTTGTTGATGACGTGTGGAGGTCGTGGTTTGGCGGAGGAGGAGAACTGCGGGTGCAGTTTTGAGTAGGTGCTGCAGGTGGTTGCGATGTGGGCAAGGCAAGTCGCAGATGTGCAATAGCTATTATCGTGGTCACGGTTATGTGGGTAGGTCACGGTATCTGTTGAGGGTAGTGGAGGTCGCGGTTGTTGGGGGCGGAATCGTGGACAAGTGGCCATAGGAACTGTGGGTGCGATGAAGGGGTTAGCAGGTCGCAGTTTAAGGCAGAAGACCGCGGACGCAGTTCTATTTTAGAGAAGAGAGGAGGTGCAGTTGTGGTTTGGTGGAGAAGTGCAAATTGCAATTAGGTGGTTCGATGCGGATGAAGGAGGTGGCGATGGTGGTGCTCGGAGATGAAGGTCGAAGGTGAGCCAGGTCGAGGAAGTGAGCGATGCAGTGGCTGTCAACCTTGGCAGGTGATGGATGATAGGGATGTTGGAACCGTGACCTACAGGGGGAGGGTGAGGTTGATCGCAGTCTGTGGTGCAGGTGATGGCAGATGACCACAGGCGGTGGAGTAACTACCATGGGTCACGGATGATGTGGAGGGGAGGACTGCAACCGCAGTTCGGTTGTTGGGGTGAAGGTCGCGTGATGGTCATGGTCTATATGTGAGGAGTCGGTTGCGGTGAAGCTTGGCGTAGCATAGGAGATCGCGAGTGTGGAGGGTTAGGGCAGAAGAAGCCGCGACTGCAGTCCTCAGGTCATGGTATAGGAAGCGAGGAGAGGGGCCGCGATCTCCGTAGGGAGAGGGCAAAATTGCGACCGCAGTTATGTGGTGAGAAACCACGACCGTGGTTATTGAGAGGGGAAGGTATGTTGTGGTCGGTCAAAGAAGAAGTCGACTGAGAGGCTGCCAAAAGTGAGTGTATAAGAACCGTCCATTGTGGTGAATGTGTTTGGATGTTGGGCCCACGTACTCCAATTTAGCCTGCACAAATAGAATAAAATCGTAATTAAAAATAGAGATTGAATCAATTTGGTTATAAGGGAGTATAAGTAGGTTTAGTCAATGAAAGTGATAGATCAGAGCAAGACTGAGCCCAAGATGGTGACTTAGAAAAAGATGACAATGTATTTATCATTAGAAGATATAGAAAATAACATAGTTTCACTGGGCCTCAAAGAGAGAGAAAACATGGAGAGAGTTGTCATCACAACTTTGGTGCCTGCTTGTCCCAAAATTGGCTATATTAGCTACTTTATTGTCTATTTTAGCTACTTTACCTATGAGAAGATAAAAGGTACTAAAACATGAGAATTAGAGGGAATATTAAGGCCAAAGTGGAACAAAACCATAGATAAATAGCATAGAGAATATGCACTAATTTGGGTGTTATCACTTACCCATTTAGCTTGAATCTTCAGCCTTCACCTAGGTCTTACTCATTCAAGCTCAAGTCTTCTGTCTTGAAGGACTTTACTTCTCCTCTTGGATCTTTATCCTTTGCCTTCTCCTTCACCTGGAGAAGATCACCACCTCTTCATCAACCTTGAAGAGGACCATCTACAGCTCCTTCTTCACTCGATGGAGCTTGCTTCAACTTTTCTTCATGAAGGAAGGGGATAGGGAAGTAGTGGAAGATTGAGATCATTACATGCACAAAGGTGGAGCTCTCTTACAATAATCCAAACTCACTAACAAATCACAAAATGAAGTGTAAACTAGAGAGACAAAGGGGCTCAAGGGGTAGTAGCACACTCAACTATAGCAAGGACCTTGTGTGTAGTCAATGAGAAACCTTGGAATGAACTCCAAGTGGTCCTATTTATAGCTGGGGGTGCTCCCTTGAGTTAGGGAACACTTAGGGTCGAATTATAGCCATTTTTGCTCAAGGCAACATATCTATTTTTGTCCAAACAAGTCACCAACAGTTACAATCATTTTTTCAGCATTTTCCGTATAGTACATTTGGTCGAGATTCAATAAAGGTAACTCGACCGATCAGTTAAAAGACAAACCAAATTTTCAAACTATCTGTCGAGTTTGTCCTGGGAAACTAGACCGATCAGTTAAAATCACATTTGGTCAGTAAGCCGTTCAGTTGAGTTCTGTGAATGCACAACTCGACCGATGCACTCATCAAAAAATTGATCCAAGGGATCGGTCAAGATTGTAACTTGACTGATCAATAGTTTGTGATCAATTTTCTAAAGTGATTAAAAAGTGATTAAAACTTGGTACTAAGTGTCCTACATATTTTTTTCATATTAGTTACAAGTCATATCATCAATACAAGTGATTACGAAATTCTTCTAAGGTCATTTGAATGGATTTCCTTATTAGCACACTTGCATTGCATTTGACTTGAACTTTGACATGATAGGGCTTGTGTAAATTGATTCTTTTCATGTACCTAAAACCTAAGATCATTCTTGAATACACATATTAGATACATATGAATGTAATGGTTGAGTCATTATCAAAATATGGACAATGTATCACTTCTAGGTCAACATTCTCCCCCTTTTTGATAATGACAAACCATTCCTCAAACATATTGAAAACAATATTGAAAGTATACCTTTTCCTTGTGAATTGGGGGATTCAAGATTTGAACAATGTGAATTGCTCCCCCTCAATCTATGTTTACTTTAACTGCATATACTCTTTCTACACAAAGCAATATAACATGCATGTACTATATGGTCCTTTAGCAAGTCACATGATAAAGCATATAAAGAATAAGAAAAGGATCACATAAGCAGTAATATCAATATGATTGAGTTTCAAGACATTGAAATTCTCTCTCCCCCTTTAGATATTATCAAAAAGGAAGGGAGTAGAGAAGCATACAAAAAGGTCTTCTTAAACACAACCAAGCAGATATTCAAACATGCAATCACATAACATATATCAAATAGAGATGAGAGAGACACACAAGCTAGGTCATAGTCAAAATATGGTGAAATATGGCACCAAGTCATAAGATATAATTGATCAAAGAGTAAGAGTGCACATAAGATAGATTACAACTCATGAAGCATGTTCTCATAAAAACAACTCCAAGCGAGAATCGATGAAAGCTAAAGATAAAATAGTACATATCAGATCATGTGCCCAGATGTTTCTAATACAAAATAGCCTATAAAGATATATATGATCAGCAAACTAGACTAAAAGCTTAGAAACATCTAGACATCTAAGCTATCTATGTGAACAACATCATCATCATCCTAAGCATCAAGCTCTTAGTCATCGTCTCCGTATGAAGGTGCAGCAGCAGTGCCTTCATCACCGGAGTCACCATCAGAGACATCACCAGAGCCATCATCAACATTGTCACCATCACCAGCATCCTCATCAGCAACAACAGTCTCAACATCATCCTGGTCAGGCATCTCCTCATCCATAGAAGGACCAAAGCCATGACCGGGCCAATGAGCATTCTGCCCATCCCAAGTCATACCAAGAGCATAAATCTCATTGGCATGAGGGAAGGAGGGAGCAGAATCACCCATATTGGAAAGTAGAGTGGCCAAGGGGCCAGCAGGTAATGACAGGAAGACAGGAGCAGGTCTACCAGCAACAGAGGGTGTGGGAGCAACAATGGAAGGCTCATGTGTGGGGTAGAAATGATTATATGCATAGGATGCATAATCACTATCAGGGTATGGCTGGTAGGTGGGGTATGGGTGTGCACGGGATAAGTTCATGTTAGATATGATTGAACATAAATCTTAGTACAGATGCTCCAAGACCTGGAGGTTGTATGCCTGTTGGTGTATCATATAACACATGAGGGCTTCATTGGACACACGGAACGAGGCACGACTAGGTCAGGTAGGCTGGGGAGATGGATCTTGGGTTGAGGTAGAGGTAGGTGAAGCTGAGCCAGAGGCAGAGGGTGAGGCACCGGGTGTGGTGGAGGAAAGGATAGGCACGAAATTCTGAATGGTGGTCTCATTTATACACACTCCCTTCCTGGAAGGTCTGTATTGGAAGTAAAAGAAGAGTGATTTCTCAGTGGCAAACTGGAAAAAACCACATATCAGGGAAAGATAAGGAGGATGGGTGCCAAATGTGTTCTTGCTACAGTAAAAGCAAGTCATATGGTGGAGGATATATCTAGACCACTTGACTCCGATATTCTCTAAGATGAAATACATGATTACCACAGTGTTCTCTGCAATATCCGTTTGATTTTTCTTTGGGTGGATGTTGCAGTTGACCACTAAGGCTAATATACGCTTCTTGAGATTTAAGGAGGAGGAGGGTAGGGTTCTCTTCTTCTTATAAGGAATGTCAGGCTTCTTTAGATAGTGATGGATATTAGGAAGAGTGATCTCATTCTACTTGTAGAAACCTTCAGGGTCCAAGAGGTCAAAATACTCACCATAATCCTTATGCCAGGTATCATTATCATCAGATCCTGAAGAGAAAACATTCAGAATATCCTCAGAGATTTGGAATTTATTCCCGACGATCATGGAGGTAAGGATCACTTGAGTATTTGGAGGGGGTAGAAGGGAGTCGTAATTCCAATGCAAATCTGTGTATAATTCGTCAACAACTTTTGTGATAGACATAGAATTGTGAAAGCAGTCACGCTCGACAGCCAGGGCGGATAGGTGATGAATGGAAAGTAACCTCACCACTTGATTGATGATGGCTTGATGCCTAGGGCTAGGCTAAAAAAGGGCTCTAAACGGAAAAGGACTCCTAAGAAAAAGGTCGTTATACTTATTTACAGCCTCTATTAAGACAAAGAGGGTCTCATTCGAACAGAATTAAGCAAAAAGACGAGGAAGAGGATGGTGCATTGCTAGGGGAGGGTCTCTTTCTTCTATGTGAAGCCATGGAGGTGAAAAGAAGAAGAGATCAAATGCACAAACCAAACCACCAAAAACATTCACACACCAAAGTTGAGAAAGGGGAAGGTCTAAGAAGGTCTTTCTAGGTTGGATTAGGGCTAGGTTAGGGAAGGTAAGGTCTGGGGTTGAGAGCTTAGGTCTAGAAGAAGGGGAATCGATCGACTATTCTCTAGTTGAGAGGGAGAATAGTCGGTCAAATCTCACTTAAGTTGGCTTCAGCCCGCTGATCGATCGAGTGCTGTGAGTCTAAAACTCGACTGATTGGTCTTTTTTAAAAAGCTCTCAGCCATAGATCGGTTGAGTTTGTCTTGGGGGAAACTCGACTGATGGTCAACCAGACCTAAAACCATCAAACTTAATTTCTAGCCATTTAAATGCTAAATAAATTTATTTTTCAAGTCCATTATGTATATTAAACATACTTAGGCACATATCACTCATCGTTGGATACTATTTTGAGATAGAATAAGAATTTATGAAAAATACCCAAAACTGAGAGAAAAACAAGGCAATATGAACATGAAAAATCATTTTAAAGCATAGTAGAATTCAAAGATTGATCAAGATAGATGCAAAATATATATGATAGATGACTACTAGCTAGAAGGCATATCAGATTCATTTAAAGAAGTTATAAGAAATTTTTATCTAATAAAATTAAATTTCTCTCTATCTAGAGGTTTAGTGAAAATGTCTGCCAACTGATTTTCTGTATCCACATGCTTGATATAACTATCCTTCTTGGCAATGTGATCACGAAGAAAGTGATGGAAAACCTCTATATGTTTATCACTACTATGCAATATAGGATTGTAAGACAAATTAATGGCACTGGTATTATCACAATAGATAGGAGAAGCATCAAAATGAATGTTAATGTCTTGGAGTATTTGCTTCATCTATAGGACCTGGGCACAACAACTCCCGGCTACAATGTACTCAGCCTCAGTGGTTGATAATGTTGGGTTTTAGGGGAGGCAGAGAAGTAGAGGAAACAAAAATTTTCTCCCAAAACCCAGAACAAAAGGAATCGCGTCAATATCTATACAATAGGAAATATGGTTTGTGGATGCATACCTTGTCTCGAGGCTTGCTCGGCGACAATACCTCACACCTTGTGCGGTCTTCACCTCCGGTCTTGGATGATGTCTGTGCAGCTCCTGGTCGTATCGGGACTGAAGACTCCTGGTCTCACCGGGACTATCGGGATTGATAGTTGTCCTCCGAGCGACAGAGGTCTCCCGCCTCTACAGTCATCCACACGGACTGCTTGGAACTCCGATCTCCTTGTCCCACAAGGAATCAGAAGGAGTCGCACCCTCCTGTCAGTGTACTAGTCACCAACACACTCTCCTGCCACCAGTCATTTTCTACAGTTGTCCTTCCCTTGCTGTGCCTCCCTTATTGGGTAGCACTTGCTCATGCTCTCTCGGTTACCAAAACTAGAGAGAACGAAAGCTTTACAGAGCAACTAGTTTGCAATGAGTTGTACTTTGAGAAGCCCCCAATACCCATATATATAAAGGAGGGTAATGGGACAGGGTTCTCTATCCCGAGCAATACAGGACTAAAGCAGGAGTAGAAGGGTTCGAGATTTTCCACAAAAAAACAACCAACTGCGTAACCTGAACCGATCATTTCACAGCTGAAACGGTCAGTTGGGGATCTGAGCCGGTCTGTTGATACCTCAACTGATCGGTTGGGACCCATGAAACGATCGGTTCACTTCTGAACTGGTCGGTTCGTGGTCCTGACCAGTTCCCGATTGACTTTTCTTCTTTTGTTTCAAATTGGTATCAAATACCAATCCTTGTTCCAATCAAATTGGGCAAGTGAAACAGAAGGAAATATCTCACCAATCTTACTTTCCCAACTTGCTTGGTTGGACTTGAACCGATTGTTTCAACACTTGAACGAATCGTTTCACCCTATCCATGAGCCGATCGACTCACTAGTTAAGTCGATCGGTTAACCAAGCTCAGCCGATCGGTTCATGTCATGAGCCGATCGGTTGGGAGTGCAGATTGTGCAGAATCAGTCAATCGCAGTTTCAATCAATCTGATACTCTAATCAATCAGTCCAACACCTTGAACACTATGATACTAAGATATCAATTGATTAAGTGTTTAATTGAACTAATAAACTCCTTTAGTAATCAATCTAAACATAGTTTGTGGACAAACTCCTATTCCAGGTTAAATCCTATGTGTGTGACCCTGCAGGTCCATTTCATGTTGGCAGTGAAAGTCCATAACATTTATGACTTCACAAGCAAAGAGAAGTGGCTAGTCACACATCAATGCTACCCAAGTGAAATAGAAAGTTGGAGAACAACTTTCAATCCTACAATCCGTGAATGGTGTTACAATGAATGTATAATTCCTTTTTCACTGATATCCTGAATGAACTCGAGGTATGGAACAATCATCCTGTCAATGTTCATTCATTTCCTTGATCTCAGAGCAGACTGGGTGATATGTATGTGACATCAATATCACATATTGATTCACACGTGCATGCACATGCCTTTCTCAATCCTACTCATCAAGTGGCCAAGGACATCAAACTCCCTCAGAAGGGACAAATCCCATATCTATCACTCACCCCTCAAAAGCCCCATGTGTCAAATCCACCCAATCATCACCTTTATAACAACCCATGTTTCAGGACTGCGTTTGATGATGTCAAAGTGTACCCAATGACATGTGTTGAGTGTAGTGATTTTAGGTCTAAGAATCACACTCACCACCATCACTGTGAGAGATGATTGTGATTACCAAGTCATGGTTCCATGTGTCACTCTCACGGTGGGTCTATCCAGTACCTTGTTCTCTAACAAGTACCTATGAGCTTGGTTTGATATCACTATATCATGACTAATGAGATTTTGTCATCAATCAACACACAATCTAGTCTTTAGTATTATTGATGTCTATGATTATTTCCTAAATAACAACCGACTAGGGACTAAACAAGAATGTATACTCTTAACATCCGTTTGATCTCATCGTTTTGGTCCTGAACCTAAAAGCATACACCATTGAGTAAAACCATTCTTTAGACATCTATCATGTTACACCATCATCTCAGAAATAGTTTAAACATATAGATCGGAAATTGCCTTTATTATTATTCAAATCATTTACAAAGTATCCCATTACAATCATCATATGACTTGCTCTATGGGCATACATACCAACAGAATCCCACTTGCACTTAGAGCCAGTCACCAAGGAACCTCAATCCTTGTGACCTAGCATGAACATCATGCTTCTGCTGAGAAAGGGCCTTCATCAGTGGATCAACTATGTTTTCTTCAGTTGGTACTTTGCAAATCTTCACATCTCCTCACTGTACGATCTCTCGTATGAGATGGAAGTGCCACAATATGTGCTTGGATTGCTGATGTGATATGGGTTTCTTATCTTGTTCAATAGCTCCATTATTGTCACAATAAATCTCAATTGCATCACAGTTACTGGGAACTACACCAAGTTCAGAAATGAACTTCGTGATCCACACAACCTGCTTTATTGCATGTGAAGCAGCAATATACTCAACCTCTGTAGTAGAATCGAGAACTATTTCTTGCTTGGAACTCTTCTAGCTCACAACTCCATTATTAAGGCAAAATACAAATCCTGACTGTGATCTGTAATCATCTTTATTGGTTTGGAAGCTTGCATCGGTGTAACCCTTTACAACCAACTCTTCCTCGCCGCCGTAAACAAGAAATTGATCCTTAGTCCTTCGCAAGTACTTGAGGATGTTCTTTACGGCCGTCCAATGAGAATCTCCGGGATCTGACTGGTACCTTCTCATCATGCTTAGAGCATACAAGACATCTGGGTGTGTGCACAACATAGGGTGCATGATGGATTCGATCGCTGATGCATATGGGATCCCAAATATACGCTCCCTCTCTTCACAAGATTGGGGACATTGACCTCTAGAGACGGTGACTCCATGTAACATGGGGATGTTGCCTCTCTTTGAGTTCTCCATGCTGAACCGCTTCAACACTTTGTCAATGTATGTGCTCTGACTTAGTCTGAGAAGCCTTCTAGATCTATCTCTATAGATCTTAATTCCTAGAACGTAGGATGCTTCTCCTAAGTCCTTCATTGAGAAAGTATTCCCAAGCCAAATTTTTACCTTCTCTAAGGCTAAGATATCATTCCCCATCAAAAGTATGTCATCCACATACAATATGAGGAATGTAGTTGAGCTCCCACTAACCTTCTTGTACACACAAGGTTCATCTTCATTTTGAGTAAAGCCAAACACTTTGAATTCCTCATAAAATCAAAGATTCCAACTCCGAGATGCTTGCTTCAATCCATAGATTGACCTTTGTAGCGTACAGACTTTATTGGCATTCTTTGGATCTACAAAACCTTCAGGATGTGTCATGTACACATCCTCATTTATATTCCCATTAAGGAATGCGGTTTTAACATCCATCTGCCAAATCTCATAGTCATAATAAGCTGTAATAGCAAGCATGATCCTGATGGACTTAATCATGGCAACTGGAGAAAAGGTTTCGTCATAGTCAACACCTTGAACTTGTCAAAATCCCTTTACAACCAATCTGCCTTTATAAATTTGCACATTTCCATCCATGTCGGTCTTTTTCTTGAAGACCCACTTGCACCCTATGGGTTTTACCCCTTCGGGTGGTTCCACCAAAGTCCATACTTTGTTGGAGTACATGGATTCCATCTCAGATCTCATGGCTTCAAGCCATTTGTCAGAATCTGGTCCTTCCATAGCCTCTACGTAGGTAGTTGAATCATCATCTATGATCAACTCACCACCTTCCTGAGTCACAAGGTATCCAAACCTCTCAGGTTCAAGGCGAGTCCTACTAGATCTACGAGGTCCTTGTGTTACCTGAGGAGACTGAGATTCCACAACACCTTGTGAATCTCCATTTTCCTCTTGTACATCTACTGGTTCTATGTTTTCTTGTTGGGCTTGAACTTCTTCAAGCTCTTTTTCCTCCCACTGCTTCCTTTGGAAATAAATTCCTTCTCTAGGAACACAGCTATCCTGGCAACAAACACTTTGTTGTCAGTAGGGTGGTATAGATAATATCCCCTCGTTTCCTTGGGGTATCCAACAAAATAACATTTATCGGATTTGGGTCCAAGCTTACCAGGAAACATTTTCCTAACGTAAGCCTCACAACCCCAAATCTTCAGAAAAAGACAAATCGGGACGCTTCCCGTACCATATCTCATATGGTGTCTTTTGAACCGATTTAGATGGTACACGGTTAAGTGTAAATGCGGAGGTTTCAAGAGCATGACCCCAGAAGGAAATCGGAAGATCAACAAAACTCATCATTGATCGCACCATATCCAACAATGTGTGATTCCTTCTTTCAGACACACCGTTATGCTATGGTGTTCCAGGCAGAGTCCATTGTGATACAATACCACGGGCTCGTAGAAGGTCCTCAAACTCCTGGCTTAAGTATTTGCCACCTCGATCGGATCAAAGTTCCTTAATAATTTTACCAAGTTGGTTTTGTACTTCATTCATGAAATCCTTGAACCTTTCAAGGGTTTCTGACTTATGCTTCATCAGGTACACATAGCCATACCTATTGAAATCATCAGTGAAGGTAATGAAGTACTGACACCCATTTCTGGCATTAGTTCTAAAAGGCCCACATACATCAGTATGTATGAGTCCTAATAGATCACTAGCTCTCTCACCTTTACCTGAAAAGGGAGTCTTGGTCATCTTGCCCAATAAACAAGATTCACATGTCTCTATTGATTCATAATCAAAAGAGTCTAGATAACCATCTTTATGGAGTCTAGAAATGCGCTTCTCATTTATGTGACCTAGACGACAATGCCAAAGATATGTTTTGTTTGAGTCGTTGAGTTTTTGCTTTTTGGTGTTTACGTTGTATACACTTATCTCCAAATCTATCAAGTATAGACCATAAGACATTGGGGCATTGCCATAAAAGATCCCATCTTTAGAAATGGAACAATTTCATTCTTAATAAGAAATTCAAATCCATCCTTGTCCAAACAAGAGACGGAAATGATATTCCTATTTATGGTAGGTACATAATAGTAGTTCTTGAACTCTATTATTATCCCACTAGGTAGAGTTAACTCATAGGTTCCTACAGCACTGGCGGCAACCCTTGCCCCATTGGCAACACGTAGTTCAACCTCACCTTTCCCCAAAGGCCTACTTCTCTTAAGATCCTTCACATTTGAACAAATGTGAGATCCGCATCCGGTATCAAGTACCCATGACGAAGAAGTAGTAAAGTTAATCTATATCACATATACACTAGAAGTGGAGATCTCTATGTCTGACTTCTTCTTCCATCGTTCCTTCCATCCTCTCCATGTAGAAGAAATTGGTTTGGTGAGAGAACCCTTCTCTCCCTCACCTTTTATTCCATGGATTTCTATCAATGAACTTTCTTTCTTCTTCACCAACGCATTAAGCATACATAGAGTGGATTCAAAGGCTCTTGATATATCTAGATTGTGCAGAACACTTCTCACAGTCATCAACCAGTTATGGAATTTATTCTCAATTAATTTGCCCATTTTAAAAGATGATTCCTTTGTCATTCTACAAGAGAAAATTGCATTTTGTCAAAATTCCTTTTGATTTGATTTGAATAAAATTTGACGATAGTTAATTAGGCCTTTAATTAATTACCGCTCCCACTATTTTGACTCAAATTGATAGCCCTCACCATCAATTTGGAAGATTGTAGTGTACAATCTTCTAGTGGGTCAAGATCCTGAAATGCTCCAAGCCATGGACCAGCTAGGGCTGTCACCCACAACTCAGATCTCCCAGTTAGGCAACTCTTGCCAATTGCATCATATGCAACTCTTGAAAGATGTCACATGCAACTCCTTTCCATGATCATCTCCATGCCTCAAGGTGTTAGATCCTATTTAGGTCACCTTGTTAAGTCCAACCCAAAGCCAACACGATGAATATGCACCCTGCTAGGGCAGACCCACATGTTCATCCTTCACACTTCCACGAGATAGACGGTGCACCACGCTAGGGCATGCCCACACTTGGTCGATCAAGTTTTTCACGTGTGTCGCATTTGGAAGGCATCTAAAACTTTAATATTTCATGAGGGATTTGTTTTTTATATACATATACATATCCAATCACCACAATATATAGTACATATCATATACATGCTATATCCCACAGAAAACATGCAAAACGATAAAAACAATGATTATGGCCATCATATTGCGATTCCTCGAGCCAAGAGAAATCACGGTCATCTAGGTCTACATCACATGCAACCTGTACAAGATAAAATATGTCCCTGCCTTTCTGGGTTTGATCAACTCATCTCCATGACTGATCGACTCGCCATCAAGTTGGTTGTTCGGGTGCCACCAGCCGATAGACTGGCGCCTCCAGCCGATC
This sequence comes from Alisma plantago-aquatica, assembly GCA_963693085.1. NCBI lineage: Eukaryota > Viridiplantae > Streptophyta > Magnoliopsida > Alismatales > Alismataceae > Alisma > Alisma plantago-aquatica. Next base: position 74,409,594 of record OY856415.1, read on the forward strand.
GGTTCAGCGGTCGTCGTGCATCTCCTCAGATCGCCACCCGCTCATCTCATGTATGAACATATGTAGAATTATAAGTTAAACTTTTCATGTTAAGGATAAGGAAAACACAAAAGAGGGTAGTACCCTAGAAATTTTGAGGATGAAATTTTTAGTAAGGTGGGTAAAATTGTAACACCCTAAAAAAACCAAACCTTATAAAATTACCCTAATTTATTTTTGTTCTAAAATTAATTTTTAATACATATATTAATGTGATGATGATTATCAAATATGTTAAATAAAGTAAATTGGATAACTTTTTGCAATGAATTGAAAATCAATATAATAAATTTAGCCCTAACTATATAAATAAGTAACATTTAGAGTTTAATATGAAATTTACCCAATCAATGTTCTTTTTATGGCCTCGTAATTTAATATAAATTGGTTTTAATAATTTAATTATTTACCCAAATTTACATTCTAAAATTCATTTTAAGTAATCTTATATGATTAATTAAACATTTATGCTAAAAAGAGAAATATAGTAAGCCAAGTTGGTTAAATCCAAAAATTAACTATTTTTTCGGATTCCTTATGCTAAAATTTGGTAGCATCCAAATTTTGATTTGATTTGGAGAACCCTAGCTTCCCCAATTGTTCTAGGAAGGGAATTGATATGATTTCAATTATATTTAGCAACATTTGAAGATTTATCAATCGATTTTATAAGGTTGCCCACATTATATTTTGTCATGTGGTCCTTTTTGTTTGAGTTTGTGTTGGACTCGGACCCGAAGTCATCTACAAGCGGAGAGACTCCCTCCTTCACCCGACTCCTTTAGCCTCCTGGATGCCACAGTAACCAACCACCTCACGCTCTCTGCTCGCTCTCCTTGATTCCGCACAAAGACATGTCTCTTTTCACCATTATTGAAGCTTCTCAAATCCTCTGATCCCAAACTCAATGGGACTTCGTGACCTAGGGCTCCCAATCAACAAGGACTCCCTCTTTCTTCCCTATTTCTAGTCGTGATAGTGATTCTACTTCCCCAAATCTCTAAAACTTATGTTTATGACCCCGATGAAGTCCCCCAGACATCAAGGAACCAATTTGCGGATCCCCTTTTTTCCTGTTGTTTTTTGGACCTAACTTTCCCTTCCCCATTTTTCTGTTGTTGCCTCCAGCGATCGGCGACAATAAGTCAGGAACCCTCGAGGACCACCAATACTCTGTTTGCGATAAGTGGAACTCCACAAGCTTTCAAAGTCGTGAATTCATCTATATTGAGGTAACATTAGGTTTCCCCTCTTTTACACCTTTCGTTGATGTGCTGACGTCCGCAGAGCAAATTCAGGGTTTTCATTCACTCTGGACCTATTGGTTTCATTTTCAGTGCTTTCACATTCTCCAAGGTGCCACGAATCCATCAATGGTGATAGTTTAGGTTGCCTCTGTTTGTAACGCTACCACATGATCATCTTCTCCTGCCTTTATGGTAGAGCAATGTTTTTCTGCCTCTGGTCACCCTGAGTTTCAACCCAAGGATCTAGGTGATCGCAAGACAATGCCAGTGTTGTAGGTGGTGCTCAACACTTTGGTTCTTAGTGAACATGAACCTAATCAAGGTCTACATATCACGAGTTTTGGTTGAGCTTCATTTTTTGTTCTTCGTTGAGAAGGAGAATCACTGACATTATTTCCCAGTTTTGCCCCACATCTATAAGTCTTGTGTCATGCGCCACCAGGGGCAGACCGGGTATTCAATGTTCTTTTTCTTCAAGTCGCAGGCTTGCCTCTGAGCGAGTCCAGGCCATGTGACTGCCTAGGGTTGGGCCATTTTGGCACGGGCCCGACCACTAGAGTGTTCATTTTTTAATAATGTATATATGTGGTTTTTCCGAGCTTTCTGATTGGTCAAAATAGACCTAATCTTAATAAACTCATAGAAATTTCTACAGAGCTCAGATGGAGATGAACCTTATATGTATTTTACTCAATTTTTCAATATCTAGACGATGGACTAGAACCTAATTCAATGCCTTTTTCCCTGAATCATTAAACAATCCAAAACCCTAGAAAATAGAATGAATATTAATTGTTAATGAATGATAATTGTTATAACAGGGTAATTAGGGTTTCTTAACCCCAGGAATGTGTTTAGGGTTTTTTAACCCTAGGAATGTGTTTAGGGTTTCATCAACCTAAAGAAGCAACTAGAATATTTTCTAAGAGAGAGGTAAGTGGTACATACACTTTGAACATTATTATTGGTTGATTGTAAGTATATGTGTACAATGAATGATGTGAATGATTATTTACTATTTCAATTGTTAAAAGTCAATGTTTGTATAAGAAACTGAGAGTCATGATTTGTTGTCAATATTTATTGTATCATCTTGCATGAACATGAAGAGTAATGATAGTATTAAGATTTTAAGAGTAAGTTAAGAGTTATAAGAGAAAGATAATGAATAAAAGATAACTTATATAAGGTCCTCACTAAGAGGCTCCTCGGAGCAAATCTAAGAGGCACTTTGGTGCATAAGAGAATATGCACTCCGGTGCAACCCAAGAGGTACTTTGGTGCATATGAGAAGAGGCACTTCAGTGTAAAACCTGAGAATCCTTATATAGGTCAAGATAAAAGACATAATCTAAAAGCAATTGTCTCTTTTTCAATGCTTAATGTTTAAAGTTTATTTTTTCAGTATACATGTTCTCTTTAAATGTATAATATGTTCAATTCTACTTACCAATTTATTTAATGCATGGCTGGGGGTGCGATGCCTGTAGAAAAGGAGCAATGTCAAGGCTAAAGCTATCAAAGGACCATTTGAAGAAGGAGCTCAAGGATATCTGAGACGAAATCTAGTGGGGTGCCAACTATCCATAGATTAAATTTCCTGTATATTTATGAGACATGTGTTTTAGTTGTAGTGTGAGTTTTATGAGAACGTGTAGGGTGTTTAAGTGTATACATGTTTAGTTTTGTTCATGTAGGAGTTATGTTGAGGACATGAACATGAGAATTGTTATTCCATCATGTGTTGGTTTATATATGAAATTTATTTTTATGCAATGATAATCATTTTTGTGACATCCCAATGAGATCTATGCTTTCGCGTAGTGTTGTGCATGTGTTAGAAATTGAGGTGTTATAGTACACATTGCAATATACATGTGTACAAGACTATACACAACAGTACCCATGGCAACCACTCATGTGTAAAATAATATATGTGACAGTTACAAATGTGTACAAAACTGTACACATGGCAGTAGAAATGTGTATAACATTGTACACAACGATATATAGCAGTACACATGTGTATATAATAGTACACATGACAATACACTTTTTCACAAACCTGTACACATAGCAACACACATGTGCACAAAATTGTACACAACAATACCCATGATAGTATATATATGAACACATCAGTACACATTGCAATACACTCGTGTACAAAACTTTACACATAGTGGTACACATGTCTACGAAACTATATCCATCACAACGTACATGTGTACAAAAACTATACACAGTCGTACACATGCAACATACATGTGGTACACAACATTACACATGTCAATAAATTAACTTGTGTAAAAATTGCACAAATGGTAGTACACATGTGCATAATTTGTACACAACAGTGCACGTGAAAGTACACATGTATATACAATAATTCATTTTTTTTGCCATCATTTTCAGTACTCCCTTCTAAAGGACATATCTATATATTGTAAACGTAGAGTAGCATTCTCTCATAGATATTGCTTGCTGAATTCTTGAGGCTTTGCATGTGGCATTGGTTTTATCTCAACATGAAGAGAGACACATGTTAACGATGCAATTGGCCTTGGCTATCACTTCAGTGGGGCTCTAATGTTTGTCCTTCACCAAAGATTCGACGTCTTACATCCTCTACCTGCATAGGCCGATGAGCCAGTTTTCCATAATCAATCAAACAAGCGACTGATATGGAAACATGATGAAGAAGAAGAGTTATGAAAGCAAGAAACAAAAACCATGCCTACTTCCCCCAACCCGTGAATAGTGTGATGACTCTGAATTTCTGAATACGCTGCTCCGAATGGTGGCTCTATCAATGATCCAAACCAGAAACCTTTCCCCCTTAACGGCGTCCAAAAAGCCATAGAGGATTTGATGGGTATCACAAAGATATAATAGGCACCCGGACGGACAGGGCAACTAGTGGTTCAAGGTGACAAACGTATGCACTTCCGGTACATCGCTGTATGTAAAACCGAGTACGCGGAGGAGCAGTAAGATGCAAACGTCGACGACCATGGCTTCCACGACGTTGATCACCAATTCACCATCACGACCCTTACAGCTATTTGTGCGCATTGCGTGTGCCCTGCACCAAGCTCATTTGTCACCAGTGTGTTGAATTGCCGGCTGTTGAGCAGTAGTAACGTGTCTTACACCACAGTAGTAATGTTGAAATCTCTCGGATGTGTTTGCATGACAAACTACATGCCTGGCTCTATTCCGAAGTCGATTGGAAAATATGCCAACTGATGACAACTATGCTCTTACTGAATTATAGTATACAGAAGTTAATTTACTGACATGTGTAATGTTGTGTACTCGATTTTGACTACCGAAAGTAATTTATTTTACATGGTATAAAAATATGGTTCTAATCCTACCATTTCCTCTTCTTTTCTTTTCTTTTCCTCTCCCCCTCCTTCTCCCATCCAGAGGCTGTCTCTCCTCCTCCTCACCACCACCGGTCACCACTACCCTCCCTTCGCCCAGCCCGACGATGGGCAACCACAGCTCAACTGCTAGGCAATCATAGGTGCGGCCAACAAGGGCCGACCTCTAGGCTACATCGGAGCACGTCTGGGCCACTGCATGCCGCAATCATCACTTGCCGGATGATCCGAAAAGCTTTCTCTTTGCTATCATATGCTCCTTGCATATGTTCTAATTTTTGAAAGTATATATATATATATATATATATATATATATATATATATATATGGTATATCTTCGCTACCCGTGTGGGTAACTAAGATTCGCTACCCGTGCATCAATTTTGTAATGGGATGACACATATATGTAATGAGACAACTAAATTTGTAATGAGACAACCGAAATTGTAATACAAAAATTCGTTTTGTATTACAACGTTGTTACAGTAATAAATATATATTTGTTACTGTAATAGCGCTGTAATACAAAACGAGTCTTTGTATTATAATTTTGGTCGTCTCATTACAAATTTGAATTGTCTCATTACAAATGCATACCTTTCCATTACAAAACTGATGCACGGGTAGCGAATCTTAGTTACCCGCACGGGTAGCGAAGATATACCCATATATATATATATATATATATATATATATATATATATATATATATATATATATATATATATATATATATATTTGTCTCTGTGTGTGTAATCAGGCTAGAATACACTTGAGTGTATTCAGAGCAGAATACACTCAAGTAGTTTTTTATGATGTAATTTTTTTAAAAATCTAATCTATTGATCTTCTTAAACATCTTGTGAATAGCTCATATGCAAAATTTGAGCACATTTGGACATTTATAGGTCATGTTATAAAGACCGCAAAAATTATGCATTTCAAATTAGTTTCGCGCGTCGATTTTGTTGCCCTTGGATGAGTGACTTACACCCATCCAAATGGGCTCAAAATTTGTCTGTAGCCTAGTTATAGTATGACAGTGAAGATAAATAGTCTACATTTTGCAAAAAGTAGTCTTGATATGTAAACACACTCGAGTGTATTCGTGCGGTCTGTACACTCGAGTGTATTCTAGCCTGACTATATATATGTGTATATATATACATACATATATGATCGGGAGCCTATACCCAAGGGTGTAGGATATTCCCTATATGTGAGTCTATTTAATATGCTTTAAGAGGTAATTAATGTAATCCAACTTTACGGCTGCAAAATATATGGTTAGGATTAGAGGCTATACAATTTCTTGACGATCACAATTTTACTTTAGTAGATATGAACTGAAACATTTCAATGGTAATTGTTGATTTTCAGAGTTATCATTCATTTGCATGATCATAAACCTTTTAGATGAAGGTGTTACACATATCTGATTTAAATGATTAATGAAACTCAACTTGTCTACCTAGTATACTTTATATCCATACAATTGGATATGCTAAAAGTCTTGGGAAGTGTGTAAAATAAGGTTTAGGTATTGGACACCTTCTTTGTCTCCAATGAGACTCTTATTAGGTACAAGGAGCTCCTTCCTAAGAACCCCTTTCTATTTTGTGCCCTGTTTGAGCCACACCCATGAAGACAAGAGGTCATTGATCAAGTAGCCGAGTTGTTGTACGACCATCACCTCTCTGCCTTATGTGTCAACACTTGTGCTACAACAATCCCATAACTAGCAAAAAATCCGTTCATGAATTCCATGCTAACTTGCAATGGAGTTATGACACACTCGTACCGTCACCCAATACTGAAGTAGTCCTCACTTCCATGATCTCTGGGAAGAAATTCCAAGTCTCTAAGGATACCCAGAACATCTACTTTTCGGGTACTAAAGTGACTGAAACCTGGAGGAAGGACTACCACTAGTATTTTGACCCAGTTGAGCCTGAGGCCTTCTACAACATGTATGATCTTACTCTCCCTGATATTCATAAGTTCTTGAAGAAGCCTCAATTCTCATATAGGAAGTAGTGCACCCTTCAATCCTCTGCCTTAGACATCAAGAACCGCATACTTTCCTTAGTTGTTAACTGCAATATTCATCCCAAGAAAAATCAAATTGAAATTGTAGAAAACACTACGATAATTATGTACTATCTCTTGAAGAACATAGAAGTCAAGTAGGCAAGATACGTTCTCCACTATATGACCTTCTTTGACTCAGGGAAGAACACCTGTAGCACCCACCCACCCTACCCATCCCTGATCTGTGGTCTTTTTCAGTTTGCCACTGGAAAAACTCTTTTTCATGACCTTCACTACAATCATGCCCAGAAAGGAGTTTACATCAGTGAGACCACACTTCATAAGTTTGTACCTATCCTATCCTCTACCTCTACCCGAGCAACTCCACCACCTCAGCCTATCCGACCTACCTACGCCTCATTCCATGTATCCAATGAAACCCTTATGGATAAAATGATGCATCAACAAGCATACCACCTTCAGGTTTAGGAGCACATGCATCGAGATCTCTGTGCTATCATGTCTATTATGAACCTATCATGTGCTCACCCTTGTCCTTCCTACCAGTCCTACCCAGGAGGTGACTATGCATCCTATGCATATGATCACTTTTACCCAACCCCTCCACCTGCTTCTTCTGCTGCTACACCCCCTGTTGTTGGTGGATCTACCCCTGGAGTGCTGCCTCTGACAGCTGGCCCCTTGGCCACTGTGCTTGCTAGTCTCATTAGTTCTGCTCCTTCCTTCCCACAAGCCAATGAGCTTCATGCTCTTGGCATGTCTTGGGATGAGAAGAATGCCCTTTGGCCTGACTGAGGTTTTGGTTCTCTTGCTGGTGAGGAGATGCCAGACCAGGCTAATGAAGAGGCTGATGCAGCTGATGAGGAGGCTAATGAGGATGATGGTGATGCTTCTAATGATGGCTCTACTGGTGACTCTGGTGATGAGGATGTTGCTCTCTGATGGAGCCCCCACTTATGTGGAGTTGAGTACACCACTAAAAATCCTAGAGATAGTAAGTCTCTAAGTTTAGCCTTGTGTATGCTATAATAAGATCTCCACCCACATATGCTAATATACGTGGAAGTCTTATCGTAGTATAGTTAAGGGTCGAATCCACAAGATAACAATCTTGTTAAGAGTTTAACAAGATGGAAAACGTAATAATCCTACTTATCCACTTAAAAGTTGATATTTAGATCAAAGAGTTGATTTGATGATTAAACTAAAGTGCGGAGAAAGAAAGTAACAAGAAAGTAAACTTAAGGTTAAAAACAATATTTTGAAACAACTAGGATGTGATCGAGTTTTACCACCACTACACATGGATCAAAATATACATCAAAATAACATGGCTTGCAAAGAAAAGAGTCTAAACAATTAGTATCTTTGTAGACTTAGCTTCCTTTCGAATAACTATTTATGAGAAACGTGGAAGCATTGCAATGCCAGCCATCCTCAGACGAATGGTCACTTACTTTGCATCACTCCCCTTGCAAATTGTGTTCCTTGACCTGTCAAGGTTGTACTTTCATACGTTAACTGATTCCATTTTATAATATGAAAGTACAATGATGGAGGTGAGTTTACCTCACTCCTTGAGAGACGTTCCTAGATACCGAAACAGATGTATGGTGTCTACATACATCAAGAACTAACATGCAATCGGTAATCAAATCTAAAATCACAAACATAGACAATTCACACTAATAGATAAAAGATAACACAAGTTGGTGATCAAGCAACAAGCATTCATTAAACGATTGATGTTAAACTAAAAAGATAGTATTTCTCTATTGCAGACTCATTAATTACAAAACATAAAATGAAAACATGGGTAGCGGGGCTACTCCCTGCAACCTAGTGTATGAGACTACTCGCTCATAGAAAGAACAAAGAGGGAGGCGGGAAGAGAGAGAGGAAGCATCATCTCCATGTAGGAGGGAGGAAGGTCGACCCCTTAGAGGAGAGAGCAACTATCTTCACACTGTGTGGTTGTCTTGATGAAGAATCCTTCACTTCCCACCTTCTTATGTTGACGAAAGAGAAAGTAGCTTGAGGATGGAGTGTGGATCTTGGACCGGCAGCCTTGGGATGAAGTATGAAGGGTGAACAACTCTGGAGTGATTAGGGAAGCCTTGGGGCATCTAAGAAGTTGATGCCTAATGAGAACTCCTTTGGTTCTATTTATAGGCTTCCAAGGAGTCCCAAACGATATTGGACCATTTGGGACTCTAACAGTTTGGGGACCACTTGGCATCATACGGTCTTGGGACCGTTTGACTTCATGCAGTCTCCAGATCATTTGCTTTTATTCGATCTCGGGACCGTTTGCCTTTATTTGGTCTTGGGACCGTTTGAGTTCATTCGGTGGTGGGACCGTTTGACTTCATGTAGTCTCCAGACCGTTTGCTTTTATTCGGTCTCGGGACCGTTTGAGTTCATTCGGTCTTGGGACCGTTTGGACTTCATTCAGTCTTGGGACCGTTTGAGTTCATTCGGTCTTGGGACTGTTTGGACTTCATTAGGTCTTGGGACCATTTGAGTTCATTCGGTCTTGGGACCGTTTGGTCTTCATATGATCTTGGGACCATTTGGACTTCATTCAGTCTTGGGACCGTTTGAGTTCATTCGGTCTTGGGACCGTTTGGGGCTTTTGCAATTTTTTTTTGGGTTTTTTCTGTAAGAAGAACAAGATAAATGTTAGTTTAACGGTAAATTCATAATAAAGTAGAAAGTTAAGGATTATATCTAATTTATCTAAGAAAGAGTATGGAAAATTAATAAAAACTAGTAAGATAACATCATAAAATGGGAGTTTATCACCCCCCTAACTTAGAGTCTAGCTTGTCCTCAAGCTGGATAGAGCTAAGGCACGTAGTGGCGAGGTGATTTTATTTAGTGAAGATTTCTATACTCTTGCTTCAATTCTAAACTAGAGATCTCCTAGAGTTTTATCGGGGCTTTCTCTTGCACTAACTCTTTCAGGTATTGAGAGTTGCGTGGATCTCAGGTTTCTTCCGTATCGCGTAACTCACACTGGGACCACCTTTTCCTCGATCACATTTCATGCATGTCTTCGACTCTAAGCAGTTTTATACTTCTTTGAAATTCCTACTGTAAGCTAAGATAGGTATGAAGGTTGTCTAAAGGCTACTGTGTAACTCCCCCTTTAGGTGGGGGAGGGTTTATCTAAACTTTTAGGATCTCACTACCGGGCGCGACACATCTGCCTTTGTGAGGGCATATAAATGTACCGACCGGGCGAGTCCTTTATCAGTTTTTCAATATACTTGGAGACCATAGGATCTCACTACCGGGTGTGACACATCTGCCCTTGTGAGGGAAGCTGAATGTACCGGCCGGGCAAGACCTTTATGAGTTCTTAATATAAGTATTTATACATGGCACAACTCCCCTATTTTTATTCAACACTCAGGCTTTTATTCCTATGCTCACATGCTTAGGATTTGGGTATTTAGGATTTTATTTGGGCTGTCAAACCTCTTTTTGAAAAGAAGAAAATTGTTTCTTAGGGTTTCCTGACATGCACTTATTACAGTTTCGTACTTGATGGTCCACTTGCGAGGTTCCTTGATTTGGATTTCGCATGGTTCCCTCCCGTCCTTGAGAGTGTTTAGCTTATTTCAGCCATGATGTTAACCTGTGGAGAGGCTGATGCAGAATTGAAGCTAAAGTATAGAAATTGAGTATGAAAGTGATTTATTAATTCACCATTACATGCCTAAATGCTACTTATGTAGTTTCATTTGAGGACTACTTTGTCTCTAAATTAGCTAGGGGTGACTCTTTTCCGAAGCAAAAGTTGTTTTATATGTAAGAGCTATTCTATCAAAGAAATTACTGAAAAATCTAAGTGTCAAAGGAAAGGAAAAAATGTACATAAGAACAGAGGTGAAAGAAAGAGTAAAGAGAAAAGGGTTTGAATATGATACCTCGCCCTTTCCCAGTGTACCCTCCTAACTTATCACTCACTCTGTCCTTAGGGTATCAAAGTGATAGGTTGAGAAGTACATGGGAAAGGGTATTAAGGTTCTGTTAATCCCTTGTTTGCTCAATGAGATCGTAGGAGATTAGCTGCGAATTTTCCATGTAAAGCTTGGTAATACACATCCTTCATATCCTCCACTTGTTTTCCAAGAACAGTGATGGTATATATCTAGTACAGGATGTGGAAACTGTTGGGTTTTAGGGGAGACAGAGAAGGCAGCGGAAACAAAAAAATTTCTCCTCCCAAACCTAGAATAAAGGAAACGCGTCAACATCTATACAATAGGAAGGATGGTTTGTAGAGGCATAGCTTGTCCCAAGGCTTGCTCGGCGACGTTACCTCACGGCTAGCGCAGTCTTCACCTCCGGTCTTAGACGGTGTCTGTGCAGCTCCTGGTCACACCGGGACTGGCACCTCCTGGTCTCACCGGTACTGTCGGGATTGACAACTGTCCTCCGAGTGATAGAAGTCTCCCGCCTCTGTAGTAATCCACACGGACCACCTGGAACTCCGATCTCCTTGTCCCACAAAGAATCAGAAGGAGTCACACCCTCTTGTCAGTGTACTAGTCACCGACACACTCTCCTGCCACCAGTCACTTTCTGTAGTTGTCTTTGCCTTGTTGTGCCTCCCTTATCGGGTAGCATATGCTGGTGCTCTCTCTCGGTTACCAAAACCAGAGAGTACAACAACTTTGCAGAGCAACTGGTACACTGAGTTTTTCTTCTGAGAATCCCCCAATACCCCTATATATAGGAGGGTCATGGGACAAGGTTCTCTCTCCCGGGCAATGCAGGATTAAAGTAGGAGTAGAAGGGTTTGAGATTTTCCACAAAACAAGCAACTTGCACCAGCTGAACCAATCATTTCAACCCTGAAATGATTGTTTAGTGACCTCAACCGATCGTTTCAACCTGAATCGATCGTTTGGAACACCTGAGCCGATCGATTCATCACATGAGCTGATCAGTTCGTGGTCCTGGTCCAACTCAAACTGATTTTCAAATTTGTCTCTTATTAATCAAATATTAATCCTTGTCCAAATCGAATTTGTACAAATGAAACAAATTTTATTTGCAAAATCAACTTTCCAAACGATCTCGGTTGGTCACATGAGCTGACCGGTTCAACATTTGAGTCGATCAGTTCATTGCACATGAGTTGATCATCTCACCCGTTGAGCCGATCGGTTCACCAACCTGAGCCGATCAGTTCATCACATGAGTCGATCGGTTGGGGTAGCAGACTTGTGCAAATCCATCAATCACAGTTTCAACCAATCTGATACTCTAATCAATCCATCCAACACCTTGAGTACTATGATATTGAGCTATCAATCGATTGAGTGTTTAATTGAACTACAAAAATCCTTTAGTAATCAATCTAAACATCGTTTTGTGGATAAACTCCTCTTCCAGGTTAAATACTATGTGTGTGACCCTGCAGGTCCATTTCACATTGGCAGTGAAAGTCCATAACACTTATGACTGTACAAGCAAAGAGCGGTGCCTAGTCGCACATCAGTGCTACCCAGTGAAATAGAAAGTTGGAGAACAATTTTCAATCCTACAATCTGTGAATGGTGTTACAACGAATGTATAATTCCTTTATCACTGATATCCCGAATGAACTCAAGGCATGGAACAGTCATCTTGTCAATGTTCATTCACTTTCTTGATCTCAGAGTAGATTGGAGGAGATATGTATGACATCAATATCGCATATTGATTCACACATGCGTGCACACGCCTATCTCAATCCTACTCATCAAGTGTCCATGGATATCAAACTCCCTAAGGAGGGACAAATCCCATATCTATCACTCACTCCTCAAAAGCCCCATGTGTCAAAGCCACCCAATCATCACCTTTATAACAACCCATGTTTCAGGACTGTGTTTGATGATGTCAAAGTGTACCCAACGACATGTGTTGAGTGTAGTGATTTCAAGTCTATGAATCACACTCACCACCATCACTATGAGAACTGGCTGTGACTACCATGTCATGGTTTCATGTGTCAAACTCACAGTGGGTCTTTCCGGTACACTTGTTCTCTAACAAGTACCTATGTGTTTGGTTTGATATCTCCATATCATGACTAATGAGATTTTGTCATCAACCAACACCACAATCTAGTCTTGTATGTCATTGTTGTCTATCTACCTTCCACAATGACATCCGACTAGGGACATAACAAGAATGTATAAACTCTTATCATCCGTATGATCTCATCGTTCAGGTCCTCAACCTGAAAGCATACATCATTGAATATTGTCATTCTCTAGACATTCAATCTATACTACCATTATCTCATATGACTGAACCAAAAAGAATTAGAAGCTTGCCTTTGATCTTTATCAAATTAATCTTAATGTATCCCACCAATCATCCCATGATTGGCTCTCAGGGCATACATACCAACAGACTCCCACTTGCACTGCGAGCCAATCACCCTTGAATCATATTCATAGTGATCTTCAAACATGTCCCACATGTTACTGTGCTCTGGTGCTATCATAGTTAGTTATGGCAACACCTTGCCTCAGTCGGTATTAATCGCATGTCTCTCATCTCTTTATTGTACGTCACATGTATGAGATGGAGTTGCCATAATATGTAATATAGTATTCCTTTGCTAACCTTTAGCCACATTGCATGACCAAGCATACCTTACTTATCATCAATGATCGGAATAACTATAAGTTCATCTTATGAACTTCCAGATCCATATAGTATCCACGACTGTTCTCTAACACACGAATACTTGGCCTTTCCTTTTAAACAAGTTTATTGGAACGTTTCCAATTATCAACAAACATTCACTTATATATATATCCCATATATATTTTGCGATTAATTTTCTATCCTTTTCGGAAGTTCGCATTAGTGTAACTCTTTACAATGAACCCTTCCTTATTTCCATAGAATAGTACTTTTCAAGTACTTGTCAAGTTCTTATGGTATTCCAGTAATCCTTACTGGAACTAGACAGACATCCACTCGTCATGTCCTACATACGAGTTATCAAGATGAGCTCATCATGTTGTCATGTCCTACATTCAAGATGATGAATGCACATTATTCTTGCCATGTCCATACATGCAAGATAACGGGATGATCACATACATTATAGATCCATATCTATTCTTAGTGTTCCCATTCTTCATAAGAATTGGACACTTGGCTTTGGGATACCAACTCCATGTAACATGGACAAGTTTTCTCCCACTGAATCTATGCATACTGAACCCTTCACTATAGATTACCAATGTATGCTCTCTCCTTTTAGGTCAAGAGGTTTTCGAGAAATATCTCTATAGATCTCTATTCCTATCACATAGGAAACATCTCTATCTTCCTTAAAGATAATTTTCACAAAGAATTCCATTCTTAGAACATCTCATTTCACATCAACATGTGGAATGTGAACACACTCCCACTAAATCACAAATCCCTCTTTATCTTTGACATATCAGTCAAACCCTTTGACTATATCATAAAAGTAAAGATCACAGTTCTAAGTCGCTTGTACTCAATGAATCACATTGATTAGTCCATTGTAACTTATAGACTTCATTTGCATTAATGGATTCATAAACCGTATAGGTTGTGTCACATACACATCCTTGTTTTATTCCTCATAGGAATGCGGTTTTAGTATCCATATGCCAAATCTCTTAGTCATTAAGTTGCAATTAACAAGCATCATCCTTTTCAAAATGTTATCCATGTGTCTTAACACTTAAGTCTCATTCACACTTATGGATTTTATCCCAATGGGTTCTACCATCAAGGTAATACCTTATGGTTTACATGGAAGTCATTTAGGATGTAATGGTCATAAACCATAACTCAAAATCCGGTTCCTCATATTCATCTAGATAGTTGACTCATCACATGACCAACTCATTCATAGATAATTGAGGTGTATCTGTCAAGGATATAAGAACTCACAACTCTTTGTGATTCTTGATGTCCTTTATTAGTGTAGGGCATTCTTTATTTAAGAAGAATTTAGTTATTTGAATCACTCTTAAGGATCTCAAACATTTGGTTCAAGTATTTCATTCATTGATCTCATCAAGAATTAACACTTTACCAAATTCGTACTTCATATATGATATTCTTGAACACTTCAAGATATTCATATTGGTATTTCTCTAAACACTATTTGAAGTATTAGCATTAACTCCAATAGGTATGTAAATACATCACATGTATTATACCTAATAGGATAATCATTCTCCCACTACCACTAGTGAAGATTGATTAATCATGTCTAAGAGATTCATGTATCTTGTTGGTTCTTTAACCAAAAGAGTCTAGACTTATCCATCATATGGAAACTAGAAATGAATTTCTTATGATTTATGCTAATTTGATTGTTTGATTTATCAATAACTTTTAGGTATCATTTTATCTTATGCATACCAAGTACCATAAGATAAACAAGGCATTGCCATAAAGATCATATCTTTTGGAATTGAAACATCAACTATATTAATTGCTATCATTGTTATACAATATGCAAAAATAATGTGTTTCTATCCATTGGCAAATATGAAATAGCAATTCATAACTCTATTACATGCCTTCAAGGCTGAAAATAAACTAAAGTACTCCTAACTATGGCGGAAACATTTGCCCCATTTATTGAGTGCTTTACATTTTATATATTGGTATCATATACCTAAAAAAATGTTATAGGTTTATTTTATGACACCTTCAGGTGGCGACGTCTGTCGCCTCCTCCTTCTTTAGTTATTCCAGATAGAGTGAACAATTCCTTTTCCAATGTCCTGGCTTTTGACAACGGTGGCAATTGCCTCTCTTGGTCACGCCTCCCTTGGCTTTGAGAGCTGAGGATGACTTGGGTTGCTGGCTAGCATCAGAACCTTTCTTAGCTTTTCCCTTTCCCTTGCGCTTGGACTTGGCTTTCTTGTCACTGATCATCATCACAGACTTAGGCTTGTCCTTCTTCATCTGTGTCTCAACTATCCTCAACATGCCCAATAACTTTGTCAATGGCTTGTCAAAGTTGTTCATGTTGTAGTTCATCACAAACTGACTGTAGGATTATGGCAAAGATTGCAGTATCACGTCAGTAGCCAACTCTTGGCTCAGGGGAAATCCCAGTCTCGTTAGGTTCTCCACATACCCAATCATCTTGAGTGTGTGAGGACCAACTGGATCTCCTTCTGTCATGACACACTTGAACAGCGCCCTGGAGACATCATATATCTCTTGCCGTGCTTGATCTTCATACATGTTCTTGAGATGTTGAATCATCTCAATGACACCCATGTTCTCATGTTGTCTCTACAACTCGTGGTTCATGGAGCACAACACCAAACACTTTGCATCAATGGCATCATCAGAATGCTTCTTATAAGCATCCCTTTCTACCTTTGGTGCGGTAGGAGCAGGTTCCTCTGGAACTGGAGTATCCAGGACATAGAGCTTTCGCTCTTGAGTGAGAACGATTCTCAATGTCCTAAACCAGTCGTGGAAGTTAGTCCCATTCAACTTTTCCTTCTCAAGGACTGATCGCAACAAAAAGTGATTGGTATTTGTTGTCATTTGAACTACAAAAGGAAATATATGCAATGTAGTCCAAAACTCAATTTTGACTTATTTGATTGATTTGAAAAGTTTGACAATATAATTAGGACTTTAGTTTATTATCTCTCCCATTATTTGTGTTCAAATTGATAGCCCTCACCATCAATTCGGAAGATTACAGTGAACAATCTTCTAGTGAGTCAAGATCTTGAAATCCTCTAAGTCATGGACCAGCTAGGGCTGTCACCCACAACTTAGATCTTCTAGGTAGGCAACTTTTACCAATTGCATCATATGCAACCCTTGAAAGATGTCATATGCAACTCCTTGCCATGATCACCTCCATGCCTCAAGGCGCTAGATCCCGTCTAGGTCACCTTGTTAAGTCCGACCCAAAGCCAACATGATGAATATGCACCCTGCTAGGGCAGACCCACATATCCATCCTTCATGCTTCCACGAGATAGACGGTGCACCACGCTAGGGCGTGCCCACACTTGGCCGATCAACCTTTTCACGTGTGTCACATTTGGAAGGCATCTAAAGATTTAATATTTAATGAGGGATTTGGTTTTATAGGTACATATATATCCAATCACCACAATATATAGTACGTATCATATACATGCTATATCCCATAGAAAACATGCGAAACGATAAAAGTGATGATTATGGCCATCCTAATGTGATTCCTTAAGCCAAGAGGAATCACGGTCATATAGGTCTACATCACATGCAACCTGTATAAGATGAACTTTATGCTTTGCCGTTCTAGGTTTGATCAACTCATCTCCATGATTGATCAGCTCACTATCAGGCTGGTTGTCTGGGTGCCACCAGCCGATCGGTTGGCTCCTCCAACTGATTGGTTCACCTAGTCGTCGTACATATCCTCATGGCCACCACCCGATTGACTCGCTCCACAAACTGGTTGTCTGGATCTCCAACCGATCGGTTCACACCTTGAATCAATCATCTCAATTGTCGTTAGATGTCGTCCGTTCTTTGACATAACAGAAATAAAAAATCTATCCTATTTACATTTGAATTGGGAAACCTCGAGTTACATTTGGGGGGAGAAAAGGTAGGAGAGAAATCTCGAATTATTCTGAGTTACATCAGGAATAGAAGATAGGGAATCCGTGCGCAGACCGAGATGCAAGCAACCACATACAACCAAGTACACAAACATAGGGTTTATTGGCCATAACCACGCTATACATCCACCACAAAACTCGTTTAAGGGCGACGCGTATTGAGTGCATTCATATTACATATCATATATGTATATTGGGATTTGTGGATTCAGGATTGGACATGCATAAAGCCAATTTTATTCGCATCGTATGCAATAAATAAAGGCGACAAACCAAAATCGATCATATCGATAATCCTAAAGTATAGAGCAGTTGACATGGCTCTGATACCACTGTTGGGTTTTAGGGGAGACAGAGAAGGCAGCATAAACAAAAAAAAATCTCCTCCCAATCCCATAATAAAGGAAACGCGTCAACGTCTATACAATAGAAATGATGGTTTGTAGAGACATACCTTGTCCCGAGGCTTGCTCGGAGATGTTACCTTGCACCTAGCACGGTCTTCACCTCCGGTCTTAGATGGTGTTTTTGCAGTTCCTGGTCGCACCGAGATTGGCACCTCCTGGTCTCACCAGGATTGTCGGGATTGATAGCTGTCCTCTGAGCGCCAGAAGTCTCCTACCTCTATAGTAGTCCACACGGACCACCTGGAACTCCGATCACCTTGTCCCACAAGGAATCAGAAGGAGTCGCATCCTCCTGTCGGCGTACTAGTCACTGACACACTCTCCTACCACCAATCACTTTCTACAGTTGTCTTCCCTTGATGTGCCTCCCTTATCGGGTAGCACTTGCTCAAGCTCTCTCTCGGTTACCAGAACCAGAGAGAATGGCAACTTTGTAGAGCAACTGGTGCACTGAGTTTTTCTTCTGAGAAGCCCCCAATACCCCTATATATAGGAGGGTCATGGGACATGGTTCTCTCTCCCAGGCAATGCGGGATTAAAGCAGGAGTAAAAGGGTTTGAGATTTTCCACAAAACAAGCAACTTGCGCCAGCTGAACTGATCGTTTCAACCCTGAAACAATCATTTGATGATCTCAACCGATCATTTCAACCTGAACCGATCGTTTGGGACACCTGAGCCGATCGGTTCATTACATGAGCCGATCGGTTCGTGGTCCTGGTCCAACTCAAATTGACTTTCAAATTTGTCTCTGATTAATCAAATATTAATCCTTGTCCAAATCGAATTTGTACAAGTGAAACAAATTGTATTTGTAAAATCAACTTTCCAAATGATCTCGGTTGGTCACATGAGCCGACCTGTTCAACATTTAAGTCGATCAGTTCATTGCACATGAGTCGATCGTCTCACCCGTTGAGCCGATCAGTTCACTAACTTGAGCCGATCAGTTCATCTCATGAGCCGATCGGTTGGGGCAGCAGACTTGTGCAAATTAGTAATCGTAGTTTCAATCAATCCAATACTCTAATCAATCAGTCCAACACCTTAAACACTATGGTATTGATCTATCAATCGATTGAATATTTAATTGAACTACTAAACTCCTTTAGTAATCAATCTAAACACCATTTTGTGGATAAACTCCTCTTCCAAGTTAAATCCTATGTGTGTGACCCTGCAGGTCCATTTCACGTTGGCAGTGAAAGTCCATAACACTTATGACTTCACAAAAAAAGAGTGGTGCCTAGTCGCACATCAGTTCTACCCAAGTGAAATAGAAAGTTGGAGAACAACTTTCAATCCTACAATCCGTGAATGGTGTTACAGCGAATGTATAATTCCTTTGTCACTGATATCCCGAATGAACTCAAGGCATGTAACAGTCATCCTGTCAACGTTCATTCACTTTCTTGATCTCAGAGTAGATTGGAGGAGATATGTATGACATCAATATCACATATTGATTCACACATGCGTGCACATGCCTATCTCAATCCTACTCATCAAGTGGCCATGGATATCAAGCTCCCTCAAGAGGGACAAATCCCATATCTATCACTCACTCCTCAAAAGCCCCATGTGTCAAAGCCACCCAATCATCACCTTTATAACAACCCATGTTTCAAGACTGTGTTTGATGATGTCAAAGTGTACCCAATGACATGTGTTGAGTGTAGTGATTTCAAGTCTAAGAATCACACTTACCACCATCAATGTGAGAACTGACTGTGACTACCATGTCATGGTTCCATCTGTCAAACTCACGGTGGGTCTATTCGGTACACTTGTTCTCTAACAAGTACCTATGTGTTTTGTTTGATATCTCCATATCATGACTAATGAGATTCTGTCATCAACCAACACCACAATCTAGTCTTTTGTATCATTGTTGTCTATCTACCTTCCACAATGACATCCGACAAGGGACATAACAAGAATGTACAAAATCTTATCATCTGTATGATCTCATCGTTCAGGTCCTCAACCTGAAAGCATACGTCATTAAGTATTGTTATTCTCTAGACATTCAATATGTTCTACCATTATCTCATATGAATGAACCAGAAAGAATTGGAAGCTTTCCTTTGATCTTTCTCAAATCAATCTTAATGTATCCCACCAATCATCCCATGATTGGCTCTCAGGGCATACATACCAACAGAAACTACAGTCATTTGATTCTCTGATCTGCTAGAGAAATCTGTGGCTGAAGGTTGGGCGATGGAAATGTTCTTTTCCGTATGCCTTTGTGTGTTTCCCAGGAGGTCATGTAGTCATTCAGTGCAATCCTTCACCGCTTCTTCCATGGGCATCTTTGTTGTAACAACATACTGTTTTTGGTTTGGATCAAACTGGCTGTCGGAACTATTGTAGATTATTGTGGTTCCTTTGTGTAGGTTTGTTGTCAGCAACATCCAGTGTTCTGAATGAAGAAAGGGGAGCATAATGAACTTCATAGTTGTGTGTTGAAGATATGAGATAAGTACCTCTGTGGTGCCGAAGTTTTTGACCCTAATAGATCATCCTTCATGTATGTCGACATCATATAAACCGTAGGGTGGTCCCGTGCTAGAAGAAACTGGCATGTGGTCATCACACTCATGAATAAAGAACCTTTAATTTGTATGGTTTCACGGAGGGAATCTGCCATTACCAGGATATCTTCTTACAAGAAAACCAGCTCATAGTTTTCTACATATAGCCTAGACATGATGAGTCAGAGTTTGTTGTCGGAAAGGCTCTTACATGCATTAAGGTCAAAATTTGGAAATGTTGGTTCTATGGCAGATAGGGGCACCATTGGGTGGAATGCTCTGTTGATGGTGACCCCTGTTATCAAGTCAATGCCCCCCTTGTCCTCCGCACAATCGAAAGCATAAGAGTTCCACTGGCATTGTTTCAGGACCTTGGCGGTTTGTTGTTGCTTTTTCTCCAACTCCTTTAGAATTGTCATGTATGGACGCTTTTGTGGACTTTGGATAGTAGAGAAGAGATACCAAGGTACGTCGTCTTGTGCCATTGTCAGATCCTTAAAGAATCATCTGTCGTAGATGAGTTCCATGGCATAACGTCCCCGTAAAGAGTGCATATCCTCTGCTGCTAACTCGGTAAAGGGGATTCGTCAATTTAGTGCTTATGTGTGTCTTATTGTATAGAAAGCACAATCCCCTGAACCCTCAATTGTTTGGACTGTTGGGTTGATGATTCAGAACTAGGTTTGATTCCAACCATGTCTAAGTGATGGGCAGGCGACCCATATTATTTTGAGAAGCCAAAAAGGAATGCATCGTGCTTCCCCAGCTTCTAACCTACAAAGTTGATCTATCTGGCTTTTAGATCACTGGCGCATAAGTTTTACACCTTGGCGTCACGTGCCTCGATGTCGATGGTCATGCGTAGCCAGTTTCTGGAAACTTTAAAGGGCATGGTGATGTAGTGTGCCCTCCTTGCTAGACCAGTCTGCAGCCGCTCTGTGGACTTCGCCTGGAAGTCCTTGTGTAGCAGAGATAAGGACAGGGTGTGTGAAGCGTTGAAAATAGGCTACACTTTCTTGGAGCTTTGGAATTCTTCTATAGCATTTGCAAGTAGGATGCAGAAGATAGCCATCGTCACTGCCAATTGTGGTCGAAGGAGAATATGGAAATTTTCACAGGTCAACTTGCGCTTTGTCTTTGTATTGTTATATATGATGTCCCCCCCATTCTTGGCATCGTCTACAATAGTGTTTAGGATAAAGATGTCCTGAACATCTAGTGTAGATATGGATGCCATGTCAAGGTCTTTCATCATGTGAGGTAGAAGTGGTGGCGGGGGCAGGTCCTGTAGAGGGAATGGAGTCTGCGCACTATCGTCTAAGAATGGAGGTAGAGCTTCGTCTTTGTCCGAGTCATAGATGGAGTCAATTATATCTTCTTCGTCGAGACTCACTCTATCATGTTCTTCCTATTCTGGGAGGGAGTTTGTAGATTGTTGAATTGTTGTTGTAGTTGGGCTTATGCTGGTTTCCATTATCCATTGTTGAAATTCAGGAAAAGCGACTTCTTTAGCAACTTCCCCCAGTGATCCCATGACTGAGAAATTAAATAAATGGTCCCCATATGACATTGTGACATTTTCATTGTTATTGGGGGACTTGGTATCTTTAGTTCCACCCTCTTGGTGGCGTCTATCCTATCCTCTTTTTGTGGGGTCTACCCCTTGGTTGGTGCCCTCCCTAGCATTACCTGGGTTGTCAGGTTGATCATATGAGGAGGAGCTGTCATAGTTGGAGTAAACCGAGGAATCAAATTCATCATCATTGTCTTCACTATCGTCATCGTCGCCATTCGCTGCCTTTTCTTCTGCCCTCGTGATCGACTTCTTCTTGCAATGTCGATGGATTATTTGCAGCTCTTTGAGTGCCACTTGGACATGCTCATGGGTTTCGAGCAGTTTGTCATGGCTATCTTTAAGGTCCGCATAACGTGCATCGGCAGAGCGGAGTCATGCGGATAGATTGATTATTTGTGTGTGAAGGTCGTTGAGTTCTTCATTGGAGTTCTCTTCATTGTACTAGGTTGTTATTAATGTCGTCCAAGTGCGTGCTTTGAGCAGTTTGTTGTTGTTGAAGCACGTGGAGGGTCTCAGGCAAAGGTTGAGTTTCTGTAGAGACCCTGTCGACTTGTTGGGCCAACGCCTCTTGCTAGCCCTTCATCTCGAGTACCAACTCTGGTAGGTTTTGTAGGCGGATGTTAATGCGGTTGACTTGCTGGGCTGCTACTTCCTGCCATTTTTGGATGCTTGTGATGATGCCTGGTAAGGCGTTGTTATACTCGTCGGTCTTGGAGACCTGTGAAGTGATATCCTGCACACAAGAAAAAATAGATAATAATATGTTAGAAGGGTCGGTGAGGAGGTTTCGAATGGCGTCAAATTTCCGTATGAATTCCTCACCAACTTGTGAAAAGGGGACCCCAGAGGTGGAAGGGTGAGGTGGCTAGGTCGGGGTGGAAGGTTGGTAGTGCCTTTCAAAAGAGACACTAGTAATGGACCTGTGAATTGCATGGTGACTGTTGATGGAGTCACTAGCGGTATCGGGGTGGTGGTGGTAGATGAGGTGGTGGATGGGAATGGTGGTGACATCCTGGGTGAGAGGGGATGAGATGGGAATGTTTAGGGGAAAGTGGTTGAAGTGAAGGTGAGATCGGGCGTTGAGGTGGAGAATGGAATGCCCGAAGAGAAAAGGAGTGGGGGGGAATGTGCGGGTGATGTTGTGGATGTGGATGAAGAAATTGTGGTGGGTGTTGTTGTGGAGAATGGGGGAAGAGTGATGAATGGTGGAATGGTAGAAGGTGGTGGTGTGGTGGTAGAGTGATGGAAGGTGGTAATGGTTGTAGAGGTGAACCCAACATCCAGATCGAAGAAGAAAGGTTCTGGTGTTGGGGTTACTATATTTTTGGCATTGTGTGGTGGCTCCGCCTCTGGGTTGATCTTTGGTGTGGGCATCTCTGATTGTTGTTGTTTTTGTTTATGCAGCTTTGAAGACTGTGTTAATGGAAATTTCTTTGGCCTTGCTGTAGGGGCAGTGACACTGTGCTCTGTCTGCCCTGCCTATGCTTTGACTGAGGCTATAAGGTTGGCAAGCTCCTCTTCAGTGAAGAGACACTTGTCTTTGTCATAATCTGCCAATTTTGGATGCGGCAGCAATGTCCTAGATGCTTTGACAGTGGGGTAGAAGATATATTGGAGTTTTGCATCCTTCTCCTTTATGATGTATGAGTTCTTTAAACTCTTCTCATTTGTAAGGATGTCACCCTTTATCACCGTGCACTTGGGTAGTGGTCTGTCCATCTCGAGAAATTTCAAGATTAATGTTGTGTGACCTCCCATGCAGATTTATTTCCCAAGGGCGTAAGCTGAGTGCTTTTGAATCAGATGTCGTCTGATGTTGATCGGCAGCCCTTTGAAGATGGACCAGAGAATAAAGAGATAGAAAATACTAACATTTCCACCCTCTGTCCTTGGGAAAAGAGCGCTTGTAATAATTTTTTGCAGTGTGTGCACCAGGCCAAAATGTATGTTAGAGGCCTTGCAAGTCTTCGCCTCATAGTTTGCAATCCCCGTCAGAGCTTTCTAGAAGGTATGTTTGTTAAACTGGGGATAGTTCAGGCTTGCCTCCTTAGCCTTTTTTAGTCGATGAATATCTCATTCAGTGTGTTCTCAGTCAAGAATCTTGGTGCCAAAAAGTGAGGTTACCAGCCTGCGGTCACCTCCATCTTTCCATTTGTCTTGTACATCCACAGTTTCATTGTGGAGGTATGCGAAGAACTCTATCATGGGTTCGGCATAGGAATTCTCTACAACAAATCATATTTTTGATAGTCATAAATCCCCATCCTCTTTAGTACGTTGGAGCAGACATACTTTGTCAGTCGCAGCACCTTGTCACCAGCTGGGAGGTGTTGGATGTATAGGTCAGCTGGTGCAGGTTCTACAGTGGTGGTGGTGAGATTTGCAGTAGTAGGGATAGTGTGTCCTGCTAAGATCTATTCCCTTACAGTCGAGGGCCAGACTTGCATCCTTGCCCTTTTCTTTTATGGTTGTCCCTTGGCGGCATCTTCAGTCTTCCTCTTTCCTTTGGACTTTGGGCCTGGGGATTCATCCTCGGAGTTTGGTGCGTACTCCGAACCTTCATCACTGGAGGAACTGTCTTCCACTTCTTCAACGAGTTCCTCGATTAGGCACATGTTGACTCGGTTAAGTTTGTTCATGATCTTGATCAAGTCAACCTTTGGTGGGACCTTTCCAGTCTTTTTGTAGGTGTCCACGATTTGCTGGAGCTTTGCGTGGTCCTCCAGTAGTTGCTCCCTTGTCCATAAGGGAGTGTCAATAGTTCCTGTGGCTTGTTTTGCAGGTGAGGCCATTCTGTAATCAGAAAATTATATATGTTAAAGAGGAAGAAATGTTGAAAGAATTGCAATATATTTAGGGAAGAAATTGTTTGAAGGGTGAAATTATGTTTTCGAAGACCATTTGGTTCCAAATAGTTTTCACTCTAAACGGTTTCTCGACCGTTTGGGTCCAAACAATTTTCAAGACCGTTTGGCTCCAAACAGTTTCACGATCATTTGGCCCCAAACGGTTTCAAGATCGTTTGTCACCAAATGGTTTCAAGATCGCTTGTCTCCAAATGGTTTCACGACCGTTTAGCCCCAAATAGTTTCACGACTGTTTAGCCCCAAACAATTTCACGACCGTTTGGGTTGAGACCACTAGGAAGATGAACCAGCGGGAACGGTGGATAGTGAAAAGATGGCAAAAATGGTGAAAACGACGCCGTCGATGAAGGTGTTGATGGAGGTGATAGCCTCGGCGGCAATAGATGAATGCGTCATTTGTGGTAGAGAAGGTGGCGACAGCGGCGGTGATGAAGACGGTCATGACAGTTTACCTCACTGTCTGAGTGCGAAAAGGGTTGTGGCGGTGGGAATGTCAGAGAAAGGTGTGTGACGGAACGGCGGAGCAGCTTTCTTCGATGCACACGGAGACGACGGAGGTGGTTTTGAAATGGAGCGGTGAGGGAGAGGGTATGGATGGGTCGTGTGGGAGAAAAGAACTATTGGAATGGAATATGGCTTTCGTGCGAGAGAGAAAGTTCAAGAAACCAAAGGAAAGAAAAGGGGAGGGGATGAAGCAATATTTATAGAAAAGGAGGGATGACATTACAAATTCTCAAGGGCGAACGGTTTCAAAACCGTTAGGGTCCAAACGGTTTTGAGACTGTAAGGGTCCAAATGATTTTGAGACCGTATGGAACCCAAATGGTTTCGAGACCGTGTGGATCCAATTGGTTTCGAGACCGTAAGGATCTAAACGGTTTCGAGACCGTAAGGATCCAAACAGTTTCAAATCCATTTGGATCCAAACGGATTCAAAACCATTAGGATAGGATTAAATTGGTTTTTATATTTTTATGTTTGTTTTGGATGTTGTGTAAATTTTTATATTTTTTGGATAAAGGTGATAGGTCTAAATTAAGAAATTAGAAAATTGTCAAAACTAAGTAAAATAAAAATAAAAGGTGATACTCAGTTCTTGGGTTGCCTCCCAAGTAGCGCTTGGGTTTTACGTCGCTGGCTCGATGAAGTTCTTACTTGGTTAGATTGATGTAGTAGGATCATGAATCTCAATAGTTTGTCTTGGAATTTTGTCAGCTGGGGTATAGTATTTCTTCAATCTATGGCCATTAATAGTTCTCTCTCCTCCATTGTCATCAATAATGATGATGGCTCCAGTTGGGTAGATGTGCTTGATGGTGAATAGCCCGGACCACTTTGTGTGAAGTTTTCCGGGAACATCTTTAGTCTGGAGTTGAAAAGAAGGACTTTATCTCCGACGACGATATCTTTCCTTTTGAGATGTCCATCGTGCCACATCTTAGTTTGTTCTTTGTAGATCCTGACATTTTGGTAGGTGGTCATTCATAGTTCCTCAAGTTCTTGTAATTGTAGTTGTCTATACTCGCTAGTGCTTTTGAAATTGAAATTCAATTGTTTGATGGCCCACCAAGCTTTATGTTCAAGCTCAACTGGAAGATGACATGACTTTCCATATACCAAACGAAACGGGGTAGTTCCTATTGGTGTTTTATAAGCAGTGCAGTATGCCCAAAGGGCATTAGGGAGCTTAGTGGACCAATATGTGGGATGTCTGTTGACCGTCTTTTCTAGAATGGCCTTTAGTTGTCTATTTGAAACTTCGACTTGGCCACTTGTCTGTGGATGGTAAGGTGTGGCAACCTTATATTTAACTCCATATTTTCTTAGGAGGGCTTCGAAACTTCATTCTAAGAAATGAGATCCTCCATCAAATATGATTGTTCGAGGGATCCCGAATCTAGGGAAGATGATATCCTTGAACATTTTGATAACTGGTTTGGAACTACAAGAAACGGTGGGTATAACATTTACCCATTTTGAAACATAATCCAAAACAACCAGTATGTATGAGAATCCGTAAGATGAGGGGAAAGGACCCATGTAGTCTATTCCCCATACATCAAAAAGTTCAATTTCTTGCCACAAGGTAAGTGGCGGTTCATTTCTTTTAGATATACTCTTGGAAAGCTGACATTTATTGCAGGATCGGATGAAATTATGGGTGCCCTTTGCTATCTTTGGCCAAAAGAAACCAGATTAAAGAACTTTGAGAGTAGTTTTCTTTGAACTCATGTGCCCCCCAGTAGGGCCAGAATGACAATGTTCTAAAATAGGGATACTTTCTTCTTCTGGTAGGCAGCGACGGAAAAGTCCATCCGCACATAGACGGAAAATATATGGTTAGTCCCAAAAGTATTGCTTAACATCATGAAGGAATTTCTTTTTATCGTGGTGAGAAGTAGAAGGGTGGATAATTCCTGTAGCCAGATAGTTTACTATATCGACATACTAAGGAAATCCGGTAGTAACTTTCATAAGCTGATCATCAGGTAGGGAGTCTCAAATAGGTTTATTGTCATCCTCCTGAGACTCAATGTGACTTAGATGATCAACGAAGATATTTTCCACCCTACTCTTATCTTTTATTTCTAAGAAAAATTCTTGAAACATCAATACCCAGCGAACGAGTCTGGGTTTTGCATCTTGTTTCTGAATTAGGTATTTGATGGCGGAGTGGTCCGTGTATACTATCACTTTTAATCCAATTAGATAGGAATGAAATTTCTCAAAGGCGTAGATGATGGCCAAGAATTCCTTTTCAGTAGTAGTATAATTCTTGTGCGCCTCATACAGCGTCTTTGATGCATAATATATCACATGGGGCTTTTTGTCTATTCTCTGCGCTAGCACCACTCCTATAGCATAGTCGCTAGCGTCACACATTATCTCGAATGGTTGTGACGAGTTAGGTACTCTCAGAATAGGTGCAGAGATTAGAGCATTCTTTAAGGTTGTGAAGCTATGTAGGCATTCATGGTCAAAATTGAAATCAACATCCTTGGTTAATAGGTAGGTCATGGGTTTTGCTATTTTCGAGAAGTCTTTAATAAATCTTCAATAGAATCCAGCATGACCCAAAAATGCTCACACTCCCCTTATGTCCTTTGGTGGTGAAAGATTTGAGATGAAATCGATCTTCACTTTGTCTACTTCAATTCCTCTTTCACTTACTCAATGTCCAAGAACAACACCTTCGGTCACCATAAAGTGGCACTTTTCCCAATTTAAGATAAGGTTTGTTTCCTCGCATCTTTGTAAAACTTTACTAAGGTTGAGTAGACAATTGTCAAAAGAATCTCCGTAAACTGAAAAGTCATCCATAAATACTTCCATTATGGACTCGGTTAATCCCATAAAAATTGCTGACATACACCTTTGGAAGGTTGCGAGTGCGTTACACAGCCCAAAAGGCATCCTTCTGAAAGTGTAGGTTCCAAAGAAACAAGTAAAGGTTGTTTTTTCTTGGTCTTCTGGGTGTATTGGAATTTGATAGAACCCCGGATAACCATCAAGGTAGAAGAAGAACTTTTGGTGGGCCAAGCATTCAAGGACTTCGTCAAGGAAAGGTAGAGGGAAGTGATCTTTTCTTGTTGCTTTGTTTAGTTTTCTGTAATCGATACACATCCTCCATTCTGTGAGAGTCCTTGTGGGTACTAACTCATTTTTATCATTCAGAACGATAGTGGTCCCCCCCTTATTGGGGACCACTTGGACTGGGATGACTCATTGAGAATCATAAATGGGATATATGATACCAACTTTTAGGAGTTTAAGGATCTCGAGGAAAACCACTTCTTTGAGGTTTGGGTTTAGTTTCCTCTAGTGTTCCCTCGATGGTTTGAACTCTTCTACCACAGGTAGTCTGTGCATGCACAGAGCTGGATTTATTCCCGTTAGGTCAGTCATTTTATATCTGATAGCTTTCTTGTGCTTCCTTATCTCAGCAAGAAGTCTTTCTTCTTGATCATCTATTAAGGAAGACATGTTTGAGTCCTATTGGTAAGGGTTTCATTTCAGGGGCCTTGAGTACTTATGTAGTTTCCAAAGTGGTGACAGATTGCAATTCCTCAAAAGTGGCTGCCAGAGCTTCTTTGGCTTGGTTAAAGTATCATAGACATTGTTGTACTAGTTTGCTGGCTGAAAATTCAACTTCTGAGTTTGTCAAAACATTCTCCAGATCATCAAATGGTTCGAATATTTCTGGATGTAATTGAGACATTTTTTCTATTGCCTCGAGAAGGAAAACTTCTTCATGGATACTGGGACCTTTTAGGCTGTTAAGGACTCTGAATTGGATGGCTTCCTTTCCTAGTCTTAAGATAATTGTGCCTGCTACAACATCGATAAGTGCTCTTGCTGTAGCAAGTAAAGGCCTACCGAATATTATTGGATATCTAAGATCTTCCTTTATATCCATAATAACAAAGTTGCAAGGGACATAAGAATCCCTCCCTATCCTGACTGAGATATCTACAATGATCCCCAACAATGCAGTGATTGTAGAATCAGCCAGCTGTATTGTCATTGTTGTTGGTAGCAACTCGGTAAAACCCAACCTTTTGCACATTGAGAAGGGCATAATAGATATACTAGCTCCTAGATCAGCTAATCTTTTTGTTTCTAGAGGCGTTCCCGATGGAACATTGGATACCAAAGGAACCAAGATCCTTTTTTTTCTTTGGCATTTTGTTGAGAATAATATCAGAAGTTGTCTGAGCCAGTTTAACAGTCTCTTGTTCTCTAGTCATACATTTCCTTGATAACAAGGTCTTCAGGTATTTGGCCCAAGCTGGTATTTTGAAGAAAGCATCAAGGAACGTGATATCAATATATAGTTTTTTCATCACTTCCTTAAATTTTTGGAATCTGGCATCCAAATTAGTCCCTCTCAACCTTCCTGGATATGGTATTCTCGGCTTATATGGAGGGACTTCATGTTCTTTGAAATCTAGTCATTTTTCCTTTTCCTTCTCAAATTCTACAATCTTTTCAGTTTCTTAGTTTGTGCTCATGATTGGGTTGATGACTGTTGTATCTTCATCTTCCTAAATAATTTTCATGGCTTCAGTAAGGACATGACCCGACCTTGTGGTGATGGCTTTCAATTGTTCTTGTCGAGGTTGATCGTGTCTTGGGTTTATCTCTGGCTGACCAACAAAAGTGCCTACCAGAGGTTTTAGTTTAGCTGTGATTTGTGCTAACTGAGTTTCAACAGCTTTTTGTTGGGCTTGCTGGTTGGCAAGCATGGTTTGTTGCGATTGCAACATTTGTCTTATTAATGAAAGTTCATATGTTGGTGGAGGAGGATTGTTCTTTTAAGGATTTTTTTGATACTTGTTGTGGTTGTTGTTGCTGAGGCACGATTGATAATTGGGGTTGTTGAATTTGTGGTTGTTGCAGCTGGGATTGCTGCAATTGTGGGTGCAACAAAGGATGAGTATATTGGTAATATGCAGAAGGGTTCCTTGGTTGTGCTAATCCTTGCAGTCCTCCTCTAAAGTTTCCCTGGTTTCGATTATAATTGTTCTGGAAACTTGATGGTGATCTATTAAAAGTTCCTCTTTGGGTCTAGTGTTGCGGGTTGGCAGTCCCCACAGGATTCCCATATTGAAACCCAGGATGGTTTCTTGGTTGACTTGGGTTATAATAAGCTTGTCCTGGTATAGTGTGGATGGAATTTACTTGTTCTAGTGACAGATCCTCAGGATGTTCGATGATTGGTTCATACTATAGTTGTAGTGTCTACATGTCCATCATCACATTGTATAAGAGACCACATGATAATGTGGGATGATCGGATGCATGACATGCCTCACAAGTCTCGGTGGCTTCCTTGACCTGTTGGGTGCTCTTCTTTTCTCCGAGCATCGTTTCAAGAACTTGTTGCCTGTGAGCTATAGTTTTTAGGGCTTTAGCGATGGCTTTCATTTCCATTGATTCTTCGGCCTAACAAACTTTTGAAATTCCCCCGGTGGATGACCTTCCCCAATTAGATTGGTTCTCGGCCCCAAGTGTAACAATCCTCCAGGCATCTACGTAGTTCTTTCGCATAAAATTTTCCCCAGATGAGGAATCCAAAAATTTCTTAATGTCATCACTTACTCCTCTATAGAATGTTTCTATCAACTGATTTTGGGAGATTCCGTGATGCAGACATTTACTCAGAAGTTCCTTGAATCTTTCCCATGATTTTTCTAGTGATTCTCTTGGGAGTTGAGAAAAGTGGTTAATTTGTCCCCTATTCTCATAAGTCAACAAAGGTGGAAATAACTTCTCTAGAAACTTTTTTCCAAAGGAGCCCAGGTGGTGATTGGCTCTCCATCTAGCGCGTTATACCAGCTCAATGCCCTTCCGGACAAGATGAAGTGAAAAAGGTGTAACATGATTGCGTCGAAAGGAACTCTGGCATGCGGTACTAGCCAAAAAAGAGACTTGAATCGCTTTAGGTGATCCATGCAGTCATCTCCAGCACCTCCCGAGAACAAAATGCCTTGCATAATCTGGATCCATTGTGTGCGGATCTCAAAGTTAGGAACATTGATGAGCGGGGGCCTAACTGGGTGATTATCATCAAAGTTCTTAGGAACAACATAATCCTGAAGTTGCTTGTTTCACAACACTATCTGAGCAGCGGTTGTGGCTGCTTCATTCTCAGCTTGAATGCGGGCATGTTCTTCAGCTCGGACGTCATCTTAAATCTTAGCACGTGTGTCAGCAATAAGTTGTGCTCTTTGAGCTGCTATGGCCGTGTTGACTCTTTCCATTACCAAAGAGGCTAGGCGTTGTTCGTCAGCCATTTTTTTGGCTCGTTGGCGGTTGAGTCGGATGCGTCGGTGGAAGCTTCGTTCTACCTCAGAGTCATACTCTGGTTCAGGGGAGAATCTGATGTTATGCAAAGGTTGCATACACATTTTCTACCTGAGTAGAAGAAGAAACACACTTTAGATAATGAGGAGAAATGATGAAATCAAGATGATATGAATTATGGTTAAAGAAAAGTGTAAAATCCTAATCAACTAGAAAGTTAACATGTAAAATTAGAACGTTCCGCTATCCCTGACAACGTCGCCAATTTTTGATGTAGCCCCCACATGGAGTTGCATGCACCACTAAAAATCCTAGAGATAGTAAGTCTCTAAGTTTAGCCTTGCGTATGCTATAATAAGATCTCCACCCATGTATTCTAAGATACGTGGAAGTCTTATCGTAGTATAGTTAAGGGTCGAATCCACGAGACAAAAGTCTTGTTAAGAGTTTAACAAGATGGAAAATGTAATAATCCTACTTATCCACTTAAAAGTTGATATTTAGATCAAAGAGTTGATTTGATGATTAAACTAAAGTACGGAGAAAGAAAGTAACAAGAAAGTAAACTTAAGGTTGTAAACAATATTTAGAAACCACTAGGATGTGATCGAGTTTCACCACCACTACACATGGATCAAAACATACATCACAATAACATGGCTTGCAAAGAAAAGAGTCTAAATAGTTTCACCACCACTACGAGAAATGTGGAAGTGTTGCAATGCCATCCATCCTCATAAGAATGGTCACTTACTTTGCATCACTCCCCTCGCAAAGTGTGTTCCTCGACCTATCAAGGTTGTACTTTCATACGTCAACTAATTCCATTTCATAGTATGAAAATACAATGATGGAGGTGAGTTTACCCCACTCCTCGAGAGAAGTTCCTAGATACCAAAACAGATGTATGGTGGCTACATACATCAAGAACTAACATGCAATCGATAATCAAATCTAAAAGCACAAACATAGACAATTCACACTAATAGATACAAGATTACACAAGTTGGTGATCAAGCAACTTGCTTTCATTAAATGATTGATGTTAAACTATAAAGATAGTATTTCTCTATTGCAAACTCATAAACTACAAAACATGAAATGAAAACATGGGTAGCGGGGCTACTCCCCGCACCCTAGTGTATGAGACTACTCGCTCATAGCAAGAACAAAGAGGGAGGCGGGAAGAGAGAGAGAGGAAGCATCATCTCCACGTAGGAGGGAGGAAGGTCGACCTGACGCAATTTTTACTATGCGCTAAAACGCAAGTGAACGCGTCGAGTAGTACAGGCCTTGTGAGGCCCGAGTCGAACACAGGGATACTCAGAATTGTTGGAGACTCCTACTAACTATTTGCGATCAGCTAAGCCGAATAACAAATTGAGGGTTGTTGTTAAAATTAAAAGAAAGTAAAAACAAAATAAAAACAAACAATCGATTAAATGTTAATTTAATCAATTCAAAAGGGTATGTTTTGGATTGTGGTTTCACCGCGGGTTTTCATTGTATTAGGTTTCATATAATGCCTCAATCTTATCTCTCTATCCGGGTAGTGGCCTGAAAACAGAATTGCCCACTGTCGTGGTGCAATTCACTACCTAGGTTTAGGTCGGTTCCACCGTAGTAGTAACCTATACCCTAAATTAGGTGCATTATGAACGATCTCTCAGAATCCACCATTAATTTTACACCACCTTGGTCAAGGGATTTATCGATTAATGTAGGTTTCGTCTCTTTTCAGTCATTAATCCTTCTTTCAAAGTGATTAAGGGCATTAGGTTATTATATGGTGATCAAGCATAACAATATATTGAGAAAATGAAACTATACCACAGATTTAAGAGATAAAATATGAATTACTATTATAAAACTATCATACAATGAATTCCCGGGCTACTCCCGGTCCTAAAGACGAAGGGGATTAGCCGCGCATGTTCATCTCAACAAAGTACAAGGTAGAGATAGGGGAAATCATGTAAAAACATGAATTGAGAGGTGAAAACCCCTGAACGGAGAAGAACCGGTTGATCCTTTGCGTAGAACACGTGCTCTCCCACCTTTCGGTGGTGAAATCCGTCTTCTACGGCGTCCAAATCGACTGGTATGAGCTTCTGGCCTCCGTTCTCCTCTCTCCTGCTCCTTGGTACTCATGCAATGGCTAATGAGATGATCCCCTGGTCTGGGTGGCTGTCATTAGGTTTAATTTCCTCATTAGGTTGCTAATTAACCTCAACCGTCCGATTGGGATCAATCTGAATCAAACGCATATCTGACGGTGTCGATACCATCGACGCGGGTCGATGGTATCGACCCAGTGTAGTAGCGACAACCCTTCTTTCTTTTCGTCTGAGTGCCTGATGTCATCTCGATACCATCGACTCGGTTCGATGGTATCGACTACCCTGTAGTGACGGTTTTGTCGTTTTGTGTCGCTGTAGCCTCCATGCGTTGATGGTATCGACTTGGGGTCGATACTATTGACTGCTTCTTCGCCAACAACCTAAAGGTGACTCGATACCATCGACATCCCTGTCGATAGTATCGACACTTTGCTGCTCCTTTCGGCTGGCAACCTGTGACCATGTCGATGGTATCGACTTCCGTCGATGGTATCGACGGAAGCAAATACTTGTTTGTCCTGAAATTTAAACACAAGATCACATAAATTCACACAAATAATAATATTTCGACAATTAATGCTCAAAACAATGAAATAAAGGGGATTTGACATAAGATAGTGGCAAAGACCAAAATGGATGAATTATGCAATATTAACCATAAAAATGACTAATTAAAGCATAAAACACATATCAAACAGGTCTATAAATGCGATTCAAAATCATCGCATCAAACTCCCCTAAGCTTGAACGTTGCTCACCCTCGAGCAACTAATCCTTAGAATAGAATTGCCAATGTCAACTAAAGAACAACAAACCACAACCAACATCCCATATGACTCCCACCGGACATTGACATACCGACCCTCTCTAACCACGGAATGGTAATTACCCTGAAGGCGACAGTAATCATCAATAAAAGAAATTGACCTCAAAACCGATGAACACTATCACATAAGGCAGTTAACATAATAAAACTCACCGGTTCAGACTTGGTGCACCTTGTGATCGCATATACTACGTTGCTCGCCCTAACTACCATCTACATGGAAGCAGTTCTCCTGATATTCATTAGTGAGGAGAAATTCACGGTAGCCTACCAATCCGAGCAACGGGTGGATGAAAATGGGTGGCTCATGGAAGAAAGTGGAAGTATCGTACTGTTTCAACATGCATAATACAAAAATGTCCTACATGATGCAAATGCACATGAGAAATGCCCTAATGCCTAAAATTGGGTGGAATGATGCATGCACTAACCATCCGTCTCAAAATGAGATGGATATCTAGTTAAGTTACATCATGTACTCAATTATCCTGAAATGCAGGTGATATTACGTTCATTTCTCCTTCTTATTCTACTTTCTTCTAAATAATTTTTTTTTTCATTTTGCAGATTTTTCAGATATTTTTTTTCTTTCTTCTTTTTCAGCCCTTATATCCATAATTGCTTAAAGATAATTTTATTGGGCTATTTTTCTTCATACTCAGAAATTTGCACTATTTAGAAGGTATGGAACAATTTAATTCACCATTGGAAGAAAAATTGAGGTACATGATATACTTTATGCATGAAAATTATGAATGCAACTACATGACATGCACCTAAGGGTAATGTGCATGTATCACTATTCTAATTTTTCTTCTTCTTTTTTTTATGCAGAACATAAAGACAATTGCAATGCAAGTCTTATCTAGATGCTATGCAATCAAAAAGAGTTAAAATTGTACTTTACTTCCAATTCTTGGGTGGATTATGGAAACAATGAGGTGGAACGATCACAAGACTAGATGACTGAACCTTAGAAAGATATTATGTGTCCCTCCTTACTGACCTGTGTAGTAGTTTAAAGGTTTCTCTCTCTTACATCCAATTAGAGTCCCATTACCATTTGGTCACATTAGGCTCAAACAACCATTTCCGTCCACTTTCATGAATCATTAGGAGTCTAGTTGTGAAATTTTGTTTTAAAGTTGACAAAACCAATCATTGTCATAGGATATGTGCCCAAGGTTAAACAAGATAAGCTTTTCAAACACACAAAAATTTTAATTTTCCCTTGATTTTCCCATGCACTAATAATGAGATGACACAACTTAATGACATCCACGATTACACTAGATAGCATGTGGATCCTACAAAAACTAAAATTGCAAGAAACAAATAACAAGAACAAAAGCAATAAAGCTAAAAACTAAAAACAATAAAGATAAAGTTGTTCCAACTACCACAAAAACTAAAATTGCAAGAAACAAATAACAAGAACAAAAGCAATAAAGCTAACTAAAAACAATAAAGATAAAGCTGTTCCAACTACCCCCCTACGCTTGAATTCGACTATGGCCTCATAGTCAAAAACAAACTTAAAGATTGGAACAGTGATATCGGATCACTCATCCTGTGGTGGTGGAGGCGGGTACTGCGGAGCCGTAGGATCCCAAGAAGGATACTCCCCCTGGAAGCTTGGATTAAACTGGGTCCTAGGTGGAGGTTGTGGATAGCCTCCAAAGTAGCTCTGGCTCCAATAATGGTCGTAGAAGGGCTCCTGCTGCATCTCCATACATTGCAACCGATTGTGTATCTATTGTTGGTTGTCGAGGAGAAGACGTTCATTCTCAAACATCGCCCTTTGGTTGTCAAGTATCCGGTTCGTTGTGTCTTGAATACCGACATACATTGCCATATGTTGCTGCTGTGTCTGGTAGATATCTTGCAGCATAGTGTACATGCCTTGCATGGAATAGGCATCCTCACTTGGCTGCGAGGGCTGTGGTGGAGGCGGCGTAGGCTGTGATGATGATGATGCACCCGGATGCATCCAAGGACGCTTCCGGGGTGCCACTCGTGATCGAAGAGGTGTAAAGGCCTCTTCTTCCTCCTCAGCCTCGTCATCCTGTCCATCGTCGTCATCGTCATTGTCGCCTTCTTCTTCATCGGATTCGATGGCTATGATTGGCCATCGGAAGTGTTGTGCCCCGTCGATGTTGAAGACCTCATCAGACAACGAGCACTCCTGGTAGGCGTGGTTGACGTGGCAATGAGCATACGCCAAACCATCCCGCAGAAGAATAAGGTTAGAACGGTGCAGATGTTGCACGTTCACCTTGCTCTTTGTGGAAAGCGGGGTCATCGTCGAGAAGTTGAGCCTGAGGTAGTATGCCAA
Source organism: Alisma plantago-aquatica (assembly GCA_963693085.1). NCBI lineage: Eukaryota > Viridiplantae > Streptophyta > Magnoliopsida > Alismatales > Alismataceae > Alisma > Alisma plantago-aquatica. The sequence continues at coordinate 74,446,447 of OY856415.1, forward strand.
CTTGGTGATGAGCCCCCCGAAATGAATCGGGGCCTTCCTAGTACTCCTCTTCACCGCCAGAACTCTCTGCAGGAAGAAAGTGCCCCAGTTGCATTCATTGCGCTTCAGGAGCTGATATAGGAAGAAAAGATCCGTCTCCTGGAATTTTCTCAGCGCCAGATCGCCATGAGCAAAAAGTGTAGAACTCAACATCCGGTATAGTACCCGGATGAAGGGGTGCTCGAAATCCGCTACCGCAGCATTGTGGTAGCTCACGGACTTGCTCGCTGACACCGTCACCAGCTCGGCGAAGATTTTGTCATAATCTGTGCGGTTGTCTAGTCGCCGATGGTCGTATTGAGAATGATGCCAGTTGAATATTGCGTTGAACTGCCAGAGAGTGATGTTGTAGTCGATGTTGAACAGCCGGAAAGACACCCGGCCTTTGATCCATTCATGATCGGTGGCGACGACGTCGTTGGGCACGACGCAGACGTCAAGTGATGCCATGAACTCCACCACCAACTCTTTGTAAGTTGGCCACTCGCCGAAGAACGGCTGGCCATCCGCATGGTACTGCAACTCATCGGGCCTCCGGCTTGTGCGTTTTGCCTGGCCCCGAAGAACGTAGGTCAAGTAGGCCTGAAACCCGAGATTCCGGATCATCTCCCGGTCCACATACCTGGTAGGCTCGATCTTCCTTTTCAAGATTTCTTCATAGATCTTCTTCACCTCCTGAGATGGGTGGATCATGCGCGGGCGTGATACCGATGCAGGAGGAGGTGGCACGAACTCCGTGATCTCCCTTGGATTCACGTGAGAGGATGACGCTCCCGATACGTGCACCATGGTTGCGAGAGAAAAGGAATTAGAGAAATAGAGCTCGGTGAAGATTGGAGAATCAGATCTCCGCTCGGTGAAGATCTTCGCTCGGTGCTGCTCTTCGTCGGCTTGGATGGCTCGGGAGAGTGCTCGGTGCAAAGGAAGAAAATATCTCTGAAGGTGTGACGTCAAATGACGTAATGAATCTCCTTATATAGACTTGGCCGGTGCCACTGTCAACCCGTCGATACCATCGACGCGAGTCGATGGTATCGACACGTTTCGATGCTATCCGCCCCCATCGCGAGTATCGACGGTCGTCGATGGCTGGATCTTGAAACCCGGATCGCTGACGTGTCGATACCATCGACATGGGTCGATGGTATCGATGCTGCACCCAGATCGATGACGTGGAAGCCGCGATTGACGTTGATTTGTTTGCACGGATCGGTGACGTGGATGGTCGATACCATCGACGAGGGTCGATGGTATCGACTTGTCTTAGTTGCAACACCGCCACTTTGCATGTCAACATGTTACCCGGTCGATACCATCGACGAGGCCGTCGATGGTATCGACTTTCCTGAGTCGATTTTTGTCTGTAAATCTTCAGATATCTTGATGATATTGACTGGTGTCTCGATACCATCGACTTCACTTTCGCGACCACCTGTAGGTATGTCGATACCATCGACGAGGCCGTCGATGGTATCGACACAGATTGAAATCTGTAGCCGTCAACCTGTAACCTGGTCGATACCATCGACCAGCGTGTCGATGGTATCGACTCTGCCTCAGCCTGCACATCAAACAAACCGATCACGGTATCTTCTTTACACTAAAAATCAAGTCAAAATAAATTAACCTACAAATGTACAAGAACTATCCTAATGTACCGATGGTTGGGTTGCCTCCCAACAAGCGGCCTTATTTAATGTCTTAGGCTAGACGGCTTTCAGGCACCTCATTCATCCGAAAGTGAAATGAGTTTGACGTCATTCACCTTCCTCTTGTAATTTTCACCAAAATAGAGCTTCAGTCTTTGTCCATTCACTAAAAACGTGGTATCACCATCACGCACTAAGATAGCGTCGTGCGGTTTGACCTCTTCTACCACGAATGGCCCACTCCACCGGGATTTGAGCTTCCCGGGATGCAGCTTGAGTCGGGAGTTGAACAACAACACACTATCTCCTTTCTTAAACGTGCGCAACTGGATGTGGCGATCGTGGATCAGCTTTGTGCGCTCCTTGTATATCCGTGCGTTCTCATATACCGTCATCCGCAACTCATCCAGCTCATTCAACTCAAGCATTCTCTTTCTCCCCGCTTCATCGTAACTCAAATTTAGCCTTCTAAGCGCCCAATGGGCCTTGTGCTCCAGCTCTACCGGTAGGTGACAAGCCCGGCCATACGCCAACCTAAAAGGCGTGGTGCCTATAGGCGTTTTGTAAGCTGTCCTGTACGCCCACAATGCATCCGGTAGAAGGACACTCTAGTTCTTCCTTGTGGATGCCACCGTACGCTCCAAAATCATCTTAATTTCGCGATTAGAGACCTCCACTTTCCCTTGGGTTTGCAGGTGATATGGGGTACCTACGTTGTGCTTGACCCCATATTTCTTCAATAAAGTCGAGAACTTTTGATTCCTAAAATGTGTACCCCCATCACTGATTATCATCCGGGGTACCCCAAACCTATAAAAAATGTTCTCTTTCATGAACCTGCACACTACAGTGGAATCGTTAGTCCTTGTGGGGATTGCTTCCACCCACTTCGACACATAATCAACTGCTAACAAAATATATAAATTGGAGTTTGAGGACACAAAGGGTCCCATGAAATCTATGCCCCACAAATAAAATACCTCCACTTCCTGAAACACATTCAGGGGCATCTCCTGTCGCTTTGAGATATTACCTGCTCACTGACAAGGATCACATTGCCTCACAAACTCGTAGGCATCTTGAAACAAAGTTGGCCAATAAAGGCCACTTTCCAAAACCTTAGCTGCCGTGCGCGAGCTAGCGTGGTGTCCTCCCGTAGGTGATGTGTGGCAATGACGGAGAACGCTCTCGTACTCCACTTCAGGCACACACCTACGCAAGATACCATCCCTGCATAGCTTAAGAAGAATTGGATCATCCCAAAAATAATATCTCAAAGAATGGAAAAATCTCTTCTTCTCCTGATATGACCAATCTTCCGGGATGATCCCGCAAGCCAAATAGTTTACAATTTCAGCAAACCAAGGATCTTTAGAAGTAATTTTCAAAATCTGCTCATCCGGAAACGTCTCGGTTATGGGTATATGTAGATCTTTTTCATCCACCCTTTCTAACCTAGACAAATGATCAGCCACTACATTTTCAACCCCAGATTTATCCTTGATTTCAATGTCAAATTCCTGTAAGAGCAAAATCCACCTAATGAGTCTAGGCTTTGCATCTTTTTTCTCCATCAAGTATTTTATTGTGGCATGGTCAGTCCATACAACTACTTTAGAACCAACTAAATACTGCCGGAATTTTTCAAAAGTGAACACAACGGTGAGTAATTCTTTTTCAGTAGTTGTATAATTCAATTGGGAATCATTCAAAGTTTTTGAAGCATAGAAAATCACGGCGGGCTTATTGTCCACCCGCTACCCCAATACGGCTCCTACCACAAAGTCCGAAGCGTCACACATTAGTTCGAACGGTTTTGTCCAATCCGGTGTTTGAAAAACCGGTGCAGAAATCAATTTTTCTTTCAAAACATCGAACGCATGTAGACACTTATCATTGAAATCGAAAACAACGTCTTTCTCCAAAAGATCGGATAGAGGTTTTGCAATTTTAGAAAAATCTTTTATAAATCGCCGATAGAACCCGGCGTGTCCCAGAAAACTTCTAACCCCTTTTACAGAATTTGGTGGGGGCAACTTAGAAATGACCTCAATTTTGACCGGATCCACCTCTAGACCTTTGCTAGACACCTTGTGTCCTAGCACTATCCCCTCAGTCACCATCATGTGACATTTCTCCCAGTTGAGGACCAAATGTGTGTCCTCGCAACTCTGTAAAACTTTGTCCAGGTTATAGAGACATTCATCAAACGATGCACCATACACCGAAAAGTCATCCATAAAAACCTCGAGACAGCTCTCTACCGTGTCAGAAAATAGGGCGAGCATACAACGTTGAAACGCCGCCGGTGCATTGCATAAACCAAACGGCATTCGCCGGTAAGAAAAAGTCCCATAGGGACAAGTGAATGTAGATTTCTCTTGATCCAATGGATCAATCGAGATCTGGTTGTACCCCGAGTACCCGTCTAGAAAACAAAAGTGCGATCGACCAAAAAGACGCTCTAAGATTTGGTCAATGAAAGGTAAAGGAAAGTGATCCTTTAGCGTGGCGGCATTCAAACGGCGGTAATCAATACAAACTCGCCACCTGGTTACCAATTGTGTGGTGACAGGTTCATTCAACAAATTTTGGGTGATAGTAATTCCCCCTTCTTAAGAACTACCTGTGTGGGACTCACCCATGTCGAGTCTGATATGGCGTAGATAATACCTGCAACAAGAAGTTTAATGAACTCCTTCTTCACAACCTCCATCATGCTTGGATTGAGACGTCTTTGAGGTTGAATCACGGGTTTGGCTCCCTCCTCGAGCCGAATCTTGTGCTTACATAAAGTAGGAGAAATCCCCTTGATGTCTGCAATGGACCATCCAAAAGCTCCCCGGTGGTTCTTTAGCACTATCAACAATTATTCCTCCTCATCCGCACTCAAATAAGCAGAAATGATCACCGGTAACTTGTCTTCCTCAACTAGAATGACATATTTGAGATGCGGGGGCAGCGACTTTAATTCTAGATCCGGTGGGATGATTGAAGCGGTGGGGGGAAGTTCACCTAAATCTTCATAATGCCTCGCATAAAAGCATGGAAGCATCTGAAGCATTTTGGCGCACTCCTTGAGTGATTTGCTCCGCATCCAATCATATGTAATATTCAACAAGCAAGCCTCCAATGGCAATTCCGGGTATGCATCAGAAATAGAAATAGCAATCACATCATCCTCCAGAGAAAGCAGAATGTCCTCATTCTCATCATTAGGAAATCCCACAGCTTTGCACAAAGAAACTACTTTGGTCTGCTCCATGATATCCACAGCCAAAGTTCCATTGTCTACCTTGCTCATCACATGAGCCATGTCCAGAAATGGCTTTCCAAGGCAGAGTGAAATATTACAATCCAGATGTATTACCATATTGCATTATTCCTTTGCTTTAGATGACGCAGTGCTAGAAGGCATGACCATCTCAAAGCGGTCATCAGCTATGCCCAAGGTCAAGCGACCTCTTCCCATCTCTAAGATCATGTCAGCTGTAGCTTGGAAAGGACGTCCAAGTAACAGCTCGTTGCCATGTTCATCCTGCATCTCCATAACCACAAAATAAGCCGGAAAAACAAACCTATCCACCTTTACTAAGACATCTTCACAGATTCCATAAGGCTTCACCACAGAGTTGTCTGCCAATTGAATTGTCATATTGCTTGGCTGTGACTCCTTTAATCCCAGCTTTTTGAATGTTGAAAGGGGCATCAAGTTGATGCTTGCCCCTGAGTCACACAACGCTTCGCCAAATTTAACCTTCCCAATATAGCAAGAAATGTTAAAGCACCCAGGATCTTGTCTCTTTGGCGGCAAAGTGCCCATGATGAAGGCACTCACTTGCTCCTTTAGCACGACGACCTCTGTATCCGCAATTTTCCTCTTCTTGGTAATGACGTCCTTTAGAAACTTCCCGTATGAAGGAATTTTCTCAATGGCTTCCAGCAAAGGGATATTGACTGAAAGCTTCCTAAAACTGTCCAAGAACTTCTTGAACTGCGCATCTGCCTTCCTTGCCTTAGCACTATTTGGGTACGGGACCGGAACAACTTGTGCCCTTTGATGAGGTGGCACATAAGGCATCTTTTTCTGAGGTTCCTCCTCTGCAACCTATTCTTCAGTATCATCCACGGCTATGTCTTCAACCTGCCCTGTGACTGGTGTGGGATGCTCCTCATTGGTTTCACCTTCTACTTCAGCTTGTGGTGTGCTTGTTTCCTCAGCTCTTGGATTCAACACTTTCTTGCCACTTCTAAGCAGAATAGCCTTTGCTTGCTGGTTTCCCCCGGGAACATTGGTATTCCCCGGAAAACCCGAATGTGCCGGTTTCTTCAAACTAGCGATTTTGGCTGCCATCTGTGCCATGGATGTCTCAATGGTCCTCATTTGAGCCCCATGGCTCTGCAATGTTTGCCCAAATTGATTCATGTATTCTCCTTGCTGCTTGATTTGCTGGCCAAATGTATTCATTAACTCCTAATTTTGCTTTATATCCTGATTGAGCAACTCCGTGCTCTTGTCTTCTGCGACTGGCGAGGGCTTGGCATCCGGATCCTGCAGAAAATTGTTCGGATCCTTCCACGAGAACTTTTTGTCTTTTCTCCATGAATAATCATTGTTCCTATATCCTTGCTGTTGTCTCATGTATTTGACTTGAGCCTCATCCTCGGACTCATTATCCTCCTTTACCAGTAGCTTCTTTGTGAGAAGATCCATCTTCTCATTCATCTCTTTCATCACCTTGGACTCGCCTGCTACTCGAGCTTGCTCTACTGGGCCTCTTTCTCTCTCACCCCATGACTGCTTTCTAGCCATATTCTTTAGTATCTCCCAACATCTAGTGTCTGTATTGTTCAGAAAGAAACCTGACCCAGTTGAATCCAGATTACTCCTATCGTGCTCAGAGAGAGCAAAATAGAAGATCTTCACTTGCGTCTCTTTATCCATCCCGTGATGCGGGCACCTCCTCAGCATGACCTGAAATCTCTCCCAGGTCTCACAATATGTCTCCCCGGCCTGTTGGGTAAAATTATGAATCTTCCGGATCATGTCGTTAGTCTTCTCAGGAGGGAAGAACCTCTCGAAGAAGACCTCCACCATATGGTCCCAGGACTACACGAACTCATCATCTAAATTGTGTAACCATTCTCATGCCGCTCCCGCCAATGAACTCGGGAAAAGCTTGAGATACAGTGCATCCTGTGGAAACCTATCAATTTTTACCATGTCACATTTCTCAACAAACTGGCTGATGTGCACGACAGGATCCTCATTCTTCAGCCCATGAAAAGCATTCGACTTCACCAGATTTATCAACGTCGGATCAATCTTATATGTCGGTATGTTGATTGCCTGCTTCTTTATAGGCCCCTTGGAAGCTGATGAGGAAGAAGCTTTGATCTTCTCCCATATAGTTTGTGGCTCGTCCATCTCTTCCTGTTCAAATTCAGAATCTACCTCCTCTTGGTGCCCTTGCTCGTGATACTCTTCGTCCTCAGGTCCCGGAAGTGGAACCTCGGGTGCGCGATTCGCGTAGTCCGTACTACGCGTCTGCACCATGCAACGTACCTGAAATAGGAAATTTTAAGTTCAGTACAGTGCTTTGACGAGTATCAAAATTAACGAATATTAAAAGGAAAATATTTGAAGTTGTTTCAAAATTAAAAAAATTGTGGCCTAGAGTGGCCACTCGTAGCACTCAAAGTGCCAACAATTCGTTGTATCCCCGGCAACGGCGCCAAAAACTTGACGCAATTTTTACTATGCGCTAAAACGCAAGTGAACGCGTCGAGTAGTACAGGCCTTGTGAGGCCCGAGTCAAACATAGGGATACTCAGAATTGTTGGAGACTCCTACTAACTATTTGCGATCAGCTAAGCCGAAAAACAAATTGAGGGTTGTTGTTAAAATTAAAAGAAAATAAAAACAAACGATCGATTAAATGTTAATTTAATCAATTCAAAAGGGTATCTTTAGGATTGCAGTTTCACTGCGGGTTTTCATTGTATTAGGTTTCATATAATGCCTCAATCTTATCTCTCTATCCGGGTAGTGTCCTGAAAAAAGAATTGCCCACTGTCGTGGTGCAATTCACTACCTAGGTTTAGGTCGGTTCCACCGTCGTAGTAACCTATACCCTAAACTAGGTGCATTATGAACGATCTCTCAGAATCCACCATTAATTTTACACCACCTTGGTCAAGGGATTTATCGATTAATGTAGGTTTCGTCTCTTTTCAGCCGTTAATCCTTCTTTCAAAGTGATTAAGGGCATTAGGTTATTATTATGGTGATCAAGCATAACAATATATTGAGAAAATGAAACTATACCACGGATTTAAGAGATAAAATATGAATTACTATTATAAAACTGTCATACAATGAATTCCCAGGCTACTCCCGGTCCTAAAGACGAAGGGGATTAGCCCCGCATGTTCATCTCAACAAAGTACAAGGTAGAGATAGGGGAAATCATGTAAAAACGTGAATTGAGAGGTGAAAACCCCTGAACGGAGAAGAACTGGTTGATCATTTACGTAGAACACGTGCTCTCCCGCCTTTCAGTGGTGAAATCTATCTTCTGCGGTGTCCGAATCGACTGGTATGAGCTTCTGGCCTCCGTTCTCCTCTCTCCTGCTCCTTGGTACTCGTGTAATGGCTAATGAGATGATCCCCTGGTCTGTGCGGCCGTCATTAGGTTTAATTCCCTCATTAGGTTGCTAATTAACCTCATCCATCCGATCGGGATCAATCTGAATCAAACGCATATCTGACGCTGTCGATACCATCGATGTGGGTCGATGGTATCGACCTAGTGTAGTAGCGACAACCCTTCTTTCTTTTCATCCGAGTGCCTGATGTCATCTCGATACCATCGACTCGGGTCGATGGTATCGACTACCCTGTAGCGACGGTTTTGTCATTTTGTGTCGTTGTAGCCTCCATGCATCGATGGTATCGACTTGGGGTCGATACTATCGACTTCTTCTTCGCCAGCAACCTGAAGGTGACTCGATACCATCGACATCCCTGTCGATAGTATTGACACTTTGCTGCTCCTTTCAGCTGGCAACCTGTGACCATGTCGATGGTATCAACGGAAGAAAATACTTGTTTGTCCTGAAATTTAAACACAAGATCACATAAATTCACACAAATAATAATATTTCAACAATTAATACTCAAAACAATGAAATAAAGGGGATTTGACATAAGATAGTGGCAAAGACCAAAATGGATGAATTATGCAATATTAACCATAAAAATGACTAATTAAAGCATAAAACACATATCAAATAGGTCTATAAATGCGACTCAAAATCATCGCATCACGACCCCTTGGAGGAGAGAGCAACTATCTTCACGTTGTGTGGTTGTCTTGATGAATAATCCGTCAATTCCCACCTTCTTATGTTGATGAGAGAGAAAGTAGCTTGAGGATGGAGTGTGGATCTTGGACCGGTAGCCTTGGGGAAAAGGATGAAGGGTGAATAGCTCTGGAGTGATTGGGGTAGCCTTCGGGTGTCCAAGAAGTTTATGCCTAATGAGAACTCATTCGGTTCTATTTATAGGCTTCCAAGGAGTCCCAAACGGTCTTGGGACCATTTGGATCTTTAACGGTTTGGGGACCGTTTGGCATCATACGATCTTGGGACCGTTTGACTTCATGCGGTCTCCGTACCATTTGCTTTTATTCGGTCTCGGGACTGTTTGCTTTTATTCGGTCTTGGGACCATTTGAGTTCATTCGGTCTTGGGACCGTTTGACTTCATGCGATATCCAGACCGTTTGCTTTTATTCGGTCTCAGGACCGTTTGAGTTCATTCGGTCTTGGAACCATTTGGACTTCATTCGAACTTGGGACCATTTGAGTTCATTTGGTCTTGGGACCGTTTGGACTTCATTCGGTCTTGGGACCATTTGAGTTCATTCGGTCTTGGGACCGTTTGGACTTCATCCAGTCTTAGGACCGTTTGGACTTCATTTATTCTTGGGACCGTTAGGACTTCATTCAGTTTTGGGACCATTTGGGGTTTTGACATTTTTTTGGGTTTTTCTATAAGCAGAAAAAGATAAATGTTAGTTTAATGGTAAATTCATAATAACATAGAAAGTTAAGCATTATATCTAATTTATCTAAGAAAGAGTAAGGAAAATTAAGAAAAACTAGTAAGATAACATCACAAAATGGGAGGTTATCACTCTCTCTGCTACACCTTCACACTGAGATGATGACTATGAGCTAGAGGTCTTGGATGCTGATGCAAATGATGTTGTTGATGACGTGGACATAGATGACCTAGATGTTTAGTTTTTCTATTTTTTGTCTAGATGTTGATCATAAATAGATCTTTCTCGGATATTTTGTATTAAAAACATTTACACACATTTTTTGTGTCATACTATTTTATCATCTATTTTTCATCATTTTGACTTGTAGTTTTTTTTAGAATATGATTTCTGGCTTGTAATCTTCATCCTTTATACACTAACTCTTTGATTTACTATATCTCATGAGTTGGTGCCATGTCTACCATATTTTGATTATGACTTAGATTGCTTGTTTCTCTCATCTCTGTTTGGGGTATTCTTTGAGATTTGGATGTCCTTGTTTTATTTGTGCTTGGAGAAGACTCGTTTCTATGCTCTTATACCCCCCTTCCTTTTGATAATATCAAAATGGGGAGAGAAGTTCAATGTTTTGATGCTCAACCATATTGCTTTTGTTGCCTATGTGATCCTTTTCTTGTTCATTATATGTTGTTTCATGTGAATTTCTAAAGGACCATATAGTATATAAATCATGTTTCTTTGTGTAGATAGACTAACTATGCAGGTAAGAGTAAGCATAGATTGAGGGGGAGAAATTCACATTGTTCAAATCATGAACCCCCCTGCAATTCACAAGGCAAAGGTACAACTTTATATATCCTTTTCAATATGATTGAGGAATGGTTTGTCATTGTCAAAAAGGGGGAGAATGTTGACTTGAAAGTTATACATTTCCCATATTTTGATAATGACTTAACCATTCCATTCCTATGTATATAATATGTTTGTTCAAGATTGATTTCAGGCTTTAGGTACATGAAAAGGATCAAATTACACAAGCCCTAGCTTGTTCAAGTTCAAGTCAAAAGAAATGCAAGTGTGTAATTTAAGAAATCACTCCAATCACTTGTATTGATGATATGACTTGTAACTAAGATGATAAAAAATCAGGGACACTTAATTCTAACATTTGATCACTCAAATATCAATTTAGAAAATTTGTCACAGGCTATTTATCAATCGAGTTGGAAACTCGACCGATCCAGTGATGGATTTTCTGAAGAGACCAATCGGTCGAGTTGCACACTCACAGAACTTGAAAAACTGACTCACTGAGCAAAACTGATTTTAGCTCATCGGTCAAGTTTCCCAGAATAAATTCGACCAATAGTTTGAAAATTGGCTTTGTCACTTCGTTGATCGGTCGAGTTATCTTTTTTTAAACTCTTCCAAATTTATTGTATGAAAATTACAGGAAAAGTGATTATAACCATTGGTGAATTTTTTGAGTGAGAATAGATCCTTTCAAACTTAGAAAACGACTATATTTCACCCTTAAGTGATCCCACACTCAAGGGAACACCCTCAACTATAAATATGACCCCTTGATATTCATTTTAAGTTTGCTCATTCATGTTATTATAAGTCCTTGCTATAGTTGAATGTGTTGCAACTCCTTGAGCCCCTTTATCTCTCTCTCTCTGTATCTCTCTCATTTACATAGTATTTCATGATTATGAGTGAGTTAGGTCAGTTGTAAGAGAGCTACTTCCTTGTTCTTATAAATCTCTCATTCCATTCCATCTTCCCTACCCCTTTTCTCAAAGAAGCAAAGGTGAAGCAAGCTACTCCGAGTGAAGGTGAAGCTATTGCTATTTTTCTTAAAGTGTTTAAGTAGAGGTGAAGATCTTCTCCAGGTGAAGGAGAAGGCAAAGGCCGAAGATCCAAGAATAGTGGGTTATCCCTTGAAGGTTGAAGACTTGTACAAGAGTAGGTAAGTCCTTAGAAGAAGGTGGAAGACTCTTTGCAAAGTGGATAAATCCTTGGTAAGTTTGAAGACTCTTTGTAATAGATAGGTAAGTCCTTTGGTCGGTCTTGTGTTGTAACTCTTATAATTGAATATATAAAGGAAAGCAATTGTAAATTCCTAGAGGTTGACCTCTCTAGGTAGTGGATTGACTCTCTCCTACTTTAGAGAGTGGAACCACTCTAAACCACCTTGTCTACGTGTTTGTTTCATTTTCTCTCATCCTTGTTATGCTTGTTTAGTTAGGACTTCAAATTGCACTTAAGCTATTGGTTTTGATTGATATATTTTGAAGGTCTAGCTTATCTTGTGAGAATTTTGAAGCTTTATTCACCCCCCTCTAGATCCCTAGATCCAACAAGTGGTATCAGAGCTAAGGATCTTCTCCAACAATCTCCCACGAGATGAGAAGATGGGAGAAAACCTACTTGGTTCACTCAACCTAGAGGGAGGGTTCTCCATGCATCTTTTGGTCTTTGACGACACTAACTTCCTCTATTGGAAGAGGCGCATGTTGTTCTACATTCAAGACATGAATTTTGATATGTGGAAGGTGATGGTCACACCATACAAGGAGCCAACTGGAGCTATTTCAACATGGAGTGAAGCTGCAGTCTAAGAAGCCCAACTTAATGCCTAAGCCATACGCATCTTTTTTGCAACCCTTGCCCCAACAGAGTTCAACTACATCTCATCTTGGGACACCACCTATGATATTTGGAATGCATTGTGCATTACTTATGAGGGCACAAAGCAAGTCAAGGAAGCTAAGATATACATGTTGAACATCCTTCTAGAGAACTTCAAGATAGGTAAGAAAGAAGGGATTGTGGAGATGTATTCTAGGCTCAATGTGATCATCAATGGTCTAGCTACTTTGGGCAACACTTTAGATAGAGGTGTAATCAACTCCAAGATCTTTAGGACTCTACCAAAGAGATGAGAGTCAATGGTGACCTCCATTGAAGAAGTGAGGAGCCTTGGTGACATCCCAACCAAAGAGCTCATTGGCAACCTCCAAGCTCATGAGCCAAGGCTTGACAAGCATCAAGAATAAGCCAAGAAAGAAGAAAAGGAAGCCAAGAAGATCAAAGATAGTGCTTTCAAATCACAAGTGGAGGCGGTCATCCTTCAACAACAACTTGCTTGCTGTACATCTCCTTCCTCCTCTAGTGAATATTATGGCCCTAGTGAGCATGAAGCCAACTACACCAAGGGCAAGCACTTCAAGGGAAATAAATCCTCCTCCTTTACTTCTAGATGCTATAAGTGTGGACAAAAAGGACACTACAAGAGTGAATGTGCTAACTCAATAAAGTCACACCACAAGGCCAGATCCAAGAAGGAGGAAGAGTTTAAGAAGGAAAGAAAGTACAAGAGGAAGGATAAGAAGGAGAAGAGACACAAGAATGCAACTCATGCAGCTTGGGAGGAATAATCCTCAAGTGTCTCTATCTTTGAAGAAGATGGAAAGTGCGACCTTGCACTCATGGCCTCTACTAGTGAAGCAATTGCTGAGGTAAGTGAGATAAGTGAGGTAAGCTTGCATGAGTTATCTAAAAAAACTCTTATTGATATGATTGTTTCTACCCATTCTTCTTTTGCTAAATTTAAATCTAAAAGAAAAAGGTTAGGCAAAATTATTGATGATTTGTATGCTAAACTTGAAATTATTGAGATTAATGAGAAAAATCATCTTGAGAGCATTGACAACTTGCAAGTCCAATATCTTGATCTTAATTTTCAATACAATGGAGTTGAAGCAGAGAATGGTTTCTACCATATGACATTGAAACTCTTAAGGAAGATAACCAAAAGTGCTAAAATGAGCTTGAAAAACTCTTAAAACTAAAAATGTTGAATTTAAGCTTATTGTTGACGCTCCTAGGGATGAGAGAGATGTTTATCTTATGTAAATTCAAGTGTTTAAATCTAAAAATTCTAGGTTGCTTGGTCAAGTTAACGATTTATCTTCTAGACCTATTTTGCCTAGTAATGATATTCCCTCTATTTCTCTTGAGAAAGATTCTTATTTGACTAAAGCCCTCTATTTAGAGGCCGACCTTGTTCACACTAGAGATGATATTTCTAGTGTGTCTTCTACTATCATCTCTCTTAATGATGACAATCATAGACTTAGGGCCTCTCTGCAGAAATTCCTCAAAGCGAAAAACTCCCTAAATGAAATCCTTGACCATTCTACCAAACAAAGTGGTACTAGTGGTTTAGTATTTGTAGGGGGAGAACCTAAGGGCAAGAACAAAACCATAGGTAAGAAAAAGAGCAAGAAGACCTCCTTCTTTGTTGGAGAATCTTCGAGCACTAAGAATCCTATGGTTTGTTCTTATTGTAAATGTGATGATTATTACTCTACTTATTGTCCTTACTAGCCCAAGGGAACCAACCCAAAGATGAAATGGGTCCTTAAGCTAACTTCAGAGCCCAAAGTTTGAGTTGGGAGCTGACACTCTCCTTTCTTGTAGGAAAACGGTAGATGGATTGTTGATAGTGGCTTCACTAAGCATATGGCAGGTAATATAAGCCATTTCAACAACTTTACCAAAAAGAAAGGAGGTTCGGTTACCTTTGGAGACAACAAGAAAGGTAAGATAAAAGGTGAGGGTGATGTAGGTGAATCCTTGTGTATCAGGAATGTTCTTTTTGTAGATGGTCAACATCACAATTTAATTAGTGTAAGTCAATTATGTGATAATGGTTACCTTGTGCTATTTCCTTCCTTAGGATGCTTGATTCTAGATTCCCTCACCTATCAATTCATATACAAGGGAACTAAAAGTGGTAATCTTTATGTAATTGTGCTTGACTCTATTAAGCATGTTGTTGGTAGATGCCTGGTAGTCAATTCGAATGATATTTCTCTTTGGGATCGTTGGCTTGGTCATGTAAATATGCATCAGTTGAAGAAGTTGAGCAAAAAGGACTTGGTCAAGGGACTTCCCAAATTGGATTTTGAAAAGGATGAGGAATGCCAACCTTGTACCCAAGGAAAGTAAACCAAGTACTCCTTCAAATATGAAGGAGTCCTTAGTACCAAGAGAGATCTTGAACTTCTTCACAATGATCTATTTCAACCAATGAGAACTAAATTGCTTCGTGGTTCCAAGTATTATTTTGTTATTGTTAATGATTTCTCTAGATATACTTAGACCTTGTTTCTCATTTCTAAGAGTGATACTCTTGATGTTTTCTCAAGTTTTTCTAAATGAGTTGAGAGAGAAGCTTCTTTCCGGATCATTTCCATCCATAGTGATCATGGGGTAGAATTTGAAAATGATATTTTTGAATGTTTTTGTCAAGAATATGGCTATGCACATTAATTCTCTTCACCTCGAACACCTCAACAAATTGGGGTTGTAGAGAGGAAGAATCGGTCTTTATAGGAGATGGCTAGGACCATGCTTTTAGAGTATGACACTCCAAAGAAGTTTTGGGATGAAGATGTCGGTACCTCATGTTTTGTGCTAAACTGGGATTTTACACATCCTTCTTTAAAGAAAACCCTCTATAAGCAATGGGGTGGTAGAAAGCCTTCCATCGAGTATTTCCATATTTTTGGATGTCCTTGTTTTGTTTTGAATACGAAAGATTCTCTCAACAAGTTTGATCCAAAATCTTACAATGCTTTCTTTCTTGTCTATAGAACTATTAGCAAGTCTTATAGAGTGATTAATATTGATCTTGCTAAATTAGAAGAAGCTATAAATGTTAAGTTTATTGATACTAACCCCTCTATTCCCAAAGTTAATGTTCCAAGTGATGATGTTGCAGGTGAGATAATTCCTATTCTAAAAGAACTCAACATCACCCAAAAGGGAAAAGAGGTGGTCATTCAAGAAGAAGAGAAAGATGAAGAGAAGAAGGATCGTTGCACCCCCGACTTGCAAAGAATCATCCAAAAGATATGATTTTAGGTGATCCATTTGAAAGAGTGAAGAAGCGGGCTGCATTCAACAAAGAACAAGCCAACAACGCCTTCATCTCACAACTCAAGCCAAAGAACGTCAAGGAAGCTCTTGGGGATGATGAATGGATCCTAAACATGTAAGAAGAGTTAGAGCAATTTGAAAAGAATGAAGTATGGACCCTAGTGCCAATACCAAGTGATAGAAAGATCATTGACACCAAGTGGGTCTACCACAACAAGCAAGATGAAAGAGGAAAGTGGTAAGGAACAAAGCAAGGTTAGTGTCTCAAGGCTACAATCAGCATGAAGGTATAGATTTTGATGAAACATATGCACTTGTATCTAGACTTGAGTCCTTTCGTATGTTGCTTGCCTTTTCTAGTTATAAAAAAATTCTTCTTTATCAAATGGATGTTAAAAGTGCATTTTTGAATGGTATAATTGAGGAGGAAGTGTATGTTGCACAACCTCTAGGATTTGAACATGATAGCTTACCTAACCATGTTCATTTGTTGCAAAAAGCTCTTGATGGACTCGAGCAAGCACCTCAAGCTTGGTATGAGAAATTAAAGAACTTTTTATTAGATCATGGGTATATTATGGGAAAAGTAGATTCTACCTTATTTCTAAAGCATACTTCTGACAAATTTCTTATCATTCAAATATATGTTGATGATATCATTTTTGGCGGAACTAACCTTGATCTTTGAAAAGAATTTAGTGATTTTATGTAGAGTGAATTTGAGATGAGTATGATGGGTGAGATCAAATTCTTCCTCAGCTTTCAAATCAAGCAAACTAAAGATGGGAACTTCATCAACCAAGGCAAGTACACAAGTGAGTTACTCAAGCACTTTGAGACGGAGAACACCAAGACGATGGACACACCCATGTCAAATACCGCCAAACTTGATTAGGATGAAGAAGGTGAGAAGGTAGATGAGAAGATCTACAGAGGTATGATCAGAAGTTTACTTTACTTAACTGCCTCTAGACCTGATATAATGTTTAATGTTGGCTTGTATGCTCGCTTTCAATCAAATCCTAAGAAATCATATCTTATAGTTGTTAAGAGGATTTTAAGGTACTTAGCCAAAACCCAAAATTTTGGACTATGATATCCCAAGTCAAGGGACTTTACTTTTATGGCTTGTAGTGATGTGAATTATGTGGGATGCTTGATTGATAGAAAGTGTACAAGTGGCACTTGATTTCTCTTAGGACCATGCTTGGTGTCTTGGTTCTCCAAGAAATAGAGCACAGTGGCATTATCAATCACCGAGGGTGAATACATTGCAGCTGGGAGCTGTTGTGCCCAGATCCTATGTATGAGGCAAATGCTCCAAGACTTTAACTTTTCATATAATCCTATCTTGCATAGTAGAGCTAAGCATATAGAGATTCGCCATCATTTTCTTCATGATCACATTGCCAAAAAGGATATCTATATCACATATGTGGACAGGAAAAATTAGTTGGCAGACATTTTCACTAAACCTCTAGGTAGAGAGTAATTTAACTTTATTAGATCTAAACTGCCCATTAATGCTTTGAATGAATCTGATATTCCTTCTAGCTAGTTGTCATATATTCTATATGATTAATCTATGTTTTGATCACCATTGCTTGCTTATATGCTACATCAGTTTTCATGTTCTTTTTGCCTTATTTTTCTCATGTTTTTGGGTATTTTTTGCAAACACTTGTTTTATCACAAAATAGTATCCAATGATGAGTGATATGTGCCTAAGTATGTTTAAAATGTAAAATGGACTCGAAAAAAAATTATTTAGCACTCGAATGGCTAGAAATTAGGATTTCTAATGTTGGTCTAGGTAACTCGACCGATCAGTGCCTGAGAACTTTTTTAAAGAGCCTATCAGTTAGTTTCTAAGGCATAGAACTCAACTGATGGTCAGGATAGAGCAAACATAGGTTAGGTTTGGCCAACTTTTTTCCCTCTCAACTAGAGAAAAATCGATCGATCCAACCTCTAGCTCCCTCAAACTCTCAACCCTAGCCCTGACCATCCTCTCCCTAGTCCTAGTTTGACCAAGATCGACCTTCCTTGACCTCTCTCCTATCAAACCTAGGTATGTGGATGGGTTTTGGTGGTGTTTTACTTGATTTTACTCTCTCCATCCTCTCCATTTTGTCTCCATGGCATCCAACCAGAGAAAGAGGGACCCCCAGCTAGTGCACCATCACCATCTACTAGCTCGCGTCTCATTCCCTTTGATGACACCTTCTTTGTCTCCAATGAGGCTCTTAATAGGTACAAGAAGTTCCTTCATAGGAACCCCTTTCTATTTCATGCCTTGTTTGAGCCATGCCCACGAAGACAAGAGGTCATTGATCAAGTAGCCGAGTTGTTGTATGACCATTACCTCTTCGCCTTGTGTCGAACGCTTGTGCTACAATAATTCCATAACTAGCACAAAAGCCGTTCATGAATTCTATGCTAACTTGTAATGGAATTATGACACACTTGTACCACCCAATACTCAAGTAGTCCTCACTTCCATGATTGTTGAGAAGAAATTCCAAGTATCTGAGGATACCCTGAACATCTTCTTTTTAGGTACTGAAGTGACTGACACCTGGAGGAAGGACTACCTTGAGTATTTTGACCTAGTCGACCCTGAGGCCTTCTACAAGATGTATGATCTTACTCTACTTGATATTCATAAGTTCTTATAGAAGTATCAATTCCCATATAGGAAGAAGTGCACCCTTCCCTCCTCTTCCTTAGACATCAAGAACCAAATACTTGCCTTAGTTGTTAACTGTAATATTCATCCCAAGAAAAATCAGACTAAAATTGTAGAAAACACTACATTAATTATGTACTGTCTCTTGAAGAACATAGGAGTACTCAAGTGGGAAAGATACATTCTCCACCATATGACCTGCTTTTACTTAGGAAAGAACACTCGTGTGACCCACCCACCCTACCTAGACATGATTTGTGGTCTTTTTCAGCTTGGCACTGGAAAATCTCTTTTCCATGACCTTCACTACAAACCTTCTCAAAAAGGAGTTTGCATCTACTTTAGAATTCTATGTCTATCCCATCCCCTACCACACCTGGTGCCTCTACCTCTACCCAAGCACCTCTACCACCTCAGCCTAGCCGACCTTCCTGCGCCTCATTCCATGTATCCAATGAAACCCTTATGGGCTACATGATGCATCAATAGGTGTACCACCTTCAGGTTCTAGAGCACATGCATCAGGATATCTTTTCCATCATGTCTACCATGAACCTATCTTGTGCACACCCTTATCATGCCTACCAGCCCTACCTAGGAGGTGACTATGCATCCTATGCATATGATCACTTTTACGCAGCCCCTCCACCTGCTTCTTCCACTTCTACACCCTTTGTTATTGGTGGATCTACCCCTGGAGTGTTGCCTCTACATATAACCCCTTGGACACTCTTCTTGCTAGTCTTGGTAGTTATGCTCCTTCCTTCCCACAGGCCATGCATATGATCACTTTTACCCAGCCCCTCCACCTGCTTCTTTCGCTGCTACACCCTTTGTTGTTGGTGGATCTACCCCTGGAGTGTTGCCTCTACAGCTAGCCCCTTGGCCACTCTGCTTGCTAGTCTTGGTAGTTATGCTCCTTCCTTCCCACAGGCCAATGAGCTTCATGCTCTTGGCATGCCTTGGGATGAGAAGAATGTTCGTTGGCCCGACTGAGGTTTTGGTTCTCTTATTGATGAGGAGATGTCAGTCCATGCTAATGAGGAGGATGTTGTAGCTAATGAGGAGGTTGATGAGGATGATGGTGATGCTTATGATTATGGCTCTGGTGGTGACTCTAGTGATGAGGACGTTGATGTCTCTGCTTCATCATCAAATGAAGATGATGACTATGAGCCAGAGGCCTCAGATGTTGATGCTAATGATGTTGTTAATGATGTGGACATAGATGAACTAGATGTTTAGTTTTTCTAGTTTTTAGTCTAGATGTTGATCATATATATATATCTAGGCTATTTTGTATTAAAAACATCTGGGCACATTTTCCAAGTTGTACTATTTCATCATCTAGTTTTCATCGTGTTGGCTTGTAGTTGGTTTTGAGAACATGCTTTATGGGTTGTAATGTTAATCCTTATACACTTACTCTTTGATTTACTATATCTCATGAGTTGGTTCCATGTCTACCATATTTTGATTATGATTTAGATTTCTTATTTCTCCCATCTCTATTTGGTGTATGCTTTGAGATTCGGATGTCCTTGTTTTGGCTGTGCTTGTAGAAGACCCATTTATGTGCTCTTCTACCCCCTTACTTTTTGATAATGTCAAAAGGGGGAGAGAATTTCAATGTTCTGAAGCTCAACCATATTGCTTTTATTGCCTATGTGATCCTTTTCTTGTTCATTATATGTTTTATCATGTGACTTGCTAAAGGACCATATAATATATATGACATGTTGCTTTGTGTAGATAGACTAACTATGCAGGTAAGAGTAAGCATAGATTGAGGGGGAGCAATTCACATTGTTCAAATCATGACCCCCTGCAATTCACATAGCAAAGGTATAACTTTACATATCCTTTTCAATATGATTGAGGAATGGTTTCTCATTGTCCAAAAGGGGGAGAATGTTGACTTGACAGTTATACATTGCCCACATTTTGATAATCACTTAACCATTCCATTCCTATGTATCTAATATGTTTGTTCAAGATTGATTTTAGGCTTTAGGTACATGAAAAGGATCAAATTACACAAGCCCTAGCTTGTTCAAGTTCAAGTCAAAAGCAATGCAAGTGGGCAATTTGGGAAATCACTCCAAATGACCTTAGATGATTTTTGTAATCACTTGTATTGATGATATGACTTGTAACTAAGATGAGAAAAGATCATGGAAACTTAATTCCAACATTTGATCACTCAAATGTCAATTTACAAAAATTTTCACAGGCTATTTATCAGTCAAGTTGGCAACTCGACCAATCTAGTGACAGATTTTCTGAAGAGACCAATCGGTTGAGTTACACAGTCACAGAACTCGACCGTTCAACTCACTGAGCAAAACTAATTTTAGCTCATCGGTCGAGTTTCTTAGAACAAACTCGACCGATATTTTGAAAATTGGCTTTGTCACTTAGTGGATCGGTCGAGTTATCTTTATTGAGACTCGACCAAATGTAATGTACAGAAAATGCAGAAAAAGTGGTTATAACCATTGGTGAGTTGTTTTGAGCGAGAATAAATCTGTTTGGAACTTGGAAAATGACTATATTTCACCCTTACGTGATCACACACTCAAGGGAACGCCCCCATCTATAAATAGGACCCCTTGGAGTTTATTCCAAGTTTGCTCATTCATGCTATTCTATGTCCTTTCTATAGTTGAGTGTGTTGCAACTCCTTGACCTTCTTTCTCTCTCCCATTTATATAGAATTTCATGATTATGAGTGAGTTAGGCCAGTTGTAAGAGAGCTACTTTGTTGTGCTGGTAAAGCTCTCATTCCATTCCATCTTCCCTACTCCTTTTCTCAAAGAAGCAAAGGTGAAGCAAGCTACTCTGAGTGAAGGTGAAGTTGTTGTTATTCTTTTTCAAGTCTTGAAGAAGAGGTGAAGATCTTCTCCAGTTGAAGGAGAAGGCAAAGGCTGAAGATCCAAGAAGAGTCGATAATCCCTTAAAAGTTGACGACTTGTACAAGACTAGGTAAGTCCTTAGAAGAAGACTTAAGACTCTTTGCAAAGTGGGTAAGTCCTTGATAAGGTTGAAGACTCTTTGTAATGGATACGTAAGTTCTTTGGTGGGTCTTGTATTGTAACTCTTATAAGTGAATATATAGCAGAAAGCACTTGCAAAGTCCTAGAGGTTGACCTCTCTAGGTAGTGGATTGACTCTCTCCTAGTTTGGAGAGTGGAACCACTCTAAACCACCTTGTCCAAGTGCTTGTTTCATTTTCTCTCATCCTTTCTATACTTGTTTAATTAGGACTTCAAATTACACTTAAGCTATTGGTTTTGATTGATATATTTTGAAGGTCTAACTTATCTTGTGAGAATTTTGAAACTCTATCCACTTCCCCTCTAGATCCCTAGATCTAACAATTAACACATGTCGTGTTCTCTTTAAAATCTTCAAGAAGACCTCTGTCAAGTATGCAAACTCCTAGGGATCCAACTAAGGTCCAATTTTTGTTGGATTTGCCCCATTTCTTCATCAATATCATGTACCTGTGATTACAAACATGAGACGAGTAAAACAAATAAAAAGCTGGGAAGTCAAGTATCATTAGAGACAAAATGAGGTACAAAATGGATTGAAAGTGTGTACAAAAGTGGGTAAAAAGTATATATAATATGTGCACATCAAATCCCCCTAAGTTTGAACTATTAATACTTTGTCCTCAAGAAAACAAAACATGGAACACAAATGAAGAAAATTGTCAAGTTCATGAATCAACTAAATGAAATGGAAAAACTATTTCAAGCCAATTCAACCATAGGCAAAGTATATTTCAAGTTGCCATAGGATCACATTAAACACTCAAGATTTGAAGTTTAGTTCAGCAAAAGTGTAGAAGTCTAAGTGGAGGAATCCACAAACAACATTAAGTAGAATTTAGACGACTAGACCAAATGTGTTACAACCCCAATTTTTGGGTTCATTTGGTGAGAAATGTAATTTCTCATATTAAAGATATTTGAACAAATAATGATATAATTTGTTTTAAATGGATTTCGCTTACAATAGCCTTGATGATTGTTTTATGGGCTTTATTGGCTATTGGGCCCAATAACAAGGAAAAGATAAAAGGAACTCCATTATTAAAAAGAAATGGAGAGAAGAAAAATGTAGAAACCTCTAGAAGGCAAAAGAATATAATACAAAGTTGGATTTCGTGCCTCTTGGGTTCCTTGGGTTCCAAGGAGTCCAAAGTTGCAAAGATAATGTAACAAGAAAAGAAAAGATCAATTAAATATTTCTTTGTTAAGAAAGAAATTGAAAACAATGATAAAATGTAGAAAATAAGTGGAAAGAGGTATGATTGAGTTATCCTTGGTGGATTTTCGTATCCAAAGGATTCCTAATGTTAAAAGGAATGTCAATGAGGAAAATAAAAAGAAAGATAAAGAGAAATCCTAGAAAAGAGATATTTTAATATGAAATAAACAAGATACTGAGAAATAATGAATATAGATGCATCTAGAAGGATAATAAGTATCCTTAAAAAGGAATTTTGAAGTATTAGAGATTCTTGGGGTCCAAGGAGGCCCAATGGATAAAAAGAAAGAGAAAATATCAATGATAGAAAACAAAAGGATAATATGATGCAAAATGAATGAATTTTGTGGTATTGTTAAAGAGGTGGTATTTTCTATTAAAAGAAAATATAATTTCGTGACCAATGCAAGTACAAAGAGAATGAAAGAGATAATTTTCGTATTTCAAAGTATCCATGAAATAACGAATATTAAGAAGATAAACATGAGAGAGAATATTACTTCTCCTTGAAGGAATATGACTCCTATTGGGAGAGAGAGCCTTATTAATCTGTGGTTAGCCAACCTAGGGCTTCATTGCCCACCCCTATATAAAGGGTAGAGCCCCTGGTTCGAAGGGAAGAGAGATCACGTGTAGCCCTCTCTATTCTCCTTCTTCTTCTTCCTTGTTTTCATCTTTAAACCCTAACCACAAGGAGCAGAGTGAGTATGAATCTATAAGGGGACCAGAGAGGTTGCGATGGAAGCACAATACCCCACGTTGCTGAAGGGAAGGTTAGCCATCATCCTCAGGCCCTAGCCGAGGTGCATCAGCGGTCGCACGACTGCAAAAGCAGCTGCACATCGCAGGCCTGAGGAGCATGAAGACGACCATTCTAGCTGTGACCAGGTGGCGCCCCATGTGCGCAAGGGGGCAGTAGACCTAGGGAGATGGCTGACATTGAGTTTCAGGCCTTGGAGGTGAGAGGAGAACCCCCCCCCAGCAGCTACGGTCGGCACAGCTAGGGCTGCGCGAGGAGAAAGACGATCGATCGGTCGTTGGATGGGTTTGCCCCTCCGCGGGATGAAGGAGTATCCACTTAACCGAGGGAAATTCTGACTTTTCGTTATGTTTTCCAATGCAAGCAACGTTGCATGAAAGAGGCGACGTGGCATCTTCTGATTGGTCCAAAAAGGTAATCCTAATAATGGTAGCTTAGATTGGGAAATATAATATATGTATTTTGATTAGAAAAATGAGAGGAATTAATTAAAAATGGTTTTAGAAGCTAATTTCTCTTGCAATTCAAAAATTAGTGGAAGTTATCAACTTTAATGCTTTAATGATTAAGAAACCCTATTTTGAGATGATTAATGTATTTAGTAGGGTTTAATGGATGATTAAAGTTGATATTAACCTGTAATTGTAAAAAGGTACATTAAGAACAAAAAGGATGAACTTTGCACGTAATTGGTTAATTTAGAGTTTCATGTGCATAAATATGTTTTAATGGGCCTTGAAACCCTAATATTGGTCATTGTAACTCATAATGGCTTTAGTTGTTCAATTTCATGATTAAAGTTGAGATATGATAATTCTAAGCTATTTTTAGTATAAAAGTTCCTAATTATGGATAAATACCCTTAATGTAGAAATTAGGGTTTTCTAATGGATAAAGGTAGAATTAATGACAAATAGAGTTCATATGTGAATTAGACCATAATGAACTGTGAATTGATGATAAATGAGCATAATGATCTTGTCATGGATTAAAAGGATAATAAAATGGTAGCTTTAATGTAAAAGAGGCTTAATGGACTTAATTGATGGTTGATTGTGCTTCTCTGGAATTAGGGTTATATGTTGTTAAAAGATAATCTTAATACCTTTCATAAAGAATAGATGAGATAATTAGGGTTTGTGAGTAATTGTATAAAATTAAGGTTTAAGTGAAACCCTAATTGCAATGGAAGCCTTAAATTTGGATTAGAAACCCTAGGAAGAGAGCTAGGTTTGATAGATATTGATGGCATGGTCAATAGCATATTTCAGGATCTCATTATGTGCTTGCTTGCCTAATTGGATTTCTTGATTGATTGGATTATTCTGTCTCAAATCAGCCTGATAGGTATGTGATTAATTATGGTTAATGACATTTGTTTCCCAAGGAGTTTCCCAAATGATTCATCGCATTGAATGCAACTTAACAGTTTGGATGTTCATACTCACAAATCATAAAGTCACTATGACATCACAATAATAATAGAAGTGTGTATTCTCGCACCTACATGCCACCCTGATGGATTATGTAAAAAAGGTCAAGCCTGGGAGGGAAGACCTATG
Source organism: Alisma plantago-aquatica (assembly GCA_963693085.1). NCBI lineage: Eukaryota > Viridiplantae > Streptophyta > Magnoliopsida > Alismatales > Alismataceae > Alisma > Alisma plantago-aquatica. The sequence continues at coordinate 74,471,447 of OY856415.1, forward strand.
GGCACCCTGAGTGGTGACCCCAGGCACCAAGCTCCGGATTGAGAAGGTGGCCTATGATATTGCATGACTAGAGGGCACCATGACGGGTGACCCCAGGCATCAAGCCTGGGATTGAGAAGGTGGCCTTAAGTCAATGGAAAAAGTGGAACCCGAAAGGGGGTATGCCAGGGTTAGAGCAAAAGTGGTGGAGAAAGTCACACTAAAAGCGTAATTTGGCTTGTTAATTAACTTGATTGTGATATTTAGATTGTTAGCCATATTTGTGAAATTTTGGTTGTCCCCACATACCAACATATTTCGATATGCCGACTGACGTTTTATTTGTCGGCATTTTAGGTACAACTCTGAAAAGAACAAATAGTAAAAATATGCATTGTGAAAATAAGAAATAAAGTGCAAGGAGGATTAAATAGAATAGATCCAAGCTGTGGATTGAAGTAGATTACCAAAAAAAATTAAAAGGTATGCAAAGTTTTATTTTATACCATATTTCAGTTTAGTTGGTAGAATTTCATAATTATTATTGATTATTTGTCAAACCTTTGATCTTGTTAATCGGGATAACGGCTCTGACCTTCGGGTCTCCCTTAATTGGGGGTTACCGGGAGGTAGGGTCGTCACATTTGGTATTAGAGCATAGGTTCCTCATTTAATCTTTAATAATTATTAAATTTTACAAACTCTGTAGAACCCAATGGAGTTATTAGAGGATTTTCCGAAAGATAGAGGTGTCTAGAAAAGGATCACGTCTGGGGGCTGGCAAGATTTTCCTCTGCACCGCTAGTCAGAATATGAGGACTCCCAGATTAGTGTGACTGCCTGGACAATGTCTCATGATTTGACTCAAAATAAGATACCTTTAGGACTCTCTCATCTTATTCATCCCTTCTCAACTCAAATGCTATTAAGGACCTTAAGGTTTAGGGTTTTCTCTCTTTTCCTCACCCTCTTGAGGTATGGGTAAGGTCGATAAGGTTTGAGGAATCCTCCACCAAATTAATGAAAAGCATGTAAATAAGATTTCATGGACATAAGCATAATAGATTAAGCATAAACTAAAGAATAGATACATGCTTAGGTCATATAACATATGTTGTCATGCCCTCAGGAGAGACCTGAGGCTAGACCTCCTTGTCAAGTGGATGAGTGGAGAAAGTTATTCTTGGAGGTAGAGACCTCCATTATAAGTAGAGACCTGGTGCATCCTCTAAGGATGATTCTAACCCTAACCCTAAGTGGTGGTTAGAGAGAGAGATGGCATGATGAGTTAGATGTCATGATAGACCAAGTGTGTGGACATGCTTTTGGATTCCCATGATGTCTTGAGCCATGTGAGGTTGGATGACCTAGAGCCTTGGTGACCCAACCCTAGGAAGGGTCGTGCATGTCAAAGTGAAGGATAGTTCCTTCAACAATGAGGTTAGTGAAGAACCTATGGAAACCCTATGGGTTTATGCGAGTAGGGCATAACAGGCACCCAGAGTACGTCAGTAGTGCGGCAGTAGGTTGAAACCCTGGCCAGGAGAGTATGATGGATAGTTTATGAGATAAGCATAAAGAGCTATGGATAATCTTGAGCAAACATAAGTTGAACATAGGCTTCACCCAGGTAGGGGTATGCTTGTGAGCTTGATCCATCTTCATGGAGAGAGGACCCAAGAAAGAAGGTCGGAAGATTAGACTTTGAGATTTGAGGAACAGTGGGGAGTTGAGGATGATGCGACCTAAGTGGATGATAGCGGTTGCCTCATGCTTGATCCCTGGAGGATGGTGATATCTTGGTTGCCTTTAGAGGAACCATACCCTAGAGAGAGGATGAGGCTTATGGTACCTATGTGCCTATGGTACATGTGTTTACCTTTCGAGATGGGAAGAAGAGTTCCTTAGACCCTGAAGAGGATTAGTAACAGGTTGTGAGACCTTATACCTTGTTGTTTGTCCATGAGGAGGACTCCAGTCTGAGGTGTTGTTCAAGTAGAAGGATGACAGGAAGGGCATGTCATGCCTTGTACATGCTTAGTTTGTGGTTCAAAGGTTGAGCATGTAGTTGGACATCTAAAAGTGAACCTAGGCCTAAGAAGGGAAGTGGTGTACCTGATACTCACGATGAGGTTTAAGTTTCTATAGATTCGATCATGGCACTCCTCATGTTTAGAGGAAAGGGAACCCCCCCCCTTATGTTTAAGGTATGTTTGATGAACCCCTCACAGCTAAGTTGATGACATGGGAAGGTATGATCTTGATCCAATGTTGAGGAATGAGAACAAGTATGACCTAGCATGGTTTAGTAGGTGGTATGCTTATGCCTTAGTAGCATGCTAGGGTTAAGCATGCTCAGGTGGATGTAAACCCTAGACATAAGGATGTTTTTGACCTTTGTTGCTATCAAGAGATAGTTTCCTCCCATCTTGGGAGAGGGACCCTTTTTGTAGGGTGTATACCAATTTTGTGGGTTTGAGGTAACCTAAAGAGCTCTCATGGGATCTTGGGAAGCTAAGTGAAAAGTACATAGTATGATAATGAACCTGTAGACCCATATAATCATCTCTAAGTGCATGTGGATGTGTTACCATGGAGGTAACCAGTATGGGGCCTGACTAGGGTAGGCAGGTCGCCATGACCCCTATGAAATGATGAAAGTCATCCCAGGAATGCAGAGAGAGATGATGAAGGTTTGGATAAGGCTCTAAGTTGGACATGTACTATTTTAGAATCCTAAGTCTATCCTAGGGTCAGGTAGGGATAAGACCGATGGAAGTAGAGTTGCCTAATTCCCTAGTTACACATGACCGTAGGGTCGGGAGGTAACAACTATCATTTTTTGAGGGCATGGGTTAGGAGATTGATCACCTTCATGAACTCATGGGACCCATAATGCAAATGAGGAGGACACTCTCTGGATGCATAAGGGAAGAGGTATGACCCCAAAAGTACCGGCACCCTACAGACCTAGTGACCAAGGATTGTGTGGTGACCCAAGTAGGTTCAAGACCAGTTTTCCATGGAAGTAACTTTGATATTGAGATGATTGTGATATAGAGACATAAGTTGCACGTTTCAACTTAGATTTGAAGGTGTTTTGGCAATGTGGGATGTACCATCTCTACTCTTGGAACAGGAAGAACTTTGTGTTTGGACAGTCGTCAAATGCTTATTTCCTCTTGTTATGGGAGTGAGAGATAGGACAGTACACATGCCATACACCAAGGATAAATATGATGTGAGTTGGAACGTTGCTATGAGGTATGAGGATAGAGATAATAACACACCCTTCTAAAGTAAACAATATGTGGATGGTTTACAAACATCAAGGGAACTAAGGTAGTCATCTTATGAGGATGTTTTTATCATGAGATATGCGGAACTTGCAAGTTATACCAGTTGACTTTGATAACCAAGAGGATGAGCTCAGGGTGTTCTTGATAAAGGTAGACTTAGAGTATGAGATGAGATGATAAGTGAAATAGATGGATGTGAATGTCTTCAACATTACCTAACACCTAAGGATGTGAAGTGGTTGAGAAGAAGCTACCTAGTTTATCTAGAGGCTAGAAAAGGTTGTTAGGTTAACCCTAAGTTTGAAAAAGGGAGATATGTTTGGCTAACACTCTGATGTAACGAGATTGTTGATTAGGTTAGTAGTTGTTTGGTTATCCAACCTAGGCCTTGATGCAATAAAAGAATGGTTGTAGAACCTCAGATGCACTTCTCTGGAAAGGAAGGTGATGAAACCCCAAGTAGAATGGTTTAGGGTTTCTGAGGAATCAATCTTGAGGAATCATGACATACAAGAGATCATGATTTTAAGTTCATCATACACTGTGGTACTACTAAGATAGTAATTTGCAGTAGTACACTAGATAATTAAGATGAAGTTGCACATGGTTTGTCGCCATGAAAGCCAGGAGGTGAAGGACAAACACCTCTAACCCAATGAGTTGGTATAGAGGATAAAGAGTCCCCGAGAGGAAATGGGAGTTCATCACTATGGATGTTGTGGTAAGTCTCCCTTAGACCAAGGAAGGTCAAGATACAATATTGGTTATTGTAGATCGCCTTACCTAGATGACATGAGAAAGAAAGAATATTATCAAGGGAAGGATCTGGTTGAACTGCATATGAGAGAGATGGTTCAACTACAACATGATGCAAGTTCAAAAGTTCTTTATAACCTAAAGATTCACTTCCATGAGGTGGAAGTAGACGAACTCAATGCTAGTACAGTCTATCACCCTAACTAATGGTTAGTATGATCCATACTAGAGGGTCTGATGAGAGCATGTGTGCTCATTCAGGGTGATACATGGAGACAATTCTTGTCTTCTGTAAGATGTGAAGATAACTACCATAACCAGTATCAGGATGTAAAGAATCCATGCAAGGGAGGTTGTGTCGGTCACCACTTCATTAAGATGATGTTGGTGAAGGGGACCTCACAAAGGTCAGAAAAGAACCATAGTGTGTGCATATGAAGTCGCTTTGATCGTGCAATGGCTGAGAGAGCCCAGGGGCAACATGAGTCATGAACTAATGCAAAGCAGACTAACATGCAGTTTACTGTGGGAGAGTATGTGCGCTTACAATAGCCTTGATGATTGTTTTTTGGGCTTTATTGGCTATTGGGCCCAATAACAAGGAAAAGACAAAAGGAACTCCATTATTAATAAGAAATGGAGAAAAGAAAATTGTAGAAACCTCTAGAAGGCAAAAGAATATAATCCAAAGTTGGATTTTGTGCCTCTTGGGTTCCTTGGATTCCAAGGAGTCCAAAGTTGCAAAGATAATGCAACAAGAAAAGAAAAGATCAATTAAATATTTCTTTATTCAGAAAGAAATTGAAAACAATGATAAAATGTGGAAAATAAGTGGAAAGAGATATAATTGAGTTATCCTTGGTGGATTTTCATATCCAAAGGATTCCTAAAGTTATAAGGAATGCCAATGAGGAAAATAAAAAGAAAGATAAAGAGAAATCCTCAGAAAGAGATATTTTAATAAGAAATAAACATGATAATGAGAAATAATTAATATAGATGCATCGAGAAGGATAATAAGTATCCCTAAAAAGGAATTTCGAAATATTATAGTTTCTTGGGGGTCCAAGGAGCCCCAATGTCGAAAAAGAAAGAGAAAATATCAATGATAGAAAATAAAAGAATAATATGATGCATAATGAATGAATTTTGTGGTATTGTTAAAGAGATGGTATTTTCTATTAATAGAAAATATAATTTCGTGACCAATGCAAGTACAAAGAGAATGAAAGAGATAATTTTCGTATTTCTAAGTATCCATGAAATAAGGAATATTAAGAAGATAAATAGGAGAGAGAAGATTACTTCTCCTTGAAGGAATATGACTCCTATCGGGAGAGAGAGCCTTATTAATATGTGGTTAGCCAACCTAGGGCTTCGTTGCCCACCCCTATATATAGGGTAGAGCCCCTGGTTCGAAGGGAAGAGAGATCCCGCGTAGCCCTCTCTATTCTCCTTCTTCTTCTTCCTTGTTTTCATCTTTAAACCCTAACCACAAGGAGCAGCATGAGTATGAAGCTATAAGGGGACCAGAGAGGTTGTGATAGAAGTGCAATACCCCATGTTGCTGAAGGGAAGGTTGGCCATCGTCCTCAGGCCCTAGTCGAGGTGCAACAGCGGCCACACGACTGCAAAAACATTCGCACGTCACAGGCCTGAGGAGCATGAGGACATCCATGCTGGTTGTGACCAGGTGGCGCCCCAGGTGCGCAAGGGGGCGGCGAACCTAGGGAGATGACTGGCGTTGAGTTTCGGGCCTTGGAGGTGGGAGGAGAACCCCCCCCCCCCACAAGCAGCTCCAGTCAGCACAATTAGGGATGCACGAGGAGGAAGACGGCCCATTGGTCGTTGGATAGGTTTGCCCCTCCACGGGCTGAAGGAGTATCCACTTAACTGAGGGCAGTTCTGACTTTTCGTTATGTTTCCAATGCAAGCAATGGTGCATGAAAGAGGTGATGTGGCATCTTCTAATTGGTCCAAAAAGGTAATCCTTGCAAAGTTCATATCTAAATAATGGTAGCTCATATTGGTACATATAATATATGTATTTTGCTTAGAAAAATGAGTTAAAAATGGTTTTAGAGGCTAATTCCTCTTGAAATTCGAAAAGTAGTGGAAGTTATCAACTTTAATGCTTTAATGATTAAGAAATACTATTTTGAGATGATTAATGTATTTAGTAGGATTTAATGGATAATTAAAGTTGATATTAATCTGTTAATTGTAAAAAGGTACATTAAGAACAAAAAGGATGAACTTTGCACATAATTGGTTAACTTAGAGTTTCATGTGCATAAATATGTTTTAATGGGTCTTGAAACCCTAATATTTGTCATTGTGACTCTTAATGGCTTTAGTTGTTCAATTTCATGATTATGTTTAGATATGATTATTCTAAGCTATTTTGAGTATAAAAGTTCCTAATTATGGATAAATAGCCTTAATGTAGAAATTAGGGTTTTCTAATGGATAAAGGTAGAATTAATGATAAATAGAGTTCATATGTGAATTAGACCATAATGAACTGTGAATTGATGATAAATGAGCATAATGAGCTTGTCATGGATTAAAAGGATAAAAATGGTAGCTTTAATGTAAAAGAGGCTTAATGGACTTAATTGATGGTTAATTGTGCTTCTCTGGAATTGGGGTTATATGTTTTTAAAAGATAACCTTAATATCTCTCATAAAGAATAGATGAGATAATTCAGGTTTGTGAGTAATTGTATAAAATTAGGGTTTAAAATAGTATAAATGAAGTGAAATCCTAATTGCAATGGGAGCCCTAAAAGTAGACTAGAATCCCTAGGAAGCGAGATAGGTTTAATAGATCTTGATGGCATGATCAATAATAGGAACTTGTATGCATATTTTAGGATCTCATTATGTGCTTGCTTGCCTAATTGGATTCTTTTATTGATTGGATTATTCTGTCTCAAATCGGCCTGATAGGTATGCGATTAATTATGGTTAATCGCATTAGTTTCCCAAAGAGTTTCCCCGATGATTCATCGCATTGAATGCAACTTAAAAGTTTGGATGTTCATACTCATAAATCATAAAGTCACTATGATTATCACAATAATAATAGAAGTGTGTATTCTCACACCTACATGCCACCTTGATGGATCATGGAGAAAGGTCAAGCCCAGGAGGGAAGACCTATGGGCACCCTGAGTGGTTACCCCAGGCACCAAGCTCAGGATTGAGAAGGTGGCCTATGATATTGCATGACTAGAGGGCACCATGAAGTGTGACCCCAGGCACCAAGCTCGGGATTGAGAAGGTGGCCTTAAGTCAATGGCAAAATTGGAACCCGAAAGGGGGTATGCCAGGGTTAGGGCAAAAGCGGTGGAGAAAGTCACACTGAAAGCATAATTTGGCTTGTTAATTAACTTGATTGTGATATTTAAATTATTATCCATATTTGTGAAATTTTGGTTGTCCCCACATACTGACATATTTCGATATGCTGACCGACGTTTTGTTTGTCGGTGTTTTAGGTACAAATCTGAAAAGAACAAATAGTAAAAAGACATATTGTGGAAATAAGAAATAAAGTGCAAGGAGGATTAAATAGAATAGATCCAAGTTGTGGATAGAAGTAGATTACCAATTTTTAAAAAGGTATGCAAAGTTTTATTTTATACAAAATTTCAGTTTAATTGGTAGAATGTCATAATTATTATTTGATTATTTGTCGAACCTTTGATCTGGTTAATCGGGATAACGGCTTTGACCTTCGAGTCTCCCTTAATTGGGGGTTACCGGGAGGCAGGGTTGTTACATAATGAATAGTGAATATGAAACCTAATTCTCTCAATTGTTAAAGATGTAAAGGATGAAATCCAAATTAACAACATAGTATAGTAGCAACCCTTTTTCCTTTAGATTTTTTTTTTGAAGACACAACATTCATTACATTAAAGCCATACGACATCTACATGTAAAGGGAGATACACCAACCGAACACAAAAAAGTAAAGAGCAGCTACAATAACCAGAAACTCATATCGGAACATGATAAGGACAATGATGTATTGATCTCTCTTCTATATCACTGACCAAAACAACTTTTTATGAGAGATTCCTTCAATTTAAGATTATATCTGATATAAAGTATATGCTCCAAACCACTGACCGAAGAAGTGCTCACCTTCGCACTTGCTGCCATATAACAAAGAAGCAAAAAAGACCTAACATGAAAGGAGGACACAAACCACACGACAACATAGAACCTATAACTCACTAAAGCAACAACACCTACCTAACAACACAACATCCTACAAAAAAGGACGAGAAACACAACTACCAATGACGAGCACTAAGGTTGCACCAATTAGGAGACCCAGGAAGGAGGCCAAAACCCAAGGATGCAGATACAGAGGAAGGACGACTCATGCGAGTACAAAGGCGGGGAGTAGAGGGTGCCGGGAACTCCACCACCACTCCTGACCACCACTGTGAACAGGGGCAGAAGACCCACATGAAGCCCAAAACCCAACTTCTTCCTCCTCTACCTGGAGCACCAAGGGGCGCCCGAGCCCACCGTCCACCCAAGAAGGAACCCAAGGCACGCCACGACCAACCAACGAGCACAGAAAACTCCTACGGGCAGAGACTAGAAAATGACCCGCCGCCAGGAAGCAGACCCGAAGGAGAAGCCTCCAGCCTTCCGCCTCACTATCCCCTGCGATTGGCTTCCACGATTAGAATCGTGGTCGAAGAAAGCACCTATTTGCTGGTGCCGAGATGATCTGTAGGCCAGAGCCCTAATGCCTAAACACCAGCGGGAGGCAAAGGAGGACAGGTAGCAGGACAAAGAGGAGCCGAGCTCAACCGAGTGCCACCACCAGCAGATGTGGGTTGAAGGAGAGGCCCGAGGGGAGAGGGAGGCGCACGCCGGTGGCCCAGCCCCTCCCCCAAGCCGAAACGGGAGCGCTGCTGAAACCTAAATCGCCACAGCGGTGAAAGGAGCGCCGCGCAGCATACTACGCCTTACTAGGGACCATCACTCTATAGAAATTGGATTACCCCTTTTTTCCTTTAGATAAAAACTAAAGTATGGAACCTTCTTTGTCCTACTTTCTTCATATCATAGTTGAGGAATTTAATTGCCCACAATGCTCTATGTTTTCTATAGGTAGATGACAAGGCTTTCATAGACCATCTTGAATAGAATCGTACCAATAGGTGTTTTGAAAGTTGTCATGTAATCCTACAATACATCATCTAATTTCAATGCCAATTTGTTCTTGAGTAAGAGACTATCTTCTTTAATATATCTTTCAAATTTCTATTTGAAATCTCAAATTGCCCTAAAGTTTGTAGATGGTACATTGTGGAGATTTTATGCTTGACACCAAACTTACTTAGTAGGTTGTTGAAGTTTTCATCATTGAAACGAGTACCTCGATCTGATATGAACTTGTAGTTGCATGCAAATGGAAATGGACTTATATAGTCTATGCCCCATACATTAAAAACTTCAATATCTAGAATTGAGTTCAGTGGCATCTCATCCTTCTTTGAAATCCTCCTGATCTTTGACATTGATTACATGCTTTAACAAATGCATGTACATCCTAAAGTGGAATTTGCCAATAAACCCTGCTTGTAGAATTGTAATTACAATCTTGTATCCTTCTAAATGTCCTACATAGGGAGAGGAGTGACATTTTGAAATCACACTTGGGATCTCCCCATTTTGGATGCATCTTTGGATCATCCCATCTGCACATTGCTTAAATAATAGTGGGTCATCCCAATAGTAAAATTTCACATCATGAAGGAAATTATTTTTTTGTTGATAAGTAATATCAGGAGGAAGTCGTCCAGTGGCTAGACCATTTGTAAAATTGGCACATAATGGTGTCACAAATGAATTCAGGGCATACAACTTCTCAATGGGTAGATTCCCATCAATAGGGATCTTATTTTTGGCACTTGTGGAGAGGCATGGAAGATGATCAGCTACATTGTTTTCTATCCCCTTCTTGTCCTTGATTTCCAAATCAAATTCCTATAACAGAAATACCCAACAGATAAGATGGGGTTTGGCATATTCTAATTCATAAGATATGTAATTGTAGCATGGTCTGTATATACAATGACTTTAGAACCCCACAAAATATTGTCAGAACTTATCAAAAGCATAGACTGTGGCAAGCAACTCCTTTTCTGTGGGGGCATAGTTGATTTGAGCATCATCCAATGTTTTGGTCACATAATGAATGACATGAATATTGTTATCTCACCTTTGTCCTAAGACTTCCCCTATGGTTTCATCACTGATATCACACATTATTTCAAATGGAGCACTATAGTCTGATGGTTGAATGATGGGAGCTGAGATAAGAGCATCTTTTAATCTTTGAAAGGCCATTTTGCAATTTTCATTGAATATGAATTCAACATATTTTCTAACAAGGAGCATAGAGGCTTTGGAATCTTTGAAAAATCTTTAACAAATCTTCTATAGAACCCTACATGTCCCCAAAAAATTTCAAACCTCTTTCACTATTGTTGGAGTTGATATCTTCTCAATGGCTTCTACTTTTTCTTTATCAACCTCAATCCCTTTTCTTAAAATGATGTGACCAAGTACAACTCTCAGTTGTACCATGAAATGGAACTTTTCCCAATTGAGCATGAGGTTGACCTATTATATCATATAAAAGCTTTAGTTAAATTTAATAAGCAGCCATCAAAGGAATTTCCATAAATACTAAAATCATCCATAAAAATTTCCATAATCTTTTCTATGAAATTAGAAAATATGGCCATCATGCATATTTGGAAATTAGTTCGTGCATTACATAGCCCAAAAGGCATTTAACTATAGGCATATGTCCCATAAGAGAATGTGAAGGTTATCTTTTCTTGATCAAGCGGATAAATAGAAATCTAAAAAAATCTAGAATATCAATATAAATAGAAAATTAAGAGTCATTAGCAAGTCTCTCTGACATTAAGTCAATGAAAGGTAGTTGGGAATGGTCTTTTCTGGTGGCTTTATTTAGTTTTCTATAATCAATACACATTCTCTACCCAGTTGCCACCCTTGTTTAAATCAATTCATTATTGTCTCCTTTCATCATAGTGGTTCCTCCCCTTTTAGTAACAACATGTATAACACTTACCCATGGGTTGTCACTGATAGGATATATTATCCCTGCATCTTTTAACTTAAAGATTTATTTCTTAACAACTTCCATCATGTTTTGATTTAACCTTCTTGGGGTTCTATGCACGATTTAACATCTTCTCCTAAGGCTATGCAGTGCATACAAATGGAATGATTAGTTCCTTTTAGATTGTCAATGGAATAACCTATCACATCCTTGTACAATCTAAGTTCTTTCAACAAATTATATATCCTCTTATTCTTGAGTCAAATCAGCATTTATCATGATGGGAGAAGAGACATTTAGGTCCAAGAAAGCATACCTTAACCCCGGTGGGAGGGGTTGAAGTTATACCTTTTTTATTGGTGTAGTAATGTCACTTTCCTCCCTCTTGGTAGGTACTTCATTCGATGATGAGTTTGATGCAGCTTCAAAATTTTCTTCATTGAGATCAATCACCAAGTCATCTTTTTCTTCTTCACCTTAAAGATCATTAAAAACTTTTTCAAGGGTGTTCTTGTCTTCCTCTAGCAATGTATCAATTCTATCTATCAAATAGAGATATTCTTTAGTGTTGGGTGCCTTCATAGAATCATAGATAGAAAATACTAGAACTTCCTCTCCAACTCTGACAATTATTTTTCCTTATCTCATGTCTACAATGCATCATGCAGTCCTAAGGAATGGTCTTCAAAAAAGGATTTGATTTCCTAGATCTTCATGCATTTCTTGTACTACAAAGTCAAAAGGATTGTAGAACCTTCCTATCTGGACATGGATGTCTTCAACAATACCTCTAGGATATTTAATTGAAAGATCAACTAACTGCATTATCATTGAGGTTGGTTTCAAATATCCCAAATCTAACTATTTCCATAGGGAAAAAGGAATCAAGTTGATACTAGATCAACTAAATCTTTCTCAAAAGTTGAATCTCCAATTTTGTAAGGGAGAGTGAATGCACCTAGATCATCAAGTTTTTTCCGAAAACACTTTTGAATGATAGGAACTTATTCTTTTAGATATCATCACTATTTCAACTTGGTTGGGCCTCCTTCTCCTTTTGGGAATGTCTTTTAAGAACTTGGCATAAGAAGGCATTTTAGATATCACTTTAGCTAAAGGAAGGTTTACATACAACTTGCTTAAGATGTCCATAAACTTGTTGAACTTAGAATCATCTTTTGATTTGGAAAATATGTAAGGGAAAGGAGCATTAGACTTGCAAAAAGATCACCTTGTTGAGAATTTCCAGTAGTTTTCTATCTTTGGTTCTCAATAGTCAGCTCTTTTGTTGTGTCAATAACTTCTTCAGATTTGATCTTTGAAGGTGATGGGGATCCTCCAATCACCAACCCAATCCTTAGTGTCAAGGACTTGTGTGTCTCTTTAGGATTCCTCTTCAGATGGTTGGGCAAAGAGTTAGAAGGTGCTCTTTGATTAGCTAGAGCTTGTTGAGCAATTTGGTTCTCCAACATTTTATTGTGAGTAGTAATGCTGTCCACTTTGGATGAAAGCTATTGGATGGCATCCATCATGAGCTTACCATGTTGGAGGAATTCCTCATTTTGTTTCAATTGGACTGAAACAAAACCTTCAAGAAGAGATTCTAAGTTGGACTTTGGTAGTTGTTTCTGGTTGAAAATTCTATTGGCATTGTTATTGAATCCTGAAGGATTGTTTTCCATTAGTGGCCTACTCCCCAAATGCAATGGTTGTTGACCTTAAGATTATTGAGGATTTTAAGAGTTTTTATTGTGGTAGGAAAAGTTTGAATGATCACGTCAACCTAGATTATAGGTATTGGAATACAAATTGTATGGTTGTTTGTTTCCAAAGCTTCCCACTACATTGCATTGCTCCACATTCTCTTCAGATGCTATGAAAGAAGGGTATTTTGAAGAAGCTACTTGTCCCATAGCTTCATTTGCATCACATATCAAGTTTACAAGTTGAGACAGTTGAGTACTCAACCTCTCAAACTTTTGTGTCAAGGCATCTAACTTTGCATAAATTAGATCAGCAAAATCAATAGCATGGACTTTGGCTTGTTTCCCAAGCGCAATAGAAAATGAGGGTGGTTGATTACCCCTTTCAGAACTCCATTGGAATTGATTGATTGTCGTATCTTCTATTATATCATAGGCCTCCCTACATGACTTGTTCATTAAAGCCCCATTTGCTGCAATATCTATAGACATATTGGTATTATAGTAAAGCCCATTATAGAAAGTTTGAAGAAGCAACCAGATGATGAGACCATGGCAAGGACAAAGACATTGAAGGCCCTTGAACCTTTCCCATGTATCATATAGGGTGTCTCCATCTCTTTTAGAAAATTTGGTCAGTCAAATTCTCAACTGATTTTCCTTGCTTAATGGGAAGTACTTGGTTAAGAAAGCTTTTAGAAGTTTGCCCCAGTTGTTGATGGAGTTTCTTAGCAAAGCAGAGAGCCATGCCTTGGCTCTGTCCCTCAAAGAAAAAGAAAATAAAAGTAGCTAGGTATATATCATCAGGAGTAACATCATTAATCTTTATGGTGTTTAGATATTGCTAGAATTCAGCTACATGGAGGATGGGGTCTTCGATTGGAGTCCCTCCAAATCAGTTTTGCTGAATCATTTGCATTATTGTAGGATTGATTGAGAATTTATTTATCTCAATATGTGGGTTGTTGATAGCCCCATTGATGCTTATTGCAGATGGAACAATGAAGTCCTTAAGAGGATGGTCATATTCCATGGTTGGTTCTAGGCTGTCTGGTGAAGATGGCGGTGAAGAATGAAGTGATGATGGTTGTGAGTCTCCCAAGATTAAATATTCTTCACTTCTCCTTGCTCTACTATGGCTGCTAAGAGTATGTTCGTTCTCGGGTCTAACAACACAGATGATTGAAGATCGCGTTTCGAACACCGCTTCAATCCTGCAAATTCATGAGTAGTGATAACACTTAACAAACAATGGAAGATATCATAGATGAAATAAATGATGATAGAATGGTAAAATGGGGAGGAGAGTGAGTGATCTAGTCTCACTTACTAATGAACACTTCTTACTCTAATAGAAATATATTGATGCTCCCCTACAACGGTGCCAAAAACTTAGTAACTTAAATGCACAAGCTTTAACATCTAGAACTTGATCACTAGCCCACAAGTATGTGGGTGTGTAGTAAATTCAAGATAATCCAAGGGAACAAGGTACCAATAGGTGCAAGTGTGTTAGAGTTCAACAATCTATATCGGTTTACAAAAGATGGGTTTGGTTTGTAATTTCACTAATTAGCAACTTAAAAAAACAATGAGAATTAAACACTATAAGGATATAGATCATGTTTTTAATAATCTTGGCCATGAGGTTTCACTTCCATACCATTACTCACATGCAACCACGATATAACAAATTAATTAACTTGCAAAGGAGGTTGCCATTATCATACACCTCATGGTGATATGAAATGATTTGTTTGTCAACATAGCACTCATGATGCTTATGCTAAGACTCGAATTGGAACCTTAGATCCCTAATGTATCCAAGCCACTCTCATGGTTAAAGATCCATTTCCAAAAGTACTACTCTCCACTTCTATACAAATCTTCCCAGATCATATAAAGAAGCATAAAACATGTAGGCAAGATGGCCAAGCAAGCATACAAGCAAATAACACTATAATATCTCATGGAGAAGCAAATTAACTAACATAAGCTAAGAAATACGAGTTCACATGAGTAATGTCATGGGAGCTACTTTTGCATGCCCAAGTAGAAGGAAACTACTCATCCATAATGATAAAACAAGGGAATAAGGTACAAATTTCAAATTTTGACATGATTAGAGAAGCAAAGAACAAGGAAAACCCAAGGAATGAGGTAGGTGAAGGTAGAACTATGACTTGAGGATGAAAATCCACTCTTGCTGGTGATTCAACTCAGACAACCTTCTCTCTCGAGAAGTATGGGTGAAGTAGAGAAGCTCCTGTTGCACTCCTTGAAGAAGAATGGAGAAGAATGGAGGTTCTCCCTTGAAAAACCACTTCTTCTTCCCCAAAATCACCTCTTCCTTTCTCTAGATTGTTCTCTAGTCAAAGAGTATGCCAAGATTATGAGACATAACCACTCCATATGAGAGTTCTCATATTTAAAATGAGGGGCAATTGTTTTTTAAATCTATAGAGCACTTCATGTTTAGATACAACACAATGTGTCACCATGTGTAACTGACACACAAATTGATTTTCTTGAAGGTGACACCAGATGTTATCTAAGAAACATGTCATGTAGATGAGAGCTTCTAAAGTCTTGAGTCGAGGCTGATTGGGTTGAACACGTTGTATCTTCATAAACACATGTTGTGTACCTTGAGAGAACTTTTGAATGTAGCATTTGAATGATCGGCACACCGTGTTGGTGTAGAAATACATTGTGATCTTTCTCTTTAGGTGGGAATGCTATTATCTATAAACTTACATGGCATGTGGTAATTAACACATGCCATGTTCTCTTAAAAAATAATCAAGAAGAACTCAATCAAGTATGCAAACTCCTCAGTGATCCAACTAAGGTTGAATTTTGGTTGGATTGGCCCCATTTCTTTGTGAATATCATGTACTTATGATTACATACCTAAGGCAAGTAAAACAACTAAAAAGGTGGGAAATCAAGTATGATTAGAGGTAAAATGAGGTACAAAATGGATTGAAAGTTTGTGCAAAAGTGGGTAAAAAGTCTATATAATATGTGACATCACATATGCACAACTGGCCTAGTCTGTAATGCTTTCTCCTCACATCTCATCTACTACTAAATTTGAACTTTCATCAACTATGGTTGCGACAGTCAGAGGTCATGATTGTGGACAAGCTCAATGCCCAAAGTGCACTTATTGTGGAAAGTTGGGCCACACTAAAGACATCTACCAGTCAAAGTATGGTTATTCAACCCATTATGGCAGAGGACGTGGTAGGGGCTTTTCCAATGTTCCTCAAGCACCTACCCACATTGCTCAAAAACATACCCACATTGGTCAAGCATTTGTCATGACAATTGATCATGCACCTCCTTCACCCCCAAAATCTTCTCAAACTTCTTATGTCTTATTATCCCATGAGGAGCACAAACACCGTAGCTAGGATTCCCAATATTATGGGGATTATCCTCTCCACGACAACATGACCGCATCTGCCTATTCTAATTAGCAAGTCAGGGATTTACCTACAATAGTTCTTCTTCCCACCTATCCACCGCTTATCAAGGTAATTTTGGGGCGTCCATGCTTGCTTCTAGTTCTAACTGGACTATAAAATTGGGTGCTTTATAACATATGACTGGTATGGCCCATCTTCAAACCACATCTCATTGATTTATTCCTCACTCCTCTTTCACCATTGTAGATGGGCCAGTTAAACAAACAACACAGTGTGGCACAGTTCCTATCTTTTCTAAAATCAATTTAACTTTTGTCCACTTTGTTCTAAACTTTCCATACTATTTAATTTTTGTAGCAAAAATAATTAATTCTCTCAGATGTTTGTAACTTTTGGTCCAACTAGTTTGATTTTACATGATTGGAGGAATTTCATGACAATTAAGTAGGGAGTATGCTTTGGTGATATCTACTACTTCTTCACCCCATCCTCTATCCTACCGCAGGCCCTTATTGCCTCCACGCCACTTTAGCTGCATCTACGTCATGGCCATTTTACATTTAGAAAATCTTAAACTATTAGCTAGTTATTTATCTTCATGTTCTTTGATTCCTTGTAATGCTTGTTAGCTAGGGAAACACCATCATGTGTCCTTCTTGACCTGAATCTATAAACAATCATCTCTTATGTTTGTTTAGTTCATATTTATGTGTGTGGTCCATTCAGGACTACTAGTTACAATGACTATAGATGTTTTCTTACATTTGTGGATAATTTTTATAGAATGACATGGATTTTACTTCAAACTCATGATAAGCCTTTACATTAATTTGCAAGTTTCACACATTGGATTCAGTTCAATTTTCAATGCATGTTAAAATTCTTCAAATCGACAACACCCTCAAATATACCCAAAAAACCATCACCTCCTTTTATTGTGATGTAGGGAAGATTTATGAATGCTCTTCCACATATTATTCGCAAAAAATGACATTTCCAAGCATAAAGTCAATGTTTATTTGACATTATACAATATCTTCTCATTCATTCCAACTCTTAACAATCTCCAACATTCCTCAGTTCTTAGGAAGCACACTCCTTTTTCCATTGTTTACCCTCAAAACACACCATTCCCTCTACTACCTCGGGCTTTCAACTGTGTCACCTTCAGTCATAATTTTGATCTCAAGGTCGACAAGATTTACCCTTAAGTTATTCGAACTATATTTTTTGGTTATCATTTCTCTTAAAAAGGATACAAATATATTGAAACTAGCTCAGGTAGAATCTATATCTCCGTGGATGTCACCTTGCATTAGTAATAAATGTTATTTTTATTATCCTCACCTCATAGATCATACATATAATATGGTCTCATTGTCAGATCCATTCATCCCACCAACATCACCACCATCACCACCATCAACAACACCAAATTCATGCATGGAATATGAATCATAAGTTGCATCTGCATCAACATCGTCAATTTTGGGCCAATATAATCCATTGGTGGAACTACATAAAGGTATAAACTCTTGTACTATCAAGCATCCCATTTCCAACACTTGTTATCTAGCACCTCTTTCTTCTTTTGCCTCATCCTTTTCTACTTTCCTTAACACAACATATGTTCCTAAGTGTCTAGCAGATGCTTGTGTCATCCCGGATGGAAAGCTTCCATGATGGAAGTGTAACATATCAAATCTCAAACTCTACCCTAGAAGTTTGAGCTTTTGGTCTTAGCCAAACAAGGTTGAGGTTAGACCTAAGTGATGTTTAATATGACCCTGGTAAGCTAATGCATGTATAAATCACCCTAATGTAACCTAATGATTCTCACATTAGACTTATTCCAATAATGAAACATAAAATGTGTCACCTAAAGTATGTAATGGAATACATGATAATTCGTGCTTAATAATCACATATGACTCATTTGGTTGGTAAGAAGTTAAAGAACTTGATTGGAGAAATAATATAGATAATGGACCACTAATGGGCCATATGACATATCTCATTAAAATAATTCTCAAAGGTGGAATCTAAGTAAAGAATCGTGTTCCTTGTCCAAATTGCCTTGAGAGTCAAGTTTCACACTATTCACATAATAATAATTAATTTAATTCAATTTGGAAAGATAAGATATATGTTTTCCCTAAACTAACAAATAAAATAATAAATGACTCCAAAAGAGGAAAATAATCTTGGATTCATAATATACATAATAAATATAGCCTTTGGGTGAATTTTCATCCAATTTGGAAGATGTTTGATTAAAAGGTGAAATAGGAAAGAGAAAGTGTGTAGAACCTTCAAAATACTAAATAAGTGCTCAAACAACTCCAACATGTAAAATTGATGGCAAATCCATATCCAACACATTAAATATAACTTGTGGGTGAAGTTTCATAAAATTTGGAGAATCTTAAAGTCATTAATGCATGATGAAAGAGAAAATAAGATTTGATTTATTTAACATATTAGAAGTCCTCAAAAATGAAAATATAATTACATAATCGGAATCTAAATGCTTTAATTAGCCTCTATGCAAAATTTCACCTAATTTGGTTAATGTTTGGAGCCTCAATTTGCTTAGTAAAGAAATTTAATCAAACATTATTTAAATGCAAAGTATTTTCTCGATTTCTTTGTCACGCTATGATTCAAAATCTGATTTTTCTTAAGTTTTTGAGTTTAATTTGGACCCTCCAATTTTTTATCAGACGGTGCTTAGCTTATCTCTCACCTTTGGTAGGAGTCCATCTTGTTGCGTTCTGTGTGACGCTCCCAACCGCAATCTTCTCTTGAGTCTCTCTCCCTTTCCCTTCTTCCTTTCCCTCAGCTTTCTTCACCTATGTGTCCCCCTCACCTTTATGCATTGATGGACCTTATAAGTACTGTAATTTTGTGACCTGGTCCCATATCCACATCTACCACCCTTATTCCCATGTATCACCCCTGTTCTCCGCTTTGAGCCCATCTCCTCGCCATCTCAAGCCTTCGGACCTCCTCGTCATCTCAAGCCTTCAGACCTCTAGAAAATGCAAACCTGACCTTCATCACAGCATAGGGATTTGTTCCTTGGCATTATTTTAGCCTTGTTTAACTATAAGTTGATCATCCCTAAACCAACCTTCTGCCACCGGCTTTTGGTAGCTGCCGCGGGATCGTCAATCAGTTCCTGACCACTAGGTTGAAAGCTCAAGTTTGGCTACTGGCTCATGAGGTGTGGGCAACCTTCTTTTGGTTACAATTGCTTTGTGAAGGTCTTACTTTTGGTTTTCCCCCTATTGGTTCTATTTGCTATTGTTTTGTTCTACTTCATGCTTTGGGTACTCATCAAACTAGATTATTTGCTTACTGTCTTCGTATTAGTCTTCCGAATCCGCTGGGCAAGTTTTCGTGGATAGAAGACATTTGTTTAGCTAGAGATGTCCTGGTGTTCATCTCCCTCGGCTCTGTTCTTTGCAAGTTCAAGGGGGAATAAGTCATGGGTCAGTTTGACCTTTACACCCTCCTCTCTCTTTGTTTCTTGGTTTACTTCCAGGGACAGTTTGGTCTTTTTCTTCTCTGGTATTGCCTTTGGCTCGCGAGTGATTTTTTTTCAGATTTGGCTTAGCTGACTGTGGGTCCAAGCCAAACGGCCATCGTAGATTCGGCCAGGCCATATCGATTTTTAAAGAAATGGATAATGATTATATGGATATTTGTAATTGGTTGCTTTTTGTAAAATTCATAATAATTCACTCACTAATCAAAATAATATGGATAAATAGTCAATAAATTCAAAAAATAACGACTTTCTAATGGTATTGGTTTTGTCTTGAATATAATTTGATAGAGAGGTGATTTTAATGGATTAACCTAAATAAGTAATAACTTGTAAAATTCATAACAAATAATTTATAAGTAAAAAATAATAATAAAATATGTTTTAAACTAAAAAAAAGTATAACCTAAAAGATGGCATGGTTTTTATAACCTAATTAACTTCTAATGAAAATATGATTTTTGGGGTTTGAATAATCAATGTGATTTGACCTAAAATCTGCATATATGTTCAATAGGTTCTTTGGAGGCCTAGACTTGGATCTAGAAGTATCTTGTACTTGTTTAGATTCTAAAGTGAGGTATGTTTGCATCTCCTATTGTTCTATGTTGAGCAATTAAGCTATATTTTCTTTCCCTTGGTCATATGGACATTAGCCTATACACAATGTGTTTTCTTTTAAAAATCATGGTTCATGTGAACTACGTTATTTGATATTGATCTTGTTATCATGGATATTCTTTTGGATTCTTTTGATATTCTTTGCTTATGATGGAACTCTTTATGATGACATGTGATGTCTTTTACCCACTTATGAGGTGGGTATATATGTTGGTCACTTATGTGGTGACTAGTTTGTATAATCTGACTATAATTTCTACTTGCCTCTACTTTAAATGTGCTATGTGATTTAGTAGCACTAGAGTAGTGTAATTGCATTAATTTTGGGTTATGTGCCCTTGTTATCATTGGGATGGAGGTGGTCCCATACCCGGGTTTTAAATTTATGAGGTTTGTCCCACTTTGTATATATATTTGGGAGTTTGGTTATGTTCTATTCTCTACCAGGTTTCAAGTTTATGAGGCTTGGCCGAATTTGTTGTTATATTGTTCTAGGGCTATGTTTATCTCACATGCATGCAGGACGATGTTTATGGATTATGGATTATGTGCCCTAATTTCATATGTGCTTATGTGGCACCAATTTTTTTAATGTTGTTTTTTGGCAAGTATCATTCTTATTGTGATCTTTCCTCTTGATACCCACTTGGTTGGTACTTCTCTTTTCTATGGGAAGCTTCACTTTATTTGATGACCTTATTTCATATATTGCTCAATTTACCTTTTAGTATGCACATACTAGCCGTTGTTGATGTCATCTATTTTTCTCTTCTTGCTGGGGTATGCTTCCAACCCTAGGTGAAGGATATGGTGGACATGGCTTTAAGTTATGGACTTAGCTTAAGAAGTTAAAGCTTGGGGACAATCTTGATGTGGTGTAGATTTCCCTCTATATGGATCCTTATGATGTACCCTACATGTAAGTTTAAGATGTTCTTTTGTAACCTTATGTGAAATTAAATATAGTCAATGTTTTTATTCCGCTGCTATACTTTGGTTTTATTGAATACCATACATAAGATTTGAAAAATTTACACCCACTCCATCATACTTTTTTGGGTGTGTTTGGACTAGAGGTTTGTATTGTTCAAATTTTTAGTAGGGAGTGTTCCCCTATGGGACCACACTCCTTACAACATCAGTATCAGAGCCCACGGTAGTCGAAATCTGACTAATTCAATTTTGTCTCCCTTATTAGAACACTTGACTTAGATAGTTACCTTTTAGGTGTGATGTTTTCCCTAGCCCTTACTTAAGTTTTTTTTAATGATGAAGGGTTGATGTAAAGAATCCATTTGAATTATGATGAGTAAACCCTAAGAATGTGATAAGGTTAGATGATCATATCTTACCATATAGGTCTTTGGTGACATGCATATTTTTATATAATGGGGTTTAACTTGAGGATGGAATTAGATTTTTGTGATAAGAAGATCTTGTTATGGATAAATTGTGACTTGGTTTATCGCATTGATTCTGGTACCATCTTTATTTTATCTCCAATGTTTCTTATCGACACAAATTATTTTCAATTATACTATTATATGTACAAAAATGATGTTTTCTCTAGAATTTATCAAAGTTTTCTTGAACTAAGTCACAATGAAGACTTTGAGAAGTTTTGGTAGTGAAACCCTAAAACCTAGTGCTAACCCTAGTGTTGACTTTGGAGTTGTGACTAGGATTGATATAAAGGTATAGTTGGCCTACCCTATGACTTTTGGATGTTTTAGGATTGTTAGGTTAGATACACGAGGACCTAAAACTCAATTCTAGTTGGTTTTGACTTTTAAATGGATACATGGATAGAAGAAATCTCTAAAACATTCACAACTAGAAGTTATGTGGGTAACCCTAAATAATGTTTAGTTTGACTTGTTAGGTTAAACCTTTTAAGGGGTGGAGATTAGTTGTTTGATGTTTGGATCAATAGATTTCATGGATGAAATCCTTTTAAGAGGTGCAGTGTTGTAACATATCAAATCTCGAACCCTACCCTAGAAGTTTGACCTTTTGGGCTTAGCCAAACAAGGTTGAGGCTTGACCTAAGTGATGTTTAATATGACCCTGGTAAGCTAATGCATGTATAAATCACCCTAATGTACCATAATGATCCTCACATTAGACTTATGCCAATAATGGAACATAAAATGTGTCACCTAAAGTATATAATGAAATACATGATAATGCATGCTTAATAATCACATATGACTCATTTGGTTGGTAAGAAGAAGTTAAAGAACTTAATTGGAGGAATAATATGTACAATGGGCCACTAGTGGGCCATATGACATATCTCATTAAAATAATTCTCAAAGGTGTAATCTAAGTTAAGAATCATGTTCATTGGGTCCTAATTGCCTTGGGAGTCAAGTTTCACATTATTCACATTATAATAATAAATTTAGTTCAATTTGGAAAGAGAAGATATATGTTTTCCCTAAAATAACAAGTAAAATAATAAATGACTCCAAAAGAGGAAAAATCTTGGATTTGTAATCTACATAATAAATATAGCCTTTCGATGAATTTTCATCCAATTTGGAAGATGTTTAATTAAAAGGTGAAATCAGGAGAGAGAAAGTGTGTGGAACCTTCAAAATATTAAATAAATGCACAAACTACTCCAACATGTAAAATTGATGGCAAATTTGTATCCAACACATTAAATATGACTTGTGGTTGAAGTTTCATAAAATTTGGAGAATTTTAAAGTCATTAATGCATGAGGAAAGAGAAAATAAGATTTGATTTATTTAACATATTAAAAGTCCTCAAAAGGCAAATCTAATTGCATAATCAGAATCTACATGCTTTAATTAGCCTATGCGCAAAATGTCACCTTATTTGGTTAATGTTTGGACCCTCAATTTTCTTAGTGAAGAAATTTCATCAAACATTATTTAAATGCAAAGTATTTTCTCTATTTCCTTGCCACGCTATGATTCAAAATCAGATTTTTCTTAAGTTTTTGAGTTTAATTTGGACCCTTCAATTTTTTATCGGACGGTGCTCGGCTCATCTCCCACCTTTGGTAGGAGTCCAGCTCGACGCGTTCTGTGTGAGGATCCCAACCGCAATCCTCGCTCGGATCTCTCTCCCTTTCCCTTCTTCCTTTCCCTCCGCTTTCTTCACCTATGTGTTCCCCTCGCCTTTTTGCATCGATAGACCCTATAAGTATTGTAATTTTATGAACTGGTACCATATCCACATCTGCCACCCTTGTTCCCATCTTTCACCCCTGTTCTCCACTTTGAGCCCATCTCCTCACCATCTCAAGCCTTCAAACCTCCAGAAAATGCAAACCTGACCTTCATCGTGGCATAGGGATTTGTTCCCTAGCATTACTTTGGCCTCGTTTGACTCTGAGATGATCATCCTTGAACCAGCCTTCTGTCGCCGGCTTTTGGTAACCGTCGAGGTTTTTTCAGCCGGTTCTTGACCACTAGGTTGCAAGCTGAAGTTTGGTGAATGGCTCGTGAGGTGTGGGTAACCTTCTTTTGGTTCCAATTGCTTCGTGAAGGTCCGATTTTGGTTTTCCCCCTTTTGGTTCTATCTATTGCTATTTTGTTCTACTTCATGCTATGGGTACTCATCAAACTAGATTCTTGGCTTACTGTCTTCGTACTGGTCTTTCGAATCGGATGGCATGTTTTCGTGGGCAGGAGTCGTTTGTTTTGCTAGAGATTTCTTGGTGTTCATCTCCCTTGGTATTGTTCTTTGCGAGTTCCAGGGGGAAGAAGCCAGGGGTTGGTTTGACATTTGCACCCTCCTCTCTCTTCATTTCTTGGTTTTCTGCTAGGGACAGTTTGATATTTTTCTTCTCTAGTATTGCCTTTGGCTCGTGAGTGATTTGTTCTCATCTTTGGCTTAGTTGGATGTGGGTCCAGACCAAACAACCATTATAGATTGGTCCAGGTAATCTCAATTTTTAAAGAAATGGATAATGATTATGTGGATATTTGTAATTGGTCACTTTGTGTAAAATTCATAATAATTCACTCACTGATCAGAAAAATATGGATAAATAATCAATAAATTTTAGAAAAATAAGGGCTTTCTAATTGTATTAGTTTTATCGCATGAATCTAATTTATAGAGAGGTAATTTTAATGGATTAACATAAATAAGTAATAAATGGTAAAATTCATAACTAATACTTTATAAGTCAAAAAAAATATAATAAAATATGTTTTGAACTCGGAAAATTATAACATAAAACATGGCATGGTTTTGATAACCTAATTCACTACTAATAAAAAGGCGATTTTTAGGGTTTGAATAATCAATGTGAATTTGACCTAAAATCTACATATATGTTCAATAGGTTCTTTGGAGGCTAAGACTTAGATCTAGAAGGATCTAGGACTTGTTTAGACTCTAAAGTAAGGTATGTTTGGATCTCTTATTATTCTATGTTGAGAAATTCACCTATATTTTCTTTCTCTTAGTCCTATGGACATTAGCCTATACACAATGTCTTTTCTTTTGAAAATCATGATTCATGTGAACTTCCTTATTTGATATTGATCTTGTTATCATGGATATTCTTTTGGATTCTTTTCAATTTCTTTGTTTATGATGGAACTTTTTATGATGACATGTGACGTCTTTTTCCCACTTCTGAGGTGGATGTATATGTTGGTCACTTATGTGGTGACTAGTTTGTATAATCTGACTATACTTTCTACTTGCCTCTACATTTACTAGTACAAAAACAACATTCAATGTCACTTTTCTGGGCGTCGGTTAATTAGGAAATCCGACGCCTATAATATTCAACGTCGGTGGTGTAGGTCACCCGACGTCTATAGTCAAGACATGGGTACCGCTTTGTATTCACCGTCGGGTGGATAACAAAAAACCGACGCCTAAAATCGCCCGCGAAATCCAATTTTCGAGCGAAAACAAATTGGCCCCAAAGTGTCACATACAGCGTCGGTTTTTTACCAACAAACCGACGCCTATATAAGATGAAAATTTGCACAAAAAGTTCCATCTTAGGTGTCGGTAATCCTGCGATAACCAACGCCGATAATGGTTCCTGCCAAATTATTTAGGGCAAAATTTTTCTAATTAGACGTCGGTTGTTTAAGAGGAACCGACGTCGAAGACTTTAGGTGTCAGTTGTATTTTATATCTGACGCCTTTTATAAAATTAATAGATGCATGATCGATCGCAACTGTTCCCCTTTCTTTTTTCATTGTCTTCATCGCCCGCTAGCTGCTGCTCCATCACCCGCTAGCTGCCTACTGGTTCTCGCTGTCGTCGACGCTGCCTCGCCTCGCCGTCGCCGCCGACGGTGCTGCTGCTCTGTGTCGCCGCCGCCGACGCTGCTGCTGCTGCTTCGTCCTGTGCCACCCTAGCTCTGTCCTGTGTCTCCACCACCGCCCGCTCCTTCCTCCCTACTCACATCCGCCGCGCCGCGCCGCCTAGCTTTGGTCTACTCTCCAGGTATTAGTCGCGCGTAGCCTCTGTTCTTCTTTCTCCCTAGCTTTTTACCTACATGTAGCAAACACGGTTGTGGCTGTGTTGGCCTACCACGGCCGTGTTGGGCAGCACGGCCGTGGTAGGCCAACACAGCCACGACCGTGTTTGCTGTTGGTAAGGATATGAACAAATCTATATGTAATGCTTTATGTAAATTCTAGGATACGAACAAATCTTTTTCTTGAATATATTTGTGCTTCTAATCCTAATGCTTGACCTAATTTAGTAAATTTTGATGCTTGTTGAAGTAAGATTTAAACTTGTCCATTCTAGCATCCTAATTTGATTTGATTAAACCCTATGATTGATGAAACCCTAACATCAATTGTGATGAAACCCTAACATGTACATATCTATTATTGTGTTTGTTGGCCTAGAAACCCGTTCAAGATTTACTCATTAGGAGTAAATCTTGGATAGTCCCTAGTTTGGGACTGTTCGTGAACACCTAATATCACTTAGGATGTAAGTGTATAATGTGTATTGGGTTTTTGAGAAAATTTCGGTAGCATTTCCTCGTTTGTTCTCTAAGTACATATGTACTTAGAGAATAGTGGGGAAATGCTGCCGAAATTTTTTTGAAAACTCAATACACATTATACACTTACTAGTGATATTAGGTGTTCAAGGATGGGATAGGTGGTACACATTTATTATATATAAGAATGACATCACATGTGTTTTTTGGCCTAGAAAGTGAACAATCTTGGATAGGATGTAAGTGTATACCCTAATCTTGTCCTGATATATACTTGTTTTCTCTTTGATCATAGAATGGATAGATCATGGATGTCCATTCGCAATCGATGCACCCCAGAGTTTATATATGGTCTTGATCAGTTTATTAGATTTGCCGAGGAACATAGGAAAAAACCTATTGATAGGTAGTTTATATCTGGTCTTGATCAGTTTAATATTAAACATGCCATGTGATTCAGTAGCACAAGAATAGTGTAATTGCGTTGGTTTTGGGTTATGTGCCTTTGTTATTATTGGGATGGAGGTGGCCCCATGCCTGGATTTTAAATCTATGAGGTTTGTCCCACTTTATATATATATTTGGGAGTTTGGTTATGTGCCATTCTCTATCAGGTTTTAAGTTTATGAGGCTTGGCCGAATTTGTTGTTATATTATTCTAGGGCTATGTTTATCTCACATGTATGTAGGATGATGTTTATGGATTATGGGTTATGTGCTCTAATTTCATATGTGCTTATGTGGCACCTCTTTTTTATGTTGTTTTATGGCATCATTCTTATTGTGATCTTTTGTCTTGATACCCACTTGAGTGGTACTTTTCTTTTCTATGTGAAGCTTCACTCTATTTGATGACCTTATTTCATATATTGCTCAATTTACTTTTTAGTATGCACGTACCAGCCTTTGTTGATGTCATCTATTTTTCTCTTCTTGCTGGGGTATGCTTTCAACACTAGGTGAAGGATATGGTGGACATGGATTTAAGTTATGGACTTAGATTAAGAAGTTAAAGCTTGGTAAATCTTGATGTGGTTTAGATTTCCCTCTACATGGGTCCTTATGATGTACCCTACATGTAAGTTTAAGATGTTCTTTTGTAACCTTATGTGAAATTGAATATAGTCAATCTTTTATTCTGCTGCTATACTTTGGTTGCTTTGAATACCATTAATAAGATTTGAAAATTTTACACCCTCTCCATCATCCTTTTTGGGTGTGTTTGGAATGGAGGTTTTTATTGTTCAAATTTCCAGTAGGGAGTGGTTCCCCTCTGGGATCCCACTCCTTACAGGAAGAAATGTGGGATCTCAAGAACAAGATATGGGATCTTGTGACCCCACCAACAAACAAAAATATCATAGAACACTGATGGGTTTTCTTTATAAAGCATATGTCATACGGCTCAGTTAAATGAATCAAGGCATGCCTGGTTGCCAAAGGATTCACCCAAGACATATTACTTTGAGACATTCTCTCCAGTGACAAGGATTGCCTCTGTCTGCATGCCTATCACCCTTGTAGCTCATCTTGACTAGACTCTTTACCAGATTGACATCAACAATGCCTTTAATGATGAAGATCTCCTAAAGAAAGTTTACATATAGCAACCACCAAGATTTGTTGCCAAGGGGTGTCTTCTCACAAAGTTTGTCATCTTCAAATATCTCTCTACAGACTTAAGTAATTTCCACAAGCCTAGTTCAACAAGTTAAATGATTTCCTTACATATATTAACTTTCAAAGATTACACATACCACTCCTTGTTCTTCTCTAAGTCCTACAAAGGCCATGTTCTTGTTGCTATCTATTTTGATGACATTGTCATTACCGACGATGATATGATGGAGATATCTCAGCTCAAGCAGTCTCTACATGCACATTTCCATTCGAAATACTTATCAAATTACTCCACACATCCTCGAGGACCGGCCTATCAGAACAATGCTATGTCTTGGACCTGCTTCAAGAGGCCAACATGGCAGAAGTCAAACCAGTCTCTACCTTGATGGAATATCATAAAAAACATATGCATGAAGGAAAACTTTTTGATGATCCAGAGAAGTATCTTCATATAGTCAGGAAGTAGATTTATTTGACTAATACTCGACCATATATTACTTATGTTGTTTGGATTTCTAGCCAAGACATGAGTGCACCACTCTAGGCCCACTAGTCCAGCGTTCAGTGCATTCTTCATTATCTCAAGAATGCTCCAAGATGAGGATTTATATACACATGTTCTATGTCCAAGGTAATTTTCTATCTATGTATATGCATATGCAAATTGGGTCGGTGATTCTAAAGATCAACGATCCACTTCCAGTTATTGTGTTATGTTTGGCACTCACCCAATTTTATAGAGGAGTAAAAAATAGCATGTAGTAGCTCGCTACAAC
Organism: Alisma plantago-aquatica; assembly: GCA_963693085.1. NCBI lineage: Eukaryota > Viridiplantae > Streptophyta > Magnoliopsida > Alismatales > Alismataceae > Alisma > Alisma plantago-aquatica. The sequence goes on from OY856415.1 coordinate 74,500,289, forward strand.
ACCAAGGCATCATATCAAGATATTGCTCATGCATCTTGCATCTACAGTGGGTGTAGTCCATCTTCACTAAGTTTTGAATTCATTTTCAAACTCCACCTATTTTATATTATGACAACTAGGTGGCTATACACATAGCTAATAAACAAATCATTCACTAGCGCCCAAAACAAAAAAAAGTTGGACACTTTGTGTGAGACCTAGTCAAAGCCAAGTAGATCATCACACATTACACTAGTACAGGTGATCAAGTGGCAAACATCCTTACCAAACCCCTTCCTCCTACTTTATTCAAGTATATGGGCGTCAAGTTAGGACTTCATATTTTTTACTCTCCAACTTGAGGGGTCTACTTGTATATTTGATTAGTTGGGCCTAGGCCTATTGTATTTTCTCTTATTTTTATTTAGCTCATTTACTCCCTGCTCTTATATATAGAATGCCTTGTACTCTTATTTGACTATTAAAAGTAACTTATTGTACAATATTATCTATGGATTTTATGTAGCATTTTTCATAAATTACACATACATAATTTAGTGGGAGACAAATCTAGAAATGTTACTATCCCCGCATCATACTCTCTTTGGTCCATAAACTAGTAGTCACAATCGACTTTTCTCTCTGACACACAAGATGGAAAGAGCAGTGCAAATTTGCAGCGGTATCGACGAAATCTCTTACATGTAAGTCCCATTTTGTTTTCACCTAGTCATTGATAATCTTGGTCTTGATAGTTTGACTTCAATTTCTGATCTACACCACTAATTTTTAAGGGTCCTAGACTTTTGTATGAAAAATTTTGTGTAAGAAGCTAAAGCAGTAGGGGTGGCATCAGGAATGTGTGGGTAAAGTTAATCACTTGTATCAAACACATGCTATTTTTCGTGGTCAATATCTACTTCTGCTCAAGGTAATATGTTTAGGAATGTCCATACATGCTCTGTGTTAACAGTTTTTATCTCAACCTTTTTGATTTGATAATTGTTCATGATATAACCTTAGAAGGTTATTTCACTTGCATTGTGTGGTTTACTGATATTCTAATTTTTCTTACATTGTTCCACATTAACCATTTTTCTGCATTGTTTATGTTGCCCTTGTCCCCACCTTCCTAGGTGGATCTCACCTATTTTCTAATCTATTTGTGTAAGACATTTCCAGTTTTCATCTTACGGATGTAAAGAATTTGGGTAATTTTTTTGTTTAAATATTTCTTAAGATTCATGTATGGTTCGAAGGAGAAAACTCACTACTCATAAACAACAAAGAGCTTAATTTCTCAGAAAGTAATGAAATGGACGTGTATCTAACTATGATTGTGTCACTGTGTCTATAATGACTTTAGGTTGTTCAAGCCTATTCTCTATATTCCATTTCCTTTTAGTATATTTCATGTCCTCTAACAAAAAAAAATTAGACTTAATTCTTAGAACAAGTTTGCATTGGCTAATTATTTACAATAGGATTATTATGTCAATGTGCCATCCTTTTGACTTTTTAGAAAAGCACTTTTAGTTTCAAGCTTTTATTCTCATCAATAAACTTGCTATTTTTTGAGTACACTATTTGAAGATTATCTAATTTCTTCATGGAAAGGAAACAATATACTCCTTTGTTAAAGTCAAAATGATACTTTTAGTTTTACAGTTTTATTCTCTTAGATATACTTACTATCATATGAATTTATGTTCTGAAAGCTATCTAATTTTTTCTGGAAAAGGAAACAATTTTCTCTGTGTTCATGGAATTTATTAAAATAAAATTCTACCCACACATAAAATGTTGGAGTAGCTATTTTTTGAAATATGAGAAGTGTTATTCACATGTTCATTCTGATTGATATGTTAACAAAAATAAAAATAAATGGTTATCTGTATCTTTAGTAGCAATTGGTATTATGTGTTAGTACTGAAATGGAACCATTTAATGATTTTCAAATAATAGTTTTAGTGAAATATTACGTAGGTCTATTCTACACTACAACATATATTTTTATTATTCTTTATTGTCATAGCAGTTGAAGTTTTGTAAGACAACTTACTTTGTTCACACTTATGATTGTGTTTTCTATAGTGAATAGTTTCTTTGGATATTTAGAATTCTAAACTGTGAGAACCCGTCATACTAAACAAGATTACTCAAAACACTAAATGTAGTCGATCATTAATTAAACACATACCCAGAAAAGAGGGTAAATTAAACTAATTTCAACATCACCACTTGCTCAAAAACATTTTCATTGAAGCTCAACATATTTCTTGTATTCATACTATGCCAAGAATTTGTTACAATTTGTTCCATGGACTTAGCCACAACAGATATACATAGGAGAACATTATCCAATGTGCCACATAAACAAGCATCTACATGCTAACAAAAGCCCAATTCGATTGAAACATTGTATAAATACTTTCCCATCTGGACCTGAAAGTACATGGTTGACTCTAGGACACACTAGACAACTAAATGACCATATCAAAGAGCTATCATCCAATGTGAAGCATTGTGTATAACCCTAAATAGATATGCTACACATATGCATTACATCTTTTATTAATCTGTGAGGATTTGAGTTGTGCCACCTGAATCCAACTGACCACTACTAAGTCAAAATCAATGCCATACTAGATCTATGGAAGAGTCAAACTCCATGATCTCACCAACAACTCTCAGTCACTACGAGAGACAAAGTAGAGACATAACAATCAACTGTCAACACGACATATACTCAAGCTGAAAACAACTAGCCCACCTTGGTACAAGTCACTACACTAGATAATAGGTCACTCATGCCCGTTCTATTTGAGGCATCATGTAGTGGTACCCATTGCTGCCTTTCACATATCATGAAATTTGAGGGATGACCGCAGTCATCCTCCATAACCTGCAATTGTGGACGCAAGGATATATCCTCAACTTGCACCCCCACATATTCAACAATATGTGCTTTAAGTTTCCTATAGGAATATCTTGTATCACCATCCAACAAATTTTGACACTAGAATGAATCCATGGCATAGGGAAACTACATGATTATAGTTTCACTTGATTAGTTATGCCAATTGGGTGAAGTCATGATGCATCAAATAAGTGGACATACACACCCTAATTCATCACTAGTAGGCATTGATATATATAACAACTTCAAAAGATACATATTGTACGAAACTTATTGTTCCTCATCTCATCATCACATGGTACTATTCATTGCCATTCATAAGACTACTCTTGTAATCATACTACCACATGATATAAATACTTATCACCATAGTCACAAATTCGACATTCAGCAATTATTCGCCGAGGTTGAAAAAATCAGAATTCGGAAATTATGCGGGAAATTCGGATAAAAAGTGGCAAAATTTCGGTAAACATTCGGTCAACCATTTGGAAAAATTTCGGATAAAAGTTGGATATATATTTTTATATATATACACACACACATACATACACGCGCATATTTATCCAATATATATATATATATATATGTATATGTATATGTATTAGACATAATATAAATCCATGCTTGATTGTATCTACAAGGAGAAACAAATTTAGTCTATTAATTTTCATATACACGATCTAGTATTCTGTTCTAGACTTCTAGTCATTAGTGTTAACTCCTACTATAGCTTAATATGTACCTATAGTGGGAGTCAAAGATGCATATCCAATTACCAAATAGTTCTATTGTCAAAAAATAAAGAACAGTAGTTGGCTGGGAACCCCGACAGTACTGGATTGGAGGCAACAATTAAAAAAAGGAAAATAGAAGATAGCAGAAGTTTTAGAGAAGAACGAAGAAGATACAAGAGATGAATATCTGGTTCGGATCTGGCCTCTCGCCTCTCTTTCTGCTGCTGGGTGGTCGCTGCCTCTTGCTGGTCGGTGTCCTCTGCTAGAAGAAGGGAGATCAACCTCTAGTTGCAGAAAGTTGGCTGATGTCACTGCTTGTTCCTGTGCCTGTGGCGGTCGGCATCGTTGTTGTAGTGGCAGCCGGCAGACGTTGGCATGGTCACACATGATGCATTGGGGGCAGAAGCATGCATTAGAATTAGGGTCGGGGATTTGGGAGAGGCGTAGGGATCGACCACGAAAAGGGAAAATAAACATGCCCAAAGTGGGCCGCCAATCATTCTATTCGGTCGGATCTTTTCAAAAAAAATCAGGAATTGTTCATAAGTTGACGTTAGATACATGTTTTATACACAAACTGCAAATAATTCACGAATTAATCATATTATTCGGGATTTTTTTCGTATTTCCTACGTAATTCGGGTGTTACATTCGCCCAGTGAAAAATTCACGAATAATACCTGAATAATTCAATAATTCGCCGAATTATGTGACACTACTTATCACAATATCTCAGGGTATCAATCCTTATCAACATAAGAATATTACACCTAATTCAGGGTTCAACCATGCCCAAAGGTCATTAATACCATCACATTATTCCCTGCAAGTTCATCATTATCTATCCATGCCTTATAATAAGCTTGAGCAAACATCACCTTGCATGTGATAGATAGGCTTACCATAATATTGCTTCCAGGAGCTAAAAGATGTTCACAGGATAACATTGTAGGGTTATTTTAGCATTAAAGTATTCCTTCAATTCTATCAACATACAAGAAGGCTAGATATGCTTTATCACGATTATACTGATAGTGGAGATGTTTGCAAGAATACATCAATTATGAGACTAGGATATTCACTGGTTAACATATTAGGATTTCGACAAATATTAGAAAGAATATTCCTTCATCATATCATACTATGAATCTAAGCATGATTAACCATTCTCATCTATTTTCATTAAGCATATGTTCAACAAGATAGGTTACACTAAAATTATAGTTCAACATTCATACACAAATCCTAACTCATAGAATCCCCATCAGGTCACGAATGCATAAAATAAAGCATCTCCATCACATTCCATAACATCCTCAACTATGGATCCATGCATAACTCAAGGTATAACCACCAGATTATAGCATATTTGGGTTTCAACAACAATAAGAGAGCACTCGATGATTCTATTAATCATTCAAGGGGGTTGTTCATAATCAATCAACATCACTTGGTTACAGTAGGGTTAGGTGTAACAAGCTATGTTCATTAGGGTTACTCATTAACTCATTACGATGATTATCAATTATATTCATATGAGGTAATAGGTACAACTATATAAATAAGGGCAAACCTCCATTGGTTTCAACATCATTCAAACATACCATCATACCACAAGCATCAACCTAGAACCATAGGGTTGTTGAGAAGTTAAACCATTGGTTGTTTACATAAGTAAACACCTAGAATAAACCACCTATAAATCCATCAAATTGTGACCTGGAAAGAATCACCATCTAACTCTAGACATATCTTATTTTAATAACATAAAGGGTACCATTAGTTGTGGGAATAAAACCCACCATTGGTTATACATCTAAAGCAGTCCATTAATTATCAACAAACAAGATCCTTAGGTTGATCACATGTAGAAAACCATCTTATTCACATTATTAGAACCATCATATTACATTATAGGCATCATCCCAAACTATTAGATGTTGAAGTATTAATCTCAACCATTGGATCGGGTTCATTATTCAAAACCATCAATTGGATTAAAGGTCTAACCCTTGAATTAATTGACCCAAGAAACCATTGTTTAGGGCTTTACATGAAGAAACATTTAAAACATTGACTCACCATCATTTGTGGTAACCTGAACCACAATCGGTTGTAACTCATTATGTCATCATTGGTTGATAAGGTCGACACTACCATCATTTGTCTCCATTGGATGTTGAACTAAAAATTGCCATTGGTACATACCATCTTTAGGAACTAAGACATTGATAATTGAGATTATAAAAGAGTCTAGGACTGACCTAAGGTGTGACCATGGTTTGACACCACTTTTCATCACCATTGTTTTCCACAAATGCATCTCCATTGGTTCTAATATAAATTCATCCATCGCTTCATGTATAAAGTTGAAAAATAGCTTAAAACTCTAAGTATAAGCCATCATTTGGTAGGCACTTACCACCATAGGTTTCCTGTAAACCTAATATAAGTCTTCCTGTAACTTAGTATGGTCATGCACATGATTTCAAGTTCATATGGAACTGTAAACTAATCAAGGGACAACATTAAAATCGAAACTTTAAGCATACATAGCTCTCTAAGCTTACATCATCGTTTTAGAGCAAGAACATGAGTAATCAAGATTGTAATAAGCAATAAAAGTGAAGAGGGTTATAAAAATCACCTCTAGGAAGAAGATAAGTCTCTAAGAATCAAGAAAACTTGAGCAAAGAAGGTAAACAACCCTAGATTTAGGTCTGAACTCAATCAAGTAAGCTTCTTCTCTAAGAAGGGAGTAAACCCTAGGTGAAAGGAGCAAGAAGATAAGTTCTTTGAGCTTTAAAGCAAACTTTTCCATGTAACAACATGGTTCTATCTAGGAAGGAGGTAGGAGTAACAAGAATAGAAAAAGAAACAAAGGAGAGAAGGAGATACTAGTTCAGGATAAGATCACCTATAGGGAGCTTCACAAACCCTAGATGAGGGTAGATCCAAACCCTAGATGCTCTAACAAGAGGGTCGACTACTTTTTCTTCCTTGGACACTCTATTTCTCACCAAGAAGTTGAAAGACGAAGCTCTAAAAAGGAGGGAAGAGATAAAGTCTATAGGTTTTGTTTTTGAGCTAATGGATAGGTATATAAGGCTTATGGATAAGGAAAGACAAAAGCTTGAGGTGTCCTAATAGCTCTCAACGTGTCCATAGCCTAGATCTTCCATGGACATACAAGAAGTTGTTCCACCATTCATGGAGACCTTCTTATCCATCAGTTGTTGGCTCTCCAGTCCCACCATTGACCCCCAATAAAAGGAACCATTGGTTCTTTTGAACCCTAGTAAGTTAAGTGGTGAACCATTGATTCACCATCTCTTTTTGAGTGAACCACAAGTTTAAGTAAACCAAAACTAGAAAAATACTCTCCTACTACCTACAAAGGTGACCTTTGGTTTTTACCACCTATTGACCATCGGGTGTCAACCAAATAGGGGGACCAATTGTTGGTGGCTCCTAAAGGTAGCTCATCCATAAAGGGGTAAACCCTAAAATACCCTTGAAGAGAAACACCTCCAAACCAAGGTACAACTAGGATTCCCATGGACCAAAAATCTCAATAATGATAAGGAAAAATCAAAGGGTTATCATGAATGTGAAAAATTTCAAGGAAAACTTCATATTTGGGTAAATTATAGAAAAGTCCAAAATGTCCATAAAATTGCATAACTTGCTCAAACAGTGTCTAAATTGGACCAAACTTGAATCTTAAGCTTTTCACTTGATAGGTTATATTAAGGTTTAAAGAAATTAATTATGGTAATTAAGCATGTTTAACTATTTAATAAAGGTTAGGGGTCTCACAACCATAAACCCTAATAGGGATTTCACCCTCAAAATCCAAAGCAAGCAAAGATGGGTACCTTATATGCACCTCATCCAAAAATATCCACATGATTAATTCCACCTCATGGTTATGCCTCATCATTCTTATAGAATTCATGTTCTCCTCTCTCACTCCTACATGTTTCATCTTAGGTTAGCATAGGAACCCTCACATAAGAAGACATCCTCATACAACTCCTCCTCCATTGCATGTATCACTTGTCATGTACCACGGTGACACTCCCTCAAACCTAGAGAATAAAAACTATTGTGCCACTTCTACAACTCTAGTAGTAACTTTCACCTTTGAATTCCAGTTGTCATCATGAACTGTTCAATCTAGTGTATCAACAATCACTCAAAAGTCATCCTTATTGGCTTCTTACCAATCCTGGCATGTGTACCGTACCATTCGTTGAAGCATTACAAAAGGTGATGTATCCATCCCTATTTTCTAGATACACTAACAATGGATCACTTGTTAACTTCCTTTTCAGCATCCAGAGAAAATTTTGGCACTGACATCTGTTGTTCCATACAAGGAGAAAGATCCTAGTCGATCTTGTTGGGGGTGAAACAACGATACTATCTTCACCCTACTAGGATTTACACAATATACATAGCATACATATCATAATCCTAAGAAGACATTCAAGTCAACCTTCAACTCACTCTTACTCAACTTGACACATAGATATTTCTACTTTAGCAATCCTAAGGTTTTTGTGAAGGTGTTGATCATGTTGTTGACCATATCTAAACTACATTGAGATGTTACTATTCAAAACTTGAAACAACTCATAAGGACACAACTTGAGCACTATGTTCCTCAAGTTCATAAACATTATTGATGTATTGGTTAGTCTATATGGCATAACCCTAAAATCACCATGATCATGCAACTTATTTTATCCACTGAGTCTTATCAACTAATATCCCGATGTCAAGTCTATCTAAGAAAACATTGTAGCACTTGTTGACTGGTCAACCAACCATCTACCCTTGGAAATGGTCTTGCCCAACTGTTAGAAGTCCTTATAAAACATCAAAGAATCAGTCTCCTTCTTTCCAACAATACTTGGAGGATCTCAACATCAACTCTCTCTCTCTCTCTAAGGGAGAGTAACACTAGAAATATCATCTGATATACATTTTCAAACTCATGTACCACTGGTACACCCTGGATACTAGGATTCATCACCTCGATATCCACTACATGTGCCAATAGGAACTCACATCCTGATCGCATTCACTTCCTCAAAATCATGAACATATAGGAGGAGTCTTCCGAACTCTTGGAAGGCTCAAAAAGTATACTCATCACAAACATCATGATTTTGGAATCACATCCCAAAGCATCCACGTGCTATATCATGTGAATCCATGCATACACCGTGGCATAATATCTACTTGCAAGATGCATCCCTAGAAGGGAGGAACACTAAGGAAACATATTCCCTACAACTTGTCACCACTTTCCAAGGGTTACTAGCAAGAGGTTATCAATTTTATCTTCATCAAGAGGTTACTACTTTATATGTGTCATTTAACCTCTTTCATCTTGGGTTCCTTGCCATCAACATAGGAATTATTAAGATTATTGTATCTCATCGTGACTTTCTCATTAATTATCCATCATTCTTGTACATGTACTCTTGTTTTATCATGTTTTCAACCATTTATCAAGAGGTAGATCATCATATTTCACATTTTCTTCGTTAAATAGGGATCATCCCCCTTAATTTCATTCACATGTTGTGAAGATTTTACTTTAATACTTTCTTACATGCATAGGTTGGTCTGAGATTAACCTAGGTTCCACTTTATTCATCTATTATTTTTCTTATTCATCTTCTATTTTCACATGTATCTCAGGAGTTCTCTTCTTTTCACGTGGATTTATACCTTGACTTATTTCATTAGCATAGATTTATCCATATTTTACTTCATTACTTCTTGATTTGAAACTTCAAGAGCTCTTATTTTATTGATTTGTATTCAGATTTATGTTTCATGGTATTGTATCTTTCGCTTATAGTCACCAAACATTCAAGTTTTGATAGGTTATGATATAATTGTCATCTTCTTTAGAGTAAGATTGAGATATTTGCACCATGATTTCTATTTTTTTATGCTCTTTAGATTGTTTCAAAATGACTACTTGATCATAGTAATAAGAAGGATAATAATCTAATAGTTCCATACTTACTTTTTCTTCAATAATTGAATACATATCCAGGGAAAGAAAATACTAAGATTAGGCAGTATGCATCATGTTTTCATGTCATGTTCCTTACTTAGACATTATCCTAGTCCTAAGTCCTAATAACCCTATAGACTTAGAAAACCTTGAGCTTTGATACCAACTTGTGAGAAGTTGTCATACTAAATGATATTACACAAAACACTAAACACAATCGATCATTAATTAAACACATACCCAGAAAAGAGGGTAATTTAAAATCGACTTTAACATCACCACATGCTCCGAAACATTTGCATTGAAGCTCAACATCTTGCTTGCATTCATACTATGCTAAGAATTTGTTACAATTTGTTCCATTGCCTTAGCCAAATCATATATACATAAGAGAACCTTATCCATATATGCCACATAAACAAGAATCTACATGCTAACAAAAACATGATTTGATTGAAACATTGTATGCAAACTTTCCCGCCTAGACCTGAGAGTACATTGACAACTCTAGGACACACTAGACAACTAAACAACCATCTCTAAGGTAATCACCATAGTTCCTTCTTGCCATCACGGGCTTTCTTTCACTACTTCCGATCACCTAAACAAATGTGGTGACCCACAGGGTGAGACCCATGTCCTAGCGAGAGATATAACTCTTGAAACCACTTATTGATTACTGCATGTTAAGCAATTAGATAGTTTAAGCAGATTAAATATGTATAATAGATAGACTTAGCATTTGTGATGATTAGAAATATACATAGAGTAGTAGATAACAATTATCATCATTATCCAGACTATCATCCTTTACCTTGTTAACAATATAAGCAATCCAGTAGCATGTGCATAACTAACATCATAAGCAATATTAGTAGCATAACATCTCTAACATCATGAATAAGTCTAGCAGCATAAGCATAGCTAACAACATTAGCATGTCTAACAGGTTGGACAGATCTACATCATAAGTAGAGCTAACAACATAAGCACAACTATAGGCATTTCTAATTACATAGGCATAGCTAGCAATATAAGCATAGATAACAACATGTGATAACTAATGTCATACTCATAGACAACACTAGTAATATATCTATCAACTTAGCATGACTACTATATGTACACATATATAACCTGAACAAATTCACAACATAAGCATATCTACTACCTTTTTAGTGCATTAAATATCATCTCTATGTAAAGAGAACAAAAAAGGGCTATCATCCAATGTGAAGTGTTGTGTATAACCCTAAACAGATATGCTACACGTATGTGTTACATCTTTTATTTAGCCCTGAGGATTTGAGTCGTACCACCTGAATCCAACTGACCACTGTTAAGTCAAAATCAGTGCCATACTACATCTATGGAAGAGTTGGACTCCATGATCTCACCAACAACTCCCAGTCAGTACGAGAGACAACATAGAGACATAACAATCTACTGCCAACATCAACATATAGTCAAGCAGAAAACAACTAGCCCACCTTGGTACAGATCATGGAGCTAGAGAATTGGTCACACATGCATGTTCTATCTGAGGCATCTTGTAGTGGTACCCACTACTTCCTTTCACATATCACACTATTCGAGGCATGATCGAAGTCATCCTCCATAACATCCATTTGTGGATGCAAGGATATATCCTCAACTTGCACCCCTGCATATTCAACAATATGTGCTCTGAGTTTCCTCTAGGAATTACTCGTATCACATTCCAATGAATTCTGACATTGGAATGGATTTATGGAATAGGGAAACTACATGATTAGAGTTTCACTTGATTAGTTATGTCAATTGGTTGAATTCAGACTGCATCAAATAAGTGGACATACACACCCTAATTCATCACTAGCAGGCATTGATATATATAACAACTTCAAAAGATATATAGTGTATGAAACTTATTGTTCCTCATCTCATCATCACATGGTACTATTCATTGCCATACATGAGACTACACTTGTAATCATACTACCACAGGATATAAATACTTATCACAATATCTCAAGGTATCAACCCTTGTCAACATAAGAGGATTACACCTCATTCAGGGTTCAACCATGCCTAAATGTCATTAAGACCATCACATTATTCCCTACAAGTTCATCATTATCTATCCATGCCTTATAACAAGGCTCAAAAAACATCACCATGCATGTGATACATAGGTTTAGCATTAATATTGCTTCAAGGACCTAAAAGATGTTCACAAGATAACATTGCAGGGTTATTTTAGCATTAAAGTATTCCTTCAATTATATCAACATACAAGAAGGCTAAATATGCTTGATCACCACTATACGTATAGAACACATGTTTGTAGGAAAGCATAAATTATGAGACTATGATATTCCCAGTTAACATATTAGGATTTCAACAAACACTAGAAAGAATATTCCTTCATCACATCATACTAAGAAGCTGAGCATGATTAATCATTCTCATCTATTTGAATTAGTGATAGGTTCAAAAATATGTATTACACTAAAATTATAGTTCAAAATTCATACACAACTCCTAACTCATAGCATCCCCATCAGGTCATGGATGCATAAAATAAAGCATCACCATCAAATTCCATAACATCCTGAAGTATGTATGCATAACTCAAGGTATAACCACCATATTATAACATACTACGGTTTCAACAACAATAAGAGAGCACTCCATGGTTCTATTAATCATTCAAGGGGGTTGTTTATAATCAATCATCATCACTTGGTTACAATAAGGTTAGGTGTAACAATCTATGTTTCATTAGGGTTACCCATTAACTCATTATGGTGATTATCAATTATATTCATATGAGGGAAAATGTATGACTATATTAATAAGTGAAAACCTCCATCAGTTTCAACATCATTCAAACTGTACCATCATACCACAAGAATCAAACCAGAACCATTGGATTGTTGAGAAGGTAAACCATTGGTTGTTTACATAAGTATACAAGTAGAACAAACCACCTATAAAGCCATCAAATTGTGATCTAGAAAGAATCACCATCTAACCCTAGACATCCCCTATTTTAATAACATAAAGGGTATCATCAGTTGTGGGAATAAAACCCACCATTGGTTATACATCTAAAGCAGGCCATAAATTATCAACAAACAAGCTCCTTAGGTTGATCACATGTAGAAAACCACCTAATTCACGCTATTAGAACCATCATTTTACATTATAGGCATCATCCCAAACTATTGGATGTTGAAGTATTAATCTCAATCATTAGATCGGGTTCATTATTCAAAAACTTCAATTGGAGTAAAGGTCTAACCATTGAATCAATTGACCTAAGAAAGTGTTGGTTTAGGGCTTTACATGAAGCAACATTTAAAAACTTGACTCACCATCTATTGTAGTATTTTGAACCACCATCAGTTGTAACACATTATGTCATCGTTGGTTGATAGGGTCGACACTACCATCATTAGTTTCCATCGGTTTCCATCTTTAGGGCACTAAACCATTGATCATTGAGATTCTAAAAGAATCTAGAACTGACCTAAGGTGTGAACATCGTTTGACACTATTTTTCATAACCATCAGTTTCCATAAAGGCATCACCATGGTTCTAATATAAAGTCATCCATCAGATCATGTATAAAGGTTGAAAAATAGCTTAAAACTCTATGTATAAGCCATCGTTTGATAGGTACTTAGCACTATAGGTTGCCATGTAAACCTAATCCAAGTATTCCTCTACCTCAGGAAGGCCATGCACATGATTTTTTCATTTAGAACTAGAAATTAATCAAGGTATAGCACTAACCTTGAAATGTTAAGAATACATAGCATCTCTAAGCTTAGATCATCGTTTTAGAGCAAGAAAATGAGTAACCAAGCTTGTAGTAAGCAATAAAAGTGAAGATGGTTATAAAACTCACCTCTAGGAAGAAGATCAGACTCCAAGAAGCAAGAAAACTTGAGCAAGGAAGGTAAAGAACCCTAGATTTTTTTTGGTATCCCAAGAACCCTAGATTTAGGTCTGAACTCGGCCAAGTACGCTTCTTCTCCAAGAAAGGGAGTAAACTCTAGGTGAAGGGAGCAAGAAGATAAGTTCTTTGAGCTTTAAAGCAAATTTTTTTCATGAAAAGAATGGTTCCATCCAAGAAGAAGGTAGGAGGAAGAACAACAAAAGAAATGAAGGAGAGAAGGAGATACTTACTAGTTCAGGTTAATATCACCTAATGGGAGCTTTATAAACCCTAGATGAGGTTAGATCTGAACCCTATATGCTCTAACAAGAGGGTCAACTACTTCTTCTTCCTTGGGCACTCTATTTGCCACCAATCACGTGAAAGACGAAGCTCTTAAAAGCAGGGAAGAGATAAAATTCTAAAGGTTTCATTTTTGAGCTAAAGGATAGGTATATAAGGCTTATGGATAAGGAAAGAGAAAAGCTCGAGGTGTCCTAGTAGCTCTCCACATGTCCATAGCGTAGAGATTCTATGGATATGCAAGCATCTATTTCACCATTCATGGATATCTTCTTAGCCATCAGTTGTTGTCTCTCAAGGCCCACCATCGGCCCCCATGCAAAGGAACCATTGGTTCTTTTGAACCTTATTCAGTTAAGTGGTGAACCATTGGTTGACCATCTCTATTTCAGTGAACCACCAATCCAAGTGAACCAAAACCAAAAAAACCACCATCCTACTACCTCTAACAGTGACCATCTGATGTCAACCAAGAAGGGGGAAATTGGTTGATGGCTCCTAAAGGTATCTCATCCATAAAGGACAAAACCCTAAAATACCCTTGAAGACAAACACCTCCAAACCAAGGTACAACTAGGTGTCCCATGGCCCAACAAGCTCAAGCATAATAAGGAAACATCTAAAGATCATAAGGAATGTGATGCACAAAATTAAAAGTGAAATTTGGTTTATTTGAGTGAATCTACTAAAATGAAATTATCTCAAATTGAAATTTTAGGTGCACATGAATGGAATGGTGAATTTATCATGAAAATATGGACAATGTATACCTATTAGGTTAAGATTCTTCCCTTTTTTTGAAGATGACAAACCATTCCAGAAAATATTGAAAAGGATAAAAAATAAAATTATTTACCTTAATCTATTGAGAATTCAAGGTTTTGAATATACATGTTCGCCCTAAATTCATGCATACTAATATGTTTTCTTAGTATTTGACACAAAATTATGTAAATTTCATCCACTCATAACATTCATAAAAGATATGCAATTTGAGATCTATTTTGAAAGAGATAAGTCTTTCTCCCCCTTTTTCATATCAAAAATTGTGGGTTCAAAAGAAAATATAAAGTCTTATTTGGACATATAAAATAAGACAGAGACAATCTATCACAAAGATTCCATTCCAAAATTCATTAAAAAATATGCATTTCAATTGTTTCAAATCCAAATGATATGAGTTAGAAACTTGGGCAGAGTACAGTAGATAATTAGATTAGAACATGTAAAAAGCCAAGATAATAAAAAAATATAGGACCATGAGAAGAAGATGAGTGCCCTACATCATACATGCTAAGTTCACAAAATAAAATATTAGGACACTCCAAGCACTAAATCTAATTTGTATGGTAGGATGCCCTCACCTTCTTTCTCATTTCTAGTAGTGGGAGGACAATATGAGGAATTCTCATGTAATTTCTCATAGGGACCTTTAGAGACATCATCCTCGCCATCATCATTGGTCTCATCATCCTCATATTGTACATTTTCAAGTACCTCATCCACATGACAACCACATCAATATAAGAGATACCAAAAAACTAGGAAATGAATTGTGTCCATTTCATCATGTTATTTTCAATCATGACCTCTACCTTGTACTAGTTTGGCAGAGTCTTGGAAGCCCAATCAAAATCTATTTGAATACCAAGTAGCCTAGTGGATGGATTGGGGTAGGCCTAGATATGGGTCATGTTTTTCTAGACCCGGCCTGAATTGTACCTGAATCCAGATAGATCTGACCCAAATTGGACCCGGAACCAAAAGTACCCAACTGGACCTAGACCAACAAGGACCATAGTGGACCTAAAAATCATAAAAAGACTCTATTACAAGAGTCTAAAAAATAAATTATGGAAAACCCAAAACCTGACCTGACTAGACCCGACCCAAACTCGATAAGACCCGACCTGACCCAACAGGAACAGACCCAACCCAAAACTGAACAGACCAAAAAAAACCTGAATTTTTAGGTCAGTTCGGGTCGCGCCTTAGCCAAATCATGTATACAAAAGATGTTGTTGACATAATTACATTATTTACATACTTGGATCATACAACCAAAAACTTGAGTCGGTATACACAATATACAAAATTCCCCCAGACCTAAGAGTACAAGGATGACTATATGACTCTATAAAACTCCATTAACCTCTTATCACTACAGGTCTTCGAACTATGCCTCCTCATCACTCTGCATCTATCAACGTTGTTGATCACCTAAATAGATATGGTGTCCACGAGGTGAGAACCATGTCTCGACAAGAGATATAACTCCAAATTCATTTATAGTTTACCAGAATTATGACTATAAATAGTTAAAACCGAATAGTATTATAGAGTTGTAAAATTGAATAACTTGTGTCATAAACAAATGTATCTAGAGACAATTGTATAGTTGGTTTCTCTTACTGCATTATAATCCATCTATAATTTAAAGAAAATGTGCAAGGGTTATTTATCATCCAATATGATACGTCAATAAACCTTAACAATTATGCTACACATCTAAGTTACATGTTGTTAAGCCTATGGTAGTTTGAGGTGTAGCACTCAAACAACTAGCTGACCACTATAAAGTCAAAATAATTTCCATATAAGATTTAAGATTACGGGAACCTAAGATCTCTTCCCCTTGGTCAGTATAAGTAACAACCATAGTGTCTCATCGGCTCAACTACTAAGACAACCTAGTCCTCCCTAGGTACACATGCAATGACACTAGAAACCATGGTATACAACCCTCAAATCTGAGTTACAAATATAGTCGCTCTCATCACTTTTCACATTTGAGACACGGCCTCGATCACTCTCCAAATCCTTGGGAGAAGGATGACAGGAATATACTCTCCATACACCCACATATACTCAATAGTATATGACTCTGAGTTCCTTTCGAGATACTCGTTTCACTATCTAGAAAATCTTGACACTAGAATAGTTCTACGGACTCATGGCACTATATGATTAAAGTTTCACTTGGTTAAATAAGCCAATTAGGTTCTTTTAAACAACATTAATCAAGTTAAAAAAAATCCTAAAAGATCGTATAGATCAACTATACATCACCATCACCTCAGATGCTACAAAATGCATGAAACTGGGTTATAATGCTCCATCCCAAAACCATACAACATTTTAGAATATTTTCAACATTCAATCTTATAACCTGGATTGGCTATCACCAAGATTAAGGTTCCACTTCAACCATAATTACATCATCATAACAATAGATAAAATCATGATAACCATCAGAAGCTAACCTTTATACAGTGAGGTTTGAAGTGTGGATACCAAAACAACATACATGTACATTCTTAAAGGTCTTTAAATCAAGATTATGATTTTCAAACCATATTTACTAAATTATCAGTCCAAAGATCAAAAGAATAATGTTCATAAAAGTTTGAACTATTGTAAACATCTATGGATCATCATTTTGTTATACAAAAGCAATACTAAAAATGTCCAACTTTTTAATATGAGTACGAGTTTCTAGAGCAATATTCAAGGACACACAATCACATAGTAGGCAAGAAATGCTTTGAAGTTACATACTCACCTAGTTAGAGAAAGAAACCAAAGGCATAAGAAGAATAACTCCAAAATCAGCAATAAAGGTCCAACTCGACCAACCAAAATGCCCAAAAACATCCTCTTCCTCCACGATCAGGGTGAAACTAGAGAAGGGAAGAAGAAAACAAGAGTTCTCAATCTGCATGCACAAGGCTCTAACAAGAAAACATCCATGAACTCATGACATGCCAAAGAAATCGGTCGTAGGAGGGAAGGGGAGTGAAGAACAACAAGTAAATGAGTAAAAAAACAAGAAACTTACTCAAAGGAAGAAAGAAATATGGTCAGCAACTTGCGAACATCCCAAAGATCCTTGATCCGAGCACATGCATTCATGAAAATCTTGTGACCGTCAGCTTTGAGGAACCTTCATCGATCACCACTCTCCAGAAAAAACTCATCGAGCTACACTAAAGCTTCTCTAATGAAAGGTGAGGAAGATAAGGGCTATATATAGGCTGACATAGAACACTCGTCAGGTTGAATGCCAGCCGACTTTGATCCCATCAGCCGCCTAGACTTCACCAGCCAAAAAAAGCATCGACCACTAAAACCTCTTTGTCACAAAAAACTCATCGACTGCCAAACATTGTGGATCAAAACTCGTAGGTCATCCTTGTGCAACACACATATGTCAATCTCGACAGTCACTGGAATCTGTCGATCAAAACTTCGTCGGTCAGCATGCCATGGATTTTGTTGATCAAAACCCTAAGGATCACCAGTTTAGAGTTTTAGTCGGGCAACAAAATCCCCTCGATCACCAAGGAGTCCATTGACCGCCGAAAAACCCATCAGGCACAGGAAAAAACAAAAATCATCGACCGAAGAAGGTGTACACTACTACTCATCAAAACTTGTAACTTTGCTAAAGCAAGGTTCAAAAACATACAGAGGAGAAGTAAGTGTGGGCTCTGATCTCCAAACCATAACATAAACACGATTAAAACTTAGCGGAAGCGAATCGGTAATCAGCGGAAGACAAAAATCACGGGAAATTAAAACTTTTCGAGATAAGAACTTGTATCCATAAAAACTCCTTTCATAAAGAGAGGTAACTGTTTACATCTCAGGATAATTACTTCTTGAGTAATTATATACATCAAGATACAAAATCTCAAGATCACATAACACAAGACTCCAAGACCTGAGAGTACAGAGGACACATAGGACTGACTCTAACTACACCACATGGCAGGACAAATCTCCACCTGAGATTACTGCTGCCCCTGGTGCTGCTGCTGCTGAGACTGATCACCTGTAGGCTGGTTCCTTCGTCTCCGACGTCCACCTAAAAAGTTGAAGTC
Source organism: Alisma plantago-aquatica (assembly GCA_963693085.1). NCBI lineage: Eukaryota > Viridiplantae > Streptophyta > Magnoliopsida > Alismatales > Alismataceae > Alisma > Alisma plantago-aquatica. The sequence continues at coordinate 74,519,077 of OY856415.1, forward strand.
TACGGGGTGAGACAATTATACATAATTGTCCCAGCGAGAGTTATAACTCTTCGCCAGAAGCTTTATTATAACATCAAAGAATATCTTAAACAGTAAAGCCTTCAAAGCATTCTATAGCAGTTGCAGTTATAACAAGATCTCTACAATTTAGGAGATATGGAGAATATCAACATTATTGCAATGTAACATCAACCAACTAACTTGGAGTCATCTCTAACAAGTTATACTACATGGTTGATTATGTTTTACAAACAACATTATGCCCTGTGGAGATGAGGCTTACCACTCAAACTCCAACTGATCGCTGAGAAGCCGCATCAGTATCATACATAGGTCATTAAGAGAGCCGGATTCTCATGACCTTCACCTTCCTCAGTCAGTAAGAGGATCACTTGTAGGACATCTCGTGTCTCTACTATTATAGCTCACCAGGGTAAACTGGTCCTTCGCTATTCTAGAGTCACAGTGGCGTTCTGTACTCTCTTCGTCATCAGGAGGTTTCATATTTACCTACCACTGATACGGATATCTGTGCTGTCTTCGTCATCAGGAGGTTTCATGTTTACCTACCACTGATACGGTATGGAATTATAGTGAGGGATGGATGGATTACACATCTACATCACTTTCCTACACTAGGATGTAAGGTTCTACACATCCATGTACCCCACATACTCAAAAGTATGTGCTCCAGGAGTTCCCTAAGGAAAACCTGTTTCACCATCACTTAATTTCTGACAATGATGGATCTATGATCAGGGCTCTACATTATACTTGATTAGTTAGGTACATTCAGTATTCTTTAACAGCATACATTGTTCTTCAAACAATATCAGTAGCATAGCAGCTATAAAAGAAGAATACTAAATGTAACAGGCCTAACTCATATCAATCATCATTTCTCATTATCCTCATCACAAGTCATCTCTAAGGCATGACTTTGATGGTATTCATGGCTCTCATAGCCCATTATCAGCATAGGATGCCACTGGCAAGGCATCAAATTACTTTACTCATTCATAAGGCTAACAACATGCTCGTAATGAATATAACATCAACATCCATACCTAGATATGATTACCTTCATATCAGAACCTGCATGGTTAATACATCTGATAAAGGTAATGCAACAATAAGGAATGTACTTCCTACTCTTGTCATAAGAGTTAAATCTCTAATTCATATCAAATAGAGTTTATTGCTCAAAAGCATGCCATTACCCTTGAATTAGGGTTTACTATTCACATCAAGGTGAATTAAACTCATAACATCATCATGTATGAGTAACATCTTCATTGATGCTCTTGGATTAGTTAAAGGTTCATCATTTATCATAATTAGGGTTTCTATGATCTCACACAGGTGGGTCATACCCTAATTATGCTCATTCTTGTGCATTGGGGATGCTTCAATTGAGTTTCCATTTAAAAAGGGTACTTTCTCTCTCTAGAAGTACTTTCTCTCTCTAGAAGTACTTTCTCTCTCATCATAAGGTTAGGTGATGTCAACATTACTCTAAAACAGGTTGGGTTGAGTCATCATAGGCTTACATAGCCAAAAACATCACCATTAAGTGATTAGAGTTACTTTCTCTCTCTAGGGTACTTTCTCTCTCTAGAGTACTCTCTCTTTCATCATACTAATGGTTGATGATAACATTAGACTAGATCAGGTTAGATAGAGTCATTATGACTAAAAACATCATTCTCATGTAATTAGGGTTTGAATTGAGCAAGGTATAACTCAATTGACCCTTCAGGGGTATATTGGTAATTCATCCCATTGATCATCATCATGGTCAAAACCCTTAGTCAAATAACCCCTTATTATCCTAGATTATCATTAGGGTTTGCTTTGGGCAACATTGAACCATTTACATCATCAAATGATTGAATGAGGTCAACCTTGAATCACATTGATTGATTTCAATCATTAATCATCAATTGGATTGAGATTAGTTGAAGGTGTTGACCGTTTGCCCACTTTGACCCTCCAAGACCGCGAGCCTCTTTCTAACCCCAAGATCGCGAGCCCCCTTAGGCTTCAAGACCGCGAGCCTCTTCAGGGGTCCAAGACCGCGAAGCCTCCCATTGGTTCAAATTAAAGTCGAGATCGCGAAGACCAATTTGAGTTGAGACCGCGAGGGTCACGAAGACCGTTTGCCCTTCTTTGACCTCAGGACCGCGAGGCCCTTCACGGTCTTGAGACCGTGAGCCTCCTCTCGGTCTTGAGACTGCGAGCCCTCTCACGGTCTTGAGACCGCGAGCCCTCTCACGGTCTTGAGACCGCGAGGCTCTCATGGTCTCAGCCGCTTGGTCCTTCAACAAGGCTCAAAGGTGCAACCGATAATGTCAACCCATGTTGAAGCCCTCAAATGGTCAAAGCTATGTTGACCACTCATGGATTTAGTCAATTAAGGTTATGCTTGATCACTTGGTCACTCAATTGACCCATAATAGTTAACCAATTATGGTTGAAATCGATTCAATTAGGGTCTATCAATGTTCACCCATCAACACTCAACAGTGTGCATCAACACAAGGTTGAACCCTTCAATTGAGCTCCAATTGGGCCCAAACTTGGCCCAAATGGTCTTGAGGTCATGTGGGTGGACCCCACATGGTCTTAAGACCGTTTGCCCAAGATTTCATCAAAGTCTAAGGTGATTTGATAGGGGTTGAACCATGATTGAATCACAAAACAGAATTTTGATTAAATTACTAACTTATTTGCAATTGGGTCCTCAATTGGTCAAATTACTCAACCCTAGACCTTCAAACGGTCTTGGTTGATTGCCCTCACGGTCTTGAGACCGTTTGGATGAGTTCCAAACGGTCTTGAGACCGTTTGCCCATCCAAATTTTGGATTCTAATGCAGATTCATCAAGGTCTGACCCATTGAGTTGATGATTATGTCAATATTTAATTGCAATGTAATTTGGTGTAATTGTACCTTTAATTGGTCAACTATCCTTGACCCCAGACCTCCAAACGGTCTTGGTTGATTACCCTCACGGTCTTGAGACCGTTTGGTGACCCCCAAACGGTCTTGAGACCGTTTAGGTCAATCAATCCTAAAAACCCTAATTAGGTTACCATAATTTCAGTACTGATTTTATCTAAGGTTAGCCCTAGTATTCACCCTTCAACTCTTAGCCCGTTTGGAATTAGACCATCAAACTTGGTGAGTTGTTAATTAACATAATTTTGAACAGTAATCTCATACGGTCAACGCTTAGTCAACGACCTTACACGGTCTTGAGACCGTTTTCCCAAAAAGGCAATTTCAGACCGTTTGAAAATCAGCAATTAATTCATTTAAAGTTGTGACTTAAAAAGGTCATATCTCCCGATTCCTTTGGAGTTAGTCTCCCAACTTTTTGAGGTTAATTAGCCTATATAATTAGGAACAGGTTTCTTATACGGTCCACGCTCGGTCAACGGGGCCAAACGGTCTTGAGACCGTTTGCCCTGTCGCGGTCTCGAGACCGTTTGCTCACCTCGCGGTCTTGAGTCCGAGAGAGCAAACTGTTAGGACCGTTTAAGGAAAAGAAAAGCGGTGGGTTTTTCTTGGAAATCACGCCTTCATCTTCTAGCTCAAGAACAGTACAGATATCCCACGGGTTTGCTTGCAAAATAGCAAGGAAAAGTAGGGAAATACTAAGAGCTATCATCAAATCGCATATAAAGATGCACATAGTAAACCATAGGTTTAGAGTTATAAAACCCGCCTAAAGCTTGCTTCTTGAGCTCCAAGCTTTCCAAGCTCCAAGCTCTAATGGCGTCCTTGAGTTCCCACAGGTTGGCCAAGGTGAAAACTCCAAAGAAGGATGAAAAGAGACGGCTAGAAAGATAGGGTTTCGAGAATTAGCCATGAAGCTGACCTTGAAATCGAATTCTAACCATGGAATTAGGCAAGAAGAGGGGTTTACACCTACCTTGCACCCCTTGTTCGTCCTCCTTAGCTCCAAGGCAGTCCTTGGTCGTCTTTGGTGAAATGAAATAGTAAGGGAACGAAGGTTAAGTTCCCTTGCAATTAAGGGAAGGAGAGCTTATATACATGGGGTAGGATTTTCAACATTAGTTCATAAGTTTCCCTTAATTCCAACTAAGTCCTTCCTTTATTACTTGCTCGTCCCTTCCTCTTTATTCTAAGGACAAACCTTAACTTAAGTTATAGAAAAGAAGGCAAGGAAGAACAATTTAATAATAAAGTTCATACTTAAAGGGATATTGCACATATACCCTGATTATTCAATCACAAAGCCTATTTCTTAACTTGATAACTCAATTGAGGTGAATTCCTCATCATTTTTTCTATAAATGATGGCAAGAGTCTAAAAAGATACTTTATATGACATTCTTTACAAATTGCATCCCTTTATTTGGGTAAATTGCATTTTACCCCAAATTAGGGTTTCAAGCCCTGGGATTGCTTCCACAGCTGCACCTTGGTGCTCTAGCTTGGGAAATCCTTCAAACTTTGCCAAAGAGATTCTCATGATGTCTCAACATCAGAGGAACATCTCATCATGTGCAAATTGCAAGCTAACCCTTTCAACTGGGTAAGTTGCACATAGGTCCCTGTATATCAAAACAATGCTACAACTTTAAATAAAAAGGAGCAAATACTGAAATATACGTTTCTGAGAAACTTAATTACATGCTCAGAGTTAATCACAAAGATTTAATTACATATTTAGGCGAAACACCTAGGGTTGACTCATAACCCAGGTCAGGGATGTTACAAATTATCCACCCCTTACAAGGATTTCATCCCCGAAATCGATAAAACATATTACGAGAAAAGGGCAGGATACTTCCTTCTCATCTCATCCTCTAACTCCCAAGTGGCTTCTTCAATACCACGATGGTTCCAGAGGACTTTCACAAGACTTATATCTTTCTTCTTTAACTTTTTAATTCGTTTATCAAGGATTGACACTGGTCCCTCCTCATAGGATATGTCATCATTCAATTCTACTTCCATAGGTTGTAGAACTGACTCGGTGTCTGGGTGACATTTCTTCAACATAGAAATGTGAAACACAGGATGTAATCTTTGTAACTCTGGGGGCAGCTCTAGTTTATATGCTACCTTTCCAATCCGTTCAATGATTGGATAAGGCCCCATATATCTAGGAGCTAACTTCCCCTTCCTTCCAAAACGAAGGACCCCTTTCCAAGGTGAGACCTTAAGATACACTTTGTCTCCAACCTGGAACTCTAAAGGTCTACGACGTTTATCAGCATAAGATTTCTGCCTATCTTGAGCAGTCTTAATCTTATGTTGTATTACTTTAATCTTTTCTGTGGTTTGCTGCACCAGGTCGGGACCTAACAACTGGTGCTCACCAGTTTCAAACCAACACAAGGGTGATCTACAACGTCTACCATATAAGGCTTCATAAGGTGCCATATCAATACTATGTTGGTAGCTATTGTTATAGGCAAACTCTATCAGGCTTAAGTGTAGATCCCACCTTCCGGTGAACTGGAGAACACATGCTCGTAACAGGTCTTCTAAGGTTTGTATGGTCCTTTCCGACTGTCCATCAGTCTGTGGATGAAAGGCCGTACTAAACCTCAGCTTAGTGCCTAAGGCACTGTGCAACTGTTCCCAAAAACGACTTGTAAACTGAGGACCTCTGTCAGAAACTATTGTGACAGGAACTCCGTGCAAACGCACTATCTCTTGAATATACAACTCTGATAACCTTTCAGCAGAATAGGTTGTTTTGACAGGTAAGAAATGTGTTGTCTTAGTCAACCTATCAACAATTACCCAAATGGAATCATGTCCTTTGCTTGTCCTGGGTAGGCCAACAACAAAGTCCATGGTCACATGGTCCCATTTCCACTGTGATATGGGTAAAGGTTGCATTGTTCCTGCAGGCTTCTGGTGTTCAGCTTTAACTTGCTGACACACAGGACACCTCAGAACAAACTCTGCAACGTCCTTCTTCATCCCAGGCCACCAATACAGATCCTTCAAATTCCGATACATTTTGGTGCTCCCTGGATGCATAGCATACATGGAAGAATGGGCTTCTTCTAGGACTAACTTCCTTAAGTTGTCCACATCCGGCACTATCATTCTTCCATTATAACAAGCTACTTGATCTTTTGAGTCATGAAACACATTTTGCTTCTCATTTCCATACTCAGATCTTATATGTTGAACTGCAGCATCATCTAGCTGTGCTTCTTTAATCTGCTCTCTTAGGGTAGGTTTAATATGCATCTCAGCTAACAAACCGGCTAGGAATGACACTTTCAACTGTACATTGTCTTGCCTTAAAGAGATAAGCATATCTCTTCTAGAGCATACTAAAGAGTTTAGTTGTGCTCTATTCATGGTTGATGTTGCTGATTTCCTACTCAAGGCATCTGCAACAACATTGGCCTTACCTGGATGGTAATCAATTGTACAGTCGTAGTCCTTGATTAACTCCATCCAGCGACGTTGCCTCATGTTGAGCTCATGCTGAGAGAAGATATACTTAAGGTTTTTGTGGTCTGTGAAAATCTGGAATGTTTCTCCGTAGAGATAATGCCTCCAGATCTTCAAGGCATGAACCACAGCAGCTAACTCTAGATCGTGTGTCGGATAATTCTCCTCGTGCTTCTTAAGCTGTCGGGAAGCAAAAGAAATCACTTGTTTATCCTGCATCAACACACATCCTAGTCCATTTTTGGAAGCATCACAGAAAACTACATATCCTTTTCCTTGTTCAGGTAGCACTAATACAGGTGCACTTGTTAACCTCTCCTTCAGCAACTGGAAAGATTGTTGACACTTATCACTCCAAGAAAAAGGAACATCTTTCCGGGTTAACTTGGTCAAAGGTAAAGCTATAGAACTAAAGTTCTTAATGAACCTTCGATAATAGCCAGCTAACCCCAAGAAACTTCGAATCTCCGTCGGTGTTTTCGGTTGTTCCCATTGTAGAACAGATTCTACCTTTGTAGGGTCAACACGAATTCCCGAGGCGGATATTACATGTCCAAGAAAAGATACCTTCGGCAGCCAGAACTCACACTTGCTAAACTTAGCGTACAGCTTATGTTCTCTTAGCAAGGTCAAAGCTTGGCGAAGATGTTGCTCATGCTGCTGAGCATCCTTACTATAGATCAGAATGTCATCTATGAAGACGACAACACACTGATCAAGGAAAGGTCGAAAAACTCTATTCATGAGTTCCATAAATGCAGCTGGTGCATTAGTTAGTCCAAATGACATCACCGTGAACTCATAGTGACCATATCTTGTCCTAAAGGCAGACTTGGATATGTCACTATCCTTAATACGGAGTTGGTGATATCCAGACCTCAAGTCTATCTTTGAAAAGACTGTTGCACTACGCAACTGGTCAAAGAGATCATCAATCCTTGGCAGAGGATACTTATTCTTTATTGTTACTTTATTGAGTTGTCTATAGTCGATGCACAACCGCATTGACCCATCTTTCTTTTTAACAAACAAGACCGGAGCACCCCAAGGTGAAGTACTCGGTCGGATAAAACCTCTCTCAAGTAACTCTTGAAGTTGTTTCTTGAGTTCTGCCATCTCGGCAGGAGCCATTCTATACGGAGTTTGAGCTATGGGTTTCGTATCTGGAATCAGATTGATTTCAAAGTCAATCTCCCGAGGTGGTGGTATACCAGGAAGTTCTTCAGGAAACACATCTTCGAATTCCCTGACTATGGGAACTTCGGCAGGATTGGAACTTTCCTTGGTAACATCTACCACATGGGCTAAGAATGCATAACATCCTTGCCTCAACAGCTTATCAGCAACCATAGCTGATACAAGACAGGTGGGCAGAATCTTTCTTTCACCTTGAAAGATCCATGTGTTGCTTTCATCAGCAAACACAGCCAACTTGGACTCACAATCCAAGACAACTCTATACCTTTCTAAGGTATCCATCCCAAGGATTATATCAAATCCCTGCATATCAAGTGGTATAAGATCCACTTGAATGCGATGGTCAGAAAAGAAAAGGATGCAGGGAGAACATACCTCCTGCAAAACGGCAGACCCACTCAACGGAGTCTCTAACAACAAACTATCTGCTCTATGACTAACAGTCACATTACAGTTACGAATCACTTCACGAGTGATGAAAGAGTGCGTAGCACCCGGATCAATCAGAACAGATACATCACAGGATATAGACATGTCAAAATATAAAAGTTTCATCTGACCTGCCACTACCCGTGGATTGACCACTGCCTCAGGTGGGTTCATAGCATAGAACCTCGCAGTCGCCTGGTGTTGAGGTGGTGCTGATGATCCAGCTTGAGACGCTTGTCCACGTCCTCGAGCTGCTCCTTGATGTTGTCTATTCTGAGATCCCTGTTGATTCTGTCTCGGGGTTTGTTGTGTCACACCGACAACCCTAGAACGGCAATCCTTCATCAAGTGTCCCATCTTACCACAGTTGTAGCAACTCTTCTCCTGTTGCTGTGGTCTGGGTGGTCCAGTAACTGACACTGATGCAGAACTGTGCATCCCTTGAAGCGGTTGACTCCGTCCTCTACCTCTACTTGGTGTCCCTTGAGTTTGAAAACTCGATCTGGGTGGTGGAGGGTTAGGTGTAGAGAATCTAGGTTTCTTAGAATCCCTAGATGAAGAACCCTGGAACTGTGGATATCTTTTATGGGTTTGTCTTTTCTCAACCACAGATCTCTCTATCCTTCGGACTGACTCAACGAAGGTAGAGAATCTTTCTCTATTTTCTAAGGCAGACACAGGGGTTGACATATCGGAATTCAAACCCTTTTCAAATCTTCTGATTCTTTCCTCATCCGTAGCGGCCATGTGCGGACAGAACCGCAACAACTCCATAAACTTAGCTTCATACTCACTAATGTTCATCATACCCTGCCTTAGTTTCTCAAACTGAGAGATCTTCTCATCTAGGAAGGTCTTTGGAAAATATCTATTGATAAATTCCCGACGAAACTCTTCCCATGAGAACTCTACTCCAGGTCTCTTCTGCTCTTCCATGTTCCACCAGTGACCAGCACTGCCTTTGAGAAGATAAACAGCATGTCTAACCTTCTCAGCTTCCGGAATCATAAGAATCCTGAAAGCCTTCTCCAACTCTGTCAACCATAAGTCAGCATCTGCAGGGTCGGCAGTTCCGAAGTACTCGGTAGCTCCGACACGACGAAGTCGTTCGAATGTCTTACTAATACCTTGTACTTCAGGCTGGACAGGTGCCCTAGGTGCAGGAATGGGCATCCTATCGGTTATATGTGTCATGGCAGTCATGAACTGCCCGAACATCGTCTGTACAGCTGGATCACTCATGTCAGCTGGGTCGAACTGGGGTGGCTCTCTTGGCGACTCAGGTGCAGGTTGTTCTATTCTTGGAACTCTTGCACCGCCTCGAGGTGCACTAGCACTACTTTCTGCCACATGCTCATCATGATGTTCTGACATTCTTATGTATCTTCTTCTCCTAAGGAGCAGAAGATTCTATTAGATGAGGAAGGAGTACTAAAGGTAGACTCAACATCCTAAGTCCTATGCCTCTGTAGACTCAACTGAACCTGGAGCTCTGATACCACTAATTGTGGGCTATGATCTCCAAACCATAACATAAACACGATTAAAACTTAGCGGAAGCGAATCGGTAATCAGCGGAAGACAAAAATCACGGGAAATTAAAACTTTTCGAGATAAGAACTTGTATCCATAAAAACTCCTTTCATAAAGAGAGGTAACTGTTTACATCTCAGGATAATTACTTCTTGAGTAATTATATACATCAAGATACAAAATCTCAAGATCACATAACACAAGACTCCAAGACCTGAGAGTACAGAGGACACATAGGACTGACTCTAACTACACCACATGGCAGGACAAATCTCCACCTGAGATTACTGCTGCCCCTGGTGCTGCTGCTGCTGAGACTGATCACCTGTAGGCTGGTTCCTTCGTCTCCGACGTCCACCTAAAAAGTTGAAGTCTACGGGGTGAGACAATTATACATAATTGTCCCAGCGAGAGTTATAACTCTTCGCCAGAAGCTTTATTATAACATCAAAGAATATCTTAAACAGTAAAGCCTTCAAAGCATTCTATAGCAGTTGCAGTTATAACAAGATCTCTACAATTTAGGAGATATGGAGAATATCAACATTATTGCAATGTAACATCAACCAACTAACTTGGAGTCATCTCTAACAAGTTATACTACATGGTTGATTATGTTTTACAAACAACATTATGCCCTGTGGAGATGAGGCTTACCACTCAAACTCCAACTGATCGCTGAGAAGCCGCATCAGTATCATACATAGGTCATTAAGAGAGCCGGATTCTCATGACCTTCACCTTCCTCAGTCAGTAAGAGGATCACTTGTAGGACATCTCGTGTCTCTACTATTATAGCTCACCAGGGTAAACTGGTCCTTCGCTATTCTAGAGTCACAGTGGCGTTCTGTACTCTCTTCGTCATCAGGAGGTTTCATATTTACCTACCACTGATACAGATATCTGTGCTGTCTTCGTCATCAGGAGGTTTCATGTTTACCTACCACTGATACGGTATGGAATTATAGTGAGGGATGGATGGATTACACATCTACATCACTTTCCTACACTAGGATGTAAGGTTCTACACATCCATGTACCCCACATACTCAAAAGTATGTGCTCCAGGAGTTCCCTAAGGAAAACCTGTTTCACCATCACTTAATTTCTGACAATGATGGATCTATGATCAGGGCTCTACATTATACTTGATTAGTTAGGTACATTCAGTATTCTTTAACAGCATACATTGTTCTTCAAACAATATCAGTAGCATAGCAGCTATAAAAGAAGAATACTAAATGTAACAGGCCTAACTCATATCAATCATCATTTCTCATTATCCTCATCACAAGTCATCTCTAAGGCATGACTTTGATGGTATTCATGGCTCTCATATCCCATTATCAGCATAGGATGCCACTAGCAAGGCATCAAATTACTTTACTCATTCATAAGGCTAACAACATGCCCGTAATGAATATAACATCAACATCCATACCTAGATATGATTACCTTCATATCAGAACCTGCATGGTTAATACATCTGATAAAGGTAATGCAACAATAAGGAATGTACTTCCTACTCTTGTCATAAGAGTTAAATCTCTAATTCATATCAAATAGAGTTTATTGCTCAAAAGCATGCCATTACCCTTGAATTAGGGTTTACTATTCACATCAAGGTGAATTAAACTCATAACATCATCATGTATGAGTAACATCTTCATTGATGCTCTTGGATTAGTTAAAGGTTCATCATTTATCATAATTAGGGTTTCTATGATCTCACACAGGTGGGTCATACCCTAATTATGCTCATTCTTGTGCATTGGGGATGCTTCAATTGAGTTTCCATTTAAAAAGGGTACTTTCTCTCTCTAGAAGTACTTTCTCTCTCTAGAAGTACTTTCTCTCTCATCATAAGGTTAGGTGATGTCAACATTACTCTAAAACAGGTTGGGTTGAGTCATCATAGGCTTACATAGCCAAAAACATCACCATTAAGTGATTAGAGTTACTTTCTCTCTCTAGGGTACTTTCTCTCTCTAGAGTACTCTCTCTTTCATCATACTAATGGTTGATGATAACATTAGACTAGATCAGGTTAGATAGAGTCATTATGACTAAAAACATCATTCTCATGTAATTAGGGTTTGAATTGAGCAAGGTATAACTCAATTGACCCTTCAGGGGTATATTGGTAATTCATCCCATTGATCATCATCATGGTCAAAACCCTTAGTCAAATAACCCCTTATTATCCTAGATTATCATTAGGGTTTGCTTTGGGCAACATTGAACCATTTACATCATCAAATGATTGAATGAGGTCAACCTTGAATCACATTGATTGATTTCAATCATTAATCATCAATTGGATTGAGATTAGTTGAAGGTGTTGACCGTTTGCCCACTTTGACCCTCCAAGACCGCGAGCCTCTTTCTAACCCCAAGATCGCGAGCCCCCTTAGGCTTCAAGACCGCGAGCCTCTTCAGGGGTCCAAGACCGCGAAGCCTCCCATTGGTTCAAATTAAAGTCGAGATCGCGAAGACCAATTTGAGTTGAGACCGCGAGGGTCACGAAGACCGTTTGCCCTTCTTTGACCTCAGGACCGCGAGGCCCTTCGCGGTCTTGAGACCGTGAGCCTCCTCTCGGTCTTGAGACCGCGAGCCCTCTCACGGTCTTGAGACCGCGAGGCTCTCATGGTCTCAGCCGCTTGGTCCTTCAACAAGGCTCAAAGGTGCAACCGATAATGTCAACCCATGTTGAAGCCCTCAAATGGTCAAAGCTATGTTGACCACTCATGGATTTAGTCAATTAAGGTTATGCTTGATCACTTGGTCACTCAATTGACCCATAATAGTTAACCAATTATGGTTGAAATCGATTCAATTAGGGTCTATCAATGTCCACCCATCAACACTCAACAGTGTGCATCAACACAAGGTTGAACCCTTCAATTGAGCTCCAATTGGGCCCAAACTTGGCCCAAATGGTCTTGAGGTCATGTGGGTGGACCCCACATGGTCTTAAGACCGTTTGCCCAAGATTTCATCAAAGTCTAAGGTGATTTGATAGGGGTTGAACCATGATTGAATCACAAAACAGAATTTTGATTAAATTACTAACTTATTTGCAATTGGGTCCTCAATTGGTCAAATTACTCAACCCTAGACCTTCAAACGGTCTTGGTTGATTGCCCTCACGGTCTTGAGACCGTTTGGATGAGTTCCAAACGGTCTTGAGACCGTTTGCCCATCCAAATTTTGGATTCTAATGCAGATTCATCAAGGTCTGACCCATTGAGTTGATGATTATGTCAATATTTAATTGCAATGTAATTTGGTGTAATTGTACCTTTAATTGGTCAACTATCCTTGACCCCAGACCTCCAAACGGTCTTGGTTGATTACCCTCACGGTCTTGAGACCGTTTGGTGACCCCCAAACGGTCTTAAGACCGTTTAGGTCAATCAACCCTAAAAACCCTAATTAGGTTACCATAATTTCAGTACTGATTTTATCTAAGGTTAGCCCTAGTATTCACCCTTCAACTCTTAGCCCGTTTGGAATTAGACCATCAAACTTGGTGAGTTGTTAATTAACATAATTTTGAACAGTAATCTCATACGGTCAACGCTTAGTCAACGACCTTACACGGTCTTGAGACCGTTTGCCCAAAAAGGAAATTTCAGACCGTTTGAAAATCAGCAATTAATTCATTTAAAGTTGTGACTTAAAAAGGTCATATCTCCCGATTCCTTTGGAGTTAGTCTCCCAAATTTTGAGGGTAATTAGCCTATGTAATTAGGAACAGGTTTCTTATACGGTCCACGCTCGGTCAACGGGGCCAAACGGTCTTGAGACCGTTTGCCCTGTCGCGGTCTCGAGACCGTTTGCTCACCTCGCGGTCTTGAGTCCGAGAGAGCAAACTGTTAGGACCGTTTAAGGAAAAGAAAAGCGGTGGGTTTTTCTTGGAAATCACGCCTTCATCTTCTAGCTCAAGAACAGTACAGATATCCCACGGGTTTGCTTGCAAAATAGCAAGGAAAAGTAGGGAAATACTAAGAGCTATCATCAAATCGCATATAAAGATGCACATAGTAAAGCATAGGTTTAGAGTTATAAAACCCGCCTAAAGCTTGCTTCTTGAGCTCCAAGCTTTCCAAGCTCCAAGCTCTAATGGCGTCCTTGAGTTCCCACAGGTTGGCCAAGGTGAAAACTCCAAAGAAGGATGAAAAGAGACGGCTAGAAAGATAGGGTTTCGAGAATTAGCCATGAAGCTGACCTTGAAATCGAATTCTAACCATGGAATTAGGCAAGAAGAGGGGTTTACACCTACCTTGCACCCCTTGTTCGTCCTCCTTAGCTCCAAGGCAGTCCTTGGTCGTCTTTGGTGAAATGAAACAGTAAGGGAACGAAGGTTAAGTTCCCTTGCAATTAAGGGAAGGAGAGCTTATATACATGGGGTAGGATTTTCAACATTAGTTCATAAGTTTCCCTTAATTCCAACTAAGTCCTTCCTTTATTACTTGCTCGTCCCTTCCTCTTTATTCTAAGGACAAACCTTAACTTAAGTTATAGAAAAGAAGGCAAGGAAGAACAATTTAATAATAAAGTTCATACTTAAAGGGATATTGCACATATACCCTGATTATTCAATCACAAAGCCTATTTCTTAACTTGATAACTCAATTGAGGTGAATTCCTCATCATTTTTTCTATAAATGATGGCAAGAGTCTAAAAAGATACTTTATATGACATTCTTTACAAATTGCATCCCTTTATTTGGGTAAATTGCATTTTACCCCAAATTAGGGTTTCAAGCCCTGGGATTGCTTCCACAGCTGCACCTTGGTGCTCTAGCTTGGGAAATCCTTCAAACTTTGCCAAAGAGATTCTCATGATGTCTCAACATCAGAGGAACATCTCATCATGTGCAAATTGCAAGCTAACCCTTTCAACTGGGTAAGTTGCACATAGGTCCCTGTATATCAAAACAATGCTACAACTTTAAATAAAAAGGAGCAAATACTGAAATATACGTTTCTGAGAAACTTAATTACATGCTCAGAGTTAATCACAAAGATTTAATTACATATTTAGGCGAAACACCTAGGGTTGACTCATAACCCAGGTCAGGGATGTTACAGTAAGATTCTAAAATCTTAAACACATTATGAAGAATCTTAAGCAAGTATCATGTCCTTGTTCATACTAATAGAAAAGGGTAATTTACATAAAATCTACAAGTTACATGGATACCAATAATAAACAATATTGATGGCTCATTCAAAACAAAGCACGGGAGGGACGACAACAAGGACAACCACAAGGGCGATCATGACGAAATCTTCAAGGGAGATGACGGAGGAGCCAAGGCCAGTCGTGAGGTTTGTTGTGGAGTCAAGGTTATCGGAAAGGAATGTTAATAATGTTCCCTATCCTCATCCTCCATTTCGATTGATGCAGAGATTAGGGCATGGTCGAATTTGTTTTCTCTGAAGCTGGTAGAGGATTCGCCTAGACTCTAGAAGCTTGAGGTAAATATAGTTGAAGTCAAGCTTGTCTATCCTAAGAAAATTACAGAACGAAACATCAATAAGTGGAGTCTGGCGGCAGTGGGTTATATGATCGGCTTGAAGCCACATTGGCCAACTTTGGTGATGCATCTAGCACAAATCTAGAAAGTGAAGGGCTCAATTGAGGTTCGGTCTCAGGCGAAGGGTTTATTTCTAGTTACCTTTTCAAATGTTGAGGATCTAAACATGGCAGTAGAAGGTGGGTCATGGTTCGTTGCTAGGAAACCTCTTATTATCAAGAAGTGGGAAAGGGGAGATTCTATGGAAAAATTAAAGATTGCAAAAATCTCGATCTGGATTAGGATCTTTGACCTTCCTATTGAACTATGGGATGAGGAGATGTTTAATCATATTGGCTCTCTCCTGGGAAAGCATGTATCTATTGATGTGCCAATTGCTTCCGTCAGACAATTCGAGTTCGCTAGAATGTAGGTTTTGGTTCCGGCATACTCATCTTTCCCTAAGTCTCTTCCTATTGTCAATGATGACAGTGTAGAAGACGTGATCAGATTCGAGTATGAATGGGAACCTCCTCGTTGCCTTAATTGTGGGAATTTTGGGCGTGAATCTATTTTATGCAATGAAGCTTTGAGTAACGAGAAGGGGAACCAGAGCAAGAAGGATAGGTCAATTAGAAAGACATGGGTTTCAATTGTTGGGAAAGAGTCAACATGACAAGGCCCTATTGCTAATGATTCTATTGCCTCTGATGTACCTTTGATTGAGTTGAATATTCAAGTTCCTGAAATGACCAGTTCTGGGAATGCTTTGTTGGTCGTATCTACTCCAGTTTCACATAACTCTGATGGTTGGGAAGTTCAGGGGAGGAAATCCAATTCACCTCCAAGGTGTTTCTCAAGAAGTACTAATCCCTGTACTAGAGTTAATGAGATCTCTCCTAATAGGTTCGGTATTCTTGATTCTGATGCTTCTAAGAATGTGTACTTTATTCATTATATGGTAGATGAATGTACTGTCTCACCCTTCTTTATTTCCAATGGATAGACAACACTCTATTATATCATGGAACGTTAGGGGAGTTGGCAATAAGTTTGCTCATATTGATGATACTATTGATAGGTCAGAGGCAAACATTCTTATCCTTCTTGAATCAAGGTTACAACCTATTGATGTTCCTGGATGTATTAATTCTATTTGGAGGGATGCTAGTATCATCATGAATGATAACTTCTCTTCCTATGTTAGAATTATAATTCTGTGGAAGGATCCAAATATCACCATTAATCCTTTCTATATTTCTAACCAAGTGATTCATTGTATGGTCTCTATTCCATCACACTCCTTTCTTCTCTAGATCCAAAGCTAATAATGTGTTGATGCATGAAGAGAAAATATACAGGTAGAAGTCACGAGTACAATGGCTCAAGGAGGGAAATAGGAACTCCATATTCGTTTACACATCTTTGAAAACTAGGCGCCTTACGAATAGCATCCATCTCTTGGATATTGATGGGTCCTCTTGTTCTGATTTGAAGATCATTTCTGAGCATATGGTTTCCTTTTATTCATCTATCTTTAACTCTGGGAATTCAAATCATATTGCTTGGAAGTCAGCATGGAGGTTGCCTACTCTTAGTAATGAACAAAAAATCTCTCTGAAGAAGTGGGTTACTAAGGAGGAAGTGATTGTTGACACAAGGTCTTAATTGACTAAACCCTTATTTTAATGATGACTAAACCATTCCACTTATTTGTGTCTAATGTTTCTACTTGAATGATTTTAGAATAGTTATAGACACACTAAAAGTGCCCTAACTTGTGCATATCAAATTGGAGAAAAGACAAGTCAAAGTCAATACAAGTGCACGTTTTTGGAATATGGTGTAAATCCATTAAGATCATGTTGTAAATCACTTGTAATGACTGTATGACTTGTAATTAAGCTTTAAAAAATAAGGAGCACTTAGATCAAATATTTAAGCACTCAAAAGCCATTTTCTAAAATTTACATCAGGTTGTTCATCGGTCAACTTGCATCCTGATTGGATCTTGAAAATGAATTTTGATTAGTCGAGTTTTCATTTTACAGAACATGACCAATCCCTCTATAGACCTAAACTGATTTAAGTGAATTGGTCGAGTTACCCCAGGACAAACTCGATCGATTGCCTAAATTGGTCTTGTCTCTTAGTGGGATCAGTCGAGTTACCTTTATAGAAACTCGACCGATTGCACTGTATGAAAAAGTGGAGAAAAGTGTTTCTAGCCATTGTGTAGTTGCAACAATCTAAAATATAACCGTTGCAAGCCAAAAAATGGCTAGTTTTCATTCTTAAGTGTTCCCAAAGGGTCAGAGACATCCCCAACTATAAATAGGACCCATTGGGCTTCATTTCAAAGTTGAGCATTCAATGCAAAACTCTATGTGAGGTTCCTATTCTATAGTTGAGTGCTTCTTACAACCTCCTCTCTCACTAAGCTTAATCACTTGCTACATTCATTATAGTGAGTAGAAAATATATAAGAGAGCTAGTCCTACATGTATATCTTGTGAGGCTCTCACTTCCACCACCTCCCTATCTCTCATTTCAACCATGAAGATGAAGGTTCTCTCTCTTGGCTAAGAGAGGTGAAGAAGAACAAGGGTAGGAGTCCCTTAGCAAAGATCAAGGATGAAGACTTGGAGAAAGAGTGGGTAAGACCTTGGTGAAGGTATAAGACTCCTTGCTCAAATGGGTAAGTCCTTGGTGGAAGATTCTCTGATTGAAGGTGAAGTCAAAGGCTGAAGATCCAAGAAGAGTGGGTAACTCCTAGAAGGCTGAAGACGTGTGTAAGAGTTGGTAAGTCCTTGGAAGAAGGAGGAAGACTCTTTGCAAAGTTGGTAAGTCCTTGGTAAGGTTGAAGACTCTTTGAATTGGGTAGGTAAGTCCTTTGGTTGGGCATGTATTGTAAGCCTTATGAATGAATATAAGAGTACAATGGTTAAGAAATCCTAGAGGTTGACCTCTCTATGAAGTGGAATGACATACTCCTAGTTTGAAGTGTGGAACCACTCTACATAGCTTGTCACTTGGTGTATGTTCAATCCCTCTCTCCCTTGCTATCTATGTTTTAGTTGCACTCAAAATTCTTATTTAGAAACCTTATCTTGTGATATATCTTGAAGGTCTATTGAATTTTTTTAAGTGAATTTAGCTCTATTCACCCCCCTCTAGAGCATCTAATCACCCATCTAGGATCCAACAATTGGTATCAAATTTGGCTTCTCCAAGCATACTTAAACAAGTAGGAGAAGATGGGTGACTACCAAGGTGGGAGATACTTAATCAACCTTCCAATCTTTGATGGGAGTAACTTCCTTTATTGGAAAAGAAGGCTACAGTGCTACATCCAAGGATCAAGTCTTGAGGTATGGAAAATGGTGGACCATCCATACAAGATATCGGTGACAAAGATATAAGAATTATATGAAGCTACCATGAAGAAAGTCACCTTGAATGCAAGAGCAATCAACATCCTCTATGCCACCATGACCTCCACTGAGTTCAACTGGGTTTCCTCTTGTGAGTTGGCCTATGAGGTATGGAGAAAGCTATGCATCACTTATGAGGGGACAACTCAAGTGAATGAAAGAAAAGTTTGCATGATCAAAGGGCTTCTTGAGAACTTCAAGATGGGAAAGGAGGATAATATATCCAACATGTACTCAAGGCTCAACACCATTGTGAATGGTCTTGCTATTCTAGGACATCCTATAAGTAGAGGAGAGATCAACTCAAAGATCCTTAGAACTATCCCCAAGAGATGGGAACCCAAGGTGACTTCCATTGAAGAAGTAAGGTCTCTTGATGATATCCCCATTGAAGATCTCATTGGAAATCTACATGCACATGAAGTCACACTTGACAAAAGAGAAGAAGTTGAAAGACAAGAGGAGAAAGAGATAAAGAGAATGAAGAAGGCTGAAATCAAGGCTCAAATTGAAGCTATTATGGGACAACCCTCTCCATCCTCTCATGTTGAAGAAGATGACATGTACTCTAAGGGTAAATTCTATAAAGGCAAGAATTCCTCCTCCATCCAGTGCCTCAAGTGTGGAAAGAAGGGTCACTTCAAGATAGATCGTCTACAAGGCAAGAAGACCCATAATCACAAGGAAAGAGAAGAGAAGTATATGAAGAAAGAGAAATGGCACTCAAGCTAAAGTGACTCCTCCAACTCAAGATCAAGTGAAGATTCAAGTGTAGGATCAAGCTCAAGCTCTAGTGTTGAAGGAGAATGTCATTTTTCTTTTATGTCTTCTAAAAGAAAAGACTCAAATGAGGTAAATCTAAACTCTTTAGATAAAGAACCTTTAATTGCTATAATTAATGCTACTTGTGCCTCTCTTAGGTCTTCTAAAAAGAAAAGGAAAAAGCTTGCTAGAATTTGTTATAATATGCATGTAGAATTAGATGATCTTGAACATGTTAATACTTGCTTGCTTGATGATGAAAATGCTTGTCTTAGTCAAGTAGATTCTCTTAAACTTGAAAATCCTAGCTTGCTTGACAATATTAGATTTCTAGAAGCTTGATCTCTTATGAGTAGTTTTAATGAAGATCATACCTTAATTGTTGATTCTCTCATGCATGATATTGACGTTCTTAAATCTGAAAACAAGGACAAAGATTTTGTTCAGCAAGGATTAGAATCTAAAAATGAGGTTTATCTTTCTAAGATTGCTTTTCTTGAAATAGAAAATGCCTCCTTGCTTGGTAAAATCAATGTGCTTGAATCTTGTTCTAGTTCTACCAGTAGAGAGAATAATGTTGGTGCTTTTCATATTGATAGAGATCTTATTTAACTAAAGCTCTTTGCTTAAAAAATGATATTTTACATGCTAGAGATAATATCAATCATTTGTCTTCTACTATTTCTTCTCTTATGCATGATAATCATAGTTTGAGATCTTCTTTGTAAAGATTCGTAGTTGGAAAGACAAATCCGAATGATATCCTACACCATACTACTAAACAAATTGGTAGACATGGTTTGGGGTATGATGGTAGCCAAAGGAACAACGAAGGTAAAGGACCTCCAATCTTTCATGGAGAATCCTCTAGTTCCAAGTCTATGGTCACATGCAACTATTACAATGAAATTGGTCATTATTCTACTTGTTGTCCTTTTAGGAAAGCACCCAAGAGAAATGGGACTTGGGTTGCTAAGATAACCCCTCTGGACCCAAAAACATGATTGGGGACCATTTCATCTTTCTTCTTGTAGGTATCTTGCTAATGGATTGACATGAGCTATGGATTTGCAAATTGACTTCTCAATCCACTTGAAAGAAGAAAGGAGAGATGTATATGAGGTGAAAACAAGTGGAAAATCAATGGTAAGCACATAGGTAATGTTATTCTTGATCATATCTGATCATAATGTGTTTTTGCCAAGTTAGTGTGCATATACATGTGGTTTTTGAGTCAAAAGTGGTATTTTGTGTTTCTCTTCACATTGTTGCTCAAAAACTATTTCTAATGTTGTCATAGTGCATTACTAACTTGCTTACACATGTTTGGATATGACCCATATTTTTAGCATGCCTCTAAATATGTTTTTATGAAATATATGTGCTTTTTGACAGCAGCTTTATCGGTCGAGGTTGTCCTGTTTGAAACTCGACCGATAGGCAGCAATGGATGTTTCCAACATCATCAGTCGAGTTGTCAGAACTCGACTGACAACACTGTGCGCAGAATATACATTTGGCTTATTATATGAGAATTTCCCTCTCAACTAGATTTTCTCAACCATTAGCCTTATTCTTTGGCACTCCCATTTGGTTCCTGTATATATATTGCCATGTTCTAAATTTCCTATATTGCTTACAAATCTATCTTTATAATTTCTCTAAAGTGGTATATCTATATCTTGCAATTACTTTCTTTCAGTTTTTTTGCAGGTTTTGATGATGATCTCTTTGGATATCCTAGTTGTGTCTTAAAATGCTTCTGTTGTGCTCTAACTTACCACATCTACATAGTTGTATATCTTGTTTTGATACAACCTTGAGATTCTTAGTGGTAATCATATTTTGGTAATGATGCATATTTGTTAGTGAGTTATATCCTTACTTGCTTCTAAAATTGCTTATCTTTTTTTTGATATATCTCTTCATCTACTCATAGCTTGGTTTTTAACTTGTGCATCTTTTTCTATGATCTAGACCCTACTAGTAGTACTAACTTTTGATATCATCTACTAGTAGTTCATATATACATAATTCTAGCCTTGTTATCAAGTTGTATATAACTATATGCTATGCTTGTATCTTGTTTCATACTTACTCATTGTTCTATAACTTGCACATCTTTTTTTAGTTGCTTGCATAAAATTGTGATGTAGGATACATAGAGCTACATTGTATGTATAAATTGGATTATTTTTGGATTTCATGTAGATTTTTCTCTAGTTTCAGTTTTTGGTGCAAGACTTGTATTTTTTATGCAGAAACGACCTTCTAAGCATGAGCCCTGACATTTTTTTGGGCAAATTCCATTATCTTGAGGGTCAAAATTGTAATTTTTTATTTTTCTATAGCACTTTATCTTGCCTTGTTATATGCTATAATCACATTTTGGGCTATTCAAGTGCATGCTTTAACTTGCTTTTATTTTATGCTTGAACAAGCCCCTAGATGTTCTCTTCTACTCTCCTTATATAACTTTTATTATCTCCTTTCTTTTAATAAGTGGTGTTTCTTATTTCTTCATACCCCCACTCTGTAAAATGACAAATGGGGAGAAATATATGTCTTCTTTTGACAAAATAGGGGAGAAGACATGTCTTACATGAAGAGGAGAAGCATGTCTATGTAAAGGGGAGATGACATATATGTATAGAACATATATGAGTACAAGACATAGTATTCTATAAATGTTATGAAATCTAACCATTCAGGAGAAATAGCATCAATTTAGGGGGAGTATGATAACTCCATGAGCATCAATTGAGGGGAGCATATGACCTAAATTCTAGTTGAAACCCATAGGTTTCTCCAAAGGTATGTGTAAGGCCCCTAAACTTTCTTAATGTGTTGAATGAGCTTAATTACCATAATTGAATGCTTATAACCCTAATCTAACCTTTTTATATGTTTTGAAATCATAATACAAGCTTAAGTTTCAAATTTGGACCAATTTAGACATTGTTTGAGCAAGTTATGCAATTTTCTATACATTTTGGACTTTTCTACCATTTACCCAATTGAGGGGTTTTCTTTGTCATTTTTCACATACATTATGTTCCTTATATGTTATATTATCATTATTCAGATTTTTTAGCCATGGGGATCCTATTTGATCCATGGTTTTCATCAAGGGTATTTTAGGGTTTATCCCTTCATGGATGAGCTACTTTTAGTAGCTATCAACTAATGAATTATATGATTGGCTGGGAAATTCGACAAAGGAAATCTAACTAGGTCAATAGGGACGGTGGGGGAGCTTCTTGTGCATGTGCTTGTATATTCTTAATAATTTAAGGCCATAGACACATGGGGAAGCTACTTTTACACCTCATGCTTGCTTCTATCCTTATTCGTGGGCTATATTTACCCCTTCCTTGCCCAAGTATGAAACTATACTTGCATTCTCTTTCCTCTAACCTGGAGCAACGAATCCACTCTGTTTTTCTGCATAAACAAATGCTCTAAGGTAGAATATAACCCCTTTTTGGAGATGAAGGTCTCCCAGAGCTCCATCTAGCCCTACCTAGGGTTTCCAAGGTCATCTTTTAGGGATTTCGACCAAGGCAAGTTGTTTTCTTCCTTCCTTCTTCGTTTTTATTGCTCTCCTCCTTCCTTTGACCTTCCTACAGGTCGGAACCCTGCTGTTCCATGGTGAAAGTGGCTCTATAACTCAAAAATCTATCCTTCTTGTTTCTTTTTCTAGGGTTTTGCTTCCTTGTAAAGAGAAGTGCTTATTTGGCCAAGTTCAGATCTGAATCCAAGGTTTTCTTGCCCAATTTGTTCGAGATTCTTTCTGTTTGGGATCTGACATACTCTATAGAGACAAGTTATATAACATTCTTCACTTATATTGCTTAATAGAAGCTTGTTAGTTCATATTTATGCCTTAATGTGTTGAATTAAACATAGAGAAACCATGCTTGTTTAGAATTACGAATTTTTGTGGTGTTCCCTATTTTGTTCCTGTTCTATATGAACTTTTAAACATGTGTACAACCTTTCTAAGGTGTAACATGATCAGGGAAATATTGATAGCAACAACCTATGGTGCTATGTACAAAACAGTTGATGGTTCAAATTAGGAATTCAAGCTATTTCCTTCCTTATCACACAATCGATGGTCATACCATTCAACAACCAATAGTGTTTCTATCTTGGAAACTGATGTTCGTGATCAAGGGTGTCAAATTTATGAAAACCTATGGTCACCACCTTAGGTCAGGTTTTGGTTCAATTTGACGTATACTTATCATCCACTAAGTATTCTGATGATGTTATCAATTGATGGTGACATTAGCTTAATATTTGATGGTGTTAACTGAATGTATTATTGATCTAACAACCAATGGTGATATAATGATCACAATTAATGGTGGATCAGGTCATCACCATATATGATGAGTTAAGAATGTAATTGTATATTTGACTAAACCTTGAACCAATGGTTCCTTGGTTCAATTGATCTAATGGTTAGACCTATACTTCAATTGATAACCTTGAACAGTGAACCTGATCCAATGAATAATATTGGATGCTTCAACATCCAATGGATTAGAATAAATCACATGGTATTATATGTGGGTCATAGTGATGATAATTTGATGGTTCAATACCATTAATTTGTAGTCTTACCTTTTCCATTATATAGTTATATTTGATAAATCATTATAATAAGTGGATGTGTAACTCCCATGTGATCTAGCTTGTTATATCTAACCTTAATGTAATTATATGATGTTGATTGGTTATAATAAGACCTCTTGAATGATTAATGTGATAATAAATTACACTCTTCTTGTGTTGAAACCACAATGTAGTAGTATTTGAATATCATAGTGCCTTGCCATGTTAATATCTATGGACACATATGTGCTAATGATATTTTGAGCCTTGTTTAAGGCATGGAATGATTATGATAACCTTACTATGAATAATGTGATGGTCTTAACGACCTTTGGGCATGTTTGAAGCCATGATTAAGGTGAAATCCTCTTCATGTTCCAATAAGGATTAAAACCCTAGAACTTGTGATAAGATATTGGTATCTTGTAAAAGTATGATGATAAGTGTGGTCCATTAATTTGCAATGAATGATAGCATGTTGTAATGTGATTAAGATTTATGTAACATATTGAAATTCAGGGTCTTCCCTGCAATTTACCAACTTTTGAGCTTTTCTTTGCTTTCTAGTCCATTTCGACCATTTTCATAAATTTCCCTTGTTTTATATTCTTTTTGGACCCCTTGTGCAATTTGAGCACAATTCAATGTTTAAAATCACCTTTTTCCCTCATTTATGACAATGAAGGGGTGTTTGCACAAATAACCCAATTAAGTGAATAAGTGAGGGTTAATAATGTAATTTGGTCATTAAGGATGGATATAAGTAGATAATATTAATTTGGAGCTTTTTAGATAAATATATTAGTAATAATGTGTATTTGAGTGATTAATGAGAATATTACTCCTTTTACTTTCTCTCTCCTCCAATTTGATGATAAATGTGTGAAAACATATTTAAAGGTTGATACTTTGCTCTTAATACTCATATATATCTATCACCTCGAATTTGACTCACTAATTGCATTAATATAGTCATTTCATAATAATTCACACCTTTTAATGTGTTAAAATACACTTTAATGAGCAATGTATTTATTAAGGGCCTTATTGGATATAAATACGAAATCTAATTATATAGCATGATGCTACACTTTAATGTGAACATATGGTCCAAATTTGGTGTCATTTGGACTTCATTTGAGCCCTCAAATTGATTTTATAAGCTTTTATTAAAGTGTGACTATAGTAGCTCAATCGATTTCATTTATATCGTAGGTAACGCTATGGTTCCGGTTTATTTCCTTTGTCACACGACCCAGACCACTGTGGACCCCCAATCCGACGGCCCATTTTGCACACGTGTTGATCCGACGACCAGGAGGTCATCTTCCTCCTCCAGTCGTTCAGCTATCTCGATCCCTGCACTCCCACGACGTCGTTCTCTCGCTACACTCATCCGTTTTGTGTGATTTCAAGCCCTTTGGCTTCGTCTCCCTCCTCCGGTTCTAATGAACCCTTACTCACCGTCTCTACCTCACCTTGGGAAAAATGCCTAACTCCGTTCTTCTTCCCCTCTCAGTCGGGGATCATAGTGGCAGCCTTGAGCCTACCCACGCCTATATAAGGCAACGAAAAGACTTGTCGGACCGCGACTCCTCTTCCTCCGCATCCAATTGCTCCTGCTATGACCTAGTACTCCCCGACCTACTCCTTTCCCATCTCCGGAGAGCAAGGACGAGAACTCCCCACTCAGCCACCTCGTTTCGATTACCATCGTGGTAAGCATCTATAGACTTGTTTCGACCTTCCCCTACCCTTCTTTGGACCTGAGGTGACCCCAATCGCTGGGTCCTATAAACCACAGCTATGACTCCCACCGGCGCTGTTCGTCTTCATGTCTCCGTGCACCTCTGCCTTATCTGTAGCCTGCCATCGGCTCGCCCCTATTCCGCGAGTATTTCGACGACTCTTGTGGTGAGTTTCACCCTCATTTCTATTGGTTTCTTCCCGGGTTTTCCTTTCTCAGTTCCTTGACCTTCGCCATGATTTTAATGGTTTCTTCAGCACCAAAGGTCCTTGTCTTGGTTTATTCATCGACGCCAGTGTCTAGAGCAGTCGAGGGGAACTCATCCCTGGCCTCAGTTGACAACATCAAGCCGGGTTGCGAGCTAGAGCAATGGAGCCCGAGCTCCAGTTGCTCGCTCCAGCGCCATGGCATGAACAGGTAGATGCCTGGCCAGTAAATGACCAAGGCACCCTTGCTCCTGCCATTGGGCAATTTTTTGGGTATGGGCATTATCGACATTTCTCCCTAGTTCTCTCTCGCCAACACAAACAATCAGTGTGTTCAAATGACTAGAGTGCCCCTGTGACTGTAATAGATGTATTTAATTCACAAGGGTATTTTAGTCATTTCATCTATTATTTACATCGATTTACATTTTGATTTAAATAACTGTCACGCTATGGTTTTCTTGCAATCTGATTGGTCAGATTTACTTAATTCATAGTAAATCAACCATTGGTCAGAAAAATGCAAATAAATAGTCAATGGAAAGGATTTTTTGAGTAGAATCCAATTTTGTGGTTTTTGAAGCCTGATTCTAAATGATTTTTCGAAGTTTGCCTTGAATGCTTTTTAAGTGTATAAAATGTTCTAAAATACCTAATTAATTCATTTTAACTCCAATTTATAAAATAAAATATGTTTTCTTATTAAGGAGAATATGACCAATCTGTTGGGGTAAGTTTTAAACCCTAAATCGTGGTTTTGTAAAATTAAGGTTTTTCATATACTTTATGCCTTAACACATTCTAATGCATATGTAATGGTTATAAATAGGGGAAAATGGAAGGGTGATGCAATCAGTTTGGTGAATGTGATGGTAAATAATTAAAACAGGTATGTGGATCCTATGTTATTGTGTGTGGACCCTATTCATATATGTGATCTCTATGGATGAATGTGAATGTAATTGTGCAAACAATCCTAATCTCTCAGTTGGGTCTTTTCCAACCCCACAATTATTATTGTGCTAGCCTTGTTATCCTTCTAATTGTATTTATTGGCTCTTTTCTTGTTTTATGCCAGTGTGGCTCATTCACTTGAATCATGTGAATCATGCTACTACATATGTTGCCTCCTTTACTTGGAAATGCTTTAATCTTGTTATTGCCTATGTTGGCTTATCCTTTGAAATATTTTGGAACATTGTATAATGTTGTTGCTTTGTTGGCTCTTTTATTTCTTGGAGTTCTTGGATATTGTTGTTGCCTATGGTGAATTTATTTGGGTTTTATTCCCAATGCTATGTTGCAATCTTGTTACTTTTCACTATACTGCCAAGTGATTATTTAAGCATGATGTATTTTAGGC
This sequence comes from Alisma plantago-aquatica, assembly GCA_963693085.1. Lineage (NCBI taxonomy): Eukaryota > Viridiplantae > Streptophyta > Magnoliopsida > Alismatales > Alismataceae > Alisma > Alisma plantago-aquatica. The sequence continues at coordinate 74,546,350 of OY856415.1, forward strand.
CAAATGACAATGTAGTGTACATGAGTACAAACCACCCACAGGGCACTGGGGTTTTAGTCCCCCTGCCATTTTATATATTAGGCACTGGGGTTTTAGTCCCCCTGCCACTTTTTAGGCGCTGGGGTTTTAGTTCCCCTGCCATTGGTGAGGTCTCGTAGGTGCCTCACCCTACATTGAGATGAGTTTGTGTCTTAATATATTCATGCTATGTGATTGTTATTATGGTAATTGTATATGGCAGTTCTCTTATTCTTATTTGAATATCTATCTCATCCTCTTAAACTCTTGTAGCATAGAGAATCATTTATTATGCAATGTTGTTGACTATTACTTGTCCAATTATTTTTTATTAACACATACCTTTTATCTTTCTCTTGTTGGATGACCCCAACCATCCAAGCTAGGATCAGAGTGCGCATGGAAGCTTGGTGGACCTAAGGCTAAGGATAGGACGAGAAGAAAAAGAGTATATAGCTTGCTTGATCATAAGTTGCCTTTATATATATAGTTGTTTAGTTTGGAGACAATGTTGTGTTAGTCTAGTCTTCCTATACCTAGATCCTTATCCTTGTATAAAGATGTACCCCCATTTGGGAAAAAAAATTGTAATGTACTCTTTATACATTTTGAATAAAGTCAAGATTTAAATCTCCGCTGCTACACAATTGATGTATTTGTTTATCATGTTTAATAGTAGAGACTTGGTCTTTACAACATAATATCAGAGCATCAAGGTAGTCGGATTCTTGACTAATTCAAATTGTCTCCTAGATAGAACCTCTCACCTCATATATATTCTTTAGAAAGTTTTCACCTTAGAATTGACCTAGCATGAAAGTTTGATTTAGTATCATAATAATAATTAATTAAAAATAAAAATTTGTCAACTTTTTGGTGAATTGTCTATTGAGAAGCTACTAGGGCAAGAAGTTGAAGTGATGGTGTCTAGAAAGGGTCAGAGCTTGGGGACTGGCAATATTTTCCTCCGCCCCAGTAGCTTGGTAGCGAGGACTCCTGAGTTCATATGACCTGGCCTGGCCTGATCTGATATAGACAGCTCAAAATAGTCTATCTTTGGGCATGTTGCCTAATTGTTGAAAACCTTAGGAAAACCTTAAGTGATGATTTGATCTCCTACACAAAAATCATCCTTAAATACCTTATGTTCCTATGATTAGGGTTTAGTGTACCCTATGTTACACCCTGAAGCTTGGTTAGTGAATCCTTTTAGTGTTGAGTTTTATGTACCCTTTTTCCCTTATCTTAGTTTGACTTAGTTTGACCCTTTTAAGGGGTAGGATGAGGGTAATGGTGTTAGTACCCTATTTGGTTTTGCAAATCTGATTTTGAGGACGAAATCCCTCTTTAGGGGGATGGAATCCCAACTAAAAGCAAAATCAAATACCTTTGAAGTTAGAAACCCTATCCATGTGGACTTATGTACAGAATAACTTATGTGAACAATAATTTACCAAACACATTATACTTGTAATTCAACTTGTTTGTTTATACACACATGAATATGTAGTAAGTCATATAGGAATAATTCATATGCTTGAACCTTCACATATTATTGATGTACATAATTATGAGTTACTCATACTAATGGTGAATATACATAATGTTGTCTATGCCACCCTAATGGTAAAATATGTATGGATAATTGTGACAAAGTGGGTTTTGCTTTAATTCCGAGGACGGAATTTCTTTTAAGGTGTGTAGGATGTGATGGAGTGGACTTTTGGAGTCCTTAATCATCCAATGACATAAGTGAAATCATAAAGTTGAATAATATTGAGAGTTCCAAGATTTTGACAAAGTAGGTGTGTTGAGGTGATGTTGATATCATGGTTAAGATTTCTCTTTTTATGCCCTTTTGAAGAATTTAATTAAATGGTCTAATAGATGAGTTTGGTCATCAAATTGGAGTAGAATGTACCTTGTGAGGTAGAGAAGCTATGGTTAAAATTCGGTGGCATTTGGATGCTCCTAGAGGGAGTTATTTAAGTTTGAATATGATGAAATAATGTATACATTGATGTTTTTGATTAATAAAGTTTGGGTTATATAGCCTAAGTTCTGAAAATCAGCTCTGTCACGCACCCCTTTGATATATGGTTGGATCGCGTGGCCAAAATCGGGCCCTAGATCATCAATTCTATGGTCTTAAGCATTCATAAGAGAAGCCACGGATCTGCCTTGTTAGACGTAGATTCTGACCCTTAGATTTTCGATCAAGGGCTATTAAGCCATCCCCTACCTTGCGACTAGAGCAAGGTAGTGGGTCAGTTTAAACCGCACCCATCTCGTAGGCCACTCTTGGAGATCGTGGGGTGATGGGGAGGAGTGATCGGGGAGTTGGATTCGCCTCCCATTTACGAACTGATTGACACCTTGAGCGGGTCAAATGACCGAGAGACGAGAGAGAACGAGCCCTCCCTTCCCGCAGTCTCTCCACCGCAAGTCGCAGGTGGGAAGTGGAGGTGTGAGATGGAGGCAGTGAGGAAACCGAAGGAAGACAGTAGAGGCTGAAGGATGACCGAGGTCAGGCGAAGCTACTGAGGGTGCTTTCGAGCCTGTTTGGGTTGTGTTGTCGGCTGATGAAGCCCATCCTTGCCGGAGACAAGTTGGGGTCAGGTTAGCTGCTTCAGACTTCCTCACCTCTGAGGGAGTTTGCCTTCAAGTTGATGAAGGTCGCGCACTGCTTTTGCAAAGGTTTCGTGACTTCTTCCATGCCTGGGGACGATTTCCCCCTTTTTTGCTGGCACCGCAGTGGTAACCATGGTCGGAGAGACCATGGAGGCAGGTCTCCAGTGGCAAAGCTAGGGCATTGCTCAGCCGTGGAGATCTAGGCAAAGTCCACGAAGCTTATGGTGACCTTAGTGGCCCATGAGAAGGGCCGGATAGTGAGGTAATGCTCGCCGGAGATCTCGCTCACAGCGACTACCTACGGCGGTGGCTTCCTCAAGCTCATGAGGAAGAGCAGTGGGAAGAAGGCCGACTGGCCAGCGGCATCGAGGGAGAGTTGAAGAATCGTTGGGAGGTGGTTTTATCTGACTAAGAGCTCTGGAGGAGGACCGCTAGCTCACCGGAGGAGCTGCGTAGCGGAGGCGCCTCGTGAAGCAGAGCCCCACGGGCTCTGTAATCGCGCCCAACGCGAAAACGAGAAGTAAAAGGAGAGGCCAATCGGGTAGCCGATCCCTGGATCCGTGGATCCAACCGCAGACCCGGACCAGGAGGGTCCCAGCGAGCAAAGGAGCCGCGCCCTCCTCAGGGCCACGTGGCGGGTTGTCATTGGACAAACAAGGTAAAAACCCAATAAACTCACAGATCTTCAATAAATTATAGAAATTACCTCGATTATCAGAAAATTACAAATAAGGTACCAAAATTCTCAGAAAAATGAATAGAACGCAATGAAAGCATAATAACAGTCTTTTGATGCTTAAATCTCAGTGATATCTTGCAATATGTATAATAGTGTTTTCATGTATAACAAATAATAAATGATGACATAAAATCATGGAAAAATGTCAGTAGATTCATAATTATGTTTATAATGCACCTGATGTCAAGGATGATCAGGTTGATGTACAAAATCATGTAATTTGCTTGATATGTCTAATTAGGGCTTTTAACCCTAAATAAAATGCAATAAATACATTGGCGATCAATATATGATGAAATTTACAGAGTAAGCTCATATCAGTATCTGAAACCTCAGAATTAAAGATGAGATCAGGATGATACCCACAATCCATGTTATATAATGATGTTGCTCTTAATGTGATATAAAACCTTAATCTAGGTTAATGATGTAACCTAGGGCTAATATGTGCACAAAAAGGACATGGAACCTAATGTTCAGATGATGAACTTTGTTAATGAACTTTAATATGGAATATGACATCGGTAAGATAAATCTAAGACAAGAATGCAAGTAATAATGAGAATATCCTAAAAAGATAAGCTAAACCCTAATGAACACAATTAGGGTTAAGATGAGATATAGATGATGAGAACCTGATGGTGATATGTAATCTTGTCTTAATCAGGTTTAATCAAGGATATAGTTGATATCAAGAATATGTTGTGAATAGGATGTCTCTTTGGAAGGTACGCCATTACCTCTTATTGGGCTTATTATACAATATGCTTGTGTTATATGAATAGTAAAATACTTGGCATATGGTATTGGATGAAATGTTGTTCCTGTATGATATGTTGCCTAATTTTCCATACTTATTGCTATGAATACATGAAACATAAGATATCTGGTCCATCATATGATAGCACTAAACTCTTTGGTAGTACAGTGCATTGAAGTGATCTCAAACTCTTTGGTAGTAGATCACATGTGTTAGATCTCAAACTCTTTGGTAGTAGATCACACGTAAAATGATCTCAAACTCTTTGGTAGTAGATCATAAGGCCTGAAAAGCATCAAAGCCCTAGGGGCAGATGTACGAGATATATGATGGAAATATGATTAAAATATGTGTTCTCTTTTGTTAATGAATATCTTTGTGCAAGTATACGCTTTTCTTATATTCTTCTGTTACTGCCAAGTACATTAGTTTTATCTTACTGCCAAGATATGATGAGAGGTAAATAAAAAGACACGTAGGCGTACTCAGTACAATATTCTTGAAATATTGTGTTGACGTGTACCGCATGTAATCTTTTATTTAGGTTGTGGTTATGCTCTTGAAGATCCAGGATAGTGAGAGTTGTATGGCGAGCTGATGTACAGGTGGACCTGTTGTCTTAAGATCATGTAGTTTAGATGTAGTACATGTATATGTGTAGTTTGTTGTTCAATATGTAATATCAAATGTTGTAACAATTCATGTTGTAATTATATGTTGAATGGTGAACATGTGTGTATGGTTTTATTATTGTTCATGTACATGTGCTACTGATGTATGTTCCTTTTGACTTCCTCTGATTTTCTCTTTCTTAGCCTAGTGTGGGATGTTTAAATTGGGATTCTCGCTGAGGTGAGGGTTTCAATTCGGACGTCGCACATCAGATTAAGTTTTAGAAAATCCGGGGACGTCACAATAATGCACCCTAAGGATGCTTTAACATGTAATGAATGTTGACCTAAACCCTAGTATGTAATCATCTAGCTTTGACAACATATACATACATATACATATATATACCCTTAATGCCTTTTATGATACACTAGTGACATTAGGTGTCATCATCACATCATATACCTTAATGCATATAATGGATTATAGTCACAAAATTATCAATATACGTAAGGTATATCACCTTGTTCTCTAATGAACACCTCATCATAACTTGATATATGAATTAATTCATTAATATTTAATGTGTTACATCTTATTCACTAAAATGCATATAATGACTCAAACATGATAATGAATAATTGGTTTCACATAAATATTCATAAATGCATAATGTGAATTAAAATATGTATAACTTATAATATGAAGTGTAATGGACGAAAATAATTAATGATGTCATTAATATGAGTATGAAAGATGATATGAAAATGTGCAATATGAACATTATTTGGAATCATTAGGCTTAATAACTTGTTGGATAATATTAACCTTTTCTACAAAATAATTTGTTATAACTCTAAATGATAGTTTTAAGAGGATAATGGAAAATGAATTCATGTTATTGAGGTTTTGACCTAATACATTAATTAATGTTGAAATGGCTTAGTAAACCCTAATTGTGCTTAAAACCCTTGACGAGGGAAATACTCATGATATAATGTTAAGATGTAATTGTTTTGAATAAAATGTGGCACAAGTGATAGTATAATATATATGATACCTCTTCATGATGGAGATTATATTAATAAGGCAAAAATGTTAGTTTAAGTTTAATAAAAGGCTATAGGTTTTGTGGAAACCTTAGTAACACCTAACTTGTGTAGATTTTGTGTTGTACCCTAGATTAAGGGTTATAACCTAGTGTTTAAGGTTGGGATGTTGCACACCCACCCTCTATTTCCTCTTGTTGTGATTTCGGGGACGAAATCCTCTTTAAGGGGTGGTGTGTTGTAACATACTGAAATTCAGGGTCTTCCCTGCAATTTACCTACTTTTGAGTTTTTCTTTGCTTTCTAGTCCATTTGGACCATTTTCATAAATTTCCCTTGTTTATATTCTTTTTGGACCCCTTGTGCAATTTGAGCACAATTCAATGTTTAAAATCACATTTTTCCCTCATTTATGATAATGAAGGGGTGTTTGCACAAATAACCCAATTAAGTAGATAAGTGAGGGTTAATAATGTAATTTGGTCATTAAGGATGGATATAAGTAGATAATATTAATTTGGAGCTTTTTGGATAAATATATTAGTAATAATGTGTATTTGAGTGATTAATGAGAATATTACTCCTTTTACTTTCTCTCTCCTCCAATTTGATGATAAATGTGTGAAAACATATTTAAAGGTTGATACTTTTCTCTTAATACTCATATATATCTATCACCTCGAATTTGACTCACTAATTGCATTAATATAGTCATTTCATAATAATTCACACCTTTTAATGTGTTAAAATACACTTTAATGAGCAATGTATTTATTAAGGGCCTTATTGGATATAATTACGAAATCTAATTATATAGCATTATGCTACACTTTAATGTGAACATATGGTCCAAATTTGGTGTCATTTGGACTTCATTTGAGCCCTCAAATTTATTTTATAAGCTTTTATTAAAGTGTGACTAGTAGTTGAATCGATTTCATTTATATCGTAGGTAACGCTATGGTTCCGGTTTATTTCCTTTGTCACGTGACCCGGACCACTGTGGACCCCCAATCCAACAGCCCATTTTGCACACGTGTTGATCCGACGACCAGGAGGTCATCTTCCTCCTCCAGCCGTTCAGCTGTCTCGACCCCTGCACTCCCGCGACGTCGTTCTCTCGTTACACTCATCCGTTTTGCGTGATTTCAAGCCCTTTGGCTTCGTCTCCCTCCGTCGGTTCGAATGAACCCTTACTCACCGCCACTACCTCACCTTGGGAAAAATGCCTAACTCCGTTCTTCTTCCCCTCTCAGTCGGGGATCGCAGTGGCAACCTTGAGCCTACCCATGCCTATATAAGGCAACAAAAAGACTTGTCGGACCGCGACTCCTCTTCCTATGCATCCAATTGCTCCTGCTATGACCTAGTACTCCCCGACCTACTCCTTTCCCATCTTCGGCGAGCAAGGACGAGAACTCCCCCACTCGGCCATCTAAGGTTGGTTAGTTGTAGATGTTAGTAGTAGAGTCCTAGTGTCATCCATGTACTCTTAGGTCTGGGTATGGGATGTGTTTTCTATATTATATACTTGTATCGACACGAGATTTTGGTAGTATGCCAATGCTTTTAAATATATGGCATGTACATTTGAAATATCTTTTGTATGCAGGATGTGACTGAGGTCTTTGGACCCATATGTAAATACTTGTTACAATATATGAGAATGGAATGATGGACCTTTAATAAATTTTCTAGAGTTTATTTACATTGTTTGAATTGGTTTTAATTATTCCTCATTTTTTACTATGTCATAATTTATTAGTTGATCGTGTTTTGTGTTTTGAGTAATCTCGTTAGCAGGATGAGGTGTCACAGTTAAGTTGGTATCAGAGCTCAAGGTTTACTGAATCTACAAGGACATAGGACTTAGGTTTGAGTCTGTTCTTATGTATCCAACATATCTGATCATAGTGTATGCTTGTGCAGATATGTCTGGAGGACATGAAGAACATGTTGAGAGTAGCTATGTAGCACTAGGAGGAGGTGCTGGGAGGCAAGCACGCAATGAAAGAGTGCTAGAAGTAGGGCCATAGCAGCCTACAATGCCTCATCTAGACCCGACAATGATGGCCAATCTTGAGTTTCACCATATGTTTAGATAGATGATGGCCACAATTACACATATTGCTGAAAGAGCGCCAGCACCTCAAGCTAGGGCAGTCGCCTCTAATATGGAGTTCTAAGGTGTCGGGAAGACATTTTAACATCTTAGACGTGTTGGGGCGATTGAATATGTAGGTACTTCTGATCCAGCAGACGCTGACATGTGGTTGACTGAGCTGGAAAAGGTGTTCAAAATCCTAAACATTGCTGAAGAAGACAAAGTTAAGCATGCAGTATACTTGTTGAAGGGTAGTACTGGCCACTGGTGGGCCATAGAAGAGGAGAAAAGGCCAGGAGTTGTGATAGGATAGGAGGAGTTTCAGAGGGAATTTGTTAGCTGATATTTTCCAGAGACCTACCTAGATGAGAAAATTTCTCAGTTCAAGAAGATTCGTTAGGGAGCTATGATTATCAATGAGTATGAATCAAAGTTTATGGAACTTCTGAGGTTCTGCCCGCACATGGCAGTAACAGACAAGGAAAGGATTTGAAGATTTGAGAAGGGCCTAAGTACAGAGTTGACTACTACAGCATCAGCCTTGGAGAACAGGGAAAGGTTTTCCACCTTTGTGGAATCTATAAAGAGGATTGAGAGGTCTGTCATAGAGAAGTGTGAATCTAATGCTAAGAAGTGACCTATGCAGTTTCAAGGGCAATCATCTGGAGGCTTTAAGAAGCCAAAGTTTTTCCCACTGATGTCACAACCAAGGTCAACCTTCACTGAACCAAGATCACATGCACCGTCATAGTGGACCCCGAGTAGGGGTAGAGGTAATAGTTTTCCACCAACTGAAGATCATAGTTCATCATCAGTCTCAGTTATAGGGCCGTTTAGACCACATAGTGATAACCGAGTGTGTCATCAATGTGGACAGACATGGCGTATTATATGGAATTGGCCTATGAAGGTTGAGGAGGTGGCTCAGCAGCTAAGGCAGAATCAATAGGGATCACAACAACAAAAGTTTAATACTGGTAGTGGCAGAGGATGTGGTCAAGCATCCCATGCAGGATCCTCAGGACAGGAAGGCAGAGGATGTGGATGGCAGCAGGTGACAGCTAGATTCTATGCCATGACCCAGCCATAAGCAGTGGTCAATCCACGAGTTGTGACAGGTCAGATGGAGTTATTTCATTCTGATATGTCTGCTTCTTATTTCATATTTGTGTTAGTAGACCCAGTGGTGACACACTCTTTTATCACTAGAGAGGTGATAGATAGTTGTTATCTACATGTTAGTCTTAGATCTGATAGCCTACGGCTAGATACTCCTTTGGTTGATTCCGCTAAGTTGTGTGAAGTGTGCCCTTCTTGTGTTCTTTCTTTCTCTGGACACAACATTCAAGTAGATATTTTGCCACTTGACATGCATGGTTTTGATGTAATCCTAGGAATTGATACCTTGGAAAAATACAAGTTAGTCTTGGACTGTAGTACTAAAGTGGCGACATTCCATGATGGAGATATACAGTGGATTTTTCAGGGTGATAGGAAGATTCTTCCTACATGTTTGATGTCAATTATGACAACTGAGTGGTTGATGAGACAAGGATGTGAGGCTTTCTTAGCTCATCTTGTGGATACCAAGGTGGTAGGTCCTAGTGTCCAGGAGGTACCAGTGGTGCAAGAATTTGAGGATGTCTTTCCTAAGGAATTTCCTAGAATTCCCCCTCCTGGAGAGATTGAGTTTGAGATCAATCTTATTCATGGAACACAACCCATAGCACAGTCAGCATATAGAATGACACCAATAGAGATGCAGGAGTTAAAAAAATAGTTACAAGAACTGTTAGAGAAGGGTTTTATCAGGATGAGCACTTCCCCTTGGGGTGCTCCTGTGTTGTTTGTTAAAAAGAATGATGGTTCAATGAGGTTGTGTATAGACTACAAACAGTTGAACAAGGTGACAATAAAGAATAAGTATCCTTTGTCGAGGATTGATGATCTTTTTGATCAGTTGAGAGGTGCCACTGTGTTTTCAAAGATAGACCTGAGGTCAGGTTACCATCAACTGAGAATTAAGACTGATGACATGCCCAAGTCAGCTTTTAGAACTAGGTATGGTCATTATGAGTTTTTGGTTATGCCGTTTGGGCTAATCAATGCACCTACAGCTTTTATGGATCTGATTAATAGGGTGTTTAGACCTTATCTTGATCAGTGTGTGTTCTTGTTCGTAGATGATATCTTGATATACTCCAAGGATAGTCAACAATATGAGCAACACCTTCACCAGGCATTGACTTTGTTGAGGCAGCATCAACTATATGCTAAGTTCAGCAAGTGTGAATTCTGGTTATCTGAAGTGTATTTTCTGGGCCATGTTATATCTACAAAAGGCGTTTGTGTTGATCCCATGAAAGTGGAATTTGTACTAGAATGGGAACAATCAAAGACACCGACAGAGATCCGTAGTTTCCTAGGTCTGGCAGGTTACTATAGGAGGTTCATCATAGACTTCAGTTCTGTAGAACTAGGAAGGATGTTTCTTTTGCTTGGAATGATAAGTGTCAATGTTCTTTCCAGCTTTTGAAAGAAAAGCTGACTAGTGCACTGGTTTTAGTACTGCCAGAGCAAGGAAAAGACTATATTGTCTTTTGTGATGCTTCAAATAATGGGTTGGGATGCATGTTGATGCAGTATAAAAATGTGATTTCTTTTTCTTTGCAACAGCTTAAGAAACATGAAGATAATTACCCAATACATGATCTAGAGCTTGCAACGGTGGTCAATGCCTTAAATATTTGGAGACATTATCTTTATGGAGAAAAATGTCAGATCTTCACTGACCACAAGAATCTACAATATATCTTCTCAAAACAGGAGCTGAATATGAGGCAGAGGAGATGGATAGAGCTTATTAAGGATTATGATTGCACAATAGACTACCATCCAGGGAAAGAAAATTTGGTAGCTGATGCATTGAGTAGAAAGTCATCTTCATTATCAACGGTAGATAATGCACAATTAAATTCCTTGATGTGCCATAAGAGAGATATGCTAGTGTCTCTTTGCCAGAAGAATGTACAACTAGAAGTTTTCTTGCTGGAAGGATTATTGGCACAACTACAAGTGAAACCTACCTTGAGATAGCATATTCATGATGCAAAACAAAATAATACTATGATACAGAATATCCGATCAGGGATTGGTAGTGAAAAGTATGATGGCTTTTATGAGGTAGATGATGGTACAGTTTGTCACCACAATAGGACAATAGTTCCTGATATTGATGGGTTGAGGAAGATGGTACTTGAGGAGGCTCACTCCTCCATGTATGCAATGCATCCTGGAAGTACCAAGATGTACCAAAAATTGAAAGACGTGTATTGGTGGTCAGGTCTAAAGCGTGATGTGACAGAGTTCATTGCCAAATGTTCAATTTGTCAGCATGTGAAGGCTGAGCACCAGAAGCCTGTAGGGGCATTACAACCCTTGCCAATACCACAGTGGAAATGGGATCATATTACTATGGACTTTGTGGTTGGTCTTCCTAGGACAGCCAAGGGTCAAGATTCCATATGGGTGATAGTATACAGATGGACCAAGTCAGCTCATTTTCTGCCAATTAAGACGAAGTTTACAATAGAGAAATTGGCACAAATATATGTTGATGAGATAGTTTGTCTGCATGGCATTCCAGTGACTATAGTTTCTGATAGAGGTCCATAGTTTAGAAATCATTTTTGGTAGTGTCTGCATTCTACAATGGGAACACAGTTGAGATTCAGTATAGCTTTTCATCCGCAGACTGATGGCCAGTCTGAAAGGACTATTCAGACTTTAGAGGATCTCTTGAGGGCATGTGTGCTGCAATTTCTTGGTAGTTGGGATGTACATCTAACTCTGATAGAGTTTGCGTACAACAATATCTATCAAAGAAGCATAGATATGGCTCCTTAGGAGGCTTTGTATGGGAGATGATGTTGGTCTCCTATTTGCTGGTATGAGATAGGTGAATATCAACTTTTTGGGTCTTGAGCTAGTACAGCAGAACAGAAAAGATTAAAGTGATACAAAAACAATTGAAAGCAGCCTAGGATAGGCAGAAATCATATGCAGATAACCGACACAGACCACTTGAGTTCCAAGTGGGAGATAGAGTATATCTTAAGGTTTCCCCTTGGAAAGGTGTGTTGAGGTTTGGAAAGAAGGGTAAGTTGGCTCCCAGATTTATGGGACCATACCCTATCCTAGCTCATGTTGGAAAGGTAGCATATAAGTTGGAGCTACCACCATAGCTACATAGATTGCATAATGTCTTTCACATCTCTATGTTGAGGAAATTCCATCCAGATACTGACCAGACAATCCAACCAGTAGAGGTTGAGTTAGATGAGGATATCTCCTATATTGAGGGTCATGTGTTGATCCTGGATAGAAGGGTAAAAAAGTTGAAGAGAAAAGATATAATACTAGTGAAAGTTTTGTGGAATCACCGTGTCATAGAGGAATCCATATGGGAACTAGAGAATGAGATGCGTAGAAAATACCCACCTCTTTTTGTGTAGGATTTCAGGGTGAAATCCTTGTTAGGGGTTTATAGTTGTAAGGTCCCTAAACTTTCTTAATGAGATGAATGATCTTAATTACCATAATTTAATACTTATAACCCTAATATAACCTTTTTATATGTTTTGAAATCATAATACAAGCTTAAGTTTCAAATTTGGTCCAATTTGGACACTGTTTGAGCAAGTTATGCAATTTTTTGTACATTTTAGACTTTTCTATAATTTACCCAATTAAGGGGTTTTCTTTGTAATTTTTCACATACATTATGTTCCTTAGATGTTATATTATAATTCGTGAGATTTTTGAGCCATGGGGATCCTATTTGAATCATGGTTTGAAGGTGTTTTCATCAAGGGTATTTTAGGGTTTACCCCTTCATTGATGAGCTACTTTTAGTAGCTATCAACTAATGAATTATGTGATTGAGTGGGAAATTCGACAAAGGAAAGATAAGTAGGTCAATAGGGATGGTGGGGGAGATTCTTATGTGTTCTTGTATGTTCTTAATAATTTAAGGCCATAGACACATGGGGAAGCTACTTTTACACCTCATGCTTGCTTCTATCCTTATCTGTGGGCTATATTTACCCCTTCCTTGCCCAAGTACGAAACTATGCTTGCTTTATCTTTACTCTAACCTGTAGCAACGAATCCACTCTGTTTTTCTGCAGAACCAAGTGCTCTAAGGTAGAAGACAACCCCTTTTTGGAGAAGAATGTCTCCTAGAGCTCCATCTAGCCCTACCTAGGGTTTCCAAGGTCATCTTCTAGGGATTTTGACCAAGGCAAGTAGTTTTCTTCCTTCCTTCTTCATTTTTCTTGCTCTTCTCCTTCCTTAGACCTTCAACCTGCTGTTCCATGGTGAAAGTGGCTCTACAACTCAAAAATATATCCTTCTTGTTTCTTTTTCTAGGGTTTTGCTTCTTTGTGGAGAGAAGTGCTTATTTGGCCAAGTTCAGATCTGAATCCAAGGTTTTCTTGCCCTATTTTCTCAAGATTCTTTCTGTTTGGGACTTGTTTAAGGAATGAAATAATGATGATAACCTTACTATGAATAATGTGATGGTCTTAAAGACCTTTGGGTATGTTTGAAGCTATGATTGAGGTGAAATCCTCTTCATGTTCCAATAAGGGTTAAAACCATGGAACTTGTGATAAGATATTGGTATCTTGTAAAGGTATGATGATAAGTGTGGTCCATTAATTTGCAATGAATGATAGCATGTGGTAATGTGATTAAGATTTATATCTCAAATGTTTTATATCTTTTAAAGTTGTTATACATATACTCTTGTTAGAAAAGAATTAGGGTTTGAATGTCCATTTGTATGATTTAGCCTTAACAATTGGCATAACTAATTAAGTGAAACTCTAATCATGTAGTTCCATGTGCCATAGATCTATCTGAGTGTCAGAAATTGCCAGATAGTGAAACGAGTATTCCTAAGGGATACTCGGAGTGCATACTAATGAGTATGTGGGGTGCTTTTCATCCTTAATTCAAGTGTTAGGGAGGATGATAGTGGTCATACCTAGCCCTTAGTTTGAGAGCGGCTGCAGTCATGTCTCGGTGATTTTATATATATATATATATATATATATATATATATATATGATGAGATTGGAGGACAACTATGGTTGTACCTCGGATGGTAGGCTATGTGTACCCACCTCCTTTCACTAGTGTCATGACCTATACCAAAGACGTATATATATATATATATATATATATATATATATATATGATGAGATTGGAGGACAACTATGGTTGTACCTCGGATGGTAGGCTATGTGTACCCACCTCCTTTTACTAGTGTCATGACCTATACCAAAGACGGACTAAGATGTTAGCAGCTTGACTTTATGTGTCGTTGTGGCAGACTCGTACTGTCTAGGGGCAGAGAAGATCTTAGGAGTCTGGATCTTCCTAGATCTTGTATGGCACTGATTTCGACTTAGTAGTGGTCAATTGGGACTTGAGTGGTATTTCTCAAATCCCTCAGGGCAATGTAGTAAAAGAAGTGATATAAGTCGTGTAGTATACTGGCTATGGTTAAATACGTCTCACATTGCTTGATTAGTCTTTAACTTGTCTTTATACTATTCAGTGTTTATAAGATGATATCATATGACCTTTGAGTAATTATACTTCTTGTCAAGTTAATTTTCTTAATGGCTTAGTATGCTTAACCTATTCAATCTGCTTAAATTGCTTATTCATTACTACATTTTCTCAGTTCATTTATTGTCAATCAATATGTTATAATCAATATATGTTGGAGAGAGTTATATCTCTCGCTGGGACTGGGTCTCACCCGTGGGTCACCACATTTTTTTAGGTGGTCGCGGGCAATAAGGTCGAGGTCGCACTATGGAAGAGAACCAACCTGGTGATCAATAGATTCAAAAGGTTGGTTAGTTGCAGATGTTAGTAGTAGATTCGTAGTGTCGTCCCTATACTCTCAGGTCCGGGTATGGGATGTATTTTCTATATGATATACTTGTATCAACATGATATTTTGGTAGTATGCCAATGCTTGTAAATATATGGCATGTACATGTGAAATATCTTTTGTATTCATGATGTGACTGAGGTCTTTGGACCCATATGTAAATACTTGTTACAGTATATGAGATGGAATGATGGACCTTTTATAAATGTTCTAGAGTTTATTTACATTGTTGGAATTGGTTTTAATTATTCCACATTTTTGACTATGTGATAAATTAGTATTTTATCGTGTTTTGTGTTTTGAGAAATCTCGTTAGCATGATGAGGTGTCACAATATGACTTTACTTAAAAGATTTCAATACATTTACGAAATGGTTTGTCATCTACACAAAAAGGCAGAGAATGTTGACTCAAGGTCTTAATTGACTAAACCCTTATTTTGATGATGACTAAACTATTCCACTTATTTTTGTCTAATGCTTCTACTTGAGTGATTTCATATTAGGTATAGACACACTTCAAATGCCCTAACTTGCGCATATCAAATTGGAAAAAAGACAAATCAAAGTCAATACAAGTGCACGTTTTTGGAATATGATGTAAATCCATTGAATCATGTTGTAAATCACTTGTAATGATTATATGACTTGTAATTAAGCTTAGAAAAAATCACGAGCACTTAGATCAAAGAATTAAGAACTCAAAAGCCATTTATCAAAATTTACATCAGGTTGTTCATCGGTCGAGTTGCAAACTCGATCGATCCCGATTGGATCTTGAAAATGTATTTTGATCGGTCGAGTTTTCATTTCACAGAACTCGATTGATCCCTCTACAAACCAAAACCGATTTAAGTGAATTGGTCGAGTTACCCCAGGACAAACTCGACTAATGGCCTAAATTGGTCTTGTCTCTTAGTGGGATCGGTTGAGTTGCCTTTATAGAAACCTGACCAATTACACTGTACGGAAAAGTATTCTAGCCGTTGTGGAGTTGCAACAATCGAAAATATAACCTTTGCAAGCCACAAAATGGCTAGTTTTCGTTCTTAAATGTTCCAAAAGGCTAAGAGGCATCCCCAGCTATAAATAGGACCCCTTGGGCTTCATTCCAAGGTTGAGAATTCAATACAAAACTCTATGTGAGGTTCCTATTCTATAGTTGAGTGCTTCCTACATCATCCTCTCTCTCTAAGCTTAATCACTTACTACATTCCTTAGAGTGAGTAGGAAATTTGTAAGGGAGCTAGTCCTACATGTATATCTTGTGAGGCTCTCACTTCCACCACCTCCCTATCTCTCATTTCAACCATGAAGATGAAGGTTCTCTCTCTTGGATAAGGAGGTGAAAAAGAACAAGGGAAGGAGTCCCTTGGTGAAGATCAAGGCTGAAGACTTGGAGCAAGAGTGGGTAAGACCTTGGTGAAGGCAGAAGACTCCTTGCTCAAGTGGGTGATTCCTTGGTGGAAGCTTCTTCAAGTGAAGGTGAAGTCAAAGGATGAAGATCCAAGAAGAGTGGGTAATTCCTAGAAGGCAGAAGACTTGTGCAAGAGTGGGTAAGTCCTTGGAAGAAGGCGGAAGACTCTTTGCAAAGTGGGTAAATCCTTAGTAAGGTTGAAGACTCTTTGTATTGGATAGGTAAGTCCTTTGGTTGGTCATGTATTGTAAGTCTTATGAATGAATATAAGAGTGAAATGGTTAATAAATCCTAGAGGTTGACCTCTCTAGGTAGTGGACTAACATACTCCTAGTTTGGAATGTGGAACCACTCTACATAGCTAGTCACTTGGTGTATGTTCAATCTCTCTCTCCCTTTCTATGTATGTTTTAGTTGCACTCAAACTTCCTATTTAGCAACCATATCTTGTGATATATCTTGAAGGTCTAATGAATTTTGTTTAAGAGCATTTAGATCTATTCACCCCCCCCTCTAGAGCATCCAATCACCCATCTTGGATCCAATAGTGATGAGTACTATCTTGGGCATGAATAAGGATAAGTCCCCTGGCCCTGATGGGTATAATGCAGAGTTCTTTATCTCATGTTGGGATATTATTGGTTTTGATATGACTAATTCTATTCTTAATCTCTTTCGTAATGGTAAGCTCCTTAAGGTAGGACCTTTATCATTTTAATTCCTAAATTGAAGGATGCTATCTCCTTGAAAGATTATAGAACTATATCCCTATGCAACTTTACCTATAAAGTGATCACTAAGATCTTGGCGAATAGATTGAAGCTTATCTTTCCTTCTCTAATTGATTCTAGCCAGCATGCCTTCGTTCATGGTATAAGAATTGGGGATGCCATCCTTCTATCTGATGATGTCTGAATATCCTTTTCTAGAACTAATAGTAACAACATGTGTATCAAGGCTGATCTATCTAAAGCCTATGACTCCATACATAGAGAATATATTTTTCTTATCATGACGATTATGGGATTCCCTGGTTGTTGGACTGAATGGATAGATGTTTGTTTCTCCTATGCCTCTTACTAGATCCTCATCAATGGTTCCCCTTTTGTTCCCTTTAAAGCATCAAATGGGGTAAGGCAGGGTGATCCAATTGCCCCATACCTTTTCATCATTTATATGCAAGGTTTGTCATCCATGATAAATTATCAAATCAAATGCAAGAACCTCACTCCTATGAATGGAAATATGAGTGTATCTCACATCATCTTTGCTGAGGACCTACTCCTTTTCTCCAAGGTGGATCCAAAGTATGCTCTTTCTATCAAAGATTTATTGGATGCCTTTGTTGTTGTTTCTGGTCTTAAGTTGAACATGAGAAAAAGTCAGCTATTTCTTAGCTATGGTAACTGTAGTAAAGAAGTTTCTCAAATCTTAAATATTGATGTAAAGAGACTTCCAATCACTTACCTTGGTCTTCCTCTATTTACGGGGAGGTTGAGTAGATCTATGTGCAGCCCTAATTCTCGATAAAGTGTCTTTTAAGCTTGACTCATGCAAATGTAGGTTACTCTTTGTGGCAGGAAGAATTGAGCTTGTTATTTCTACTTTTTCCTCTTATCATATATTCTGGTCTACAGTGTTTCCTCTTCCTAAATATATTATTGCTGAGTTGGAAAGGAAGTTCAAGAATTTTATTTGGGGTGACACTGAAGACAAGAAACATTTGCATTTAATTTCTTAGTTCCAAGTTTGTAGACCCAGAGCTGAAGGAGGTCCGGGAATCCGTTGCATCATGGATTGGGCTATTGCTGGCAGCATCAAAAATATGTGGGATGTATCTAGTGATAAAACTCATTATGGGTTAGATGGATTCATGGAAAATACCTTGTCCATGATTCTGTTTGGTCTGTCAAGCCTAAATCCTACGATTCTTGGCTATGAAAAAAATTACTCAAGAACAGAACCACTCTTGTTCCTCATGTTCACTTCCACTTGGGTAATGGTTCCCGTTTTCTTCTATAGAAAGATCCTTAGTGTGGTGATGGCACATATCTAGCTGGCCATGTTGATATCCAGCTTATAAATAGGCTTGGCAAAGGTGATAGATGTCATGTGGATTCATGTATATCCAATGGAGAATGGTATATTTCTCCTAGTATCACGGTGGAGAAAGAGATCTGTTGATTTTTCAAAGTCTCACTTGACCAATACTTAACTCTAATGAGCGCATTCTAGTGAATGGTAAGGAATCATTGTCCCTTAAAGACTATTGGAGCCTCTGCAGAATTGCTCATCAGTGCCCTATTTGGCCCAAGTTTATTTGGAGTTCTTTGATTCCTAGGAATGTCTCTATATTCCTATGGAAGTGTTATCTTCAAAGACTCCCTACTCAAGATATTCTCAGGAAGTTTGCATTCCAATTTCCCTCTGTCTATTATTTCTGCTGGAGCAACGAGGAAAGCTCCTACCATAATTTCTTTGCTTGTCCTTCCTGTTCAGGTTTACGGTTATCTTTCGGCCTGGTTTTTGGATCTATTCTGGCATGCCTAAATGATATCCTTCTTCTTAATAAAAGGCCTAGGATTGCTATCTTCTTTCTCATTTATCACATCTGGAATGAGAGGAACAGAAGGATTTTCAGTCAGCGGTCTTGTGATCTCACTGGGAATTGGTCCCTATGCATTTGAGATATAAATAACATGTACAGATAGTTGTTGTTTTTTTCTCTTTGTATAGTTTTAAGCTTTTTTCTTTGTACAGAGGTTAAAAGATCTGATTTGGTTTTAATTAAAGTAGGAGGCACGCATGGTTCAACAAAAAAATACAAATTACATAAATTAGTAACTTGAACAAATAATATCTGATTTTTAATTACATTTTAAACATAATTACATTTTAAACATAGTTTCATCATCCGGAGTGACATCACAAGACAAGAATATTGTCCAAGATTAAGCATATAACTAATCCAATTATACCAAACAAATTATGTTTAAAGATTAACCATAACACCAAAATAAGGATTTTCTTCCCAAAACCCTAAGCAAACAAGGATGGGTACTTCCTACACATCTCATCCTCTAACTCCCATGTAGCTTCCTCTACACCACGATGATACCACACCACCGTAACTAAGTCTATATCCTTCTTCCTAAGATTTTATACATGCCTATCTAAGGTCAGCACATGACCGTCAACATAGGTAACATTCTCCTCCAACTCCACCTCCATTGGTTGCAACTTCTGCTCCTTGTCAGGGTGGCCCTTCCTTAACATCAAAATGTGGAACACCTTAGACAACTAGTGAAATTCTAGCGACAATTCCAACCTATAAGCCAACTTACCTTTATTACCGAACCTTAGCACACCCTTCCAAGGGGAAACCTTAAGGTGCACATAATTACAACTTGGAACTCTAACGGTCTATGACAGTTATCAGCATATGACTTCTGTATATCTTGGACTATCTTCAATTGTTGTTGGATCACCTTGATATTCTTAGTAGTCTACTAAACCAGCTTAGGACACAAAAATTGATACTCACTTGCTTCATACCAACAAAGAGGTGACCTACTTCATCTCCCATACCCAGCCACACGCGGTGCCATGTCTATACTCCTCTGGTAACTATTGTTGTAAGAAAACTCAATCACGCTCAGGTAAACATCCCAAGTTCCAAGAAAATAAAGCATACATGCCCTCTACAGATCTTATAACATATGTATCATCCTCTCATACTGGCCATTCGTATGTGGGTGGAGCAATGTACTAAATCTCAATTGTGACCCCATCAATGTATACATATGCTCCCAAAACATGCCTGTAAATTGGGGACCTCTGTCTGACATATTGCAACTAGGATTTCATATAGACAAACTATCTCATCCACGTAGATCTGTGCCAACTTCTCTGCTGTGTAGGTAGTCTTGACCGAAAAAAAGTGAGCTAACTTCATCAACCGATCAACGATCACCCAAATAGAATCATGACCTTTAGTCATCATTGGAAGACCAACCACAAAGTCCATATTCATGTGATCTCATATCCATTGAGGAAATAAGAAAGGTTGTAATGTCCCTACGGGCTTCTGATGTTCCTCTTTAACCTGCTGGCACACCGAGCACCTGACCACAAACTCTACCACATCATGCTTCAGACATGGCTACCTGTACAAGTCCTTGAGGTTCTGATACATCTTGGTACTGCCAGGATGCATCGTGTACATGAAGGAATGAGCTTCCTCCAACACCATTTCCCTTAAGACCGCAACAGTAGGAATCACTGCTATCTTATGAAAACAAATTGTCTCGTTGTCTATCTCATGAAACATGTCATGTTTTCCATTTCCAAACTTTGATTTGATGTTCTGTATCATAGTATCACCCCTCTATGCATCTCTGACGTGTTGTATCAACATAGACTTCACTTGTAACTGTGCCAACAAACATGCCAATAAGGAAACCTTAAACTGTGCATTCATCTACCGAAGCAAAACTAGCATGTCCCACTTGTGACACACCATTAAGTGCAACTGCACTTTATTTATAGATGACGATGAAGATACTTTTTGCTCAATGCATCAGCCACTACATTTGCCATTCTAGGATGATAGTCTATCGTACAGTCATAGTCCTTGATTAGATCCATCCATCTCCTCTACCTCATGTTCATCTCTTTCTTTGAAAAGATGTACTGTAGGTTCTTGTGAGCTGCGAAAATTTGGCACTTGTCACCATGAAGGTAATGCCTCCAAATCATCAACGCAAGAACCACAACCGCTAACTCCAGGTCATGAGTTGGGTAGTTCTCTTCATGTTTCTTAAGCTTTTGTGAAGTGAAAGAAATCACATTCTTGTCCTGCATCAACACACATCTCATCCCATTCTTTAAGGCATCACAGAAAATGATATAGCATTTCCCAGGTTCTGAAAATGCCAACATTAGAGCACTCGTCAACTTTTCCTTCAACAACTGAAAAGAACGTTGATACCTCTCATCCTAAACAAAAGGAACACCTTTTCTAGTCAGTCTAGTTAAAGATAAAGCTATTGCACTGAAGTTCCTGATGAACCTCCTGTAATAACCAACTAAACTTAAAAAGATTCAAACCTCAATTGGTGTTTTGGGCTGCTCCCACCCCAACATTGGCTCCATCTTCTTAGGGACTACTCAAGCTCCCTTTACAGAGATGACATGTCTAAGAAAGGACACCTCAGTCAACTAAAATTTGCACTTACTAAACTTTACAAAAATCCTATGTTGCCTCAACAACTCCAATGCCTGAAAAAGATGTTGCTTATGTTGTTGACTGTTCCGGGAGTATATCAAGATATCATCTATGAACACCACCACAAATTGTTCAAGACACGGTCTGAACACTATGGGTCATCAGGTCCATGAACAGTGTGCATTGGTTAGCCCAAACAACATGACCACAAACTCATAATGATCATACCTAGTCCTCGAAGTAGTCTTAGGTATGTCATCTGCCTTGATCCTCAACTGGTGATATCATGACCTCAGATCTATCTTGGAAAATATTGAGTTTCTCTCAACTGGTCAAATAGATCATCTATCCTTGGCAACATGTAAGTGTGCTTCACTATAACCTTGTTCAACTGTTGGTAGTCTATGGAAAGCATCATAGAACCATCCTTCTTATTCACAAACAACACTGAAGCACCCCAAGGGGAAGTGCTCGGCCATATATAATCCTTTTCCAACAACACCTGCAACTATCACTTCAACTTCTTCATCTCAGCTGGAGCCAACTTGTAGGGCGCTTGTGTTATGGGTTGTGTGCCAAGAACTAGATTGATTTCAAAATCAATCTCTCTAGGGGTTGGGACACCTGGTAACTAACTCATTGGGGAAAATATCCTCAAGTTCCCTCACTATCGGTACCTCTTAGATACTAGGACTCCTCACCTTGATATCCATTACATGAGCTAGGATAACTTCACACAGCTACCACAGTCAACGCCAAACTAGTAGGAAGAATCTTCCTATCTCCTTGTAAAGTCCAAGAGACGTCTTCCTCACATAACGTCACAACTTTGAAACTATAGTCCAAAACTATCTTGTACTTATCTAAGATACCCATTCCTAAGATTACATCAAATCTATGCATATCAAATAACAAAAGATCCATTGTGTATAGAGAAAGAAAGAATATAAAAAGGACAGACTTTCTGCAGAGACGACATGATTAGTAAATAGAAGGAACAGAGAGAACTCAGCATCCACAAGGACTACAACGGATGGCAGCATTAAGATTCAGAAAGGGTGAAAAACAAGAGAGAGAAAGAACAAGGAGAGAGAATCAAATCAGACAATACAAAACACGGTATTTCATTGTATACACAAAAAGTGATAATAAAACGTCACAATATCATACACGCCGTTCTGTTGTCTTGGGAGTCGACTATACAATGGCACTGAGATTTAAAGAACCAGAAATTTGCAGTAAGTTTTCAATTTCTTTCAGCTTCTTCTTCTTTAGGAATCAGGGCAGGGTTCCAGCACCTGAATTTTCACCCTGCGACTTGGATTCTCCGACGGAGCCAGTAGTCGATTTGTTCTCCTCAACAACGTCCTCCAACTCGGGCTTCCACGGCGCGGTTCCTTTCCCCCGATCTCCATCAGCCGTCGCTGCCCTAACAACAAGGCCATCCGATGCAGCGGAATCCCCCACCTGCCTGTGCTCGACAAAAGTGGCGTCATCCGCAGCGACCTCCTCGAGGCGCTTGGTGAGCGCTGCGAGCTCGGCGGGTGACGAGCCGGCGGAGGCGAAGACGGACTGGGGCAGCAGCATGTACAGCTTCCCGTCTTCGAGAGGGGCGTCGGGCGGAAGCGGAGCTGCGGCTGCTTCTAGGTCGGCTGTGGCGCAGAGAAGCACCGCGTCCTCGGGTTGACTGGTGGAGATTGCGTCGGCTGCCGTGATGGTCGGGCCATGGAGCACAGCCACGTGCCCGTTCAGGTGGACGACGCGGACGTGGACTTCGGGCGCCGACGGAGGAGGGGGAGGAGAGGACCGGATGGAGCTCGCGCAGCAGCCCATCTTGGGGAATTTCTTGTAACTAGGTGATGATGATCCCAGCCCCAGGACAATTTGCAAAGATGAGGAAAAAGGCGATGGCTGGAGAAAGAACAGGTCGCCACCCCGGGCCGACTGGCAAGGCCAGACCGGATCTAGATTAATTTCATCGTTTTTAATCATGTTAACAAACAACAAAGTGCATCATTCTGGGGTCCCAATTCTCAAAACCAGACTGTGGTAATAAAATGAAATCTATCACCATCTAATAACAAGTGTTCGCACCGTGTTGACCAGTTTTATGTCTATCTACATGTTCATAAGCTGGCGACAACTCAACGATGGGTGGAAGCTGGAAAGCACACATCGAGACGCATCACTTTATTCTAATCGATAAATAAAGTAGCCCACGGACACACAATTGAAATCAGTGGAACCTCCACTTCCTCATCTGACTTTGTCGCTGTGCAGCTTCCAGAAGCTAATCAAAACATATTACTCCAGATTTGGGAATATACCACTTGGATAAGTCAAGGGTGTTTAGGAACTCACGCCAATTACAGTCTGCGGCTGTTATTTTCATGGAAAATTAGGCCTAATTTGGGTGGAGACTTCGCAACTGCCGGTCATCCGTCTGAGAAGCTGCTGTTAGCTGGCGATGCAGTCATGCAATTTCTGTTGTTTCGGTGTAGGCGGGACCACCGAGCTGCTGCTGGTGCGTCAGTCTCCGTGAGAAAAGAGAGGAGACTGTTGTTTCGGTGTAGGCCGGACCACCAAGCTGCTGCTGGTGCGTCAGTCTCCGTGAGAAAAGAGAGGAGACGGCAATGAAATGTGGCAGTCCTGAGTGCCTCAAAATATGGCGTGATTGGAGAAGTATACAAATTGCATTATTTCGGTCATGTTGTGGTAGTTACGAGTTCTATAACTAATATGATATATAAGTAACAGATATAATATTTACTGGTATTTAAGAAATGCTTATACAAATGTATTGTTACGTACCCTGTTCTGATTCGAACTAGACTGAAGAACATGGCAGCTAATGAAAACTATATTCTTTTATTATTGATTAAAAGAAGCAAAATGTCTAATTAAGTGAAAGTTTTTTTTTATGTTTGACTTTTATGGTTTCTTAACACAAGAGAATTCAAAACATTATGCATAATAACGTCATGACCATCAAGTCTATAGATGTAGTATTTCTAAAAATAGAATATATATATATATATATATATATATATATATATATATATATATATATATATATATATATATGGGCGTTCATTCATTGCCCGTGCGGGTAGCCTGGATTTTCGCTACCCTGCAGCCAAAAAAGTAACTCTCCTGGCTAACAAAGTAACTCTGCTGTAAAAAAAGTAACTATGGTGTCAAAAAAGTAACTCTGCCGGCCAAAAAAGTAACTATGTACAAAATATACAGCAGATATATATAAGGACGGGTTTTTTTATTTTGGAGGGGCAAATGATATTATTTTTGGCTAAAATTTTTTGGAGAGCTAGACAAAATAGTCCTCTACAATTTCGAAAAAAAAAAATTGAAAAAAAGTGGTCGGAAGGGTGGGAGGGTAGCTACCCGCGCGGGCAATAAAGATGGGCCCTATATATATATATATATAAGTACGTTTTCATTGCCCGCGCGGGTACTGTAGCGGAGCTGTCCGTTTCAGAAAACGCGGTGGCATCTATTGTAAATAATCCAAAAAAGTAAGGACGCGCTAGTACTTACAGAAGAAACACATTGGCGACTCATTCTCCGCCCGAAAACCCCAATTCCGCCTTCTTCCTGCTCCAGAACTCCCGAATTCATCCACCTTGGTCTCCACTCCCCAACCCCAACTGCTGAATTCTTCGGCCCGTGGTCTACATTGCCCATAATTTGAGTGATTTGGTCTGTACTTGCGCTGTTGTGTGTGGCGTTCTTCTCCGCTGCAGCATTCATCGTTGTTTCTTCCGCAACTGCTTTTGCCAATCTCTACCGCTGAGATCAAAATGGGGAAAACAAAGGTAAAAGCAAAGAAGGCGACAGGAAAGGGAAGTACAAAAATAAGGGATAGTGAAGATTTGTTGAGCAAGCACTATGAAGATGTGGACAACATGGTAGAAGAGGTAGTTGCAACCATACTGCAAGGAGATGAAACGGGCAAGAGTATTGAAGAGCACAACGAACATGCTATGCCGAGAAAAGAAAAGAAAGTTAAGAAGAAGAAATACAACATTGAGAAAACTTGCACTCTCAAGAAGACTGCTGGAGATGACAATGCATCAGGGGAGAAACCAGCCGATGACGTTACTGAGAAATAATTGGCTGTAGTGCATGAAGAGACTGAAGAGCCAAAAAATGACAACGCATCAGGGGATAAACTAGCCAATGACGTTACTGAGAAATGATTGGCTGTAGTGCATGAAGAGACTGAAGAGTCAGAAACAGAAGATGCTGAAGAAGTTGAACAGGATGAAGTAGAAGATCGCAAAAGAAACCAGAATAAGACTTTGGAACAAAAAACCAAGCAAAAAGGAAAAGCAAAAATTGCAGAAGAAGGTAATATTGATTATTTTTACACTTCTATACGAAAGTGTAACTTGCTGGACTAAAGAGTAACGGTGCTGACAATAGAGTAACTTTGATCACAGTAATTATCCTTAAAAGTAACTTTGATCCAATAAAAGTAACTAGATGAACTAACAAGTAACTATATCGACATGAAAGTAACTCTCTGGATCAAAAATTAACTGTTATACATCAAATAGTAACTTTGATCCAAGAAAAATAACTAAAGTAACTGAAAAGTAACTTTGATCCAAGAAAAGTAACTAGATGAACTAACAAGTAACTCTCTGGATCAAAAAGTAACTATTATACATCAAACAATAAATTTGATCCAAGAAAAGTAAACCGCATTTATAAATCTGATATTATACTATGTGAGAAGGAAAGTAACTAGATGAGCTAACAAGTAACTATATGTACTCGATCTATTTATGTACATTTTAGGGCATTTTATGTTCATACTGTACTCGATCTATTTATATACATTTATGTTAGCATAACCAATCTAATACCCCACAAACTCACCTGATCTACAAATGATGACTAAAAAGTAAATTTACTGAATACGACGTAACTCTGAAAAATGAATAGTAACTCTGAAAGTTAAAAAGTAACTACCTGAAAATAAGAGTAATTGTGACAGATAGAAAATAACACGTTGAACTGAAAAAGTAACACTGAAAGCTAAAAAGTAACTAGACAAATTAACACAAACTTTTTCATATAGATGCAGGTACAAGAAATCTTTTCCATAGATGCTACATAAAAAGTTACAACAGCATACAAAATAGCATGTTGTTTAGCAAAAATCAAGTGAGGATGATGAAGTCAACCACATTTGCAAATCTGATAGCCATGCCTCATCTTACTGTAGATGTAACTCTTTTAGAAGATCTGATAGAGAGATATGTTGAAGACGACAAGTTCATGTTAGCACCAAGTTTTGAGGCGAGGATGACTGTAGACGATGTAGGAGTGATACTAGGTTTGCCTAGTAAAGGTATGGATATAGTTCCACGAAAGCAATCACAGATTGTAAGAAAAATATGGGAGGATTTTGCTAATGCAACAAGAGGAAAAGATAAAGTTGGTGAAAGTAGTAAGAAAATAAGAGAGAAGGATGTGTTACACAAGGAGAACTTGAGTAAACTCTGGCAGGAATTTGCAAAGAACGACTCCGAAGAAAACTACCAAAATATGTGTCGTGCATGGATGTTGCACTTGTTAGCAACATTCCTTTTACCTGACACTAGCTATTGTGCCCCCATTTACCTTCTACATTATTTGGATGATGTAACTGCTACAGGGCAGTTAAACTGGGCAAAGTTAGTGCACAAAAGCATATTCAAGAGAATGAAAGTTTTAAGTGAGAATATAAGGATGAGGAGAATAGGGAAAACCTGCAAAAGAACACTCTACACAACTGGATGTGTAATGTGCTTGTGTGTAACTGACACATTGCATAGTTACTTTGGTTACATTAAACAACCATATATGAACATTTAAAACACTGATTTATACTTTTCTGGTCAACACAGGTCTGGGCTTATTTGTTAACAGGGATAGTAGAGCCTACATTCCTTGAGGCAAAACCACGAATAAAAAGATGGGCAACTTCTGTTAAGATGGTGAAGGATTTTAAAAGTTTGGACAATGACAATGTAAGAATCAGTGTGGGTAAAGTGAAAATAAATATGCCAATTAATATAAGAGCTTTATAATAAATTGATAACTTTTGTGCACAGGTTTCTGCAGTGTTGAAGAAGGATGACAATGATGATTGGGAAGCTGCAAAGGCAGTGAAAGATTTGCCTTATTATCTCGTAGAAAATAAAGCGAAGAGCAAGGTAGTTAGTAAGAAGATACTTACATGAAATAACACAAGCAGAGAAGTCTCAGGAAGCTTGGAGAATAGAGTATTGATTCTTGAGGATGAGCTGAGACTGCAGAAGGAAACATGCAACAGAATTTCCCTAGAAGCTTTTACTGCTCTAAGAGAAGAAAACAACCAGTTGAAGAGAAGACTAGAGGAAGTTGAAGCTGAAAATAGATTGCTAAGGATGCAAGCTGACGATTACAAGCATTCACAATCTACAGCTACACCAACTCCCAATTTCATTGAGAATGAAAGTTGGCATTCAGATGATTTAAGTGTAATAAGACAAAGGACGCAGGATCTGAAGAAAAGGTTGTTGGAAATGGACCAACATGGACCTACACAAGAAAGACCAAGATTGAGCAAGCTTCGAATAAGGAGAAAAGTAGTGGAGAAAATGACAAAAAATGTACCACAAGATTCAAAGAAAGTAGAAGAAGATCGATCTGAAGAAACCAAAGAACCAGCACAAGATGAAATGGAAAAAGATCCATCTAAAGAAGATCCAGCTGAAGAAAAATACACAGAAGAAAAAGAAGAACTAGCAGATAAAAAAGAGCCAGCAGAAGATGTAATGGAAAGCATAATGATGGATATAGACAATGAAGTTGGAGTGAATGAGAAGGAGATAAATTCTGGTGAAGTTGAGATGAAAATAAATAAAATGTTGAGAAAGAGGAAGGGGAAGATGCAGACGGGCATTGGGAGCATAGAGGAAAATATCAAGATAAGAAGGCATTCACAGGTAAAATTTATTTTGTAATGGTGCTCGTTCCATCAATGAAGCAACTGTCTGATCTGAAAAGTAAAATATGTCATCCATAAAGTAACTATGTTAATATAAAAAGTAACTGTGATAATGATAGAGTAATATTATGGAATGTAAAGCAATATTATGGACTAAACAGTAGAGTAACTGTAATAATATATGTCTTTTACATAGACTACTAACCAAAATTTGTACTTCAAAAATAGCAAAAGAATTTGACATTCATAGGATTTGAGCACTTTAGACCAAAGGAAATGAAAGAGGATGTCAAAGAATTTATTGACAACATTGATGAAGTATAAGTAGATACTTTTTAAAGTTCTATCAGTCACATGTTTATTATAAATTAGTTGATCAATCCATAAATTTCTGTCTCACATCTTCAGTATGAATTCTTTTGAAAATAAAAATAAAAATGCACAGGTCAAGAAGAGAATGGATTTTTGGAAAGGAAGCATGGTGCACGGGAAAGGACTTATCAACGTTGTTGTTTAAAGATAAGATGATGCAGTCACCTGTAAGGAATGGAATATTAAACATTTATTAAGAAATTATAGATTGGTAATTGATGTTTGTTCATTTTCAGATAATGGACTGCTTTGTACAAATGTTGAAAGAGACAACAAGCAGAAAGAGGAAGAAGGGACTGCTTTCATGGCATTGCTTGAGCACTTATGTTCCGGTAAGACAAACAAACTATCACACTAGATTACATTTATCACAACAAGGCTACTAAAGGTTGCATAAATGTAATTCACAATATTGTTTTTATAGCAAAAGCTAAACATGATGGTGAATGAGATAACACTCAAAGAGATCGATATGATGTCACCACTCTTCAGTGTACCTGACAAGGAATTCATGACAATGGACTCCGTGTTTACAATACTTAACAACGACAATCACTGGCACTTTCTTGAAGCAAGTTTTAGGGATGGGGTGCACAGGTCTTATAATTCAATGTCAAGAAGTTCAAAATCTGAGAAAGAAGTGAATAGATAGGTAAGGAACAAAAAAGAAACACTGTTAGAAAATAGTTGAATGAAATAGTGTAGGTTACATTATACTTATGAATGTTTTATTGTGCATGCAGGTGGGGTTCGTTCATGAATTCTTCAGGGGGGTGCTTGAGCGTGGAAGTCAACTGTCTCAATGGGCAATAGAGTACCCTGATTTCCCCCAGCAAGAAGATGATGATGTTGACTATGGAGTCTACGTTATGAAGTATCTGGAATTCTTAGTGAATGGAAAGGAAATGAACTTCACGAGCAAAGATATCCCTACAATAAGGGTAGAGATCTTCCAAACAATGATGAAGAAGGGGAGACTACAGCCAATTGAAGAACATACTAGAGATTAACAAGAGACCGAAGAAGGAGTAGGTAACAAGTAGAAGAAAGAAAAATCAGAAGATGTTGTGCCAAGTCTGAATGCTTGGCTTATGTCAGATTAAAAAGAACTCTTAGATAAACAATGTAGTGTCACAATGAGAAGTGTATGTTATAGAATCTAAAGTAAACTCTGCAACCACTACTATATGTATATGGTTATGGTTATGTTTTGTTACTTTTTATTTGACATTTGAACCTATGGGTTCATCAGTTATATGTGTATATGGTTATGGTTTGCTGCCAATTCTGAATGCAAGGCTTATGTTACAGAATCTGAAGTACACTCTACAAAGTTATAGTACATCAGTTCTATGGGTATATGGTTATGTTTTGTTGCTTTGTGTTTGGCATTTGGACCTATCAGTTTGATCTTAGTTGAATGTTCTTATAACTTTAGCTAGCTGTTGTTCATTTAAGGATAATTACTGTGATTAGCAGGTGCTCATTGCATGAGTGGAGTAACTCTCTTCCGAACAGAAAAGTAAATATGTAAACTGAAAAGTAACTATGTGAGAAGGAAAGTAACTAGATGAACTAACAAGTAACTATATCGACATGAAAGTAACTATCTGGATCAAAAAGTAACTGTTATACATCAAACAATAACTTTGATCCAAGAAAGGTAAAGTAGCATTACACAGTGTAACAGGAAGTGGTTGTTTCCCTTATCTTAGGTATGTCCAGCAAAAAAGTAACTTGTGTGATGTATAACAAGTAATAAAAGTAACTCGTCCAACAAAAAAGTAACTGAAAAGTAAATATGTAAAATGAAAAGTAACTATGTGAGAAGGAAAGTAACTAGATGAACTAACAAGTAATATATCGACATGAAAGTAACTCTCCAGATCAAAAAGTAACTCGTCCAACAAAAAAGTAACTTGTGTGATGTATAACGTAACTTATTGAATCGGGTAAGTAACACAACTAACGAAAAAGTAACTTGTGTGATGTATAACGTAACTTGTTGAATCGGGAAAGTAACACAACAAACGAAAAAGTAACCTGTGTGATGTATAACGTAACTTATTGAATCGGGAAAGTAACACAACAAACGAAAAAGTAACTTGTGTGATGTATAACGTAACTTATTGAATCGGGAAAGTAACACAACAAATGAAAAAGTAACTTGTGTGATGTATAATGTAACTTATTAAATCGGGAAAGTAACACAACAAATGAAAAAGTAACTATGTAAATTACAGCGTAACTATCAAAAGTACTTGTTATGTTTTTTTTTTGTGAAAGCATCATATCTCCCAGACATTCTTGTTCTTCAGTGCGGCCGTGGTATTATCAAAGATGAAGATTTTGTTGACCTTTAATTAATTATATGAACTGTAAAGTAACAGTAACAGTTAAAAAGTATTTGGTGCACACAAAATGTTTGTTTTAGACAGGAAGAGTAACTCTGAGATACAAAAAGTAACCTTCGAAAATCTGTAACTTATCAAAAATAGTAGAATGCCTGCAAACTCTATTGTGCATCTTTGCAACACCAAAAGCACAGATCACTGCTTCCCTCATTTCGCCCTTTCACCCAGAGCTCTCATTTCACCCTTTCACTCACTTTCAAACAGCCTACCTTCTTCACAGCCTACCTTCTTCACAACCTACCTTCTTCACAGCCTACCTTCTTCTACCATTACTAGTTTTCTCACAACCCTCAACACAGCCTACCATGGAGCCGTTCATCCAGCCCATGAACTATACCCTTGACGATAAGACAATGGAATCCATTCAACTTCCTATAGAATGGAAATATCTCCATTTTCACATTAAACCAGGCAACACCACCTTCCATATTGAAAACCAGACATTTCATATCACCCTTATTCAGAATGAAAACAGATCACTTTCAACTGGTAAGGGTTGGAAAAGGATGATCGCAGAGCTCAATATTCGCAATAAACGGAGTTTTTCACCGCCGGAAGGCTGCAGAGTGCTCATCCCGCACCGAGGATCTCCCGGTTCTTCTCCGTTCAGGGGTTACACCATCCCCATCCATGTTTTCTCCATGTTTTCTCATTCCCTCATGATGTTTTGCATTTAGATGAACATGCCAGGCTAATCCCCTTTGTCTCTAGGATCGGGAGTACCCGGGCAATCGTTGTATGACTCTTCTTACATAGTTTATCATAATTTGTCCCTCAAATCTGTGGTATAATATCGTTTTCTCCATTGCTATCATTGTGCTTGATCACCATAATGGTAATCTAATACCTTTAATTACTTTTGACAAAGAATTATTTGTTGAAAAGAGGCGGTAATCACATTAACTAATAAATCTTTTGGAAAAGGCAATGTACGGTTAATGGTGGGAACCCAGAGACAAGTTTTTCATACACCTAGTCTAGGGCATAGGTTACTACTGGCGTGGAACCTACCTAGATTAAGGTAGTGAATTGTATCGCATAAGTGAGCAATTCTAGCTACAGGCCACTATCCGGAAAGGGAGACGAGTTGTGATAATTGTGAAGGAATTAGTACAACGAGAACCCGTGGTGAAACTGCAATCCTAGAGATTTCCTTTGAATTGATTAAACCAACCATTTAATCGATTGTTTTGTTTTCTTTTATTTTTATTGTTCTTTTTCAAAACAACTTCCAAACTTTTATAATTGGTTTAGCTGATCGTGAGTAGTTAGTAGTAGTCTACTGATAATTACATTTCCCTGTGTTCAACTCAGGCCTCACAAGGCCTATATTACATTGATGCGTACACTTGCGTTATACACACGGTAAAGTCGTGTCATCATGATAACTTAAAATATCCAAATTAGGGTTTAGGATGGCGTTTAAAGAGATAATTAATGTAAGTCATGCAATTTCAGGAACTTAGAGTTTGGCCAAGATCAAAAGGACTAAGCTAGGATTTTTTTTTTGCTCTAGGTAAGTGGGTCATTCCACTATACATGAGTACCTTGGTTGAATTATATGATATGTATGGTTTATGAATTATGCTTTCAATTTCAAGTTTAATGCTCAAATCATGTTCATCATATAATTTGCTTGATAATTGCTATATCCTATGTCTTATGGTTATCATGTTCATCAAGATTAAAGATTATGATTAATGATCAAAGATTAATGGATTTAAAGTTCATGTTTCAAGAGGGAGAAATCCCATCATGTTAAGATTCAAGTTTAAGATTTAATTCATGTTTATGGTAATGTTAATGTCAAGATAATTGGGATTGAAATAGTTTTTATATGCTTCTCGAATCATGTACCTCAAGGGGTCGTTATGGGCATTCGTTCCAATTATGGGATTTTATAGCCAAATCATGGGCATTCATGTCGTTATGGGCTTTCCTAGCATTATTAGCTTTCCTAACAATCATGTGCTCATAAGTGGGCATCATAGAGAGATGCATATATTACTGTCCAGTTCTTCATGTTATAAGAATCATGTAATCAAGAATGCTTAAGTTCAATTCATGTCAATATTTTTTCTCTCAATCCAAGTATATATGCTTATTTTTAGTTCTTATAAAATGTATAGTGCCACTTACTAATGTGTGTCTTTGTTTTTGCATGGCTGTGGGACGAGATGTCCCTAGATCAAGGAGCAAAGGTATTTGGAGTGCTTCAAGGTAGAAGATCTCAGGCCTTAGCTTAGTGGGGTGCCATCTGCACTTGAAAAGATTCAGTTTCAAGTTTCTAAAGAAGATTTATGCCCTAGATTTGGCTTACCTTTCATGTATTAGATGTAGTTCAAGGTTGAGATGGTTTATAGTATTAGTTTTCTCTTTCAAAGAACAATGTATGAATCTATATTTTGATTTAATGTATGGTGTTTCATTTATCTTTTTGCTATGAATATCATGTTTTGTAATGTTCCTCCAAGCCAAGTGACCAATGTTATGGATAACATAAGGTTTGCTTTCACTGACATAAATGTATCTTGGAGGGGTGTTATAGTAAGAAGACACGTAGATTGGATCATCTTCCTCAAGTCAACTGATCACCAGACTATCATAGCATGGATCACAGATCATTTCTTAGAAACACCAACTGACCTTCTTCCGCTCTTCAGAATGCCTGGTGAAGCAGTATTCTCTGGAATGAACGAATCTGCAGATCAGTTGTTTGTTAGGGACAAATACCAAGCACCGCCGGGATCAACTGTAAATCCTTTATAGGTTGACTCATCTACAACAGCTGACACCTCAACATCTGCAGAAGACACTACTTCTTCTTTTGTCCATCCTTCCTATCATAAATAGGAATGCACCGCTGCCCTTTTCTCCTTGCCTTTTGGTCGATAATCTTCCCCATCACTACCTACACAGTCTACCCCTCCTAGAGATTTTTACTTCACAGAGCTATATATTGTCTGATTTGATCATGATTCTTAAGTGTTTCTTGGTTTTGACTGGATGTTCCTGCTATGAACCGGTGTGCTGGTGATGACCCGTTACACTAGAGATCAAGAAGAGACCAAAGAAGGATCATGTGACAAGCAGAATGAAGAAAAATTAGAAGATGGTGTGCCAAGTCTGAATGCATGAAAGAAATAGTAACTTTGAGGTGCAAAAAGTAACCTTCGCAAAAGGCAGATCAACTGTTTATGGTTATGGTTTGTTACTTTTTGTTTGACATTTGAACATATGGGTTCATCAGTTCTATGGGTATATAGTTATGTTTTGTTGCTTTGTGTTTGGCATTTGGACCTATCAGCTTGATCTTAGTTGAATGTTCTTATAACTTTAGCTAGTTGTTATTTGTTAATGGATGATGATTGTGATCAGTAGGTGCTCATTTCAAGTGTGGAGTAACTCTCTTCCAAACTAAAAAGTAAATATGTAAAACAAAAAGTTGAAAAGGAAAGTAACTAGATGAACTAACAAGTAACTATATCAACATGAAAGTAACTCTCCAGATCAAAAAGTAACTTCTTTACATCAAACAGTAACTTTGATCCAAGGAAAGTAACTAGATGAACTAACAAGTAACTATATCAACATGCAAGTAACTCTCTGGATCAAAAAGTAACTGCTACACATCAAACAGTAACTTTGATCCAAGAAAAGCAACTAGATGAACTAACAAGTAACTATATCAACATGAAAGTAACTCTTCGGATCAAAAAGTAACTGCTATACATCAAACAGTAACTTTGATCCAAGGAAAGTAACTAGATGAACTAACAAGTAACTATATCAACATGAAAGTAACTCTCTGGATCAAAAAGCAACTGCACATCAAACAATAACTTTGATCCAAGAAAAGTAACTAGATGAACTAACAGGTAACTATATCAACATGAAAGTAACTCTCCGGATCAAAAAGCAATTGTTATACATCAAACAGTAACTTTGATCCAAGAAAAGTAACTAGATGAACTAACAAGTAACTATATCAACATGAAAGTAACTCTTCGGATCAAAAAGTAACTGCTACACATCAAACAGTAACTTTGATCCAAGAAAATTAACTAGATGAACTAACAAGTAACTATATCAACATGAAAGTAACTCTCCGGATCAAAAAGTAACTGCTATACATCAAACAGTAACTTTGATCCTAGGAAAGTAACTAGATGAACTAACAAGTAACTATATCAACATGAAAGTAACTCTCTGGATCAAAAAGTAACTGCTATACATCATACAGTAACTTTGATCCAAGAAAAGTAAAGTAGCGTTACACATTTTAACAGGAAGTGATTCTTCAGTGCGGCCGTTTTCAGTAAAAAGCATCATATCTCCCAGACATGCCCGTTCTTCAGTGCGGTCGTGGTATTATCAAGGATGAAGATAATAAAGATTCGTATTTCTATTTATAAAGTAATTATGTTGACCTTTAAGTAATTATATGGACTGTAAAGTAACAGGAACAGATAAAAAGTAACTAGTGCACACAAAATGTTTAATTTAGATAGGAAGAGTAACTCTGAGATACAAAAAGTAACCTTCGAAAATACAAGTAAGTTAGTGATTAAGTATAGGAGAATGACCCTAATCTTAAGCAAGGATTAATTTTTATCAAAAAGGAATTTTGAAGTATGATGCTAATATAAAGGAAATATGAGACTAATTAAGAAATAAATATATAACATAAAATGGAAAAACATATCACACATAAAACAAATTTTGGATGATCTTTATAAAAGATTTAAATTCGATACAATTGAAGCTACCTATAAAATAGTAGCAATAAAACTTAAGTATAATCAAATATCAATTACAACTGTCACACAGTACATCTTGGCCATTACAATTACATCAGAATTTGACATGACTCACACACTAAACAATTGGATACCATTAAAGTAAAACTAGTGAATAAATCAACTTCAATAACAACATTGTCAGTAGTAGAAGAAAATTCGCAGCTTCAGGAAGCACAACAGGAAGACCACAGCAGACCACAACAGTAGTAGCATCAAATCCTCAACTTCAGTAAGCCATAAAAAAATGAAACCCACAGCAGACCACGACAGTAGTAACAACAGTACCATTACAGATCAACCAAGAGAAGAAAACTTATCAAGTCAGGAACACCACGATTCACAAAAAGTAACTCCGTAAATATAAAAAGTAATCATGAGAATATAAAAATAACTATGTGAAATAAAAAAATAGAAGAAGAAGATGAATTCAAACACATACCTATTTCTTTAATGGGCAGTTTCTACTGTCATGGTTAACACCATATTGTAAAACAATTCTTACACTATCTCATTTTAGATTGAGAAATTTCAACTCCAAATTTAAACCGCACATCAGTAGATCTAGGTCTACCTTTAGTTTTACAAACACTGGGAATATGGACCTTGACAGCAGAAGAAGAAGCTGTATTCGAACCAGTTACACCAACATCAACAACATCTAATTCTAACAGCTCCTTTCACAAAGCAATGAGTTTTTCAAGACACATATCTATAGCGTTGTTCCTACACGCTATATTAACAATTGAATTGCAAGCAGATACCAACTGCAGTCTCTTCCCAGTGGATAGCTGCATGATAGATGATTTTCCGAAAATCAAAGGATGATCTCTATATCCTTTAGTCCACCTCTTCAGTATATATGGCTCAAGAAGAGTGCAAAAATCACGACTCTTTAGATAAGCAAGTATGTGTCTACATGGAATTCCTTTGAATTCTAACATGAAACAATTACACGATACCATACCAATGGATGAGTCTTTCTTTAAAAGACGAGGAGAACAAGAACCACCAAGACGATATACCTCAAACACAACATCATCAGAAGTTTCCTTTACATTATACACCATACTTTGATGAACTTCAGCTTGAAAGATCTTAAAAATTGCCTTGGTGTATATACCTCTCATTTGCTCCTCCAAAGGCCACACTGATGACAAAGGAAGATTGCTGTAATCATCATCAAAATCTTTGAAATTTTCAATCTCCCGCACATGAGAGTAAGCAGTCTCTAAGCAACATACAAGTTCAAAAAGCATTTTCCTACTGTTGACATGACTTCAAATGAAAGCATTCAAGCTCTCACTTCTTTGTGTTGTCCTCATACCTGCAAAGAAAGAATCCTGCATAAAACATGGAACCCAATCCCACCGCATAGCATACATATCAGAAAGCCAACTAATATATAATAGGTCATTCTCTTGAACTACATAATTCCACCTCTCTTCAAATATGTTTGTATCGTCTGTATTCCATACATAATCATTCAAAGAGCTAATAATCTAATCCTTGTTTGGAACACCGCCAAGCTTAGATGGAAGCTTTTGTAGGATGTTCCAGCTGCAGAAATGATGCTTACAATTTGGAAAAACAGTAATGATAGCAGCATTCATAGTCGGGTCTAGGTCGGTTATAATGGAAACTGTCTCTTTGACAAAACAAAGTAAGTATTGCTCGAAAACCCAAACAAAAGAGTCATACTTCTCATCAACCAACAGAGCTGAAGCAAACAACACTGTCTTGTGATGGTGATCCACACCACCAAACATTCCAAAAACCATGGAATACTTGTTGGTACGGTAAGTGGTGTCAAATACAATAGCATCTCCAAATAATGCACAGTCATCAACAGAAACTGGATCATACAAAAACAAGTGTGTCAAGCAACCATCAGAATCATTTTGATAAGAGTAAAAGAATTTAGAATCTAAAGCCTTCAAGCTTGCAAAACGATCCAAAACCATGTCCACATCATATAAAGATGACTCCTTCCTCTTGCTACTGAGATGTCCACAAGCTTGTCTACTTGTAAATGTCAAGTTTTCATAACCACCAGACTCAGTTGCTATCAATGCAAGTTGTCTGGAGATAGGTATATTTTTTTTTTTTTTTCAAGACCAAGCAAGATAATTTAGCAGCTTAAATAGGTTTGTCACTATAAAATTCAACGTTTCAACAGAGAAAGATGGGGTCAAGGTCCCCGATATATGGTCACAAAACTAGTCGGCAAGACCCCCAAAAATGAGAGCTGTAATCTGAATCTGAAACACCATAAACGTTCTTTCACGCAGAACCGGTCTCTGCAACTTCATCGACTAGTGAGGGAAGGCTAGTTGCTAGCTTTTTCTCCTTTTTCTTTAGCATCCTCTGCCGTCCCCAACCCATTGCCTGTTTTCTCATCGTCCTCGGCCTTCTCCTCCCCTTCCTCAATCTTCTCTGTGTCCTCTTCTTCGTCACTATCCCCACCCCCAAAATCATCGCCGCCACCAAAATTCGAGAAGTCCATTCCACCCATATCCAAGTCACCACCGGCAGCCCCACCATCATCATCTTCATCCACCCATTTATCCCAATCAACCTTGATGTAGTGAGGTGTCTTCCCATCACCCTTCAACAGTTTTTTCCACCAACCTTTTTCAGCTTTCTCTAACACACAGAATATACTTCTGACACCTTTGTTAATTTTGCTTTCCTCAACATTAACCCTGTCAAAAAGGTCCAAATTCAACTCATACAGATTGTTTGCTGAACCAGCAGTAGCGGAGAAGGACAGAACACCATCTGGTTGCAGATTAACCTTAGCATCCTTTGAATCCGGTAGCAGCACAGTGATGTAAACCTTGTCCTCCCTCTGTGCCCATTTGACTTCAGGATGACGACTCATCACTGTAGTTGTACGGTGTAAAAATTCAGGATTCAGAAGCAAAACCCTAGAAAAAGCGCGCAAAGACGGTCGGTGTTGCGGCGGACACTCTCAAAGACGGTCGGAGATAGGTATATTTGCTTGACTCATAGAAGAAAACATCTCTTTTTGAGTTTGGTTAAGAGATGAATTACACTTCAAGTAGTGCAAGTGAGAATCATCGACAAGATCATGATTGTGTTCATCAATAAAAACAGTAACAAACCATACAGATAAAGACGTATCTAGTGTAAATCGGATCATTGCTTTACAACCACACCTTTTCACATAACGCTTGTGCTTCTTAGATAAATTCTCATGCAAATCACCAATATTGTCACACACAAGACTAAGAAGACCTTTGGATCTCTTAGAACAACTACTCTGACCTTGCTTATCACATACCAAATCTTTAGCAAGTAATATCTTAGTACCTCGTTCATAACGATTATCATCTTTCCTAACATTAAACCCAATCAAACCAGCATACCTATAGTAAAACGATATGCCATCATCTAAACTTCCAAATTGTAATCCAATTCTAGGGACATCAACTGAGGACACAGTATCAGAAGCAACAGATGAAGAAGAATGAACATTATCACCGTCAATGTCAATAATAGCATTAGCAACATCAGTATCAAGACTAGCATCCATTGCAGAGATCGAAAAGTAACTTTGTAAACAAAACAGTAACTATATAAATATAAAAGTGACTAATACAACACGAAAAGTAACTACAACAAACAGATCATAAAAAGTAACTACAAAATAAAACAGGTAGTACGACTGTGTTACTACTAAATAGACAGATACATATACATTAAAAAATACTAAAAAACTTCATTTAAAAACATATAGCATGAAAAGAAGGGAAATAGAAGGTATTATACTTAGCAGATAATCAACTTCTCAACACATAATTTGGTATTAAGTTGTAAACCAGAATTCAAAAACACACCTACTTCTTCAATGTGGGTTGCTGGTCAGCTGCTGGCGGGGCAAGGCAGTTTCCAGCTTCGAGCACTTTTACCCCTATCATGCCAATAAAGAATTTCGGGAGGGAGCCTACTAGTCGATTGTCGGATACATCCACAAACTCGAGCACCTTGTCACATGTGACCACAGACACACTACTAGATGTTCCACTGAATTTATGTGTAGCAATGAATGTGATTACCTCCAAGGGCCGTCTCCGTCGAGCTACCTTGTTTCTTCAAGTTCTTCTTCTACAAAACACATCCCTTGCTCTCTGAATCGTCAGTCCCTGTCTCGTGCGACAAAAGTGAAGACTTCTACACCGTCGATGACTCTAATGATGGTGCATATGAGCTTCCCTTGGTTTCCTCCCTTGTGCTCTGCTTCCCCAACTTTGGCTTCGATTTTGGCGGTCCGACGGCGGAAGATGGGAAACGGGAGATTTGAAATTAATTACAAATACTACCACCACGTCAAGCAGACGGGTAGCATAACTACG
Source organism: Alisma plantago-aquatica (assembly GCA_963693085.1). Taxonomy (NCBI): domain Eukaryota; kingdom Viridiplantae; phylum Streptophyta; class Magnoliopsida; order Alismatales; family Alismataceae; genus Alisma; species Alisma plantago-aquatica. The sequence goes on from OY856415.1 coordinate 74,586,840, forward strand.
GTGCCTGCGCGGGCAATAAAAAAATTGCCTATATATATATCCACTTCCTCATCTGAATTTATTGCTGTGCATCTTCGAGAAGTTACTCAAAACACCTTACCCCAGATTTGGGAATATACGACTCACACAAGTCAAGGGTGATTAGAAACTCACGCCAATTACAGTCTGCAGCTGTTATTTTCATGGAAAATTACGTACCCTGATCTGATTCAAACTAGATTGAAGAACATGGTAGCTAATGAAAATTATGTTCTTTTATTATTGATTAAAAGAAGCAAAATGTCTAATTAAGTGAAGGCTTTTTTTATGTTTGACTTTTATGGTTTCTTAACACCGGAGGCAGTAGAAATTTTCAAGAGAATTCAGTACATTATGCATAATAACATCATGACCATCAAATTTATAGATGTAGTATTTCTAAGAATAGATGTTACTGTTCAAAAAGGATTGGCAGCGCAGCTTGTTGTATATATATATATATATATATATATATATATATATATATATATATATATATAGAGAGAGAGAGAGAGAGAGTCAGGCTAGAATATACTTGAGTGTATAGATCACACGAATACACTCAAGTGTGTTTGCATTTCAAGACTATTTCTTACAAAATATAAACCATTGATCTTCACCTTCATACTATAACTAGGCTACATACAAATTTTGAGCCCATTTGGATGAGTGTAAGTCTTTCATCTAAGGGAAACAAAATCGACACGTGAAACTAATTTGAAATGCATACTTTTTGCGGTCTTTATAGCATGAAGTATAAATGTCCAAATGTGCTCAAATTTTGCATATGATCTATTCACAAGATGTTTAAGAAGATCAACGAATTAGATTTTTGAAAAAAATATTGCATCATAAAAAACTACTTGAGTGTATTCTAGCCTGACTATCTCTCTCTCTCTCTCTCTCTCTCTCTCTATATATATATATATATATATATATATATATATATATATATATGAGATTGTATTCAATACCCCCGCGGGTACTATAGAGATTGCTACCCATGCAGACGGTGGCATCTTTGGTAAATACACATAACACTCCTGCCTTCCCCCTCTTTCTCCGGTCCGCGATCACGCATTGGTCGAGCATGGGCTAGCCACGGCACTAGAGGCCAAAAAGAATATCATAGATCCAGGCGGAGTCAGAGGTGGCCCAGGCGGTAGGGTCCGAAGTGGCCGCCGATAGTGGCCATCGGGCAGAAGATAAGTCATGGGTTGGTTCCACAATCTTTACGTGCAGCGATAATAACGCTGCGATGGAAACATATGTGACGGGGAAGATTGGGTCCTTCTGTGATGGGGGAGGAGTGTAGGACCCCACTGTCCCAAACTAAGTAGATTTCCTGCATGTCCACCGACAGAAAGAACACCAGGAAGCAACTAGCAACATAGGTCGGTCGCACGCAAGTTTACCCCAACCACCGGTGGTGTGAAGAAGCCGCACACGTTCAGTCTGGAATCGCCGCCCTCTCTGAGATCCCTAAGTATCGGAAATGCATGGAGTTATTTATCTACAAACCACCCTTCTAGATGCTCATCGATGTGATCACGTAGGGTGTGTAGACAAACCTGCGATTTCAGAGCTCAACCGTCGATGATGAACAACTACATAAGTCTAAGAGCACCTTGACCATGTTGATCTCCCAAACCATGCAAAGGTGATGGACTACAGACCTCGATACACAATGTATGTAGTGCTTAGTGTCTAGGTGAGGGTTCAGAGTAGATAGGATTTACAGTGGGTGAAGGTATGTCAACGGAAATTTGCTATTAAGGTCTGTTGATTGGGTGTACATTTTACAGTGGAATATATGTAGGAAGTCATGGTCGTTGGCTTTAACAGGTTCTACAAACATTGCCTTCCTTGATTTTGTTACCATATCCAGATCCACATTTTTCTAGAGTGTCATCATTGAACGGGTCCCTCCTAGTAGAATTGGAACTCGACCTCGTCGGACACTACTGAATGAATCTGAGTCAAGAAGGTCAACAGTGAGCTTTCCCTGAAACTAGCCTTGCCAATTGTCCAGGTCATATTGTAATAAGCAAGTGTCATATGTAACATGGACAGTCATAATGTAATAAGCAAGTATCATATGTAATATGGACAGTCACATTGTAAAAGGCAAGAGTCAACCGTAATGTAGGTGACAGTTTTGTAATATGGATACTCACATTGTAATAAGCAAGTGCCATCTGTAATATAGACAGTCACATTGTAATAGGCAAGAGCCAACCGTAATGTAGGTGACAGTTTTGTAATATGGATATTCATATTGTAATAAGTAAGTGTCATCTATAATATGGATAGTCACATTGTAATAGGCAAGAGCCAACCGTAATGTAGGTGACAGTTTTGTAATATGGATACTCATATTGTAATAAGAAAGTGTCATCTATAATATGGACAGTCACATTGTAATAGGAAAGAGCCAACTGTAATGTAGGTGACAGTTTGTAATATGGATAGTCATATTATAATAAGCAAGTGTCATATGTCATATAGACAATCCATTGTAATATACAAGAGTCAACTGTAATGTAGGTAATAGTTTATAATATAGATAGTCATAATGTAATAAGCAAGTGTCATCTGTAATATGGATAGTCACATTGTAATAGGTAAGAGCCAATAGTCATGTAAGTGACAGTTTTTGTAATATGGATACTCATATTGTAATAAGCAAGTATCATCTATAATATGGATAGTCACATTATAATAGTCAAGAGCCAACCGTAATGTAGGTGATAATTTTGTAATATGGATACTCATATTGTAATGAGAAAGTGTCATCTGTAATATGGATAGTCACATTGTAATAGGAAAGAGAAAATTGTAATGTAGGTGACAATTTTGTAATATGGATAGTCATGTTGTAATAAGAAAGTGATGTATTCCATATAGACAGTCACATTGTAATAGGCAAGAGCCAACCGTAATGCAGGAGACAGTTTTGCAATCATTGTGTCCTTCTGCGCCCCTTTTACAATCCTTCAAGACTGGAATAACAGTAGCCCCTCTTCTACATCTCCATCCCCAATCTTCTTAATCAAATCATACAACCTCCAAAGCTCATCAATAGGGCACCATTTTCCAGCATTAATCCTAAGACATGACTTGCCTTTCCCACTTCGATGCAACAAACTATCCTTCCCAAGATCCTATGATCAAGACGGCGATGCAAATATTAACCTCCTCTTTTCTGAACCACAGTCCTTACGGGCATGCGATTCTAAAGCGTATGACAGAGCACTTCCTCATGGTGGTCCTAATGGCCAAGGAATCCTATGAAGGTTAGGATGCCGTGTACAAGTCTATGGCATTATTGTTCGACTAGTGGACATTGTCGACGAGGTGTCTGGCAACTAGATGTGGTAGGAGAGGAAATCCAGGGTGTAACATCCCTGACCTGGGTTATGAGTTAACCCTAGGTGTTTTACTTAAATCATGTAATTAAGATACTTGTGATTAACTTCTGGCATGTGATTAAGTTCCTAAGGAACATGCATTTTTATTTCTGTCCTTTTAAAACAATGATTGTAGTATTGTTTTGTTATGCAGGGACCTATGTGCAAATTACCCAATTAGAAGGGTTAACTTGCAATATTAACATGATATGATGTTCCTTTGATGATGAGACATCATATGAATGAATATGATGAGGTATGATGGATTCTCCAAGCTTGGGCACCAAGAAGCAGCTTGTGAAGTGATCCTTGTGCTTAAAAATCCTGATTTTGGTGTAAAGTGCAATTTACCCAAAATATGGAGTGCAACCTGTAAAATATACCTTCTAGTATATCTTTTATGACTCTTTACATCATTTAGAGAATAAATTATGAGAGGGGCGCTTCAATTAAATAAATTGGATAAGAAGGATGACCTTTGTAGTGAAAACACCTAGTAAGAGTAAGAAGACCCTTCATATATGTATCTTAGTATGCATGTTGGTTTTCTCTACCCTTAGATCTTGAGTTTTGATGAGCTTTGCATAATATTATCATGCTTGGACGTGCCTTAGAAAGAAGAAGGGACTTAGATGAGAAATCTATGTTTTAGAGGTCCTTATGGTGGAAAACAACCTTAAGGTATATAAGCCTAGTTCCTTGTAAAACAACCAAACGTATTCCCTTCACTTCCTCACTTCTCATCTTTCTCAACCGACCAAGGCAAAGCTCTGGAGCTCAGGGAAATGACCAACCTGTTCTAAGGTAAGAGAGCACCATCTTCTTGCTCGAATTCATGGAGGAAACCAGGTTACAAGGTTGGTTTTATGGTTATCTTACTTAGCTTTCTCTTCCTAGCCGATCCTTCCCAACTTTTCCTTGAAGAAACAACCTTGGATGACCTGTGGAGCTCAATCCACCATTAAAGTTTCGAATCTTGGAAGCTTGGAGCTCTAGGAACAACGTTTGAGGCGGGTTTTATAACTCTAAACCTTGCTTTGTTATGCATACTTTGATTCTTGCAAATAATAGTTAGTTCTTCTTCTTCCCCATCTTTCTTTGCACTCTTGCAAGCTTTTTCGTAAAGGACAGACCTTGGTTTCAAGGTTGAAGACGAAGGGCGTTAATACCTATGTTGGTCCTTATCCAACTTTATTAAACGATCTTGGACTAATAGGTCTAAACGGTTTGCAACCGTTTGAAATCAAGTGGGTTCACACTCGTTTAAGATCAAGTGGGTTCACACTCGTTTAATCTCAAGTGGATTCACACTCATTTGAAATCAAGTGGGTTCACACTCGTTTAAGCTCAAGTGGGTTCACACTCATTTAAGCTCAAGTGGGTTCATAGTCGTTTAAGCTCAAGTGGATTCACACTCGTTTGAAATCAAGTGGGTTCACACTCGTTTAAGCTCAAGTGGGTTCACACTCGTTTAAGCTCAAGTGGATTCACACTCGTTTGAAATCAAGTGGGTTCACACTCGTTTAAGCTCAAGTGGGTTCACACTCATTTAAGCTCAAGTGGTTTCACACTCGTTTAAGTTCAAATGGGTTCACACTCGTTTAAGCTCAAACGGGTTCACACTCATTTAAGCTCAAATGGGTTCACACTTGTTTAATCTCAAATGGGTTCACACCCGTTTAAGCTCAAATGGGTTCACACTCGTTTAAGTTCAAATGGGTTCACACTTGTTTAAGCTCAAATGGGTTCACACTCGTTTAAAGCTTAAATGGGTTCAATTAAAGGATACCTTGTTTTAATCAAACCCTAATCACATGATAGTGATGTGTTGGCTTGTGTCGGTCAATGAGGACTTAACCCAACCTAATCTAGAGTGATGTAATCATCATCTAGAAGTAAGAGGAGAGAGAGAGCTCCTAATATAATCAAGCAACATATCTTCAATGCATAAGAATGAACAGGTTTAGGGTATGATCCATCAAGGTGAGATCAAGGAAACCCTAGCTATGATAATTAATGAATCTTAACCTAAATAGAGGGCATCAATGATGATGTTTCTCATACATGAAGATGATATGAGCTCAATTCACTATGAGGTGAATAGTAAACCCTAATTCTAGGGTAATAACATGTAATGTGAATAGTAAACCCTAATTCTAGGGTAATCATGAGTAATGTGAATAGTAAACCCTAATTCTAGGGTAATAACATGTAATGTGAATAGTAAACCCTAATTCTAGGGTAATCATGAGTAATGTGAATAGTAAACCCTAGTTCATGGTAATATGATGAAATGAACAATAAACTCTAAACTCCTGTTATTCCTTTAAGCATGAATTGTATGATCAAAATATGAGATGAGGAATCATTATTCCTAATCATAATGAAAGGGTTGAATAACCCTAAATAATGTAAACAAGGGAATCTTACCCTTTGTAAGAACATAAAAGTATAACCTTTGAATTGAAGGGTTAATTCTGTCTTATTGACTGCTGATCTAACTATGAATTGTTGATTATTATCAATTGATTTAATCATGCAGGTTCTTATAAGAGAATAATCATATCCAGGTAAGGATCATGACATCATATTCATTGAAAGCATGATATTAGTTTTATGAATAGTGATATGCTATGATTGCCTAAGTTAATTGGCATCATATGAGATGATAAGATAAAGGAGCCATGAGTACCATAAAGGTTATGCTAATAGATGACTTGATGCTGACATGTCACTTGATAGCAAGTGTTATGATGATATAAGGGTGTGAGCACCCATGTTCCTGAATCATAGTGATAAGATGATTAAGAATTGATATCCATCTGATAACTGATATGAGTAATACCTGTTACATTTAGTATTCTTCTGTTATGGCCATGTTTAGTACTTGAATGCTTGGAAACATGTATGATGCTAAAAGAATACTGAAATGTACCTAATAATCAAGTATAATCATATCATGTAGAGCCCTGATCATAGATCCATCATTGTCAGAGTTTAAATGATGGTGAAACAGGTTTTCCTAAGGGAACTCCTGGATCACATACTTTAGAGTATGTGGGGGAATATGGATGTGTATATCCTTACATCCTAGTGTAGGAGTTGATGTGGATATATCTTAATCCATCAACCCTTTACTATACGTTTATACCGGGATGATGTAACACTATTCTCCCAAAGGAATCTTTTATACCGCATCAATGAGAGATAAACATGAAATCTTTCGATAGCGAAGAGAGTGCAGAATGCCACTGTGACTCTAATAGCGAAGTACCAGAATACCCCGGTAAGCTATAATAGCAGAGACACTAGATGTCTTGCATGTTTAACCTTATTCTGACTGAGGTAGTTGAAGGTCATGAGAATCCGGCTCTTTCGATGACCTAGTATGATACCGATGCGACTTACTAGTGATCGGTTGGAGCATGAGTGGTATACCTCATCTCCACATGGCATAATGATGTTTGTAAAACATAATCAACCGCGTAGCATAACTGCTTAGGTTGAACTACGAAGAACATTGATTGATATTACATTGCTTGCATTTAATATCCTGTTCAAGTATTAGTATACATGTTCTTCATATTCCTTAATAAAGGTGAGTAATTGTTATCAAGCCTGCTGTGAGTAATCTAAGTTACCTGCTCATGATATTCCTTTGATTGCTTTTAACAAAGTTTCTGGTGGAGAGTTATAACTCTCGCTGGGACAATTATTTGAAATTGTCTCACCCCGTAGATTTCTACCTTTAGGTGGACGTCGAGGTCGAAGGAACCGATCTGCAGGTGGACAGCAGCAGCAGAAAAACTAGGAGCAACAGTGATTTCAGGTGGAAACACTGTGCTGTCTAGTCTTGTAGTTAGAATAGTCTTATGTCATCTCTGTACACTCAGGTCCTAGGAGTTTGTTGATCTGAGAATTTTGAAGTCTTGAGATTTTGTATCATGATGTATACAATCACTCGAGAAGTGATTTATCAGAGATGTAAACAGTTCATCTTACTTTTATAAAAGGAGTTTCAGGTTTTTGAGATCTCATTTTTGAAAAGTTTTAATTTCTCGTGATTTTTCGTATTCCGCTGTTAATCGAATCGCTTCCGCTATGTTTATCTTGTGTTTTGGAGATCAGAGCCCACAATTAGTGGTATCAGAGCTCTAGGTTCGCTGAGTCTATAGAGACATAGGACTTAGAATGTCGAGTCTATCCTTAGTACTTCTTTCTTATCTAATAGAGTCTTCTGCTCCTCAAGAGAAGAAGATAATTAAGGATGTCTGGACCACAGGAGGAGTACGAGGTAGAAAGTAGTGTTGCTGCACCTCGAGAAGGTGCAAGGAACCTAGAAATAGAGCAACCTGTACCTGAGCCACCTATGGAGCCACCTCAGTTTGACCCAACTGACATGGGAAACCCAGCTGTTCAAACTATGTTCGGGCAGTTTATGACTGCCATGACACACATCACCGACAGGATGCCCATGCCTGCACCTAGGGCACCTGTCCAGTATGAGGGTCAAGGTATCGGTAAGACGTTTGAGCGACTTCGTCAGGTCGGAGCAACCGAATACTTTGGTACAGCTGACCCTGCTGATGCTGATCTGTGGTTAACTGAGTTGGAGAAAGCTTTCAGAATCCTTAACATCCCCGAAGGTGAGAAGGTTAGACATGCTGTCTATCTTCTCAAAGGTAGTGTTGGTCACTGGTGGACCATGGAAGAGCAGAAGAGGCCTGGAATAGATATCTCGTGGGAAGACTTTCGTCGGGAATTTGTCCACAGATATTTTCCTAAGACCTTCCTGGACAAGAAGATCTCTCAGTTTGAGAGACTGAGGCAAGGTATGATGAACATTAGCGAGTATGATGCTAAGTTCATGGAGTTGTTGCGATTCTGTCCGCATATGGCTACCACATATGAAGAAAGGAATAGCAGGTTTGAGAAGGGTTTGAATGCTGACATGACTACTCCCGTGTCTACCCTAGAAAACCGGGAGAGATTCTCCACCTTCGTTGAGTCAGTCCGAAGGATAGAGAGATCCGTAGTCGAGAAAAGGCAAACCCAAAAGAGATATCCACAGTTCCAGGGATCTTCATCTACAGACTTTAAGAAGCCTAGATTCTCTGCACCTACACCTCCACCACCCAGATCTAGTTCTCAAACTCAGTGGTCCCCAAGTAGAGGTAGAGGATGAGGTTTACCGCCACAAGCGACTCGCAGTTCAGCATCAATGTCAGTCACAGGACCACCAAGACCACAACAACTGGAAAGAAGTTGTTATAACTGTGGGAAGGTGGGACATCTGATGAAGGACTGTAGATCTAGGCCTGTCAGTGTGACACAGCCTCAGAGGCAGAATCAACAGGGGTCACAGAGAAGGAAATCTCAAGGAGCAGCTAGAGGATGTGGGCAAGCGTCTCAGGCTGGATCGTCAGCACCAACTCAACACCAGGCGATAGCGAGGGTCTATGCTATGAACCCACCAGAAGCAGTGGTCAATCCACGGGTTGTGGTAGGTCAGATGGAACTTTTATATTCTGATATGTCTAAATCCTGTGTTGTATCTGTTTTGATTGACCCGGGTGCTACGCACTCTTTTATCACTCGAAGAGTGATTCGTAACTGCAATATGACAGTCAGTCATAGGGCAGATAGCTTGTTGCTCGAGACTCCGTTGAGAGGTTCTGCTGTTTTGTAAGAGGTATGCTCTCCCTGCACCCTCTTCTTTTCTGATTATCGCATTCAAGTGGATCTTATACCACTTGATATGCAAGGATTTGATATAATCCTTGGGATGGATACCTTGGAAAGGTATAGAGTTGTCTTGGATTGTAAATCCAAGCAGGTTGTGTTTGCTGATGAGAGAAACACATGGATCTTTCAAGGAGAGAAAAAGATTCTACCCACCTGTCTTGTGACTACTATGGTTGCTGATAAGCTGATGAGGCAAGGATGTTATGCATTCTTGGCCCATGTGATAGATACCACCAAGGCGAGTCCCAACCCTGCTGAAGTACCTGTAGTCAGGGAATTTGAAGATGTATTTCCTGAAGAACTTCCAGGTATGACACCGCCTCGGGAAATTGATTTTGAAATCAATTTGATCCCAGATACCCAACCCATAGCAAAAACACCGTATAGGATGGCGCCTGCTGAGATGGCAGAACTCAAGAAACAGCTTCAAGAGTTTCTTGAGAAGGGTTTTATTCGACCAAGCACTTCACCTTGGGGTGCTCCGGTCTTGTTTGTTAAAAATAAGGATGGATCAATGCGGTTGTGCATTGATTACAGACAACTAAATAAAGTAACGATAAAGAATAAGTACCCTCTGTCGAGGAATGATGATCTTTTTTAGCAGTTGCGTGGTGCAACCGTCTTCTCGAAGATAGACTTGAGGTCTGGATATCATCAACTTCGTATTAAGGACAGTGACATACCCAAGTCTTCTTTCAGGACAAGGTATGGTCATTATGAGTTCACAGTTATGTCGTTCGGACTAACTAATGCACCAACTGCATTTATGGAGCTTATGAATAGAATCTTCTGACCTTTCCTGATCAGTGTGTTGTTGTCTTTATAGATGACATTCTGATCTATAGTAGAGATGCTCAGCAACATGAACAACATCTTCGTCAGGCTCTAACTTTGCTAAGACAACATGAGTTATACGCTAAGTTTAGCAAGTGTGAGTTCTGGTTGCCGGAGGTATCTTTTCTTGGACATGTGGTATCTGCCTCAGGAATTTGTGTTGACCCTAAAAAGGTAGAGTCTGTTCTACAGTGGGAACAACCGAAGACACCGACGGAGATTCGTAGTTTCTTAGGGTTGGCTGGCTATTATCGAAGGTTCATTAAGAACTTCAGTTCTATAGCCCTACCCTTGACGAAGTTGACCCGGAAAGATGTTTCTTTTTCTTGGAGTGACAAGTGTCAGTAGTCCTTTCAGTTGTTGAAGGAGAGGTTGACAAGTGCACCTGTACTTGTGTTACTTGAGCAAGGTAAAGAATACATAGTTTTCTGTGATGCCTCCAAGAATGGACTCAGATGTGTGCTAATGCAGGATAAGCATGTGATTTCTTTTGCTTCTCGACAGCTTAAGAAACACGAGGAGAATTATCCAACACATGATTTAGAGTTAGCTACTGTGGTTCATGCCTTGAAAATCTGGAGACACTATCTATATGGAGAAACATTCCAGGTTTTCACTGATCATAAGATTCTTAAGTATATCTTCTCTCAGCATGACCTTAACATGAGGCAACATCGCTGGATGGAGTTAATCAAGGATTATGATTGTACGATAGATTACCATCCAGGGAAGGCCAATGTAGTTGCAGATGCCTTGAGTAGGAAATCAGCAACATCATCCTCTGATAGAGCACAATTAAACTCTTTAGTATGCCCTAGGAGAGATATGTTTATCTCCTTAAGGCAAGACAATGTACAGATGAAGGTGTCATGGATTGCCGGGTTGTTGGCTGAGATGCATATCAAACCCACCCTAAGAGAGCAGATTAAGGAGGCACAACAAGTTGATGTTGCAGTTCAGCAGATCAGATCTGAGTATGGTGATGAGAAGCGAGAAGGTTTTCATGAATCAGATGATCAAGTGGCATGCTATCATGGGAGGATGATAGTGCCAGATGTGGATAACCTGAGGAAGTTAGTCCTGGAGGAACCTCATTCTTCTATGTATGCTATGCATCCAGGGAGCACCAAGATGTATCAAAACTTGAAAGATATGTATCGGTGGCCTGGGATGAAGAAGGATGTAGCTGAGTTTGTTCTAAGGTGTCAGGTGTGTCAGCAAGTTAAAGCTGAACACCAGAAGCATGCAAGAACAATGCAACCTTTACCCATACCACAGTGGAAGTGGGATCATGTAACCATGGACTTTGTTGTTGGCCTACTTAGGACAAACAAAGGACATGATTCCATTTGGGTAATTGTTGATAGGTTGACTAAGACATCGCATTTCTTACCTATCAAAACAACCTATTCTGCTGAAAGGTTATCCCAGTTATATGTTCAAGAGATAGTGCGTTTGCACGGAGTCCCTGTCACCATAGTTTCTGACAGAGGTCCTCAGTTCACAAGTCATTTTTGGGAACAGCTACATAGGGCACTAGGCACCCAGTTAAGGTTTAGTACAACCTTTCATCCACAGACTGATGGACAGTCGGAAAGGACTATACAGACCTTGGAAGACTTGTTGAGAGCATGTGTTCTCCAATTCACAAGAAGTTGGGATCTGCACCTAAGCTTGATAGAGTTTGCCTATAACAATAGCTATCAACATAGTATTGATATGGCACCTTATGAAGCTTTGTATGGTAGACGTTGTAGATCACCCTTATGCTGGTATGAGACTGGTGAGCATCAGTTGTTAGGTCCTGATCTTGTGCAGCAGACCACAGAAAAGATTAAGGTAATCCAACAGTAGCTTAAGACTGCACAGGATAGACAGAAGTCTTACGCTGACAGATGTCGTAGACCTTTAGAGTTCCAGGTTGGAGACAAAGTGTACCTCAAGGTCTCACCTTGGAAAGGAGTCCTTCGTTTTGGAAGGAAAGGAAAGTTAGCTCCTAGATTTATGGGGCCTTATCCAATCATTGAACGAGTTGGAAAGGTAGCCTATAAACTAGAATTGCCACCAGAATTGCAGAAGTTACACCCTGTGTTTCACATTTCTGTGTTGAGGAAATGTCACCCTGATACCGAGTCAGTTCTACAACCTATGGAAGTAGAATTGAATGAAGATATAACTTACGAGGAGGGACCAGTGTCAATCCTTGATAACAAAATTAAAAAGTTAAAGAAGAAAGATATAAGTCTTGTAAAAGTCCTCTCGAATCATCGTGGTGTTGAAGAAGCCACTTGGGAGCTGGAGGAAGAGATGAGGAGGAAATACCCTGTTCTTTTCTCCTAATATGCTAAATTGATTTCGGGGACGAAATCCTTTTGAGGGGTGGATAATTTGTAACATCCCTGACCTGGGTTATGAGTTAACCCTAGGTGTTTTACTTAAATCATGTAATTAAGATACTTGTGATTAACTTCTGGCATGTGATTAAGTACCTAATGAACATGCATTTTTATTTATGTCCTTTTAAAACAATGATTGTAGTATTGTTTTGTTATGCAGGGACCTATGTGCAAATTACCCAATTAGAAGGGTTAACTTGCAATATTAACATGATATGATGTTCCTTTGATGATGAGACATCATATGAATGAATATGATGAGGTATGATGGATTCTCCAAGCTTGGGAACCAAGAAGCAGCTTGTGGAGTGATCCTTGTGCTTAAAAATCATGATTTTGGTGTAAAGTGCAATTTACCCAAAATATGGAGTGCAACCTGTAAAATATACCTTATAGTATATCTTTTATGACTCTTTACATCATTTAGAGAAGAAATGATGAGAGGGGCGCTTCAATTAAATAAATTGGATAAGAAGGATGACCTTTGTAGTGAAAACACCTAGTAAGAGTAAGAAGACCCTTCATATATGTATCTTAGTATGCATGTTGGTTTTCTCTACCCTTAGATCTTGAGTTTTGATGAGCTTTGCATAAGATTATCATGCTTGGACGTGCCTTAGAAAGAAGAAGGGACTTAGATGAGAAATCTATGTTTTAGAGGTCCTTATGGTGGAAAACAACATTAAGGTATATAAGCCTAGTTCCTTGTAAAACAACCAAACGTATTCCCTTCACTTCCTCACTTCTCATCTTTATCAACCGACCAAGGCAAAGCTCTGGAGCTCAGGGAAATGACCAACCTGTTCTAAGGTAAGAGAGCACCATCTTCTTGCTCGAATTCATGGAGGAAACCAGGTTACAAGGTTGGTTTTATGGTTATCTTACTTAGCTTTCTCTTCCTAGCCGATCCTTCCCAACTTTTCCTTGAAGAAACAACCTTGGATGACCTGTGGAGCTCAAGCCACCGTTAAAGTTTCGAAGCTTGGAAGCTTGGAGCTCTAGGAACAACGTTTGAGGCGGGTTTTATAACTCTAAACCTTGCTTTGTTATGCATACTTTGATTCTTGCAAATAATAGTTAGTTATTCTTCTTCCCCATCTTTCTTTGCACTCTTGCAAGCTTTTTCGTAAAGGACAGACCTTGGTTTCAAGGTTGAAGACGAAGGGCATTAATACCTATGTTGGTCCTTATCCAACTTTATTAAACGATCTTGGACCAATAGGTCTAAACGGTTTGCAACCGTTTGAAATCAAGTGGGTTCACACTCGTTTAAGCTCAAGTGGGTTCACACTCGTTTAAGCTCAAGTGGATTCACACTCGTTTGAAATCAAGTGGGTTCACACTCATTTAAGCTCAAGTGGGTTCACACTCGTTTAAGCTCAAGTGGGTTCACACTCGTTTGAGCTCAAGTGGATTCACACTCGTTTGAAATCAAGTGGGTTCACACTCGTTTAAGCTCAAGTGGGTTCACACTCATTTAAGCTCAAGTGGATTCACACTCGTTTGAAATCAAGTGGGTTCACACTCGTTTAAGCTCAAGTGGGTTCACACTCGTTTAAGATCAAGTGGGTTCAGACTCGTTTAAGCTCAAACGGGTTCACACTCGTTTAAGCTCAAACGGGTTCACACTCGTTTAAGCTCAAATGGGTTCACACTCGTTTAAGCTCAAATGGGTTCACACCCGTTTAAGCTCAAATGGGTTCACACTCGTTTAAGTTCAAATGGGTTCACACTCGTTTAAGCTCAAATGGGTTCATACTCGTTTAAAGCTTAAATGGGTTCAATTAAAGGATAACGTGTTTTAATCAAACCCTAATCACATGATAGTGATGTGTTGGCTTGTGTTGGTCAATGAGGACTTAACCCAACCTAATCTAGAGTGATGTAATCATCATCTAGAAGTAAGAGGAGAGAGAGAGAGAGCTCCTAATATAATCAAGCAACATATCTTCAATGCATAAGAATGAATAGGTTTAGGGTATGATCCATCAAGGTGAGATCAAGGAAACCCTAGCTATGATAATTGATGAATCTTAACCTAAATAGAGGGCATCAATGATGATGTTTCTCATACATGATGATTATATGAGCTCAATTCACTATGAGGTGAATAGTAAACCCTAATTCTAGGGTAATAACATGTAATGTGAATAGTAAACCCTAATTCTAGGGTAATCATGAGTAATGTGAATAGTAAACCCTAATTCTAGGGTAATAACATGTAATGTGAATAGTAAACCCTAATTCTAGGGTAATCATGAGTAATGTGAATAGTAAACCCTAGTTCATAGTAATATGATGAAATGAACAATAAACTCCAAACTCCTGTTATTCCTTTAAGAATGAATTGTATGATCAAAATATGAGATGAGGATCATTATTCCTAATCATAATGAAAGGGTTGAATAACCATAAATAATGTAAACAAGGGAATCTTACCCTTTGTAAGAACATAAAAGTATAACCTTTGAATTGAAGGGTTAATTCTGTCTTATTGACTGCTGATCTAACTATGAATTGTTGATTATTATCAATTGATTTAATCATGCAGGTTCTTATAAGAGAATAATCATATCCAGGTAAGGATCATGACATCATATTCATTGAAAGCATGATATTAGTTTTATGAATAGTGATATGCTATGATTGCCTAATGTAAAATACCGAAATCTGGACATTTTGCCTTTTTCGTCCTCTTTTCCATCTTTTCCTTTCATTTCTATCCTATTTGGCCTTTCTATTTAATTTGTGGACAATATTATGGTTTAATGAACATATATTCACCTTTGATTCCAATATTTGAGTTTATGCACAAATACCTCAGTAAGACTTTAGATAATGGGCCTAAAGTGCAAATTGTACACTAAGCAATAAAAAGAATAAAATATTTCATCCTAGAACTTTCTAGCACTTCCTAGAATAAGAGAAATAAGAGAAAATACGAATTTGAAATAAAGGAGAAGATAAATGCAATAATTAAAGGTAATATGGGAATTAATGGGTAAAGAAGATAATGAGAAAGATATTGCACCAAATATTATAATTGGAAACCCATTAGGATAATTTGACACTCAAATTCGTTTCATTGATCAAAAAGTAACTTAAGGGCCAAGTATCATTTAAAGTGGAACATAAATATAAATATTAATGACATTATCAAAATAAAATAGGAAATATACCAATAAAGTGAAATAAAATACTTAATGTTCTCAAATCAGAAAAATAACTCCAAATTCGTATTCTAAACACAAAAATAATCCTTTGGACAAATTTGCATTTAATTTGGTCAATGTTTAATATTTTATTTTATTCAAGAGAGAGAAAAATCCTTTATTTACTTTTGTTATTGGCAAGTTTCCTTAATTAAAGCCTCATACTCTTGATGTCTCATCTTATGATGAACCCTAGCCTGTTTTCACATGCTTTACTTATCTTTCCATCTTAGAATAGTTTTGTAACACATACTGTTTATTTTCCTTTCCCTTTTGCTGGGTGACTTCCCAACCACCCAGGTGTGAAGCAAGGTGGTTGAATAGGACTTGAAGATCTTGGCTTTGGCTTGGACTTAGATGATGGATATGTTGCTTGGAGACAAAAGTGGAGTAGTTAGATTTCCCTCTACTTAGATCCTCTTTTTGTATAAAGCATGTACACCCATATTGGGGAAATTTTTATGTACACTTTATTTAAATTGAATATAGTCAAAATTGTATCTTTCGCTGCTATCCCAATTGGATTTTGTTTACCATTGTATTTTAGTAGAGGGTGGTTTATCCCACTCTTTACACCTAAGTTAATTGGCATCATATGAGATGATAAGATAAAGGAGCCATGAGTACCATCAAGGTTATGCTAATAGATGACTTGATGCTGACATGTCACTTGATAGCAAGTGTTATGATGATATAAGGGTGTGAGCACCCATGTTCCTGAATCATAGTGATAAGATGATTAAGAATTGATATCCATCTGATAACTGATATGAGTAATACCTGTTACATTTAGTATTCTTCTGTTATAGCCATGTTTAGTACTTGAATGCTTGGAAACATGTATGATGCTAAAAGAATACTGAAATGTACCTAATAATCAAGTATAATCATATCATGTAGAGCCCTGATCATAGATCCATCATTGTCAGAGTTTAAATGATGGTGAAACAGGTTTTCCTAAGGGAACTCCTGGATCACATACTTTAGAGTATGTGGGGGAATATGGATGTGTATATCCTTACATCCTAGTGTAGGAGTTGATGTGGATATATCTTAATCCATCAACCCTTCACTATACATTTATACCGGGATGATGTAATACTATTCTCCCAAAGGAATCTTTTATACCACATCGATGAGAGATAAACATGAAATATTTCGATAGCAAAGAGAGTACAGAATGCCACTGTGACTCTAATAGCGAAGTACCGGAATACCCCGGTAAGCTATAATAATAGAGACACTAGATGTCTTGCATGTTTAACCTTATTCTGACTGAGGTAGTTGAAGGTCATGAGAATCCGGCTCTTTCGATGACCTAGTATGATACCGATGCGACTTACTAGTGATCGGTTGGAGCATGAGCGGTATACCTCATCTCCGCAGGGCATAATGATGTTTGTAAAACATAATCAACCGCGTAGCATAACTGCTTAGGTTGAACTATGAAGAACATTGATTGATATTACATTGCTTGCATTTAATATCCTGTTCAAGTATTAGTATACATGTTCTTCATATTCCTTAATAAAGGTGAGTAATTGTTATCAAGACTGCTGTGAGTAATCTAAGTTACCTGCTCATGATATTCCTTTGATTGCTTTTAACAAAGTTTCTGGCGGAGAGTTATAACTCTCGCTGGGACAATTATTTGAAATTGTCTCACCCCGTAGATTTCTACCTTTAGGTGGACGTCGAGGTCGAAGGAACCGATCTGCAGGTGGACAGCAGCAACATCAGCAAAACTAGGAGCAACAATGATTTTAGGTGGAAACACTGTGATGTCTAGTCTTGTAGTTAGAATAGTCTTATGTCGTCTCTGTACACTCAGGTCCTAGGAGTTTGTTGATCTGAGAATTTTGAAGTCTTGAGATTTTGTATCATGATGTATACAATCACTCGATAAGTGATTTATCAGAGATGTAAACAGTTCATCTTACTTTTATAAAAGGAGTTTCATGTTTTCGAGATCTTGTTTTCGAAAAGTTTTAATTTCTCATGATTTTTCGTATTCCGCTGTTAATCGAATCGCTTCCGCTATGTTTATCTTGTGTTTTGGAGATCAGAGCCCACACATGGATTTTGGGGTAACTGGTCACCAGAAGTCGGGGAGTCCCGAGCACCACAACATTGTATTAGATATCAAGGATTCGAAAGCTACCCCAATTTCCAGTCTTTTTGGTGCTCAAAGACATCCATATGGCCACAGCCTCCCAGATCCTTGCTGTCATCCTTGGCTACAGTCTGTAGAGTCATCATCCCCTAAGAAATGAGCTTGCATCCATGTCCAGATCCCAAACTAAATACGTAGATGGCATGCCAAGAAAAACTTGTCTGAGAGGATGCTAGATTTGGGAGACCGCAGCTGAGCGAGGCACAAACATTAACACAATCAGGCTTGAAGGATGCGGACGAGATCGACAGCGGCGACGTCGTTACATTGGTTTAGAAACAAAGCAGAAACGGCACGGTGGCATTAATGTAATTAAGTGGATGAGTTTTCAATTAAGTATGTGGCACGGGTAGCCAAAGGCTACTACCTGTGGGTGTAATAAGTAAATCTCATTTTTATATATATATATATATATATATATATATATATATATAGTCAGGCTAGAATACACTCAAGTTTACAGATCACGTTGTACACCCCAATGATGTTTGCTTATCTAGACCATGTTTTTTCAAAATATAATCCATTGATCTTCATGGTTACAATAATAATAGCCCACATGCAAAATTTAAGTCCATTTGGATGAGTGTAAGTCACTCATCTAAGGACAAAAAAATCAACGCTCAAAACTAATTTGAAATACATGATTTTTTCCTCCTTTAGATGCACGACCTATAAGTGTCCAAATGAGCTGAAATTTATTTTATAATATGTTCTTAAGATATTTAAAAAGATCAACGGTTTAGTTTTTTTCAAAAAGTTATTACATCTTTAAAAATGATTGAGGTGTACGGTGCCTCCGGTACACTCGAGTGTATACTAGCCTAACTCATATATATATATATATATATATATATATATATATAGATATATATATATACATATATAGAGAGAGATAGTCAGGCTAGAATACACTCAAGTGTATAGATTATGTCGTACACCTCAATGGTGTTTGCCTATCTAGACCTTGTCTTTCCAAAATCCAATCTATTGATCTTCATGGTTACAATAATAATAGGCCACATATAAAATTTGAGCTCATTTGAATGAGTATAAGTCACTCATCCAAGGACAACAAAATTGACGTACAAAACTAATTTGAAATGCATGATTCTTGCCTCCTTCAGATGCACGACCTATAAGTATCCAAATGAGCTAAAATTTATTATATAGTATGTTCTTAAGATATTTAATAAGATCAACAGTTTAGAATTTTCAAAAAGTTACTACATCTTTAATAATGACTAAGGTGTACGGTGCCTCCGATACACTCGAGTGTACACTAGCCTGGCTCTCTCTCTCTCTCTCTCTCTCTCTCTCTATATATATATATATATATATATATATATATATAGAAAGAGAGAGAGAGAGAGAGAGAAAGAGAGAGAGAGAGTCTGGCTAGAATACACTCGAGTGTATTCAGAGCAGAATACACTCAAGTAGTTATTCATGATGCAATATTTTTTCCAAAAATCTAATCTGTTGATCTTCTTAAACATCTTGTGAATAGCTCATACGCAAAATTTGATCACATTTTTACATTTATAGTTCATGTTATAAAGACCGCAAAAATTATACATTTTAAATTAGTTTCGCACGTCGATTTTGTTTCCCTTGGATGAGTGACTTACACTCATCCAAATGGACTTAAAATTTGTATGTAGCCTAGTTATAGTATGACGGTGAAGATCAATGGTTTACATTTTG
Source organism: Alisma plantago-aquatica (assembly GCA_963693085.1). Taxonomy (NCBI): domain Eukaryota; kingdom Viridiplantae; phylum Streptophyta; class Magnoliopsida; order Alismatales; family Alismataceae; genus Alisma; species Alisma plantago-aquatica. The sequence goes on from OY856415.1 coordinate 74,606,335, forward strand.
CAAAAAATAGTCTTGATATGCAAACACAATTGAGTGTATTCATGCGATCTTTACACTTGAGTGTATTCTAGCCTGACTCTCTCTCTCTCTCTCTCTCTATATATATATATATATATATATATATATATATATATATATATATATATATATATACATGCTTCACTAAAATGTCTAATACTAAACTGACAACTATGATCTCTCTATCTATCTATCTATCTCTCTCTCTCTCTCTCTCTCTCTCTCTCTATATATATATATATATATATATATATATATATATATATAGTAAGGCTAGAATACACTCGAGTGTACAGATTGCACTGATACACTCTCAAGTGTGTTTGCGTATCAAGACTATTTTTTGTAATATGCAAACCATTAATCTTCATTGTCATACTATACTATATTAGGCTACATACAAATTTTGAGCCCATTTAGATGAGTGTCACTCATCTGAGGGCATCAAAATAGACACACGAAACTAATTTGAAATGCATAATTTTACGGTCTTTATAACATGACCTATAAATGTCAAAATGTGCTCAAAATTTTTATACGAGTTATTCACAAGATGATTAAGAAGATCAATGGATTAGATTTTTGAAAAAAATATTGCATCATGAAAAACTCTTTGAGTATATTCTGCTCTGAAAACACTCAAGTATATTCTAGCCTGACTATATATATATATATATATATATATATATATATATATATATATATATATATATGGGGGGTCCATCTTTTATATCCGCACAGGTAGCTTGAAAGTGCTACTCATGTCTTTCAAAAAGTAACTATTTGGTCAGAAAAGTAACGCAATGGACAAAAAAGTAACTATATTGACCAAAAATAACTATTCGACTCAAAAATAAAACCGTGTAAAACACAAAGTAAAAATTCTGAAATAAATATGTAATTATATATTTGCTATAGTTGTTATAGTTGTAACTATTTTAAAAAGTAACAGTTTATAAGGTAAAGTAACCCTCTACATGTGTAAAATAAGAAACTCCAAAAAAAGTAACCAAATGTGGAGTGGGTAGCTACCCACGCGGACATTAAATGAACGTCACTAGTTTGAACTAAAATGTGTGTGTGTATACTTCACTAAAATGTATAATACTAGAATAAAGTGACAACTATGTTGTCATTGGTTTGCAGCTTTGATAAAAAAATATCTAAAATTGGAATAAACTACGTTGAGTTCAACACAGAACATGTAATACTATGATAAACTTTTATTGTTTCTGTTATACTAATTTTCTATGTGAATGTTTGCATTTAAGCCTTTGATACATATATTTATTCCTTGTGATTCTTCATGCGTCCTCAGTTACTAATAGATAATATGTATATCACATGATGATCATCACAACAATCATATTATATCTTGCAGTTGTGTAGAGTAATGCCCTTTGAGTAATTAACATTAACATATGATAAGTTCAACAATTATAACACACTAGCACAAACGATTGCACTAGTCATAATTTGCTACAAAATAACATGCAAATTACTGCATTCTATGAGAGAAAAAGACATCACCATTGATATGTTAATTCTTCTGAATTAAATTGACTGGTGTGTCACTTCTATTTGTTGCATGAAGGGCTGACCATCCGCATCCAACATGTGTTAGTACTAGCAAAATGCTTGTTTGAGTTGAACACAATGGTGCTTATCATGTTAAGCTATTATCATAACTCCCATGGACACCATGAAGTGGTATGGGATGTTGTTTAAATCCTCATCTGAGAGGATTATGATGCATTGTTTGATCTTCAAATGACTTTTCATGGCCATTACATCAATAAGATCCATGGCATTTTGTATGTTCATGTTCATCAAGACCTCTATTTTTTTTTCATTTGATACCGCTAGATAAAGCATTACATCCACAATGTTCAACAATGACTTTATCAACTACATACATTCATATATAACGGTGTTTTTATGTATTGATTCAATCCAATTCTGTCAAATATTTTCAATTTCTCATTAGGTCAACTAATCAACCCGTCTTGTTGATCATTTTTATTCTTGAAACAGCTAAAATTTCAATATGTTATTGAAACTTTGTCCTTTGTGATTTGGGGTGAGTTTTAGTGTCATATTTTTTAGGTTAAAATTACACTTTATTTTTGGTAAATTTGAGGTACAATAAAAATCACATGTTAATATTAAGACATGATTCTAATTTTCACAATTGAATATTATATCTACTTGAATTTCGATTGTATCTTCTGGTTATTGGAGTTTGTTCCTCTTTTTAGGATAAATGTTAGAGCATGCTATGCTCTACCGGTGAAGAACCTAGGTTTGATCTTAATTTAGAGATAAAGCATTCCTTGCTTCCTCAGTGAGAGACGATCTAAGATGGCCGACGAGGAGATCCAGATCCACATTCACAAGGCCCTTGACAATAAATGTGAATAATGTATGCTAGATTGAGGGAAAACGCTATGCCAAGTTACATGTTATCAGGGATGTAAGGACATGCAATTATTTGTTGGGGTTTATAATGGAAAAGACGTCAGATGTGAAACCCTCTATTTTGCATTTTCAAATCATAACACCAAACTTTGAGATCAAGATGAACATGATATTGATGCTACAAAACAATGTTTGTAGCAAGGATATGAGACAGTTTTCACACATTTGCTCTGATTCAACAATATATGTGATGACACCAAGTAGGTAGAGGTGCCTCCTGAAGTTGTCTAGCTATGTCTATTTCACTACTCACTCAAATATAAAGATTTCCATTGGTACAATCCTTACATCTCAACAACAATCAAACATGGGAAAAGTTGTAACAATTGTATTTGTAAACATTTTATCTACCCTCACTTGTAAGCTATAAGAATCGATGAACCACTTCAAAATAATTTTGTGGACATATATATATATATATATATATATATATATATATATATATGACTCATGGGAACGATTAAAGGAGGTCCTTGACAAATATTCACATCATAGAATCCATTCTTGGATGATGGTTGAGAACTTCTAGTGCAGGGTGAAAGATGACATTATGATTACTAGGCGTTGATTCAACATATAGCAACATGCATCAATCGAGTAATGATGAATTTAAGGTAGTAGAGAAGATGAAAAAAAATCCAACTAGGATGATTAGACGTCAGAAAAAAGTCTTGAGTGTTTCTATGGATAAGAATCAGTACTATTAAATGCAAATGCATTAGACTCCATAATGTCACTAACTCACCAACTGAAAGCATCGGAGAGCCTCTTCACCATCTCCAACAATATATCCCATTGCCAAAATTGGTGAACCATGTTGCCTAAGCTAAGTCTTTGGTACAAAAAGTACATTGTTAAACTTTAGAGTTACCTTATATTTGTTTAGAATGTAACAAATCATATGGATCAACCTCAATATATTGGAGTCTTGGAGGAGGTCAACATTCTAATTTCTATACCATGAAAGGTTTTATACAACCCAAACATGGCCAGAACCATCCATGGTTATATTATGGAAATCCCACAGGTGCACAAAATATCCACTATTAGTGATCTTCTAAAATCAAGAACTTGTTAGGGATCCATCTAGGCTTTGAAAAAATTAGAATTTCAAGAAGAACAACAACTTCTAGTTGGGTCATAATCTTGTAAACTACAACCACAACCTAGATTAATGATGAAGCCCTTGAGTGAGCCTTCATCTTGTGTCAAATTATCCATTATTCACATCAAGACATTTCATAATGCATGTTATTGCCCTAATACATGGTTTTATAGTCAAATGCACATATAGATGTTCATTGCATGTTTTTCAGGTGCTTTGACCAAGATTTGGATGGAAAGGATTGAAGGAGGAGGATCCTAGGGTTCCTTAGCCCTTAGAGGAGCTCAAAGTGAGCCCAAGAACTACCCCAAAACTCAAGTGGCCAAATATGAAGCTAAAGCAAAGAGAAACAAAGATAATCAAATTCAAGATCAAAGTGTAAAAAAGGCCCTCAACAAGGAAGAGATGGGTTCAAGGATCCCCATAGAATGGCTATGTTGTCCAGCATAATCATGCCATGAAGACATGAGTGCAATCGTACCCGTCAATGCAATTGTGTTGTTGTGCATTAAAGATGTCAGTGTCGAGGAGAATGACTGAGCTAAAACCACTCCAACATAGTTGTGCTACCTAACACGGCTATTATACCACACTACCACCACGGTCGTGCTTTGTAGCACGACCATGCTACCATCCCCAAAAATCCAACATCGATCTAACATTTTTTACCTCCACCACTATCATTTTCTCCCAATACACCCATTCCACCAGATACACACCATTATTGTTTTGTCCAAAACGATCGTGTTGTCACCCAAACCCCAACATGATTCCCTATTTTTTTACCGAAATTCTAATACTTAAGCTATGCTTCCCAAGTCACTATATAAACATTGGTGGTGGCTGGGAGCAAAAGGTTGGCACTTGCTAGCACTTCTAGAGCATTCATTGAGATACATGCTCAGTCTCACCTCCCTCCACTTCAATGCCACCTTATTCCACCTCAAAACCATATAAATCCACCATTCCATGATTTTCACCCATCAAGGAGGAGTCCATCTACATTTGGGGTGAAGAAGGAAGAGTCTTCATAAAGCTCCATGGTGTTTTACTCTTCTACTCCTTCTTTCTCCCTTTCTTGTACTATGAGTAGCTAAACCCCTTAGGTGGTCTATTTGGGGTGTAAAATGTGAATTTTTGATACCATTTGAGGGTGGTATAACTTGTAAAAACTATAATCTCATTTGATAATTTTTATATTCTACTTCTATCTTGTATCCCGTAGATTAGTATGTGATTTGTGCTTGATAACACCCAAGTAGTAGGGGAAATGAGTGATATGTATTTATTTTTGGATTTTTCTCCTAGGTCCAACTAGTGGATACCTAGTTAGCTACCCATATTTTTACATATCCAACCATTCTCCTACGCCTAGGTGAGGTATCTAAGTAGCTAGTTTGGAAGCACTTAATGAGAATGTCTTTGAGCTACTTAAAGGCTAAATGGTAGGTGATGTTAGGTGAAAAACCCTAATTTCCAACCTCCATTACTACCCTTGGACCCCAATTTCCCTAAGGGATTCCATCCTATAAACCTAGACTTTCTAGGTCTTAGTTGAGTTCCACCTAAACCCTAGTCAAATAAGCTTGCAAGGTTTTCATGGGTGATATGGACTAGTTCCCCTATGTACGCCCTATCCCATCCATGGCCAAGTATTAGTTTACAATAATTCTCGATCACCTAACTTGCATGTTTGATCTGATAACTTGAATGGATGATTGATGTTTTCATGTTATGACCTGAAACCTAGTTGAATGTCACATTACCCTAAATGACTGAAACTTTCCATAATTGTCTAAAACCCTAATTGCTTGTGTTGCTTAGAAAGTGTAAGTTTAGTTAGATTATTTACTTTATTAATTCATCAATTGCCTTGAACATGCTAGTTCACCCTTGCTAAGAGAGTTAGCGATAATTCTATTCAACTATGCTAGTTTGTGGTAGTTTCTTGCTATTGTAGTCCTTTAGTTACCATTCTTGCCTAAATTTCTATTTTAATGTTTCTGTTGCCTTGCTTAGTTAGTTTTTCCTTAGTTTGCTAATTAGAATTGCCTTGTTAGTGTATTGATTAATGTTTTATTTCTCTTAGATTGTCTTGGTGTAATTGATCTTTTCCTATATGTACTTTTAGTCCCAACTTGCTAGGGTTAACTTAGGTTTTCTTCTTGCATTTCATAATTGCTTGCTCACTTATTATACTTCAAAACCAAATATCAAAACCTTAAACCCCAGTCTCCACATTAGGAACCTATCACCAACAAACTTAGTTCTACTACCCCCCATCTCCCTTGGGTTCGACCCCTAACTTGCTATTTTCTATATTGTAATATGAACTCATGCGATTGTAGGAAAGTGTTTATTGTATTTGAGTGTGTCGATTAGGGTTATTACTTTGTTATCCCAAGTGTGTGTGTCTTGCACATGCATCAAGTTTTATGGCACCATTGAGAGAGTGGCACTTGGCTATCCATGATAGGGCCATGTAACATTGTGATTTTGGGCTATCCTGACTCTAGAAACCATGATTCCTTGAATAGGATGATAGTGTGCTTGGATCTTTAGAATTGAATAAATGCCATGACATGATTGTTCATACCACAATGTGTAGTTAATGACTAACCCTAATATATGCATCCTTGATGACATTCATGATAGAATAAGTGACTTCATGTTTCATAATCACATCACATGTCATGATACACTCATATTTACCTAATAACCTAACCATGATATAATATGTGAACAAGTATATAAAATATATGTCACATTGCTCACATACACATATAATGACCTAAATGTGATTAATAAGGATTAGATGTGTATATATATGCATAGATAATTGGAATGGTATTTAATGTGCTTAATTTGTGTAATGGGACAAAATTAGACCTTTGATGTAAATATAAATAATAAAGGTGCCATTATTTAAGTTAATAAGATATTAATGGACATAATAAGAAATTGATTAAAAAATGTTACTCGTGCAAGATAATATCATGAAACTCAATTTACAATGAGATTAAGTTAATAGGACCATATTTCCTATATATTGAGGATAATGTAAATATACAATAATAATTATAGAGATAATGGACTTTAATCCTAATTGTGCTAAAACTCATACAAGATACTTAAACCTAAATCCAAGCCCAAAATCAGATTTTTTTATCCTACTTAGTCTAGGCTTCAACTTTCAACTTAATTAGATAACCGTAGATATCTCAACTTAAGTGCAGAAAAAATTATTTAAATATCAATCCTAGTGCTAATGGGACTTTGATTCATTTGATTTAAATGGAATTTGATGTCTCATCTAATTTCTCTTAGTTGACCAAGGTATTGTTGTCGTGCGTGCTTCCTTGATTTGTAATGTTTTGGGCTCTTTGTGAGTCATTTGAGTTTGATCGTGTCACTCCCATTCTTTCTTCTTCCTCATTCTTGGGGTATTCCTCATTCTTGGGGTTCTTTGTACTATACATTTTGTGTGGCTCCATTTTTCTCCCCCTCCCTCACTATCTTGCATGTATCTCCTTATCACCCCAAAAAATCGTGCTCTACACATTCCTCACAATCATCCAAAAAATTATTGAGCCTTGATTTGACTGGAATGTGCCTCCCCCAACACCTTTAGAGGAAAGAATCTCTCCCTTCTTCCCCTAAATCTAGTTCCCACTTGGAATCCAATAGCCTGACATCCATCTCAATAAATATTGACACAGTAACATGCTCTGAACCCACAAAAGTTGATCCAACATATTATTTGGTCCTGAGCGTAGGAGAGAATACTAACCCAACTCCACCTTGGATTTCCATCAAGATGGAGTTCTCCAGCATACTACTAGTCATTTCCAGGTGCATAAATCATACAAAGTGATTCTATTAGTCATCATGGAGCTTCTCGTATTCATGGTTTCTTTTGATTTTAGGTATGCTTCAGTTTCCTTCTTTCTAGTTTGTGTTTGCCTATGTTCTAATCTTGGAAATGCTTGAGTGTTTTTCTAGGTGTTTGCACTAGTGTGTGACGTGCCTCGGTTTGTGTTGGTGCTCTGAATATGTTGTCATCTCTATCTTATTTGGATTTTCTATTCAGTGGTATCCCAAGTTATTGCCTCTTCTGATATCATGGTAGAGATTTGGAACTAAGGGTTTGAAGACCTCAGATTCCACTCTTTCAAATCTTCAGATTCTGTTGAGTCTTGAGGATCTACCGGTTCTCTTTTTTGGAGTGTTTTGGTGTGTGAAGCTTGGTTTTAGATCCATGTACGAAGAGTTGTTTGAAATATTAGACTTTTCTTGTGTGAACATGTTGAACGAAGAAGATAATCTTCAAGAAAGTTACAATCTTTCTCTTCTTTTTATTTTATTTTTGGCATGCCCTCATGGACAATGTTATCCTTTCATCTTTATATGGTATCTATTCGTGCGGAATTTGATTGCTCCATAAGCATTTATGTTCCATGTCACATCTCAAGTCATTGGCACTGGATGTAGGGGTGTTTCAGTAATTGTGTAGTGTATTACTTTTTAATAATTTTAATAATTTCTTTGATCTTCAATAATCCATAAATATATGTGCAATTATCAAAAAAATGTAAAATTATGGTTTATAATAAGAAAAATGAACTCTATGTGATGGTATAAGTGTCATTGCCTTAATCTAATGTAATAAGATGTCAAAAGTTTAGGTTTATAATATATAACTTGATTAATACTTACATACCTAATTTGTTATTAGGTAAAATTACATAATCTAGATTTAGGGTTTGGACCCTAACCTGTTATGTGTATCATTGAGAAACTTCGTAATCATATTGAGCAACGAATCCACTTTTCCCCTCTCTTTTGACCTAATTGAAGGATATATGTGAAATATCTCCTTCTAGATTTATTTGAACTCTTTTGAGTCTCTGATATCGAAATCAATTATATATTGACACTACAATGTTGATATTGCACTTTGACATATACATTTTATAATCTTATTCATGAAATATTAAGTTGAATTATTGATGGATTGGATCTATATTGTGCTATTTCTACACTAAAACCCTAATTTCCTCATTATGGATTCTTACTTTTTGATGTTCCACTTATAGCTTGACAATCTTATTTAATCTGCCATGACTAAAATGTATGTGTCTCTACGTTGCATGCAAGTTGATTCAGTAGTACTAGGGTTCTATAATATGCATTGGTTATTGGATTATGTGCCTTTTATGTTTTGGGATGGAGGTCATGTGCCCCATACCCTTGTTTTGTGCGCACCTCATATATTAAGGAGTTTGGTTATGTGCTTTAATCTATCAGGTTATGAGTTATGTGCCCTAACCACCATTGTTTATTTATATTTCCTAGTACTATGTTTATCTCATTTGCATGCATGTTGATTATATTGTTGATGAATAATGTTCCCTAAATTCTTTATAGGTGTTTTGTGGCACAACTTTTTCTTATTAATAGAAAGTGTAACTATTTTTTATTATCTTATTGAAATTCATGTTATTTTGATATCCATTTGGATGGTATTTTTCCTCTTGGATGAGAATCCTTGTTTTATTTTATGTCCTTTCATAATGTTACTTAATCTCTATTAATATGCTCATACTGACTTTTTATGCTGATAATTTCCATCTTTGTCTTCTCTTGTGGGGTATGATTCCATCCCCTAGATAGAGACTATCAAAGCTAACCTAAATTCTCTCAAGTGTAGTTGATCCTTCTTGGGAGATAGATTCAAGGTGGTTAGATAACCCTCTGATGGTCCTATGCTATAGTTTAGTTTATTTGTGTATCACCCTATTTAGTGCAGGATTATGATAGAATCAAACATTATAATAGTTGTATCTTTTATCTTCCATTGCTACAATTAGTATCTTAAAACATACTTTTAAATAAATTAGATTATCATCCCTTGTGAAAATTTGGTTGAGTGTTAGAAAAATGGGTTTTATTTTTTTGATTTAGTAGCGAGTGGGTCCCCTCTCGGGTCCCACTCCTTACAAGAATTGTATCAGTGCCAATGTAGTCACTTAATTTGACTATTTCAATATTATATCCCTTAGGTTTTTACCTTCCCCATAGGTTGCTTATACCCTATCCTCTTGCCTTGTGTGAGCACAAATATATGGTTGAAGCCAGGTCATATGTCAATAACCTAGCTAGTTTTGAGATGCCTGGAACCCAAAGTATGGGATACCAATGATGGATCCTACTTTCACTCCTCCAGCATCTCAAGTTATTATGACAACTGGTGGTCAACATGTAGTGAGCCAACATACCCAAAATCTAACTACGGCCAGCTCTAGTCTGAGCATCTCTCCTAAGTAAGAGTTGTCCTTCCTATGATAGTTTCTTTCCACTACACTAGTAGTAGGGAAGGACAACCTGATTCTCACTCTAGATAATCCTAGGGAGTACACTCTTGCATAGGTCATGCAGATGCACCACATGTATTTTAAAGGTGATAGCGAGCTCAATATATGGTGGATCAGTATAACAACTTGGTGCTTTCCATGGAGTGTAATTTTTAGGGCATGTCATGCCCTAAGAACCAAAAGGTCAGGTTTGCCACCTGCTTACTTGATGGACCTGCTCTCCATTGGTGGAACAATGTTGCAAGGACTTGAGATGTCTCATCTATGTCTTGGATGCAATTCATGATGATCTTTCACGAGATGTACATCTTATCTACATAATTGTAGAAGAAGTAAGTAACATTTTATAACCTAAAGCAACACTCCATGTCTCTGGTGGAGTACGTGAAAAAGTTCACCCTATTAGAAAGGTATGCCAAAGTTTTGGTTGAGGAGAGGCGTGCTAACATGTTTCTTGAAGGACTCAACCACAATATCAGTTGTGCCCTAGTTCCTCAACTACCACTAACATTTCAACAATTGGTGGACAAGATATGATGATTGAGGCTTAGCCTGGTTATCAACCCCAATATCATAACAAAAAGAGAAAGTTCTCAGGTGGAGAATAAAAGAAGGACAAGTGTGCCAAGTGGCATGGGAATCAAACTAATGGGAAGTGTCCCTCTACAGGAAATCTAGCAGCTTTAATTCAGACTTCCATTTTATATGTCATCATTGTGGGGAGCCTGGACATATCTGACCTAGATTCCCTAAGCTTCTTCATGGATGTACTGCAACTCAACAACAACAACCTCAATCTCCTCCACAAAACATGTCCACAAAAATAATGGATGGAAGCCAGCTGAGAAGCGTGTAGGATGTGTCTTTGCTTGATATGGATATGAAATATATGAAGAAGAACATATTGATCGTAAGGCTTATTCTCTTAGTTAGATTGCCTATATAGTTATGTTTTTGCATTCACTTGATAGTGTCTAGATAGATTAGTCTTTGTACCTTTAGTCTTGTATGATTTATTACATTGCATCTTTTTAAGGGGTGGAGTGTACTAGTTTGTTAGATTACGAATATGTTTATTTTAAGGGCCAAATCCTTTTAAGGGGTGAATTCTTGTAACATACTGAGTTTTGGATATCCTGAGTCTACAAAACCCTGACTCATTGAATAGGATGATAGTGTGCTTGGATCTTTATACTTCACCAAATGAGATTATAGTTAGCCCCAACATGCTTGTTCACATCCTACTGCATATTTAATGACTAACCCTAATATTTTGGTCCTTAATGACATTCATGATACAATAAGTGACTTTAGGTTTCATGATAATCTCATATTTACCTAATCCCCTAACCATGACTTAATATTTGAACGAGTATATAAAACATAAGTCACATTGTTCATGAATACACATACAATGTCCTAAATGTGATTAGTAAGGATTGGATGTGTATAAATGTGCATAGATGGTTGGGATGGTATCTAATATGCTTAATATGTGTAATGGGATAAAAATTAGACCGTTCATGTAAATAGAAATGATTAAGGTATTGTTAGTTAAGTTAATGCAACATTAATGGACTTTATGGGAAATTGAGTAAAATAATATAAACCGTGCAAGATATAACGAAACTTAGTTTACAATGATATTATGCAAAAAGGACCCTAAATCCTACATATTGAGGATATTGTTAATATATAATAACAAATATAGATATTTTATTTAAACCATCATTTTTGTAAAACTCATACAAGATAATCTTAAAATCTAAATCCGAGCCTAAGATCAGATTTTTGGGGTCCGAATTAGTCTAGGTGTCAAATTTTAGCTTAATTGGATAATCCTAGATATCTTAACTTAAGTAGAGAAGAAATTATCTAAATATTAATCCTAATGCTAATGGGACTTTGATTCATTTGATTTAAATCGAATTTGATGCCACGCCGGATTGCTCACTTTCGCCTAAAGTGATGGTGTCATGTGTGCTCAGGGATGTCAATTGTGTTGTAAAAAAACCATATTCGTGAATAACCACACCACATAACTGCACCAAATGGTTATGGTGTAGATATAGTTTTAAATTTTTGAAACTGCCATGGTGTGGTGTGATTATGATTTTAGAGAAAATAACTATGGATAAAAATTGCCCCATTATTTATTTATAAATATGTATATAAATATATATATGGAATCATATTCTAATCATCTTATTTATTGTTGTTCTCACACATTTACTATATCTCTATTTTTAAATGACATTCAATGTATGATTAAGTAGGAAGATTCATTTGTTGCAATCTCTACACACATATCTTGTCCTTCTGTGTACAATTTAGTAAACATACATGTGCCCGTAGCACATGAAACTAATACCATTCAAGTTTTCCTTTTATATACATTGCACTTCATACTTATGTTTATTTTTACAAATTTGCAGTCATATTAATAATTGTGGTTGATAGTCATTGTTGTTGGTAGTATGGTTTACTGTGTTTTGGGTATATTTTATTGACTTGTTTCATGCCAATCCTGAATAGTAAGATGCGACACTTAAAACTTGGTGATCAATGATTAAGATGAGAATTTTATTTGTTAGTATAGGTGTACTATTATGTGTTACCTGCTCGATGTAGTTACTAGTAGAGATAAAATAAAGTTAAAAAACAAAAAAAAGGTGAAGATAAAAAGAAAGACATAAAAGAGAGAGACAACAAGAGATGACTACATTCATTATTACTAGTCATCTTTCGTTGTAACTATTCAAATATTTTACCATACTCCCACACAAAAGGTTTTGAATTTACCCTCTCTCTCTTAGAAAACATATCATTACACTTATTTCTAAATGTTATTTGACTTTTCTCTCATTATAAATAAATATATAGAAGAAAAAACATATCTTACATGCTTGAAATGAAGAGGATGACTTAATAGGGGAGAGAGACTTGATGAACCATTTTAAATATTTAGTGTCATTTGAGAAAATAAGAACTTATATTAGTGAGGGGTACTTAATAAATTTTAGAAGAGGATGATGTTTGAAATGAGAAAATATGTGTAGTTGGAAAATATTATATTTATTTTTACTAGTTTCAAAAAAGTTAGAATTTATGCTCACATAAAAATACTTACTTTTTTTATTATGTAATGTGAACATGAAATTCTTGATTCATATTTCTATGTTTTTATTTTATTTGTACAATTTCTTGACAAATTTTATGCATAATAATATTATTAAGGGAAATGAGTAATTTATTTTTGATGTGATGTGGTGCGGTGTGGTTAACCACAATTTTTTGATAGTGTGGATATAATTTCTCATATCAAACACTACAGTTGATATGGTTTTTAATTTTCAACCATATTGTAGTTATGGTTTTGTCATAAATTGCACCATATTTGCACTGTTGTCATCGTGCTTACCTAATTTGTAATATTTTGGGCTCTTTGTGAGCCATTTGATTTTGATTGTGTGGTTCCCATTCTTTCTTCTTCCTCATGCCTGAGGTTCGCTAGACACCACAGTGTACAAGGCTCTAGTCTCCTCCCCCTCCCTTGCTATCTAGCATGTATCTTCTTATCACCCCTAGATTTTTTCCTCTACGCATTCCTCATGAACATTCAAACCTAGTGAGCCCCAATTTGATCAGAACGACACCCCAAAACCTCTGTCTGATACCCCCTAAAACCTTCTCTATAAATATAGACCCCGTAACCTGCTCCAAACCCACAGAACTTGACTCCAACATATTATTTAGTCTCGAGCACACGAGAGAGTACCGACCTAACTCCACCTTGGAAATATGTCGAGATTTAGTTCTACAGTGTAACACTGGCTTTTGAAAGGTCCAAAAACCAAACAAAGTGGTTGTACTGGTCATCTCATAGCTTCTTGCATTCTTGGTGTCTTCTGATTTTAGGTATGCTTTGGTTTCCCTCTTTTTGGTTCATGTTTGCTTGTCTTCCAATTTTTCTGTGCTTGAGTGTTGTGTTGGGTGTTTACATGAGTGCATGATGTGTCTGGGTTCATGATGGTGCTCGGACATGTTGGCATCTTTGTCTTCATCAGATTTTCTTCTCACTAGTACCTCATGTTATTGCCTCTCTTGCTCTCATGGCAGAGATCCTGGAAGTAAGGGTCTGAAGACCTCAGATTTTACACCTTCAAGTCTTATGATTCCCCTGAGTCTCATAGATCTATTGGTTCTCTTTCTCACATGCTTTGGTGTGTGAGGCTTGGTTTTGGATCCATGATTGGAGATCTATTTGAACAATCTAACTTTTCTCATGTGAACAGACTAAACGAAGAAGATGATCTTCAATCAAGTTACATTTATGCTCTTCTTTTTATCAGATTTCTGTCACGCTCTCATGGATGATGTTATCCTTTCATCTTGTATATGGTATCTAGTCATGTGGGATTTAATCACTGCATAAGTATGGATTAATCATGTCACTCCTCATTGACATGTGATGTAGGGGTGTTTAAATAATTGCGTAATATATTTCTTTTTAATAAAATCAATAAAAAAATTTTATCTTCAATACTTCATAATTATTTGTATTATTATCAAAAAATGTAATAATATATTATGTAATTAGAAAAAATGAACCCAATGTGATGGTATAGTTTCAAAACCTAAATCCATTGTAATAAGTCTAAATTTTAGGGTTTATAATATACATCTTAATTTAATGACTTATATACCTAATGTGTTATTAGGTGAAGGTGTATAATCTGGATCTTGGGTTTGGACCATGACTTGTTAGGTACATCATTCAAATATGTTGCATTTCCATAATTATATTAAGTAATGGATCTACTTTTCTCTATCTTTTGACATAATTGAAGGATATATGTGAAATATCTACTTTGATATTTATTTGAATTCTTTTGTGTCTTTGATATTGAAATCAGTTATCAATTGATATTGCTCTATTGGTATTATACTTTGTCATCTAAAGTTTGTAATCTTATTCATGCTATTTCTAGTTGAACCCTAATTAGTGGATTGGATCTATATTGTGCTATTTGTATACTAAAACCCTAATTTGTTCATGATGGCTTTTTTGTGGTTTGATGTTCCCCTTGATCTATAAAATATTATTTAATCAATATTGTACTTGTCTCTACATTGCAAGCTTGTTGATTCAATAGTACTAGGGTTTTATAACATGTATTGGTTTTTGTGTTTTGCATCTTTTCTATTTTGGGATGGAGGTCTTGTGCCCCATACCCATGTTATCTGCCCACTTTATATATTGGATAGCTTGATTATGTGGCTTAATCTATCGAGTTGTGGGTTATGTTCCCTAACCACTACTATTTATTCATATTTCCATAGTGCTTACTTATATCACTTGCATGCAGGCTTATTTTTTTGTTGATGTGTTATGTGCTCTAAATTCTTTGTGTGCTTTTGTGGAACAACTTATTTTCAATAATGTAAAGTGTAATTGTTGTCTATCATCTTATCAAAATTCATATTCTTTTAATACCCACTCAAATGGTGCTTTTCTTCTTGGATGGTATGCCTTGTTATATTTGATGTCCATTTCTCTAATGTTGTTCAAATCTCTAATATGTTCACACTGAATCTTTATGCTGCTAATTTCCATATTTGTCTTCTCTTGTGGGGTATGCTTCCAACCCCTAAATAGAGAGAAAGGAGGAGACTGTCAAGGTTGAACTAGATTCTTTCAAGTGTACATGATCCTTCTTGGGAGAAAAATTCTAGGTGGTTAGATAATCCTCTCTTGGTCCTGTGATATAGTTTAATATCCTTATATATATATATCACCATGCATGGTGAATGATTACCATAGAATCAAACAATATAATAGTTATATCTTTTATCTACTGCTGCTATATTTGGTATCTTGAAACATACTTTTTTTTAAAGCCCAAGTTAGTTGTTATGAATATTTCCCTTGGTTTGTAGGTGGCAAGTTTGTCACAATTGGAGGATAGGATCGAAACTCGTCCTCATAGGTTTGAGTACGAGTTCAAGACATAAATACCATTATTGAAAGGTGATTTTGTTTTTGTATGAACATATTTCTAGGGAGTCTGCTATCTTGTTGGATGACTTCCTTTTATGAGTGATGGAGAAGTTGTTCTTCAGAGTGAAGAGGCATTGGAATTCCTTATAGAAAGGCTTGAAGAACGGGGATGTTGATATAGTCTTGGTCAGGATTTTGTATGCCATGAGACTATCAGATTCTATAATAATGTCTCTTGATTCATTGATGAACTATCTGACTCCCCTGATGATGGCTTGAACCTCAACCTGAAGTGCATCTGAGCAAGAGGTAACATGGACCCCTTCACTGATCCACAATCCACTGGCATTGTGAAGGATGGAGTTGGTTCTATGAGAGTTCAATCTTTTAAGAAAGTAGAAGCCTACGTTGAGTTTCAACGAGTGTTGTGGCATCCTGGACTACAAGGTGTTTGAGGTTGTGTGCTTAATCTCTGGCATTGAACTGGCAAAGGTGTGAGTTATGAGAGCTACTTGTTTTTTAAGAATTTGAAGGGCTTCAAAGATTGACATGGTTTTGTTAGAGAATATTAGGTTGTTTCTATCTTTCTAGAGGAATTTAGAGATTGACATAGTTTTGTTAGTGAAGACGAGGTCATTTCTAGCTTTCCAAATGAATTTGACAGTTATGGAAAACCATGTCTTGTGGTCAGGTGAGAATTTTTTCTTAGTGTTCCTTGAGAACCATTGCAATGGTGAAAGGTCATTGCCCGCAATGACACCATGTTGGAGTGCAATTTCCTCCCAGATTCCTATAGAAAAAGTACGGTCCTTGAGGACATGTAAGATTGTTTCATCTTAAAAGTTGGATCAGGGACATATGTCAATTTTATGTGTTGTGAGATTGGTAATTTCCATATCCTTGGACATTACCCTTGGTTTTTGGTGCTTTGGTTTCTGAGGAGGTCTTGGTATATGATGGTGGTCTTGAATGGTCCCTTTCAATTTGAAATATGATGCTATTTGTCTTCTCCTATAGTTGGATCAAGGGAAATCATGTTAAAAATTTTGATGCAAGTTTCATCGTCAATTTGTGGGTTAGAAAGTTGGTGTCCCACCACCCGTCTTCTTTCATAGAGCTGACCTTGAGGTTAGATAATTCATTGGGAACAACTCTATTGGTTTTTCAAATTGTATCTAGGGATCCATTTATCCAACAATCGGCCCAGGATGATGAGGATGTGCCATTTAAGATGATGCATCCAACATGGGGTTAAATTGCACTTGTACGAGATTTTATAAATTTCTAGAGTCTTGAGCCAGTTGCACTCTCTTTATCTTTGAGATGGGAGTATTTTGAATGCATAATCTCTCTCTGGTGTATTCTCCTATGTGTAATGAAGTCCCAAACATTTTCAGAAAGAAGTGCCTCATTTAGGATTTGAGATGGTATGATGCATAGCCCTCCATTAGCTTTGGGGGTTGTAATATTCTTCCATGAAATGGTATGTATTTTCTTCATGTCATCTTTATGATTCTACATGATATTGTTGATAGTTTGGTTGATTTGCATGATGTAACTCATGATGGAAGATAGGACAGAATGAGCAAGGGTTCCTCTCCCTACCATTGGTAAAGTGCAATTCGCCCATCAGGAGATTCTAGCATTAATAACATTTAGGATTTCTAGGTAAGTGTGTTTCTTGTCTCTTGAGTGAAAAATTGGGACCCCAACGTGTTTCCCAAGGTTCATCATTTCTGTGATTCTTATTCTTCTACGCATTCTTCTTCTTATGGTATTGGTAGTGTTCTTTGAGAAGAAGATGGAGGATTTTTCTGTACAAAGGGATTGACCCAAGACCTATTCAAACTTATTCAGTGTCCTCATGATTTTAGTAGCCTGAGTTAGGGAAGATTCCCCAAACAATATAATATCATCAACGAAACACACATTTGTGTAGGCATTTTTTGTTAGAATCTGTAGAGGTTTCCATCTGTCGCTTGTCTCCTCAGTTGCAATTTCTTGACTCAATTTGTTGAGACATAGAACAAAGATATATGGATATAGAGGGTCACCTTGACAAACTCCTCTTTAGGGTTTGAATGGGGGAAGTGTACTTCGCTTCTATGAAATAATGATATCTTCAGAAGTGATGATGCTCATTATCAATCGTGTTAGGGCTTCCGGTAGTGCAGTTCTTTGAAGAGTATCCTGAATGAATTTCCAATTCATTCTATCAAAAACTTTGGATAAGTCTATTTTCACCTCCATGTTGCATTGCTCATGGTCTTGGTGCGCATCGAGTGTGTGATATCTTAAACAAGACATTGTTTGAGATTCTTCTTCTTGGGATAAAACTTATTGAAGAGGGGACATCCAATCATCTAGATAATTTTGATGTGTTCTACACTATATATGAGAGCAATATAATGTAGACATTGTTCAAAGCTATTGAGTGCAAGTGGTTGCAGGATTCAGGGATTGGTACCTTTGGGATAAGGACCAGAGTAGAGCTAGACATTTTGGTAGGGACATTATCACCTGACAAAACCTAGAAATGGTTAGGCATAAGGAGGTTTTGATGCACGTCCAATTTTTTTGGAGGAACCCAGTGTCAATACCATCTAACTTGGGGCCTTGATGGAATTCATTTTCATAAGGGTGGTGAGGATTTCTTCTTCAGTAGGTGGGGTAGAGTAGATTTATTTTTGTTGAGAGGATAATAGGGGAAAGGAGCCAATGTAATAAGCGGCTATGGAAGGATTGTGAGCACCATCATTTGCAATGATAATCTTACGAAAGTATGTGTTAATATATCTTGAAGGGATTGCTCATTTTCAATCTAGTTACCTAAGTCATCCTTCAGTTTGGATATTGAGATTTTCCTTCTTTTAATCTTCACTAAAGCTTGAAAATAGCTGGTGTTGGAATCTCCTAGGGTAATCCAGTCACATTTGAATTTTTGTTGTCATTCCTCTTCTTCCTAGTTCAAGATGTAGGTATACTCATATCACATGAGGTTGATGTTGTTTTCCAGTGCTTCAGTGCAGCAATTGTGCAAAATCCATTGCTTCCTGTTAATGTTGCACATGAGGAAGTATTTGTGTTTGCAAATATTGGCTCATTCCTCTTTATCCCAATGTTCAAATTTAGGCATGAATTTTTTTGAAGTAGATGTGAAGTCAAGTGACTTGTCCCAGGAATTTGTGAAAAATTGTTGAAGGATTGTCTGTTGGACCAGGTGATGTTGGTTTTTAGGTGACATTTAATGGGGCTATGGTTGGTATTAGACCTGACTAGGATAGGTGTATGGTTCGATTTAACTTTTAGAAGGACTTCAACATGAGTGTTTGGGTAACTATCAATCCAAGCAATGTTGGAGACAACTCGATCTAGTCGTTGTTGGAGAAGACCTCACTCCCCATAGAGAGATGTGCATCAATAAATTCTCTACAGTTGCTGACATTGATGGAATCACTCTTCCCGTTCTCTCATATGAGTGTAAAATTGCATTGAAATCTCCTATTACAATCCAAGGGAGAGGAGGAAGTCACAATAGAGTGGAAATTTCTCCATAAAGCCCTCCTCTTATGTTATTTTGTGCTGGTGTAGACAAAAGTCACTAGGGTGTTGTTTTTTTATGAGACAGTGTATAAATTGTCTATGAATGATGAGGACTTTGACTTTGCCAAATTGGTGTTTCCAAATGACCCATAATACCTCTAGAGTAGCCTCTTGCTTCAATTTTATATGAGTACTCAAATCGTAGGTGATGAATTATGGATTTTGCAGACTCTTCACTGGTTTTAGGTTCAAGCATGGTGAAGATATCGATATGGTAAGTTGTAGTGTAGTCTCTCACTATGTTTTGTGTATTTGTTGAGAAGATACCTTGCATGTTCCATGATGTGCATATCATCTAAGTGGATTTGGGGGAGGTTGGGTGTTGATACATCCCCATATCATCAACTTATGACTCAACCTCATTGGAGGTGGTTCTTATACCTCACTTCCTAGGGTCTGTCTTCTGGGTATCTAGGGTTATTTTCATGTTGTGTAGATATATTCCAACACTTCCTTGAGGGGGAGGATGTCTGTCATATGCACTTGCATAGTTGTTCTATGATGTGGACCCAAAACAAAAAGTGATGGATTGAAAGTTTGAGCTTGGGTCTCCTGGGATTACCACTGTATAGTCATCTATGATCTCTGTGATGACATGATGGTTAGTTGTTAGTACTCTATTTTTACTTTTTGTGAACTAGTTGCTGAGTGTACATTGGGTGGACTTGGCTTGTGTAGTTCTCATTTAGGTTATGTTGGTTCTTCTTTTTTGGTTTTTCTTTCCATTGGCACCAGTCAATTCCCGTGACTCTCTCAACAATAGTTTGTGAATCATGATTACAATATCTTCTTCATTATCCCAGTCCAGGGTACTAAGTTTTTCAGCTGTCTCAACAACTTTCCTTGTTGCTTGGATCAATTTCTTGGTCTTCTATGGGTGGGCTTCATATTCATGGATTTAGGGTATTCCCCCAAGGGTGGTATTGGTTCCAATAGGGTCTCATTAGTTGAATGTAGAGCTGCTCCTGCTTGTTTTTTATGCTAAAAGTATCCTCTTTATGACCCATACAACCACAGTGCATACAAATTGATGGGATGTTTTCATATTCAAGAGTGTATCTTTCCCCTTGAACCATGATGTAAGGAACAAGAGGTTTGATAGAGTTAAACTTGACTTCTATTCTAGAAAAATTCCCTCGGCACTTCAGGTCTATGTTAGGGTCATCTTGCATTGTGCAACCGATATAATCTCTAATTTACTTAATTTTTCATTGATAGAGGAAGATTGGTAATTTGGGAATCCGAACCGAAGTTACTATGTATCTAGGATTGTCATCTAGGTAGGAACCCATCATGGGTTAGGGATGTTGGTTAGGGTGTTTATGTGGTCATCTTCCCATAGGAGTTGTGCCAGTAAATACTGGTATTACGTATCTATCAGACAAAAGTCTATGATCGATTTCCACATGGTTTTGATACCATTACACAAGGTCATCAATCTGACATCATGGGCAATGACTTTGACTATTACTGTGAAGCGTTATGGCTTCATTAGATCACCAAGTTTATTTTCTATGATATGAAAGTAGGGGATGTCATCAATGTGGTTGACTGTGATGTCTTGTTTTATGAGTTGAACTTCCATGTCTTCAAAGCCCATGATTGATGGAGTCAAGGGTCTGATGGCCCCGCTGGCTACATATTTGTAGGAGATCGACCGTCAAGGATCTAGAGTTGTCTAGAATAAAGGGTTATCCCAATTCATTATCTGGTTAAATGAGGGGGAAGTTCCATCTTCTGAGGATAGTGTTTCGACATCCATGGAGGCATCATGGGACTGTTCAGATCCTTGGGAGTTGTCTTGGTAATTTAAGGATATGTCGAGAGATTTGAAGATCTGTGCTTCGTACGACTCCAGAGGTGGCGATGTTCAAGTGAGGTTGCTCAGATTACCTGCATCAATATGTTGTAGATGGGGTTCAGGGGGTTGATGAACTCTGCCCAGTTGTCATCGCGGATGCCGCCACTTCCTCTGAACCCTAGGACCATCGTGCTTGCTTTTGTTTTGTTTAAAAAAAACCTTGAATGTACTTTTCTTGTATATTTATATTTTGGGGATTGAAACATACTTTTGAATAAATTGGATTATAATTTCTTGCAAAAATTTAGTTATGTTTAGAATATGGGATGTTTCCATTTGTTTGATTTAGTAGGGTGTGGATACCCTCTCAGGTCCCACTCCTTACATGCCACCTCAATCTGATTGTGGAGAATTCTTACTTATGTGCATTTTCTATTATCTTTTGATTGGTTAGAAACTAAGAAATCATATTTAATAAATATAGTATCATGAAAATATAATCAAATATGTTTTGAAATTGTGGGAGAATCGCCTACTAAATGATTTTTTAGAACCTAATCCAATAGTAATAAAAATGTTATATTAGGGATGTAAATTTAATGGGATATTAATATTAGCCCAATGTGTAACTATTCGATACCTTGATGTAGACTTAGCCTTGACCTTGGGTGATTTATGATTGGATAATAAGTATGTCCATATACCCCATTTTTCTCAGACAATTTATTGAATAAAATTGTAAATTTCCCATATGAGACATATCTTTTGAATATGAATATCTTTTCCTTATCTCTTGAAATCGTTGGAAGATCTTTTATTATGAAAATTTCTCTCTGGATTAGTGAATTTGTGAAACCATTATTTTTACGTCCTTTGACATTAACTTGATATAATATAGATGTTATGATTCCTTTCATTTAAAAGATTTGATTTTGATTGAACATCATTATGTTGTGTGCTCTATTCTGCATGTATGATTTGGCTATATATATCTTCAAGTAGATACCTTATATTTTTAGGCATTGAGTTTTATTTCTCTTCTAGACAATGGAGTCTTTGATTCCCCTGCCATGTGATATATTTAGGCACTGAGGTTTGATTCTTCATGTCATGCACTGAAGTTTTATTATTGTTGTCATACTATATTTATTTAGAACTGAGGTTTTATTCCTTGTGCCCTTGGTTTGAAAATTTTATGGGCTCCTACCCTGCTTTTTTAGATCATGTTAGTCTTTTCTATAATTAACATGCATCGTATTATTTGAATATGATTATAGAATTGCTTAAACATCAATAACCTCATCGTTACAATTGTATTAACTCCTTTATATGAACTGCCACGTTACTATTTGGCATTGTAATTCTTTTGTAATACTTACTCTTGAACATACCTACTTTCTTTCACCATGTTTTTTGTTGGAAAGATTCCTACTTGTTGTACCTTACCATATAAATACCCATGTATTTCTTTTAACACATACACCATTTTATACCGACACATATTGTTTTCTTTTATTTCCTCTTTTTTGGGTGATGTTTCTAACCCGCCTAGATATATGTATCTTGGAGCAATATGGCTAAGGAGTAACATGGTTCAAGACTCGGTGTGTCGAGGATTGCTTAGGATGCCTAGGTTGTTCTTTGTAACTGGTCCTTTTTTATTGTTTTGTTTTTACATTTTATTCTACCTTTGTGACAGGAACAGTGTCAACAAAATGTTTTGTAATAATCTGATAGTTCAAATGTTTGTTGCTTCATATCATATCTATTTTTTTTGTATCATAATGTGATGAAATAAGATATATCTTTTCCGCCATACTCGTTATTTGTTTGGATGAACATGACCTTATGCAAGAATTAAGTAAGGGGTGAGTCCTCTTTCGGGTCTCACTCCTTACATGACATGTCCTTTGTTATTTTATAAAAGACATTGATTGTAGCATCTGCAATTGGATTCTTGTGTTTATATTTGGGGATAAATCATGAAGTTGGATGATCAACTAGGTCTGGAGAAAACGGAAGTGAGATCGTGAGGATCTTGGCCTTTGAGTTTTATTGTTTAGTAGAGTTCACCAATCCTAATCTTCTATGAACCCGGTAGACGAGCCCCTTCCGTGACGACACGTAAAGCTATGATGGTATTTGGGTGTCTAAAATGGAGAGTTGATCCTACACTAACAAAATATATAACAAACTGGATTTGATCCTACACAGTTGTACCGATGCTTCCGAAGATATATACACATCCTAGAGGTACGAGGGAAGGTTATAAGATGGACCAAAATCAGTACTATCCGAAATGAATCAACAAAGATTTGAAAATGATTTGCTACGCACGAAAAGATGTATGTAGAAAATAAGGGTTGGTTTGATTTTAATAAAACAGGTATACGACATGACAAGAAACACATAACCGTGTTCGGAAATATCAAATGATATTGCATTGTTTCCTTCGTTCGTTACCCTTTTGTGTCACGAACACTAACTTACTTACCTTTTATAT
Organism: Alisma plantago-aquatica; assembly: GCA_963693085.1. Lineage (NCBI taxonomy): Eukaryota > Viridiplantae > Streptophyta > Magnoliopsida > Alismatales > Alismataceae > Alisma > Alisma plantago-aquatica. The sequence continues at coordinate 74,630,218 of OY856415.1, forward strand.
GGTTAAACGACTATTAACGAACCCTTCAATCTGCCAATTCAAGTCACTTTACCAGATGCTCATCGACGCGACTTGCGTTTTCCTACTTCCCAATACAATACCATTATTGGCCAGTGTAGCTACCCTTCTCGCGAGAGCACCAGCTCTCATCAGGCCCACCCACTCCACGTTGCTGTCTACTACAGCGTTTGGTCCAGCCTTGAGGCTCTGCTGAGCGTCGCTTGCTTCATCTTCGCCGGCACAAGGGCGGTCTAGGCGCCCACTGGGTTCAAGAATCAGGACTTAGTTACCCGCTTGTTGGGACAAAAGTGGCCCAGAAATGCTCCTTCATGGACCAGACCCAAAAACGTAGGGGTTGTTGCATCATTTTTCCAGCATGGACTAGCCTCGTTGGGAATGTCATGCCAGCGCCAGCCACGAGAAGTCCATGGGAAAGGAAGCCCATGCTAGTGGAGCCGCGTCCTTTCCTACTACAAGAGAAGAGCTTCTTCCATTATAGGCGAACCGTTTTTCGGATCTACTTACGGCTCGGAGCATCGGAAGCCCAACCACTCCTTCCTAGCCACAACACAAATCAGGGCCTTCATAGTTGGCGTAGGATCACTTTCCGGCCAGATCCAGCACATTCCGACCTGAGCATTTGCGCGCCTCTGCCGTCATAACACGACAAGAAGCCAGAGCTCATACGACGCATGTTCTATAGGACGGGTCTATAGATATTTAGTAGGATCTAATAGGATTTCGATATAGCACATTTTTTGCATTTTTCTCTCCTTATTTTTTTTTAAGGGGGCTGAGTTTTAAAGAGGAGTGAGAAGGCAACACTGCATTGCGATTGGTTGTCCTATAAAATTTCTATAGGACGCGTCCTATACTACCAGCTTGGGAATTCATATGCCTTCAGTTGGATTTGCATGGGCTTAGGCAGATTTCTTCTCCTAGCCAAGGGACGTACTTAACTCAGCTACACCAAATACTCAGAACAGATACAGAGAATTAACGGAACGCTTCCCCAACAAGTAACAACCCTTGCCTTGGTAATTGATGTTGCGTCCATGAGTCTCGTTGGTACAACGAACTGGCACGGCGTCACTACACGTTGAACGATAAAACATTTTATTCATTGTTTGGCTTTTTGATTATAAAACAGGCAAATAAATTTGTTTCACTTATAACTTTTGAGCCATAATAATTTTTTTAATTAAACAAAAATTATTGGATTCGTTATGAAAAATACAATCCAACAAGACTAATATTGACATATTTTTGAGAGAAAAAATACAAAAATGATATATATAGGTTAATTGACACTCAAAGATGCCATTTTTGGATGATATGACGCCATTGACACCTAAAATTATAAAGATGGCACCCAGATAAGGTATTGACAACCAAAACAACATAACGACACCCAAATAGGTCTGTTTGACACCCAAAAATGGTTAATTGACGCCCAAAATGGTGCATTGACGTTTGTTTCTTTCTTTTTTCCCTTGGTATTCTACCTTGGGTCTTTTCCTATACAGTTATTTTGATCTTAATAGAGGAGTAACACGTCGTTCACAACAACAAAAAATGGTGCATTGACACCCAGAAGTATAAAGATGACGCCCAAATAAGGTATTGACAACCAAAATAACTATTTAACTAATTTAGGCGTTATTTAATCATTTTTGGATGCTATGGCACCCATAAATGGCTATTGACACCTAAAAATAGTTAATTGACATCCAAAATGATGCATTGACATCCAAAAGTATAAAGATGGCGCCCAAATAAGGTAATTGACACCCAAAATGATTCATTGACACCCAGAATTTAAAAATGACGCCCAAATAAGGCTTTTTGGATGTTATGGCGTCCATAAATGGTTATTGACACCCAAAAATGGTTTATTGATGCCCAAAATGATTCATTGATACCCAAAAGTATAAAGATGATGCCCAAACAAAGTAATTGACGCCCAAAATGGTTCATCGACACCTAGAAGTTTAAAATAACGCACAAATAAGGGATTGACAACCAAAACAACATAATGACACCCAAATAGGTCTGTTTGACACCTAAGAATCACTTAATGGCATCCAAAATGGTTCATTGACACCTAGAATTATAACGACACCCGTAAATGGCTATTGACACCCAAAGATGGTTAATTGATGCCCAAAATGGTTCATTGGCATCCAGAATAATCTATTCAAATCATTTTTATATTTTTTTGTTAAAAATATATCAATATTAGTCTTTTTGGAATGCATTTTTCATAATGAATCTAATAGTTTTTGTTTCGTTAAAAAATTCATCACAGTTCAAAAGTTATAAGCAAAACAAATTTATTTGTATATTGCACAACTTCTATCAACCCATCCAATTAAAACCCGCCACATCATCACCCCCAAATCAGCCTCTCCCCCAACAAACCACTCTCTCCCCGCGCGTGATGGAATCATTTTTCGAAAATGATTTGGTGTCATTTCATGTGCTATTGGACATTGATTAACTTCGTTAAATTTTTATTGGTGTCGATTTCTCATGTTTGGGCGCATTTACTTATTTATTGGTTTCATTTCATGTGCTATTGGACATTGATTAACTTCATTAAATTTTGGGCGCCAATATCTTGTTTTGAGTGTCAATTATCTATTTTATTAGGTTTTGGGCGTCATTATCTTATTTTGGGTGTCAAATATCCATTTTTGAGCGCAATTATCCGTTCATTGGGTGTCATTACATGTGTTACTAGACGTTCATTAAGTTCATCATGTTTTGGGCATCATTAACTTATTATGGGTGTCTATTACTCATATTTGGGCGCACTTACTCTTTAATTGGCGTCATTTAATGTTCTCTTGGATTTTGATTAAATTCAATATGTTCTGGGTGCCATTCTCTTGTTTTGGGTTTCAAACATCCATTTTTGGGTGTCATCATCTTATTTTGGGTGTCGATTACTCATGTTTGGGCACACTTACTCATTAATTGGCGTCATTTAATGTTCTATTGGATGTTGGTTCAATTCATTGAGTTTTGGGTACTATTATCTTATTTTGGGCGTCAAACATCCATTTTTAGGCGCTATTATCTTGTTTTGGGTGTCAAATATCCATTTTTGGGTGCAATTATCCATTCATTGGATGTCATTACATGTGTTACTAGACGTTGATTAAGTTCATCATGTTTTGGGCATCCTTAACTTGTTCTGGGTGTCGATTACCCATGTTTGGGCGCACTTACTCATCCATTGGTGTCATTTCATGTGCTATTAGACATTGATTAACTTCGTTAAATTTTAGGATCTATTATCTTATTTTAGGTGTCAAATATTCATTTTGGGTGCATTTATCCATTCATTGAGTGTCATTGCATGTGTTACTAGACGTTGTTTAAGTTCATCATGTTTTGGGTGTCATTAACTTGTTCTGGGTGTTGATTACTCATGTTTGGGCGCACTTACTCATTAACTGGCATCATTGGGTGCCATTATCTTATTTTGGGTGTCAAATGTCTATTTTTTAGCGTCATTATCTTATTTTGGGTGTCAAATATTCATTTTTTGGCGCAGTTATCCATTCATTGGGTGTCATTGGCACCCATTGTTGGTCTTTTGATGCCTATTTTTGTTGTTTTGACGCCCACTTTTGTCATTCTGACACGTGGACTTTATTCTCTTTTTCTCTTACTTTCCTCCTTTCTCTCTCCTCACTTTCCTTTCCTTTTCCTTTTCTCTCTTTCAAAAAAAAAACTACAGCAAGGGATGAGGGAGGGACCGGTGACAGAGATGGCTGGTGGTAGGTGGAGAAATGACAGGTGGGTAGGTGGGGGATAGGTGGTTTTGCTGGGTGGTATAGGTGCGCGTGAGCGAGCGTGCGTGAGTGTCACAGAAATTTAACCCAATCGAATAAATGTGCATATGACAAACATGCACGCAAATAAGAGGCGTAACCTAAGCTGGTAAGGATGCAGGCGGAGAAGGAAGATATGTTGCGCGCCAGCCGGCTGCTGCTTCTTCATACTAAGAGATGAGATAACTACCGAACACACTTCTACCTACCTGCCGGTAAATCTCTCACATCTAGCTACCAATTAGGCTTCACAATGGATATGCCAATGACAGAGACCGTCTTGCCCATCCCACAGCTAGCCGTGAGGAAGTTGGAGTACGACCACCTCCGTATCGTGTTCTTTTGTTAGAGGCTGGTTGGTATACCGGTATCATAAGAGACGAAAGCCACAATCTTAATTGAACTTAACTTTCGGAACGTGTGACCCGCTGTGATGCGGGGTTTGACATGCAGAATACCACCCTGCCCCCTGCACCTGCATTTCTGACATCCATGCCACTCCTGTCCCTGCCATATCACGGCCTGCCACTCGGCCAGGCTGGCTGCTGGCAGTTTTTTATTTTTATTTTTACATTTTTTTTTGTTTTGGGCATAACTTTCAAAATATAAATAATTTTTAATAAAATAAAATGCATTAGAATGCTTACAAAAAATACTTTTTAATGAGACCCATATTGACATATTTTTAAAAGAAAAAAAATATGTACACAAATATACATACTACTACTGTTATCGCGCTCACTATAGTCTTTAATGTGCCCAGTTTTGCTTGAATGTGCCCACTGTACTGTTTAAATGTGTCTATTTTTATTTGAATGCGCCCACTACTTCCCTCCTCAATGCGCCTCATTTTGCTTGAATACGCTCACTATTGTCCAAAATGCACCCATTATTGCTTGAATGTGTCGACTTTTGTATAAATGCGCCCACTATAGCCCTTAATGCGCCCAATTTTGCTTGAATGCGCCCACTTTTTTCCTTGATTGCGCCACTTTTACTTGAATGCACCCACTTTTACTTGATTACGCCCACTATTATTTAAATGTGCCCATATTTTCTTGAATGCGCCCAGTTTTACTTGATTGCGCCCACTATTACTTAAATGTGCCCATGTTTGCTTGAATGTGCCCAGTTTTTCTTGATTGTGCCCACTTTTGTTTGAATGTGCCCACTTTATGTGCCTACTTTTATTTGAATGCGACCACTACTTCTCTCCTCAATGTGCCCCATTTTGTTTGAATACGCCCACTATTGTCCAAAATGTGCGCATACTTTTGTATGAATGTGCCCACTATAGCCCTTAATGCGCCCAGTTTTGCTTGAATGCGCCCACTTTTACTTGATTCCGCCACTTTTACTTGAATACGCCCACGTTTGCTTGAATGCGCCCACGTTTGCTTGAATGCGCCCAGTTTTTCTTGATTGCACCCACTTTTGCTGGAATGCGCCCACTTTTACTTGATTGCGCCCATTATTACTTAAATGCGTCCAATTTTGCTTGAATGCGCCCAATTTTGCTTGATTGCGCCCACTTTTACTTGAATGTGCCCACTTCTACTTGATTGTGCCCACTATTACTTAAATATTCCCACGTTTGCCTGAATGCGCCCTGTTTTTTCTTGATTGCGCCCACTTTTGCTTGAATGCGCCCACTTTACTTAGATGTGCCCACTTTTATTTGATTGCACCCACTTTTACTTGAATGTGATCACTTTTACTTGATTGCGCCCACTATTACTTAAATGCACACACGTTTGCTTAAATGCGCCCAGTTTTTCTTGAATGTGCCCAATTTTGATTGAATGCGCCCATTTTTACTTTATTGCGCCCACTATTACTTAAATGTGTCCACTTTTGCTTGAATGCACCCACTTTTGTTTGATTGCGCTCACTTTTACTTGAATGCACCCACTATAATAAAGAATACGCCTACTTTTGCTTGAATGTGCCACTTTTGCTTGAATGCGCCACTTTTTCTTGAATGCTCCACTTCCTCAATGCGCCCACTTTTGTTTGTATGTGTCCATTTTTAATATTTATGTATATTATTTTTTCAAAAATATATTAAATATTGGTCTTGTTGGATTGTATTTTCTATAACAAATCCAACACTTTTTATTTCATCAAAAAATTCATTATGAATCAAAAGTTATGTGCAAAATAAACTTTTCTTCATATTTCCGCCTCAATCTCTCTAAAAAAAATTATCAAATCAGTCTCTTATCTACCCCTATCACCTCACCCCTGCAAAATCACCTTCACCCACCTGCCAGCGGATCCCATCCACCAAAACCGGTCACAGGCGGCAGGAGGGGGTGCATCAAAACGTGTGTCATCCCCCATGCGCGTCATGTGCCAATTTCCGATCTTAATTCATGCATGCAGTTGAATTCCTCGATCCCTTCCTATTCGTACACCTCTACCTACGTGTCCGTAGATCTCTCCATCATGCTTATTGTGGGATGTTGATGACCGAAACCATCTTGTCCCACAGCCGTGAAGGATCTGGGGTTCAACCACCCGGTATCACGTTTTTGTTCTTCTTTTTTTTTTTTAGAGAGTGTGGTTATTATGGTTAGTGTGATTTGTCAACGAATGCATAAAAGAAAAGAGATGAAAATTCTTGCTCTTGATTCGTCCCAGTTGAAGCCTCGGTTCCTCCATATTGGCATTCATGATGGTAGGTAGTAAAGATAAGTAAGGCGTTCCAAGGCCACTAGTTTAAGTTCCTTCTTGTGGTTTGTGAAACTTGACTATGCCTTAATCATGTGTGATGCTCAACCACTAATTAGCGATGAGTGAAGGTACCACGATACCTTATAAGAATTGCATCCCCGTTGCACCTGCATACTAAGTGTATACCCTACTTTGCCTGAGTCCTTTGGCTTGGGTTCCTTCATGCACCTTAGTAGCTATGTAGAGGTTGATTCCACCGGACAACTAGTGATTATTTCTTGTACCGATCTTATTAATCTCACCGACCTTGATTCTTCCGTGTCGCGTCTCCTAGATTTTAAGCATCAATATGTGTAAAGCACCTCGTGGCACGTCATGACGTGATCGTGGAGACTCTACAACGATTTGATCAAACCACTGTTTGACTTACCTCAACGAGGTTTAAACAACTTATCCGTACCAATGGGTTAGAATTCACTCCATTACAAACGTGTAAAGTGAATACTAATAAAGTGTTAAACAAAATTTATAAGAATTTGTAGTACATGTAGTACCTAGCCATGCCATGCCATTCTCTGCTACTATGACACATCAGCTCAATCATATCTCTTAACATGTATGAGCACCCTAGGGGTTTAAGATAATCGGAATCTATTCTTCCGAGCTTGATTGTTTTGTAATCTTCTCATGGCTCATTCATTTCCAAAGAAACTTTGGTGTCAGCACATTCAATTGCATATAGAGTTAAGTAAATTTATAGTCATACTAAACCACATGAGAAACAAGACAAAAAATAGTTTTACTTGTGTGTAACAAGGCACTACATGATAGTCTCCTAATTAAAAAAAAAAAAAACAAGTCACTATATGAATCATCCTAGAACAAAGAACTCTTATACTTCCATGATTAAAGTGGAGCTTAGAAGAGGGAATAACTTATTTTTAAACTACCACTATTTATAAAATGGATGTAACTATGTGCCCACCACTTCGGTAACTATTTGATCTACTAGAATGAAACTCCAACCACTTTCCACATCAAAGTGCTCCTAGTTGAGATTTCTACCTCAAACCTTCTCATAGTTAACATTTGATTATTAGTGCTATAAATGACTACGGTTTTCCATTTAGATCTATCCACATTTTTTCTCATCATCCCCATTTCTAGGTTTCTCTAACTAGGTTATATTTCATCAATTGTTAAATTCTCACGTATATAATCATTGTATCAAATAGCTTAAATTATAACCCTATCTTTAAGAACTCGAATGCCACCTCATGTTACTAATACATCATCATATTTCCAATCAAGGGTTCTAGATCAATTAGGTGACAATATGAACCATTGCATCTTAGTAATGTATATATGGGCAAACAATATATTACTACATTTATACTAAAATGTGGTATCACACTTGGTCACATATTTCCATCCACACATATATTAATTATAAGTAAGGAACTATTATGTCGATAGGTCAAATGTTACAGATAGTGTTTGTCCCCAACTTTGTCTTCTAATGTCAATTTTTTTCTCTTCTATAACATAGTTAACTTATGCCAATGAAAGTCAAGTACATTCATTGCATAAGGTACTCTTATTAAAGTATAATTGTTGAATGGATCTAGGCCTTTGATGATTAGACAAATGTAAACAAAATGTGTTATAGTTCAAATATCATAAAAAAGCGAATATCATTATTTTCCCTTATTTCTACTATTATGTTAACATAAACACTAGCTAGATTATTTCTACTATCGTATTAATCTATATTAATTCTAATAGAAAAATATTAGGACAATAGACCAAATATGCTAGATTATTATTGTAACCAATTCAAATAGAATATGTTTTGATCATTATATGTTCATACTAGATAATTTCCTAAAATTAGATATTACATACTTACACTTTACTATTACTAACACACTATCCGATGTACTGCATGATATGTACTTGGGAAATCGACCAAGTGGCCAGCAGTGATACCCTAAACACCTTGATTGTCATCTAAGAAATATTTAATATATTGGCATCATCCTATAGAAACTAAGGATTTCTAGCTTGTTATTATAGATATACAAACTTATACATAGGTATAGGTGTAGATAAGGCAACTACTGTGAAATGAAAACTACTTTGAAATGAAACTCGGTTAATGTTTCCTAGTTACCATCGGATTTGTTAGTTATGTGAGACAATAAGTCTCACAATGGATCTTCAATAGAGTGTCCAATTAGGGAGATGAAAACTCAATACAAGTTACATAGAGCTACTTAAGATATGTTTTTCTTACAAAGGACACAATAAGTAAAGTTATCAAATACTTTTCCACAAATTACATTCTTGAAAGCTTTTTGTTTAGGCTCCATAATGCATCGTAGTAGCTTTTTAGAGGAAGATTCTACCGACAACTAGCGATAGTTTTATGTACCAATCTCACCGACCTTCATTCTTGCCATTGTATCTTCTTGATTTTAAGCATTTTTCTACCTAAAGAACCTCCTTGCACGTTCTATCGACATTGTACTATAATAATTGTGACAAGTCCACATACATTTGATCAAACCACTATTTAACTTACCCCAACAATGTTTAATAAGAAGATATGTACCACTAGATTAGAATTCACTCCACCCTAAAGCTATAAAATGATTATCAATAAAGTGTTAAGAAAAGTTATGAGACAATCAATCAAAAAACAAGCTCCTTGAGCTTGAGTTCTCATTATGATTTGTGTTTCTATGATTATATGAATATATTCCATCTAGGCACTTTGCACCATTAGGGATAATGCTCCTCAAGTATCATGTACTTGCTTGCAAAGGAGAACATGCAATAGCTAGTCATACCTTTCTCTTATACTAAGATACATCAATTTGGTATGATCTCTTAAGCTATGTGAGCACGTTGGATATCCAAGAATATTAGAATCTACTCTCATGAGCTTGATTTCATTCCCTTGACCTCTTAGTGGTTCATTATATTGTGTAAAAAATTGGTGTCATCACATTCACACATAAATTTGATTAATAATAAATTTGGATTCTTACTAAACCAAATAAGAAATTGAATAACATACTTCTTGTGTAACCCACATCCATGAAGAATTTGGAGTACAACCACTCCCATGGTGTGTTTATTTGTTAGAGAATGTTGTACTATGGTTAGTGTGATCTGTACCAGAAAGCAAGATCAATTCAACAAAACCCTCTTTCATATTCCTACACCTCTTTCTACTTGCACCTCTATCAATTAACTTATTTTGGGTGTAGATCACAAAAAATTGTCTTGTCCCACAACCATGAAGGATCTGAAGTACAACCACTCTGTATTGTGTTTTTTTTGTTAGAGCGTGTGGTACTATGGTTAGTGTGGTTTGTCAATGAATATTAGAAAAGAGAAGAAATGAAGTTCTTTCTCTTGATTTATCCAATTGAAGCCTCAAGCGCTCCATGTTAGCATTCATGATGGTAGGTAGTAAAGATAAGTAAGGCATTTCAACTCCACTAGTATAGGTTCCTTCTCATAGTTTGAGAAACTTCGCCATGCATAAATTAAAAACCACAATTCCTAATACACGGTTATGAGAATGTGTAATAAATAACTCAAAAATAATTGGTAACGATGGAGAGACCACGTACCTTACAAGAATAAAGAATACTCTAGAACTTAGTTATTTGATACTTGTTCTCACAATGGATCCTTCTTCACAAGAGTGTCCATATGGGGAAATGAAAATTGAATTCAAGTTCTATAGAGGTACTTAAAATATGTTCAGTTATAAAGCATGTTATAACCAAAGTCATGGAATACCTTTCCACAACTTTCATCCCCTTTACACCTTCATACTAAGTTGTATCACTTTGTCAAATCCTTATTTGGGCTTCTTCATGCACCTTAGTAGCTTTGTAGAGGAAGATTCCACTGCCAACTAGCAATCATTTTCTTTACCAATCTTATCAATCTCACTGATCTTGATTTTTCCTATTGTTTCTTCTCAATTTTGAACATTTTTCTACCTAAATCACCTTGTTTCACTTCATGTTGCCATTATACTATAATAATTGTGATGACTCTAAAATGATTTGATCAAGCCACTACTTAACTTACCTCAACAATGTTTAAATAGAATATATGTACCAATGGATTAAAATCCATACAAGCATAAAGTTGTTAAATGATTGCTAATAAAGTGTTAAGCAAAGATATGAGACAATCAATCACAGAACTAGCTCCTTGAGCTTGAAGTATTGTTATGACTTGTGTTGATAAGATAATATCAAAATGTTTCATATATGCATGATATCACAAGGTATAAAGCTCCTCAAGAATTATGTGCATGCTTGCAAAGGAGTACATGCATTACTAAATGGTTCCATTTTTAGGACTACGATACATCGGCCATGGTCAGATCTCTTAAGCTATGCAGGCACCTTGGGCCTTCAAGATAACAAAAATATACTATCATGAGTTCGATTATGTTTGCTTATTTTTTAGTGATTCATTCATTTTCAAACAAACTTGGGTGTCATCACATTCACACACAAATATGACTAACAACAAGTTTATAGTCACAATAAACCACATGAGAAAAAAGACCCCAAAAAAATATTTTGGTATAACAATAAGTCACTATATAAGGGTCCTAGAATTAGTAATTGTTATAGTTTCATGATCATAATGGATCTTAGAAGTGGGAATAATGTATTCTTCAAAATCCATTATTTATAAGATGGATGATGATATGTGTCCATCATAGGTGTAAGTAAGTTTTAGCCATAGATTTCTTCTTCTTTTCTTGTTCTCTTGCATGAAACCCTATGTTTTAGCAACCAAAGGCTTTTTTTACCTATATTTTTGTCCTTTACCTCCAACATGCTTCTTTTAGGTTTGGTCGTCTATCTTCTCTCACATCATTTAAAGTTGGTTTTTGAGGCCATTAAATTTTTTGATTGAGATCCACCGTATATCAAGTTCAGGAATGAGATGCGTAAGCTAGAACGTATACAAATGAGTGAAAATTTATTTTGAAATCTTGATGTTATAGCAAATAGTCTTAAATTATCATTAATATGTACTTATTTTTATGGTGATGAATGATTTTGATTTGATAAGTTTGATATGTATTTTCAATAGAACTATTAAATGATTCAGTATATTTGTGATGTAGCAATGATACTCTTAGCCTTGAATTAAGCTACATTTTGGTCACAATGATATTTAGTGGTGGAATTCGAGGCATCAATATTTCATATTTTCCTAAATATTTATATGAATGTTATGTGTAACAATACATGGCTTGCTTGAATTTTTTTATTAGCCAATGTATATTAAGTTTAATGAATAACTTAAATTGTGGCTATTAATGTGTTCCATTATCAATTAAAGTAGATTCCTTATTGAACCCAATGAATTATCCTTTATTAGAATTTAGTATGTGAAAGAAAAACCTTAAGTATATAGATAAGAAATGAGTAGTAAAACGAAAATATTACTTGTGAAAACTAAAAATTCATTAGATTTTAGATGCCTTCAACATTGTAGAATCTATCACGAAGGTCTGCACCATGAAGGAGAAAATGTGCCTACCAACTGGTAGAGTTCAAATTGAAGTAGTTGAATCATACCCGAGGTACGAGGGACTAAGCCCAGTGAGGATGGCATCCTTAAATGAGTAAGGTATCCAACATTAATCGAGGATTCTTGTGATACCTATTGTAGTCTTGTTAGTTTAGTTACTTCTCAATAGGTCATCCCTTGTGGAACCACTGATGGAGGTAGTCAAGCCAAGTGATTAGACTCTTTGTATGATTACCCAACTTTAAAGGAGGAGAGTAGTTTTATTCTGCCAGCTATTTAGCCGCCGAAGCCATACGTCGTATATGCTGAGGCCAGACGTGACAAGCATTGTTGCAGACCGAAGAGTTAGTTTTACAGACCTAGAATCCTGAGACTAATCTAAGTCTTATACGGGGGGATTGTAACTTGATTTAATACTTCCTCATCTTATAGTACACTTCACATGGGTCCATTTGGTAATAAATAGATTAAAAGATTTGTGAGTGGATTTAGTTTAATTGATGAAATCATTATCAAATCAACTTCTATGATGAATGATTTACATTCTTAAACTACCATTATTGTAATATTATCTATTTGGTTATACTAACAATACACATTCAATATCATGGTTTTTTGTTGATTTTCTATGCATTGAGCCAGTAGCTCATTAATCTACATAATTGTTTTCCAGGCAAAGCTTGAGCTCTACACGAGGATTTGGAGGCTAGCTATTGTTAGGAGTATTATAGTTCTTGAGAAGAGTAGTTAGATAGTTATATGACCTCTTATCCTTGCTATAGATCATGGAAATGATAGAGTGAGAATTGAGGGATGTTTTATAATGAGTTGTAACTGATGTAAATTAAAGCAAGAAATAGTTTCTTCAGTTGGTCATGATGTAAGAGTTCAACTTAGTTATGAACGCATGATGTTTATGCTTGAATCAGATGTTATCTTAAATTTAACATGATGTTGCTTTATTTCTGTTAATTTAAAGAAAGAAAAATTTAAGGCTGATTTTTCAGTTAGTGATTAAAATTGGTTGTTCAGTCTAATTCCTCTTTGTCAGGCTTGAAACCTAGTTAGTGGATTTGGGTCACGTCACGGACGACATCCACCACATAGAAGTATCTCATTTGGCAATCACTCGATGCACAAAGGGCCTGGTTAATGGAGTATTGGTGTGCAATCTTATGAGTAACTTCTCCTGGCAACCTCAAGCATGATGCACACGTCCTTATGCATGATGTGTATGATGGTTTTGAGCATGACCATTGGCAGTTTTTTTTTTGGGGGGGGGCATAATGTATAAGATCTTGTGAACCACATGAACCACCATGCTAGTATATAAAGAATGGATGACAAATATTTATGAGTATCGTTTCGTTTGGCCAATACAAACTTGAGAGAAATGAGAGTCAGTGACTGTAGAGGCAACTTCACTCAAGTAGAGACTACAATGAAGAAGAAAGAAGGATTAGATGTGTATTTCTCTCTCTCCAGTCCTTGAAAGCTTAAAGAGAATCTCCATTCTAGATGATAACTCCTATGCAATTATTGTATCTAGTTTATTTTTTAGGTAGGAGTCAAAGAGAGATAAGGGTGGGAGAGATCTCATTTGTTAATCATAGGGTTTTCTTGTGGTTTCTGGGTGGAGGAGGTGATATCACTATGCTCGGCTTTGCTCGAGATCTAGGATCCAAATCTAGGATATGTGTCTCCCTCACAAAGATATTTCTTTTTTTAGATAAAACCCTAAATGCTATACTATTTCCTAGGTCATGTTTGATCTTCAAATGATCTCAAATATTGGGAATATCTTAATTTATCCATTATATGACATTAGGTCAAAAATCAGGTCAAAACATATTATTTGATATGTGGATCTTGGCTTTCAAATAAATTCCAGATAATTACTTAATTAATTACCTAGGCCATAAGATAACTTCGAATCTTCTAAAAAGTCATTTATGGTCTCACAATTCCTTTCTCAGCAAACTAAAGTTATTATTGGTATTTAATATGAGCATGAAATACCAAAATACTAATTTTTATCTGAAAGACCTATTTTGAAACTCATAAGTAGTCCAATTGATCTTACTTGAATCATGGGGACGATGATTCGAACCTAAGCCTTCCAATGAATCCTCTTGCTTCACCATATTCCTAATTTCACATTTAAGGCTTGAAACACCATAATATCTCAATTGAAGTCTCATTTGTTCAATATAGCTTGGTTTACTAGAATTCAAGAGTCAATCTAAGTACATATCTCAAAATCATCAACCAAAGTCATATGGTTTCTCTCATAATTCAACTTTGATGTTCTCATAATATTCTTAAATTGCAATAAAAACTTCAAAAGTTTGAGGTTATATCAAGGAACATATTTAGTTAAATATTATAGAATATAGATATAATCATTGTTTAAGGCACTCCGGAAGGTTATGAACATGCAATACATATTTTAATTGTATTCCAATTCAAGTGTTATCTAACTAACTTTCTTTCTAATACGTGTATAGGGAAAAGTCATGCTAGGACTTGACAACCTCTTCCCTACACCAAACAAGTATAGGAGTTGCCAAGTCTGAGAACCTATATGGTAGGAGTTGTAGCTATGGCTCATAACTTCTTCCCAAAAAAATGGGAATATGAAGAATGCTTAATACTATTACCTATTTAAGGTTTGTGTCTAAGTCCCTTCCATGAATTAAATATTGGATAATGGCTATGTCTAGGCCCATCTTACCTGAACCACACCTAGAGTTCAGCTAAGGACCCTCCTCTCTTAGTCAAACCAACGCATACACGTAGTTGTGAGATACAATCATGACATGACATCACACGCTCAATCATCATGGAATAACCACAAAAAGACATAAGGTATAAGTAGGTTTATCACTTACAATAAAGTTGTCGTCCATCCTTAGTTATGTACCATTATTCTAATTTATCACCTTTCATTCCTCAAGCTAGTAAAATGGAATATCTTATCACCATAATAAGTAAATACTAATTAGGCATCATCTCATGAGTATTTGGATATTAATTACACATAACACCTCCTTTCTTATATAACAAAAGAAATGTCTGCAATCTAAGCATCCATATCTACAATGTAGTCGATCACATTTTATCTACAATTATAATATTAACCATGAAGTTAAGACATCAAAACATCATTATAATAAGAAGCCTTTTTATTTAAAAATTCACTATTCAAATAGGTCATATATACGAAGAATACTAATTAGGGAAAGCCATAAAGGTCAATTCATCAATATTTCACACTCGAGAACAAGAAGAAGGAAACTAGAAAATTAGGAAATTATGGTATTTAGGGATTAACTCTTAATTTAACTAAGAAAATATTATTATATGATTCAATCTACTATTCATAAAAGAATTTTAGAACAAGAAAGGGTAAAATGTCAATCAGATTTAGTAATAATTAGTACATGTTTAATTAAGCATCTTTTGACCCTCAACTAATGAAATAAGCATGTTATCATTGTATTCTCATGTAGAAGAACAAAGGGGAATGGCCCCTATGACTTTGGAGAACCCTAAGGAAATCGGTGGTGACTACCATGGAGGGATCGACATCCGCAAAGATGAAAGAGATTGGGATCCTCCACCTAGACACGACATGATTCCCCTGGGCTCGATCGAGATCTAGCTTTATGGCGCATTGATGCCACGTTGTGAGATAACTCAAAATCAAAGTGTGTGATTAACAACTAACAAACACACTACCACAAAACATGGTAAATTAAAACCGATCTTATATAACTATAATGTGTGGAAACATATTACGTCAAGGTCCACAAATTGTACCATATCACATATCAGGAAAGGTATGTACAACTGTATAGTGGCTAACTGTCACACACCTATCACAAAAGATAACCTATTCACATACATAAGCCTTATACTCAACCAAGGCATCCTGCCAAAACATGTATCGAGGTACATATCATCTACAAAACACAACCTTCTCGGACCTCAGAGTACATGGACGACACATAGGACTCTACTACAGAACACAAAAACTTATGTGACCTTCTGCATTCACTGATCTCTGAGCTACTCTTCCTCAACATCACAATCTCTATCGCACCTCACATGATCACCTAAAAAGATGTGGCAAACCATATGGGTGAGACCTGTGTCCCAACGAGAGATATAACTCTCTGCCAACAATTATTGTAAACATAGATTATACTTAAACATGAAATAACATTATTAAATAGTATGAGCAGATTCAGCTAAATGAATAACTTAAAACTTATTACACAGTCTAAGAAGGTTAAGCATCTAACACTGATAAGTAGAACATGTTATGTATTTAGAAGGAATGTGAAGAACATGTATAATAGTTGATTTCTCTTACCGTACTATAATGAAAATGAGAAGTACACGCACAAGGCAAGGGAAACAACCACAATGAATCATGTTTATCCCTAAGAAGATATACTACACGATTGTGTTATGTCTTTTATTGAGCCTTGAGGATTTGAGTTGTACCACCCAAATCCAACTGACCATTGCCAAGTCAAAATCAGTTGCACACAAGATCTTGGAAGAGACAGAATCCACGATCTCACCTCCACCTCCCAAACAGTACGAGAGACACCGTAAAGACATAATAGTCAATTGATACCAACGACATAGTCAAGCTGAAAATAATTAGATCGCCTCGGTACAGGTCACGATTCGAGAAACCAGGTTGTACACACATATATCACCAAGGCATCACCACAGTTTTTCTCACTGCCACCTCACACAAACACATATACCGATATCCAAGACACGACCACAGTCATTCTCGAACACTTGATATATGGATGACAAGGATGTTCTCTCCAAGAACCCCACATACTCAATAATATGCACTCTGAGTTTCCCTCAGGAATACTCTTTTCACCATCCAACAAGTTCTGACACTAGAATGGATCTATGGCATAGGGCAACTACATGATTAGGGTTTCACTTGATTAGTTAAGCTAATTGAATATCTTTTATACTGCATCAATCAAGTTACAACATACAAACCTTAAACATATTCTACAAAGATAAGGGTACATTACAACTCCAAAAGATATAAAACGTAAGAAGCATAAGGTTAACCACATCACCGCATGACACTGTTTCACTGCCATACACAAGACCATCACCATTGTCACATCACCATGGGATATCAATCCCTTATCACATTACACAAAGGATATTATCTCAAATGGGAAAAAAGTCATTGCCAAGGTCATAACACCATTCTCATTGTTCCTGTAAAACACCATTATCTCTCAATGCCTCATCAAGGCCCATAATCATCACACATGTGTCACATAAATATTGTCATGAGCAAGTATTAGTTATGATGCTTATTCAACCAGCAAATTTAGGGTTACAACAAGTAGGAGAGAGAGAACACTTTATTATCTTACTAATTTCTCAAGCAAGCTAAGCAACACCATCACATATTTGAAATTAGGGTTAGGGTTCCAACATAGCAAATTGATTTAGGGTTTCACAATATAAATTAATATTTAACCCTAATGTTCACCACCTCCCACACTCTTGCAAACCATTAAGTCAAGAACTATTATCATCAAGTCAACATGACCATTGATCATAAAATTAGGAACAAACATGGAAACCATGTAAGGTGAAACCATATCTAGCGACCTGTTAGGGTTAGATTACCCTAGTAACCATTAGGGTTGTGCATCCCTAGCGACCATTGGGGTTAAGACCCATCATAATGACCACTTAAAAGAAGCCACTTCGACCAATATGATTTAACCATAGTGACCAGGCCGAAATCAAACCCTCATCAATCACCATGGCCTAGCAACCATCCAAAAAATCAAAATCATGGTGACCGCATGGAGTGAACCTCCTCAAACGTAGCAACCTTGAAAATAGAGAAGCATATAGACCACCAAGGTCAAGGAATCATAGCGATCATGCATCGTCATCCTATGTAGTGACCTCTAGGGTTAGCTTACATTGGTGACCATATATGGAAAACATGGCAACCGCCATGAGGTTAAAACCACCATGACCACATACACCCAAACAGATGGTTTATCATTAAGAAGACAAAAACAAGGTGTAAAAATGCATGAAGAAGATGAAATCTAAAACCCCAATTATGACCACCACAAGGCACAACATAGAAACCATGGTAAGTGAAATAAAATGCCATCATCACAAGATTTGCAAGTTGATTTACACCATGAAATCAAAACCAATATGAAGTAAGGTTCATGGAGGAAACCATCCTTAAAACCCTAAAATCCAATCTTCACCTCTTAGGAAGACCAACCATGATTCAAGAAGGGAAGAATCATCATTTCGAAACATCACATGCATGTGTATTAATCCTCCATCTCCAAGAGAGAAAACATAATCTAGATTATGAGGAGAAAACCATCGTTCAGATGTGCATGTAGAGAACAACACTTTCACCTTCAATAAGTCTCAGGTACAAGAATTAGGGTTCAAGAAAAAGGGCTAATCTATACAAGATCAACACATAATCATTAACTCTAGTTCAAGATATCATTACCATACTACTTATAATCACATTTTAGTGTAGATCATTAACATGCAAGATGAGTTCAACAATAATTGAGGGGAAAGTTATATAACTCACCTTGATGTGAAGAGCAACTCCCAAGCAAATAAGCTCCAAAGAAGGGAGAGAAAACTGGATTGGTCACCTCCATAGCCAAGCTAGTCACCACCTTAAAAGAGAAGAAAACCCTAGGTTAAAGAATAAGAAAGAGAGAGGAAAAACTTGTAGGCTGAAAATAACAAGAAAGAGAGAGAGGCGATCTTCATCTCACTTAGGTACTACCATGGGAAAACCATGGATTCGACCTCACAGAGAGAATTTCCTCAAGAGGCACTACCATGGTGACCCATGGATTCAACCAAGAGAAAGAAAAGAGAGGTAGGGTTTGTAAGAAAATGAAACCAAGAAGGATAGATCACTTACCAAGATCAAAAAACACCAAAGGATCACCAATGGGAAGTTTCTCCAACCCTAGATGACACATGCAAGGGTTTGGCCACCTCACTCCAAGGTTGAGCTCTTCTCCACCACTAAGATCACAAGGGTTCATATCCAAGGATGAGAGAGATAAAGAGGGAGTAAAAGGATCACTTGTACACAAAGAGAGGAGTATAAATACCCAAGGGTAGAGAGAGGTAAAGAGGGTTAGGTGGCATGCACATAAGTCCACTTTTCTTCCAAAAACTCAGAAATGCAAAGACTAGGAATATGCATGCATCATGGGTGATAAGATCAAGTTAGGCTAGCGACCACTTTGGTCCCCAAAATACTGTGGTCGAAGACAAAAAAATGGCTATATAACCAGGGTAGCTGTGACGCCTCATTTGAATAAAACGTTATTACTTAGCGGAAGCGATCACTAACAGCGGATTACCGAAAATCACTAAAAATTAAAACCATTTTACATAGAGGTCCACACACAGGAAAACTCTTTCACAAAGAACTGAAGTAATTTAATTGCATACTAGTTTACAAGTACATGTCATGTATCATCTCTTTCTGAGAATTACAAGCATCAACTGCTCTGGTAAACTAAACACAAGCAGTATAAAATCTCGAGGCACTGAGCCAAAATCTCGAAAGCACTAACTACTACTCTGAGGATCTAAGAGTACATAGATGACACATAGGACTCTATATACATCTATACAAGGCATAACAGCTAGTGTCTCCACCTGAGACTTCACTGTTGTCCCTGTTGTTGCTGCTGTCTTTCACCTACTAAAGATTCATGCCTCCTCATCCATGTCCACCTAAAAATTTGGTTCCCACAGGGGTGAGACAATTGTAAATTGCCCCAGCGAGAGATATAACTCTCCGCTAGAAACATTATTATTGCAGCTAAAGAAGATAATTATGAACAGCGGGATCATATTTGTTTGACAATAGTTAATTCAATGTCTAACAGATTAGAACATTATTCTTATTAAAAGCATTGCAGATATAACTTGATAGAGCAATATGTAACTTATCCATAAAGGAATATGAAGAACATGTATAAAATATATTCACTATAAAATCATTTCCACAGCATTAACTCTCTTCAGGCTTAGATCATATATCTAATGCCTGGCATTATCATTGTGGAGTCAAGGCCTGTAGCCATACTCTTTTCACAAAGTATTCGGATCTTAATCCCTCAACTCATCAAGTACATTTCCACTTCTTAACAAGTTCATCATCATGATTATAGAATATGGGTATTTGAACCCATATCTCATCATAGGATACTTATTGCCACTTATTAGGTAAGTTAATACCTTCAGATCATCTGACCAAGGACATTATGATTCTTACTACACAAAGTATTGCACATAGTACACAAAGCTCAATGATTCTTACTACACAAAGCATTGCACATAGTACACAAAGCTCATATCACCTCTTATTACCCCCTCAAAGCAATAAGGCATATTATGGCTTATAAAGCTCATAAACATGCTCAATAATTAAAACATCATATGGTACACAGGGTTCATTAATTTTTCAGATTACTTCTCACTAAGCGACAAAGCATATGAAGGCTTATAAAGCCTATAAAACATTCTCAATAAATAGAGTATCATAGCCCATACCTGGCTATACTCTTCATTTCATCATAATAACAATTATAATGCTTTTGTATCAGCACCATACAACACTAAGTAATATCACTATTCCCTCTTTAGGGTTCATGGTATCTCTTTCATATCAGCACCATACAACACTAAGTAATATCACTATTCCTTCTTTAGGGTTCATGGTATCTCTTTCATATCAGCACCCTCCGTTAGGGTTTTCCATAAATAACCACTTAGGTTCTTAAGATCATAATATTAATGATCAACCCTATTTCATTGCTTCTCACAGCTAGAAGCTAATATTGATATCATAAGTATGCAAACATACTTATTTATTCTCATCATTCATCATTGAATGTATTATCAACACAAAGTATGAGTTTCTCTCTCATCTTTATCAGAATATGATTGTATCATAGTCTATTGATTTGGATTAACCTTTTCATAAGGCACGTTAGCCTACATTCATCAAGGTACATTACATCTCAATGTAACAAAAGACATGACACATTTCATATGTCACTTATCCAATTATATTGGATTTAAAACACAACAAGGTATTTCAGTATTGGGGTGTTAGATGTGATATCTATCATATCTTGATGTATCACTTTCCTCAACACCCTTATCTTACTTGAGGTCATCCACTTAGCTTGTATTAGGGTATTTCCCATCCTGATACTTTATGTACTAGTACATCACATTTATCATGTAATGTATTGGTCATTAGTCACTCACTTAGAATATACAAGCATTACCAATAATATGGACTCATCCTTGAGTTAGGAACTATTGATATAAGGATATCCATTATCAACCTCTCTAGGTGTTACATTTGTCAAAACATTAATCACTATTCCATTATTAGGAATAGGATTCTCCATATTTATAATTTGAGGATTCACATATCATATTCCATACATTTATGGATTTCACATAGTATTTCTCTTCAATAGAGTTTTACATAATCATCCTTCTATATCAGGGTTTCACCTAGTATTATGTGAAATTAAGATTTCACAACACATCTCCCAGTGCTAAGGCTTCACATAGAATTAGTGGCACTACCCTATATTAGGGTTTCATATTCCTTTACCCCATTTTAGGGATTAAGGTTTACCATTCACATCCAAGTAAGGTTTCTCATACCTCATACCCAAATTAGGGTTAGGATGTACAATTCCCATTATATTAGGGTTTCTCACATTATAACACTAAGTTAGGGTTACATCATCACCCTAGATTATGGTTTCACTGAGCTTTTCCCTAAATTAGGGTTTCACATAACCTTGCCCTAAATTAGGGTCAAGGTACATCAATCATTTCAATGAAAATTTCATGATCTCATATTATGGATCAAACCCTGATTTCACATTTATTCATAATGAGATAATTAGGTCTTATTAAGTAAGCAATCATCTCTCCCATTCTCTCTCCCTCTCATCCTCTCTAGGATGTTAAATACTCCAAGATTAATCTAGGTCAACTTTTCACTTATATCGGGTTAGAGCTATTGGTATATATGCTTGAGCCCGATATCACTTTTACAAAGTGACACCATCTTCTTCAAGCTCTGGACCTTTGTTTTAACTGATATAATTCATGACAACAGGTCTAAGCAGTTACTAGAACTCATAATTTCATCAACTATTTCAGGAAATTTCAGAATTAAAAATATTTCACTAAGTATAGCAATTTAGGTGATGAATAATAACATGACTGAGTTCAAGTTATATAACCCGCCTTAAGAACCACTTCAAAGCTCCAAGCTCCAAAGCTTCACGTTCCTAAGGTTGAAGATGACTTATGAAAAGTCCAAGGCTCGTTCACAACTCCTTCATATACAAGGAATCACCATGGATAAGCAATTGGTGAAGAAGAAGAAAAAAAGATCAAGACCCTAAAATCATGCTTCAATTCAAGGTTGAAGATGATCTTATCCTTACCTTAGGGTTAAGTATGAGCTCCTTCTTGCTCCTTAACACCTTTGAACGATACACTAGTGTCCTTGCACGATATGAAAACCCTCTTGAATGATATGGCACTCACTTGCACGATATGCCACTCAACTCTTCACCCTATTGGCCGATATCACCTTATATGGCCAATTTCACCTACTTGGCCGATATGCTCTTGCCATGGGTGATATCCCAAGGCCTATGCACGATACCACATCATTCCTTCATGATATGGGAGCTCTATGCACGATACCTTAGGGTAGGAGGGTGGTAAGGGTCGCAAAATTGCACCAAGGGGTGAAACTAGGGGTATATATACTTGTTGTTCATGAAGGAAGGAAAAAAATGAGGTGTCAACATTTTGAGCTAGTAGGTGCCACGTGTCATGCATGGGTGACATGTGTACATGCATGAATCAACATTTATCCTGACATTCAAAAAGTTTGAGGATCATCTAATATGCAAATTCGTCCATTGCTTATCCATTTGGATGAGTCATCTAGGTTTAATCACTATTTTAAGTCAAGCCGATACACTTTTTCTAAGGAAACTTGTTGGCTGTCACACCTCACCTCCTTGAGGTGCTTTGCATGATATGGACTTTTCCAAGAGTTCACAAAACGATATGGGACACCTCCTTGGGCTCCATGTCCGATAGGCACTCATATATAAGCTTTTCAACTTGATACAACTCAAGTTAAGCTTTCAAATTCAACCCTTTTTCTTGGTCATTTCTTCACCAAGCTTACCATCATTCATAATGGAATCAAACATGGTGTCTCCTTCTTTCTCTCTCATATATATGATACTAGGATGGATTAGGGACACTCTAGAGGGATAATTTGCATATCAACCCCACATTTAGGGTAAATTATAATTTGTACCAAAATTGGTGCACAAGGTACCAACATTGTTAATTTCTGAAAAAGGCTCTGGGAACCCTACGCGGCGGCTGTAGCGGCAAGGTATCTCAGGTAGTTTTTTCTCCTCCCCTCAGGTGCTCTGAGCGGTGAGGTTTTTCTCTACTCTCCTGGAGAGTGTTGGCTGTGAAAGCGATGGCGGAAGAGCTTACTGAAAGATGTGAAGCCCTAAAAATCAACAAGGAAGACGAAGACACAGTGGATTTCACAGACGGGAGTGTTGAGATCCGAGGTGGGTCTGTCGAAGTGACGATCATCGCAAAGCTCCTCACACAAAAGCCTTTCAATTACTTTGTGCTGTGCAGTACAATGGAGCAGACGTGGAGGTTGTCCAGGAAAGTGACCTTTAAGCAGATAGAGCACAACTTGATAGCGATCCAGTTCTCGCATAAGAAAGACAAGGAAAGAGTTCTCAAAGGAGGGCCATGGAACTTCGAAAACAACATTCTGCTAACAAAAGAGGTGAAGCTGGGAGAGCATCCATCCGAAATCGAACTAAACTTCCGCCACCTTTGGGTCAGACTTCACAACATTCCGATCGGATATAGACATGACGAGGCTGTCAGGAAGATAGCTGGTTCTATAGGAGAAGTTCTGGAGGTGGAGCAGGACAAGGAGGGTTGGGCGAAAGCCAGAAGAGCACGTATTAACCTGAACATAGAGAAGCCGCTCAAGAAAATGCAGAGGATGAGGGACGTCAATGGGTAAATAGCAGAGGTGGAGATAAAATATGAACGACTACTGCATTTATGCTTCTAGTGCGGGCGTATCGGCCACACAAGCAGAGAGTGCCCATGGGAGGATGACAACGCGGGGGGAAAACCTGAGATGTGGGGAGTGTGGCTCAAATCTTCACCAAGGAGGTTAAATAATGAATACAAGTCAGCTAACTATGGAGAAACGCCCGAACATAAAGGTGCCAGCTACCGGGGAGTAAAGAAGAATCTTTCTACTACTAGAGAGGATGACAGTATGAAGGACAACTATGATACCAGCCAAAAAAGTGACACTACCGAGACAGGGGGTCACGAGGAGGAAGAGGGAAAGGTGGTCGGGAAGAGGGCGAGTTGGAGGGGAGGGCTAGCAGGGGAGGAAACGAGATAGTGGAGGATGTTGTCTTCGAAGGCATAGGAGAGGGGCTGCAGGATGACACAACCAGTAATATAGTTACCAAGATTATCGGGGAAAGAGGAGAGGAGGAAGTGGTAGGGAAGAGTGCTCAGAAGGTGTTTGATAATATAACGGAAGGACAGAACGAAATGATAAGAAATAAGAGTGCTCAGACTTTACCACAACAGAGCATAGTAAATAAGACTATGGAGGCAGACAATGGAAACATAGCAGTAAACACCAACCTCTTACTGCCTAATGAAAAAGGAAGCCCATGCATTAAAGAAGGAGGAAAGATGGGGCTGGAAATGGCTGGTGAAGGCACAAGGAAATGGCTTAGCGGCACAAGAAGGAAGGGGAGAAGATTTAGTGATAGGTGTACAAACAGGTGCACGATAATAGAGCCACCAGCAGTAATAGAAAAAAGCAATAACAAAAGGAAAAAAGGAACAGAAGAAGACAGAGAGGAAAAGCTGGACCAGCACCAGGAAGAAAGACAAGCCAAGAAAGGAAAAGAGAAGGACACAAAAATGATTTGGGAGTCTTACCAAAAAGTAACGATGACTGGGGCAGCCCAGCATCGTGAACAACAATGAAAATGTTGAGCTGGAATTGCC
This sequence comes from Alisma plantago-aquatica, assembly GCA_963693085.1. Taxonomy (NCBI): domain Eukaryota; kingdom Viridiplantae; phylum Streptophyta; class Magnoliopsida; order Alismatales; family Alismataceae; genus Alisma; species Alisma plantago-aquatica. The sequence continues at coordinate 74,655,552 of OY856415.1, forward strand.
GAGGTTTGGCCAGCCTTGGCACTCTCAGAACTCTCCAAAGGTACTGTTGGAGAGAACGGCCTGAAATCATCTTTCTGATGGAAACTATGATCGGCTATAATGACCTTGAAATCACTAAAAGAAAATGCGGTTTCACCAATGGAATCTGCCTTAGTAGCGTGGGAAGATCAGGTGGTATGGGTTTGTGGTGGAGAGATGTTAATGTCTCCATCACCAATTATTCTAGACACCATATCATGGCAAACATTATGGACGGCGATGGCAAGAGTTGGACGTTTGTGGGGGTGTATGGCTGGGCGGATAATCCAAATAAGTATAGGACATGGGATCTGATGAAATCTTTGAGGGAGGGTAATGAAGGTCCCATCATTTATGTGGGTGATTTCAATGAAATCCTTAGCTCGGATGAAAAAGAAGGGGGGTCCACCAATGGTGTAAGACATGTGGAAGAGTTTAGAGAAGTAGTGGAGTGCTGCTCCCTCACTAATATGGGTTACGTGGGGAATAAATTTACGTGGAGAAAGGGTTTGGTGGAATCTACAGCCATTAGAGAATGTCTTGACAGGGCCCTTGTTTCTGTTGATTGGATGTTGCTTTATCCTAATGCCTGGGTCAAACATTTTCCTTTCAACGTCTCAGACCATACCCCTATCATGATTAATACCCATACCAATAGGAGGAATCGTAGGATCACAAAAACTTTCAAGTTTGAAAACTTTTGGTTGGAAAATGCTGAATGTGGGGAGGTTGTGAAGAGAGGATGGAGGGCGAGTAGTAGAAGATCGTTGGCAGAAAAATTTACCAATGTTAGTGAAGAGTTGAGTGAATGGGCAAGGATAAAGTTTGGGAATATCCAAAGAAGGTTAAAAAAAGCAGAGGAGGAGCTCATTAAAATTCAGAGAGAGCCGATGTCCAACCATAATCTGTTGTTAGGTGACAAGATCAGCAAGGAGGTGGAAGAGCTGACTAAACTCAACGAAACCTACTGGTTTGTGCGTGCTAAAGCCAATGAGATGAAAAATGGAGATATGAACACCTCCTATTTCCACAAAAAAGCTACTCAGTGTAGAAAGCAGAATGAGATTAGCAAGCTAAAAAATGAGGAAGGGGAGGAAAAAACGGAGGAGAGTGAGGTGGAGGAAATCATCACTAATTTCTATACTTCTATTTTCAAATTGCAGGGCTCATCTAGACTCGAGGAGGCTAGAAAGAACATAAAGAGGAGCATTAACGATGTTATGAACTACCATCTGCAAAAGGAACCCAACATCGACGAAGTCCTTGAAGCACTGAAGCAAATGCATCCGACAAAAGCGCCCGGACCCAACGGCTTCCACGCGAGTTTTTACCAAAACTTCTGGAGTATAGTAGGCGATGATGTGATGTTTTTCATTAAAGATTGGTGGGAAGGCGATCAAAAGCTGGACGAGATTAACAAAACTAATATTGTGTTGATTCCCAAGTGCAAAGAGACTACTAGTACAAATGACTATAGACTGATTAGCCTGTGCAACACGGTCTACAAGCTGATATCCAAGATGATGGAAAACAAACTCAAGGGGACTCTTAATGAGATTATCATAGAGAACCAAAGCACCTTCATACCCGGCCGCCTTATCACTGACAATTCTTTGATTGCTTTCGAGTTGTTCCATAAGATGAAATGGAAAACCAAAGGCAGAAAGGGGTGGATGGGGATCAAACTCGACATGAGTAAAGCATATGACATGATGGAGTGGGGTTTCCTTGATATGGTTATGGAAAATATGGGTTTTGGAACTAAATGGTGTCATAAAGTCGGGGAGTGCTTCAAAACAGTCTCCTTCGTTGTTATCATCAATGGGAACAGGAAAAGGTTACCGCTGCCGCAGAGGGGCTTGAGATAGGGTGACCCTCTTTCCCCTTTTCTTTTCATTTTAGGCGCGGATGTCTTCTCTATCTTAATCAACAATGCTGTGAAGGAGGGCATCATTCATGGTTTAAAGGCTGGACGGCACTGCCCATGTATATCACATCTGTTGTTTGCTGACGATAGTGTGATTTTTGCGAGAGCCACTCCGCAGAAGGCTACCACGATAGCTAATGTGATTAGCTGCTATGAGAGTTCCTCTGGACAGAAAATAAACTTCTTAAAGTCGGATGTGGTGTTTAGCAGAAACACGTCTCCCGAGAAGATAACCCCTATCATCAATATCCTTAAGATGAGGAAAGTTGAGAAGCATAACAAGTACCTGGGTCTCCCTACCATTGTTGGTCGGTCAAAAAAGGACATTTTCAAAGAAATCAAAGATAGAATACGGGCCAAACTGAACGGGTGGAAAGAAAAGTACCTTAGTCAAGCGGGAAAAGAGGTGCTTCTAAAGTCTGTGATCCAATCAATACCTCTTTATATGATGAGCATATTTCACATGCATGATAACATAATTGCTGATATCTATAGGATGATGGAAAATTTTTGGTGGGGAAGCACATCCGAGAAGAAAAAAATACACTGGTCTGAATGGAAAAAGCTCTGCTTACCCAAAGGTGAGGGGAGTATGGGCTTCAGGGATCTGCGAATTTTCAATGATGCGTTGTTGGCAAAACAATCATGGTGCCTTTTGATAAATCCTTTATCTTTGGTTAACAAAGTGCTGAGCTCTAAATACTACAGGAACTCGGATGTTCTGGAGGCTTATAGAGGGCATGATCCGAGCTATTCTTGGCGGAGTATTTGGAATGCGAAATACCTTCTCAAGGAAGGCCTTAGATGGAGGGTGGGAAGTGGGGTGGGGGTTAATGTGTGGCTCGACCCTTGGCTTCCTAACCCCAAAGGCTTCTGCTCTGACCTAGGTTTCTTTAGTTCTGCTAGCGATAGAAACCTCTATAAAGTCCGTGAGCTGATCGAGGACGATGAGCAGAATTGGAGGAAAGACAAAGTAGCCGAACTGTTCTGTGTGGAGGATATGGCTACCATTTTAAACATCCCTCTCTGTAAGGGGGGTCCTGATGAGTGGTACTGGTATCCCTCAAGGGACGGGGTGTTCTCGGTCAAAACTACTTATCTTCTTGGCAGCAACTGCTATATTAGGAATTGGATGTTGGTGGATCAGAGGCCCACATCTGTTTGGGACAGAATTTGGAAGATAAAGGCCCCCCCGAAGATGAAATCTTTTCTGTGGCATATGGGAAAGGATTACATTGCGACGTCCAAAAACCTCATGAAAAAGCACATTACTCCCAATGATGTCTGCTCCTTGTGTCAGTTGGCTGCTGAGGATTCGTTCCATTGTCTGTTTGATTGTACACAGGCGGTGGATTTGTGGTCCCATAACAGATTGAGGTGGGTGACTGTAATGATGCCTAGATCATCCCTTTTACACACGATCGGCCGGTGGTTATCTAAGCTTTCTGCCGAGGATTTCAAACATCTCGTAGCTTCTTGTATGGCCATCTGGGCTGCTAGAAATGAAAGGATGTTCACTACAAATCTGACGAACATTCTTTTGATAAACCGGGGTTTTCAGAACTGAGTTGAGGCCCACAAGCCTCATCTTAGGGACAATCTCGATCGGGCTACAAGACCAGTTGACAGGTCGGTGGTCTGCTGGGAGCCTCCGGAGGAGCTCACTATCAAAGTTAATACAGATGTAGCTACGCTCGGATGTGCTCGTCTCTGCTGTGGCACCGTGTTCAGGAATCATTTGGGGAGTTTAATACTCACAGCCACCAGGACGAGGGAAGGGAGTTGGGACGTCTCGCTTGTTGAAGCCTACACGATCCTTTTCAGCCTGGAGATTGCTGTTAAGAGGGGTTTCCAGAGGATCTGGGTCGAATCGGACGCGTTGGGAGTTGTCCAAAGACTTAAGAAGAAAGAGGAGGGGCAAGGGTGTAACGCCCGGGCCCAGTGCCTAAGGCTCTAGTAGAGTTTCAGGAATGATGACTGGCCCCACAAACCACCACTAGCCTTAACTGTGCACTTTGTCCACACTGACGCGCAAGCCAGGATCAACTTCCCGACTGGTCACCCATCCAAGTACTACTCCAAGCCGAGCACGCTTAACTATGGAGTTCTTTAGTGATGGGCTCCCGGAAAAGGAGGTGCACCTTGGTGATATGGGTAGTCCAATCATTCCTTTTAAGATCATGTTATCCGAGGCCTCAAATCCTGGGATGTTACAATCTCCCCCACTTAGACTCTTGACGTCCTCGTCAAGTCTCAACTATATGGCCTCATAATCTGACCCCATTTCAGTGGAGACCCACAATGGCCCATGGACACCCAACTCCCGTCCACGGCTACCAGCGCAAGGGCGGCTCCATCTCGTCTCTACGGATAGCCCTTTCCAACTTGCCTGGACCGCACGGCTCAAGACTGGCATGCCACATGCCCATGTGGGCCCCACCTACTGGAAGGGTTATGGCTTTGATACCATTTGTAATGCCCGGGCCCAGTACCCAAGGCTCTAGTAGAGTTTCAGGAATGATGACTGGCCCCACAAACCACCACTAGCCTTAACTGCGCACTTTGTCCACACTGACGTGCAAGCCAGGATCAACTTCCCGACTGGTCACCCATCCTAGTACTACTCCAAGCCAAGCACGCTTAACTATGGAGTTCTTTAGTGATGGGCTCCAGGAAAAGGAGGTGCACCTTGGTGATATGGGTAGTCCAATCTTTCCTTTTAAGATCATGTTATCTGAGGCCTCAAATCCTGGGATGTTACAGAGGGCCTGTGTCGCAGATCTACAAGAAGATTAAGGAGGTTAAGGAGTCATTTATGTATTGTAATATCTCTTTTGTTTTCAGGGAGGGTAATTGTTGTGCTCATAATTTAGCAAAGATGGGTTTGGGGAGGGAGGGAGATGTCTTCTGTTCTGAGGATTTCCCTACTTTATGTAAGGAATCCAGTTGCTGCTTAAGTAATATATAAGGCTGTAGTTTTAAAAAAAAAGGTACCAACATTGTTCAAACAAGTTCAAACTTGGAATTTAGGCTTTCCACAAGCCACCACATAGCATCATTCTCTCTCTTATGATGCTAAAACACATGGGGTACATTTAACATGTGAGATTTTGCATTATAGCCCCTCAATTTGGGTAAATTGCACTTTGGTCCAAAACAAAGGAAAATTGCTCAAACATCATTCAATCGGGACCAAACTTGAAACATAAGTGTCATATGATAACAAAACACCTTAGAGGATTATATTAAAGTTCTAAGCAACTTTATTATCCAAAACAAATAGGGTTATCTCATAACCCAGGTCAGGGTCGTTATAGTAGCGACCACTACAAACAAGACCAAAAGAAGGCGCATTGGTCGCCACACACACAAAGGGGTCAACATTCATGCATAACCCTAACTATCACACATGATGCCAAGACGTCAACCAAGATACAATGAGGTGCCCCTATGCACCACTTTCTCTCTAGCATGATGCTAAGACATAATGGGCACATCAAACATGTAACAAATTCCAAGATAAACCCTAAGCATGGGTAAATTGCAACTTGACCCAAAATAAGCACACATATTGCATAACTAGCTCAAACATCAACCATATAGGACCAAACTCAAAAAATAATCATATAACATGTTATTAAGGCACATCACATGATTATATTAAGGTTTTAATCATCTTATTGTGTTAAGTAAGCAAGATCAAGAAAAAGCTAGGTCATGGGTTTTACAAGCTTTCCTTCTCAACCAAAACAAACCCTCTTCAGCAACAACAACAACATCCAATATCAAATGATATGGATCTAGATCTAACACACAAAAACCCCCACAAACATGCAATTTCCTCCTCTACAAATAAAAAAGGAACCCACCACTCCATGTAACCCTAACACTCAAAAGAACTCCATGTCTTCCTATAGTGACAAAGTCTGGAACAACAGGGATGAGGTAAACAAGAACTACATTAAGATTGATGCTTGAAACTATGGAATCTCACTTCATCAGGAGGACATCATAATCTCATAGGCACGTGGGTATCCTACTTTCAACCTACAACAAGAAGCATTAATAGATCTATTAAAATCATGAAAATACACAGTCATTGTCAGACTCATGTCTAAAATTGGGTATCTTACTCTATGTGATAGGATCTAAATACTATGGAAACCTTTTGGTAATTTCAACCTAATAGATGTAGACAATGACTACTAGATAGTCCAATTACAAATTAAAGAAGACTATATCCATGCTTTGACAGGAGGTCCTTGGTCAGTAATTGGATCCTACATGTTTGTTCAGCCATGGTATCCCACCTTCTCTCCAGAAACTGGGTCCACCTCCAGAGTTGTGGCCTAGCCCGAATACCTAACCTTCCTATACATTTGTATCAATAGGTAAATCTAGAAGAAATAGTTAATAAACTAGGGAAAACTATCAATGTCGATCTTAACACAAAGATGAAATAAAAGGGAATATTTTGCCCGTGTAGTTGTTGAACTCAACATGGATCACTGCCTAATAACTTCATTACCATAGCGGGAATTAGATACAAGATCAAATATGAAAATATCCATTTCATATGCCTACATTGTCAATCGGCATGTCATCTGGAAAAGGATTGTCCCAAAAGGAAAGTCGAAGAGCTTGCATTAAGGCATGCTTGCTTAAACTCTAGATCCATCACCCTGGAACAACCCCAACACATGGAAGGCTTCTCCAAGTCCATACATGCCCAACCCATCCAAGGGAAGCTGAAAAACTCAATTGTTGATTTCCCTAGAAGAAGCACCACCACACCTCCAACCATTTTCAAACCCTATAAAATGAAGGAGAAGACGATGATACATAAGAAATCATCAATGTAGACTAAGCAGTCGAGAGAATCATAAACAATATAGATTAGAGCATCAGGGAATAAATGAACAACATGCATCACAAGAACATGATAGATCACCAACAAAAGAACTAAGTAGAATATGCTTTCTCTTCCCAAAATACCCAACACAAACAAATGCAGACAACCCAGGAGAACCCTGATCACACATTAAGCAATCCCATAAGAGATATAATTATAATCGGAAGAGACCTATAAGATCACCCATTTATCACATGCTCATTCAACCTAGGTAACTCCACCACAGGGGTTACCAGCAATGGATCTCACCACAATCCAAACAAAACACATGTTGGCATTCATCTATGCAATCACAAAGTGATACATTCTGGCGATCCTAGTAGGGAATTTACTAGAAAAAGGGGGAAACCTAATCAATTGTGAGATCTTGAGGTTGAAGCATAGGAGATGAGAAAATATACCCTCATCAACTCCTCCCAATGAATGTCCTATCTTGGAACATACAGGGTGTCTATGACAACGACACCCAAAATGTTGTGAAGCAATTAGTACTAAAGTACAAGATCACTCTCCTGGCCTTATATGAACCCTACTGCAATGATTCATAATCTCTTTAAATCATACAAAATATAGGATTACACTATTCCCATCTTGTGGAAGTTGTCGGGTACTCTGGAGGTATTTGGGCGTCGTGGAAGAATGACACCACCCTAGAAATCCTTCTCTCCCATAAAAAATTCATCCACTATAAAATTGACAATTTTCATATGTACACATTGTAGCACACTCAAAACAAGAAGAAGACTCCTTTGGAATCAGTTAAACCCAATGTCGATCTCAATAATGGCACTTTGGATCGTAGTTGGTGACTTTAACGTGGTAATTTACCCTTCCAAGCAATTTTGAAGTTCCACATTTGATTAATCTAACAATAAAGAATTCATTGACACCATAGAGTCGTGTAATTTGCTAGACCAGGGGGCCAGTGGTGCACGAACTACCTTCAGAAGGGGCTTGTTCATGAGAGACTCGATAGAGTTTTAGGAAATCAAGAATGGATCAATGCACCCTCAACACACTCTATCCAAATTCTAGAAAGGATACACCCAGATCACACTCCTCTATTGATTTGGGAAGTTCCAAGTCAGAAGAAATGATCCCCTATTCCTTGTTCATCCGCAAGATGGGAAGCTGAATCAAATTTCAAGTAATACCTACGCAATAACTGGACCCCTCCCTCCCACTTCAGTAGGATGCCGCCACTTTCCATCAATGTACAACTAAATGGAACTTATCCAACAAGAAGAATGATTCACGTGAAAAGGAACACATAATTAATAAAATAAAATGGAACCAATTACAAATATCCATATCCTTTGACTTCAATCTTTCCCAAAAACAATTAACCTTCAATCACAGTTGGACTCTATTTTGAGACATGAGGAAAAAGAATGGAAACAAAAATCATGTCGATGTGATTGGATTACACTGGGTGGCAACAACATGAAGTACTTCCAGTCCTTATTCGAAGTTAGGTGTTGGAGAAACAAAATCACCAAGATCAAGGACTCCAATGGCAAATGGACAGAAATTATCTTGTTTTAAATCATCTCTGCCTATCTTTCTTCTAAAATGTCTACAAGGGTTGCAATGATGAATATAGATGATGCTTGTGTAGAAATTTCATCGGCACCTTCCCTATCATCTCAGAATCTGAATAAGAAATTATGTCTAGTACACCATAAGAAAAAGAAATATGGGATGTCTTTTCATTGATGGCCCCACCAAAGGCATTGTGTCCTAATTGTTTGGATGTCTTATTCTTCCAGATTAATTGGGTACCAGTCAAGCACCATCTCTATGAGTTCGTCAAACAAGCCTTCCAAGGCAAAATCATTAAACCCTACTCTATGAACTCCACCCTCATTCTCATCTTAAAAGTATCCATCCCTGAAACATGTACACAACTACGACCCATGTCCTTAAAAAATAGTATGCACTAAGCTCCTATCTAAGGTTATCACCAATTGGATAAAACCCTATCTAAAAATTTGGATTTCTCCTTTTCAATCAATTTTTGTGTCACGAAGGAAAATTGGTGACATATCGCCCTTGTACAAGAAATCATCCATTCAATGGAATCCAAGAGAAGCAGGAAACATCACTTCATCATAAAGATGGATCTAATCAAAGCATTTGACAAAATGAGTTGGGCATTCATCCATGATATTCTTTTGAGAACACCCATCTTGAAGAACATCATTGACATCATTATGCAAGTTATCACAACTAGAAGCACCTCTATCATGTGGAACAGTGAGCTAATCGAGGACTTTAGGCCTTCATGTAGTGTTAAATAAGGGGATCCCCTATCCCCATACATATTTGTTCTTAATTTGGAAAGGTTCAGTCAACTCATCTCTACAAAAATCATCCAAGGAAATCGGGAATCAATCACTTTGACCAGATCAAAACTATATTTTTCACATGTTAGCTCCATATATGATATCATATTATTTGCATAAGCAAGTAACCAACAAGAGGAAACAATCCTAAGATGTATCAACCTTTTTAGCTCATCCCTTAGGTCAATTCCTTTCTCATGAGAAATCACTCATTTTCTTCTACGCCAACACACCACGAGGTAAGAGATCCCGACTATGCCAGAAACTAAACATCAAAGAAACCCCTACTCTAGGAAAGCACGTGGGCATCCCTATAATACATAAGAGGAAAGTAAAAGAACACTTCCTTGTCTTAAATGTAAGAATATAACAACGCATTCATAATTGGAAAACTAATTTTCTATCTCTTTCCAGATGAATTACGCTAGCTAAGTTTTTCCTTCAACCCTAGACATGTTACACCATGCAATCAGTACAGTTCATGTCCTCCACTTGTGAAAAAATAGATCATCTTATTAGAAACTTCATGTAGAATGGCTCATGCAACACCAAACAACTTAACCTAGTAGCTTGGAAGCACATCACCAAACATAAACATCAAGGAGGACTAGGGTTCAAAAAGGCCAAAGAATTTAACATAGCACTGATCATGAATATGGCATGGACACTCATTCATAGGCAAATGATACCATGGATTCAACTTATGGAATCTAAGTACAGGAGTAATGGAACAACATGTTCCACATCTAGAACAATATTAAAGAAGTGATCCCTATGTTGCTCAACCACTCAAGGAAAGTAGTTATTTCAGGTCTCAACACTAAAGTTTGGAGAAACACTTGGGTTGGATAAGGATTCATCTCCTCCCTTAAGACAAATTATACTATACCAGACAAAATCTCAAAGACCTCAAAGGATGGTAGCTGGGATCAAGGGTTCTTAGTCAGTTGGTTCACCACCTCTACTGTAAAAAACATCCTTCGCACACCTGTACCAAAGCTCTCATATGGAAACATGGCTCCACACAATATATGGCCACTTGATAACCTCCCATTTTGCGATGTTATCTTACTAGTTTTCCACAGTTTTCCATACTCTTTCTTAGTTAAATTAGATAGAATCTTTAACTTTCTACCTTTTTGTAAATATACCATTAGATTAACTTCTCCTTTTCACTTCTTATAGAAAAGCACAAAAAAATTACAAAACTCCAAAACGGTCTAATGCGATGATTTTGAGTCGCATTTATAGACCTATTTCATATGTGTTATATGCTTTAATTAGTCATTTTCATGGTTAATATCGCATAATTCATCTATTTTGGTCTTTGCTATTTTTTTATGTCAAATCTCCCTTATTACATCGTTTTGAGCATTAATTGTCAAAATATTATTATTTGTGTGAATTTATTTGGGTCCATGTTTGAATTTCAGGACAAACGAGTATTTGCTTCCGTCGATACCATCGACGGAAGTCGATACCATCGACATGGTTACAGGTTGCCAGCTGAAAGGAGCTGCAAAGTGTCGATACTATTGACTTCGATGTTGATGGTATCGAGCTACCATCAGGTTGTTGCGAGAAATCGGTCGATAGTATCGACACAAAGTCGATACCATCGATACTCGGAGGTTACAGTGTCGGAAGCTTGCAAAAACCGACGCCTAAAGGAAGTCGATACCATCGACCCACGTCGATGGTATCGAGATACTGTTGGGCGCGACAAAAGAAGGGTTTGCAGCCGGCCGCCACTACAGTGGGTCGATACCATCGACTCTCGTCGATGGTATCGACACCGTAGGATATGAGTTGGCTTCCTAATGATCTCAATCGGACGGCTACGGTAAATTAGCGACATAATGACCGAGATATAGCTAAGGACGGTGCCCCGAGGGAGAGGATCATCTCATTAGCCATTGCACAAGTACCGAGGAGCGGTAGAGAGGAGAACGGAGGCTAGAAGCTCATACTTGTTGATCCGGAGGCCGAAGGAGACGGAATCCACCACCGAGAGGCGGTAGAGCACGCATTCTACACCAAGGATCAACCGGTTCTTCTCCGTTCAGGGGTTTTCCCTCTCATTCCACATTTTTCACATGTTTTCCCCTATTTTTACCATGTACTTGTGTGAGATGAACATGCGGGGCTAATCCCCTTCGTCTTTAGGACCGGGAGTAGCCCGGGAATTCATTGTATGACAATTTTATAATAGTGAATCATATTTTATCCCTCAAATCCGTGGTATAATTTCGTTTTCTCCATGTGTTGTTATGCTTGATCACCATAATAATAACCTAATGCCCTTAATCACTTTGAAAGAAGGATTAACGGCTGAAAAGAGACGGAATTTACATTAATTGACAAATCCCTTTGAACAAGGCGGTGTAAGATTAATGGTGGATACTGAGAGATCGTTCATAATGCACCTAGTTTAGGGTATAGGTTACTACGACGGTGGAACCGACCTAAACCTAGGTAGTGAATTGTACCACGACTGTGGGCAATTCTGATTTCAGGCCACTACCCGGATAGAGAGATAAAATTGAGTAGCTATATAGAATTTAATAAAATGAAAACCCGCGGTGAAACCGCAATCCTAAATCTACCCTTTTGAATTGATTAAACCAACATTTAATCGATTGCTTGTTTTGTTTTCTTTTTATTTTTCTTTTAATTTTAACAACAACTCTCAACTTGTTAATCGGCTTAGCTGATCGCGAGTAGTTAGTAGGATTCCTCGACGATTGCACGTATCCCTGAGTTTGACTTGGGCCTCACAAAGGCCTGTACTACTCGACGCGTTCACTTGCGTTTATACGCACGGTAAAATTGCATCAAGTTTTTGGCGCCGTCGCCGGGGATACGGCAATTTGTTGGCACTTCGAGTGCTGTGAGTGGCCACTCTAGGCCACCTTTTTATTCTTTTTAGTATTATCATTCCAAAAATTTATAGTCTATTTTCTAAGTATTTTCAATCGTCAAGCACCGTACTAAATTTAATCTTTTTATTTTCAGGTAATGTGCATGGTACAGACACGTAGTACTGACTACGCAGGTCGCGTACCAGAGGTTCCGCTGCTGATGGGACCTGAAGACGAGGACGGGTACAAGCAAGATCATCTTGAGGATACAGATTCTGAACCCGGGGAATAAGAAGAGATGGAGGACAAGCCACAGACAATATGGGAGAAGATCAAGGCTTCTTCCGCATCTGCTTCCAAAGGGCCTATAAAGAAGCAGGCAATCAACATACTTACATATAAGATTGATCCGGTGTTGATAAATCTGGTGAAGTCAAATGCTTTTCATGGGCTCAAGAATGAGGATCGCGTCGCCCACATAATTCAGTTTGTTGAGAACTGTGACATGGTTAAAATCGACAGGTTTCCACAGGATGCACTTTATCTTAAGCTTTTCCCGAGTTCATTGGCGGGAGCCGCGCGAGAATGGCTACACAATTTAGATGATGAGTTTGTGGAGTCCTGGGACCATATGGTGGAGGTTTTCTTCGAGAGGTTCTTTCCTCCTGAGAAGACTAAAGATATGATCCGGAAGATTCATAACTTTACCCAACATGCCAGTGAGACATATTCTGAGACCTGGGAGAGATTTCAGGTCATGCTGAGACGGTGCCCGCATCACGGGTTGGATAAAGAAACACAGGTAAAGATCTTCTATTTTGCTCTCTCCGAGCACGCTAGGAGCAACCTTGATTCAGCTGGGTCAGGATTCTTTTGGAACAATACAGACACCAGATGCTGGGAGATACTAAAGAACATGGCTAGGAAACAGTCATGGGGTGACAGAGGCGGTGTGGAGCAGGTCAGAGTTGCAGGCGAATCCAAAGTAATTAAGGAGTTGAACGACAAGTTAGATCTTCTAGCTAAGAAGCTGCTAGCTAAGGAAGATGCATCTGAGGATGAGGAAGCCCAAGTCAAATTCATGCAACAACAGGGCTACAAAAACAACGATTATGCATGGAGAAAGGACAAAAAGTTCTCTTGGAAGGATTCTAACAATTTTCTGCAGGATCCGGAGGCGAAGCCACAGCCTAGAGCTGAGGATAAGAGCACCGAATTACTTAGTCAAATGGTGCAGCAGAATCAAGAAATGATGGCTATGTTTGGTAAACAATTGCAATCTCAAGGTGATATTCTAACCAAATTTGGGCAGACGCTACAGAGACATGGAGCACAGATGCGGGCATTGGAAACCACCGTGGCCCAGATTTCAAGTGAAGTGGCGGCCATCAAGCACGCCAATCAAGAGAAATCGGCCGAGAATGCAAATGTGGCCCAAGCACACCATCAAGTGAAGTACATGTCTGTGGTAAGCAATGAGGAGGAATCCCAGGTGCCAGAAGTAAAAGATCAAAGCAAAATGAGGTTTGATACGGAAGCAACACCAGCGATACCATATCCTCACACATATTATGGACTGTCGGGTGGCAACACTCTTTTCAAGAAATCCCGCCAAGAGCCCATAGTGTTCGCGTCCCTGCCTAGGCAGGAAGAGCAAGTCAAGGCTGTCTGTCAAAGTGTTGATACATCTATTGCTGATACATATGTTGACGATGCTCCGATAAAGACCACGCCAGAGGCAGTCATTGAAGCAAGCTTAGGGGAGCTTCTCCCTAAGAGCCCATATGTTACACGACATAAGCGTTTAGATGAAGTAGGTGTGTCTTCTCCAGGAAATCCAAGGCTAAAGAAAGAGCACCGTCATTTTAGGAAGTTCTTGGAAATGTTCAGAAAACTCCACATCAATATTCCATTAGTGGAGATGATAGAGAAGATTCCCGCCTACGGGAGATTTATCAAAGAAATCATCAATAAGAAGAGGCGGATAAAAAATGATGATATTTGTCGGATGAATGAGATGGTGAGCTCTATTATCTGCGGGAGTTCACCACAGAAGAGAAAAGACCCAGGAGGATTCTACATTCCATGCTCGATAGGTGATCGACATTTTCCTAAATCACAATGTGATTCAGGTGCCAGCATAAATCTTATGCCTCTGGCGACATTTCAAAAACTTGGGTTGAAGGAGATCAAGAAGTCGGCTGTGACAATTGAATTGGCGGATGGGTCTATAGTGAGACCATATGGAGTGTGTGAGGATGTTCTAGTCAAAGTGGACAGGTTCATATTTCCGGTAGTTTTTCTTGTCATGGACATGCCACAGCTCCAAAGCTGTGAAATGTTATTAGGAAGACCGTTTCAAGCGACGGCGGATGTCGTTACTGCCTTAGGGAGAGGTACACTGTCCTTGGGAATTGGATGAGATCAAGTTGAATTCAAACTACCACAAGATCTTCTAAGCACATTCCCCAAAGTGAAAAGATGATGAGCTTCATGTCGTCTAGCCTAAGACGTTAAAGAAGGGCGCTTGTTGGGAGGCAACCCAACCATCGGTACATTAGTTTAGTTCATTTACATTCGTAGTTTAATTTGTTTTTACTTAGTTTTTAGTATAAAAAAGATACCGTGATCGGTTTGTTCTGTGTGCAGGCTGATCGGTTTGTTCTGTGTGCAGGCTGAGGCAGAGTCGATACCATCGACACAAAGGTCGATGGTATCGACCAGGGTACAGGTTGACGACTGCAGATTTTGTTCTGCGTCGATACCATCGATGGCCTCGTCGATGGTATCGACCTACCAATAGGCAGGTCACGAAAATAAAGTCGATGGTATCGAGACGCCTGTCGATACCATCGAGATCTCTGGAGATATTCAGACGAAATCGTCTCAGAGATGTCGATACCATCGACGAGTGTGTCGATGGTATCGACACTTCCAGTGGAGAAAGGCGGCGGCCGGGCCTCGCGCGGATTTACCCTAATCACCGGGTCGATACTCTCGACACCCGCCGATGGTATCGACCGTCCACGTCACCGATCCGAGCGAGCAGATCAACGGCGATCGCGACATCAAGACAGTCGATCCGAGTGCAGCGTTGATACCATCGACTCGCGTCGATGGTATCGACACGTCAGTGATCCGGGTTTCAAGATCCAGCCATCGACGACCGTCGATACCAGTGAGGGGGCGGATAGCATCGACAAGTGTCAATACCATCGACTCACGTCGATGGTATCGACGGGCCAACAGTGGCGCCGCCCAAGTCTATTCAAGGAGATTCACTATGTCAGTTGACGTCACACCTTCAGAGCGATCTCCCTTTGCGCCGAGCACTCCACCAAGCCATCTAAGGCCGAAGAACAACATCACCGAGCGACGATCTTCACCGAGCGGAGAATCAACTCTCCAATCTTCTCCGAGCTCACTTTCTGATCCCCCTTCTTCCTCGCAACAATGGTGCATGTGGCTGGAGCTTCTTCTTCACGCGCGAATCCGATGGATATCACAGAGTTCGTGCCACCTCCTCCCGCGTCGGTATCACGTCCATGACTCATCCATCCTTCCTCGGAGGTTCGAAAGATCTATGAGGAGATCATGCGGAGGAAGATAGATCCCACCCGGTATGTGGACCGGGAGATGATCCGGGATCTCAGATTCGAGGCCAACTTGGCCTATGTTTTGCATGGGCAGGCCCGCCATGCACCAATAAGGCCTGGTGAGATGTAATTTCACCAAGATGGTCAGCCGTTCTTTAACGACTGGCTGACGTACAAAGAATTGGTAGCAGAGCTCATGGCGTCGTTGGACGTCTGCATCGTGCCCAACGACATAATAGCTACTGATCGTGAGTGGATACAGGGCCGGGTGTCCTTCCGACTGTACAACCACGACTACACCCTCATGCTCAAGCAGTTCAACTGGATTTTCAACTGGAACCATTCGCAGCACGACTACTGGCGGCCGGACAACCGCGCCGACTACGACGCGATCTTCGTCGAGCTGGTGACAGTACCGCAAGGAAAGTTGGTGAGCTACCACAATGTTGTGGTAGCCGATTTCGAGCACCCTTTCGTACGGATCTTGCATCGGATGCTCAGTTCTACAGTTTTTGCTCGGGGTGATCTGGCCCTCAGCAAATTTCAGGGGTCGGACCTGTTCTTTCTGAAGAAACAAGAATGCAATTGGGGTACCTTCTTTCTGCAACGCGTTTTGGATGTGAAGAGGAGTACGAGGAAAGCGCTGATTCACTTCGGCGGGCTCATCACCAAGCTGGCTTCATACCTTGGCTTGAATTTCCAGACCCTCACTCCTCTCTCTACAAGAAGCAAGGTGAACTTGCAGCATTTACACCGGTCCAATCTGTTGCTTCTCCGAGATGGTGTGGCGTTTGCGCACTGCCACGTCAATCAAGCATATCAATAATGTTCTCTTCCTGATCCTGTTTTCAACATCGATGGTGCACAGCATTTCCGGTGGCCAATCATAGCCATCACAGACTCCGATGAAGAAGGCGGCGACGACGGAAATGGCGACGAGGCTGAGGAGGAAGAGGAGGCATTTACACCTCTTTGAGCACGAGTAGCACCACGGAAGCGTCCTAGGATGCATACGGGTGCATCTTCATCATCCCAGCATACGACTCCACCACCACAGCCTTCGCAGCCGAGCGAGGATGCCTATTCCATGCAGGGCATGTACACTATGCTGCATGATATACAGCAGTCGCAGCAGCAGCAAATGGGGATGTATACAGATATTCAAGACACTACGAACCAGATACTGGACAACCAAAGGGCGATGTTCGAGAATGAGCGCCTCCTCCTTGACAACCAACAACAGATACATGATCGGTTGTATCGGATGGAGATGCAGCAGGAGCCCTTCTATGACCACTATTGGAGCCAAAATTATTTTGGAGGTTATCCACAACCTCCACCCAGGGCCCAGTTTGATCCAAGCTTCCAGGGGGAGTATCCTTCTTGGGACCCGACGGCTCCACAGTACCCGCCTCCACCACCACAGGAGTGATCCGGTATCACTGTTCCAATCTTTAAGTTTGTTTTTGACTATGAGGCCATAGTCGAATTCAAGCTTAGGGGGGTAGTTGGAATAGCTTTATCTTTTATTGTTTTTAGTTTTTAGCATTATTTCTTTTGTTCTTGTTATTTGTTTCTTGCAATTTTAGCTTTTGTAGGATCCACATGCTATCTAGTGTAATCGTGGATGTCATAAAGTTGTGTCATCTCATCAATAGTGCATGGGAAAATCAAGGGAAGTTAAATTTTTTGTGTGTTTGGAAAGCTTGTCTTGTTTAACCTTGGGCGCATATCCTACGAAAATGATTGGTTTTGTCAACTTTAAAACAAAATTTCACAACTAGACTCCTAATGATTCATGAAAGTGGACGGAAATGGTTGTTTGAGCCTAAACTGACCAAATAGTAATGTGACTTTAATCGGAAGTAGGAGAGAGAAATATCTTAACTACTACATAGGTCAGTAAGGAGGGACGCATAATATCTTTCTAAGGTTCAGTCATCTAGTCTTGTGATCTTTCCACCTTTTCACTTTTTGCAATCCACCGCAAGAATTGGAAGTACTTTACAGTTTTAACCTCTTTGACTGCATTGCACGTAGATAGGGCTTGCATTGAATCCATTTCCATACGTTTTGCATGAAAAGAAAGAAAAAAAAACAATGAGAATAGTGATACATGCACATTACCTTTAGGTGCATGTCATGTAGTTGCATTCATAATTTTTCATGCATAATGTACATCATGTGTCTCAATTTTTCTCTAATGGTGAATGAAATTGTTCCATACCTTCTAATTAGTGAAAATTTCTGAGTATGAAGAAAAATAAGCCCAATAAAATATTCTTTATCAATTAGGGATATAAGGGCTGGAAAATGAAAAAAAAAAGAGAAAAATCTGAAAAATCTGCACAATGAAAAGAAAAAAAAGAGTTAATTAGAAGAAAGTAGAATAAGAAGGAGAAAGGAACATAATATCACCTGCATTTCGAGATAATTGGGTACATGATGTAGCTTAATTAGATGTCCGTCTCGTTTTGAGATGGATGGTTGGTACATGCATCATTCCACCTAATTTTAGGCATTAGGGCATTTTTCATTTGCTTTTCCATCATGTAGGACATTTTTGTATTATGCATGTTGAAACTGTAACATACTTCCATTTTTCTTCCATGAACCACCCATCTGCATCCACTCGTTGCTCGGATTGGTAGGCCACCGTGAATTTCTCCTCACTAAAGAATATCAGGAGAACTGCTGGTAGTTAGGGCGAGCAACGTAGTACAGGAGATCACAAGATGCACCAAGTCTGAACCGGCGAGTTTTATTATGTTAAATGCCTTATGTGATAGTGTTCATCAGTTTTGAGGTTAATTTCTTTTATTGATGATTACTGTCGCCTTCAGGGCAATTACCGTTCCATGGTTAGAAAGGGCCGGTATGTGAATGTCCAGTGGGAGTCATTTGGGTGTTAGTTGTGATGCGTTGTTCTTCAGTTGACACTAGCAATTCTATTCTAAGGATTAGTTGCTCGAGGGCGAGCAACGTTCAAGCTTAGGGGAGTTTGATGTGATGATTTTGAGTCGCATTTATAGACCTATTTCATATGTGTTTTATGCTTTAATTAGTCATTTTCATGATTAATATCGCATAATTCATCTATTTTGGTTTTTGCTATCTTTTTATGTCAAATCTCCCTTATTACATTGTTTTAAACATTAATTGTCAAAATATTATTATTTGTGTGAATTTATTTGGGTCCATGTTTGAATTTCAGGACAAACGAGTATTTTCTTCCGTCGATACCATCGACGGAAGTCGATACCATCGACGGAAGTCGATACCATCGACATGGTTACAGGTTGCCAGCCGAAACGAGCAGCAAAGTGTCGATACTATCGACTTCGATGTCGATGGTATCGAGCTACCATTAGGTTGCTGGCGAGAAATCGGTCGATAGTATCGACACAAATTCGATACCATCGACACTTGGAGGCTACACTGTCGGAAGCTTGCAAAAACCGACGCCTAAAGGAAGTCGATACCATCGACCCGCGTCGATGGTATCGAGATACTGTTGGGCGCGACAAAAGAAGGGTTTGCAGCCAGCCGCCACTATAGTGGGTCGATACCATCGACTCTCTTCGATGGTATCGACACCGTAGGATATGAGTTGGCTTCCTAATGATCTCAATCAGACGGCTACGGTAAATTAGCGACCTAATGACCGAGATATAGCTAAGGACGGCGCCTCGAGGGAGAGGATCATCTCATTAGCCATTGCACAAGTACCGAGGAGCGGTAGAGAGGAGAACGGAGGCTATAAGCTCATACTTGTTGATCCGGAGGCCGAAGGAGACAGAATCCACCACCGAGAGGCGGTAGAGCACGCATTCTACACCAAGGATCAACTGATTCTTCTCCGTTCAGGGGTTTTCCCTCTCATTCCACATTTTTCACATGTTTTCCCCTATTTCTACCATGTACTTGTGTGAGATGAACATGGGGGCTAATCCCCTTCATCTTTAGGACCGGGAGTAGCCCGGGAATTCATTGTATGACAATTTTATAATATTGAATCATATTTTATCCCTCAAATCTGTGGTATAATTTCATTTTCTCCATGTATTGTTATGCTTGATCACCATAATAATAACCTAATGCCCTTAATCACTTTGAAAGAAGGATTAACGGCTGAAAAGAGACGGAATTTACATTAATTGACAAATCCCTTGAACAAGGTGGTGTAAGATTAATGGTGGATACTGAGAGATCGTTCATAATGCACCTAGTTTAGGGTATAGGTTACTACGACGGTGGAACCGACCTAGACCTAGGTAGTGAATTGTACCACGACAGTGGACAATTTTGATTTCAGGCCACTACCCGGATAGAGAGATAAAATTGAGTAGCTATATAGAATTTAATACAATGAAAACCCGTGGTGAAACCGCAATCCTAAAGATACCCTTTTGAATTGATTAAACCAACATTTAATCGATTGCTTGTTTTGTTTTCTTTTTATTTTTCTTTTAATTTTAACAACAACTCTCAACTTGTTAATCAGCTTAACTGATTGCGAGTAGTTAGTAGGAGTCCTCGACGATTGCACGTATCCCTGAGTTCGACTCGGGCCTCACAAAGGCCTATACTACTCGACGCGTTCACTTGCGTTTATACGCACGGTAAAATTGCGTCATGGTCCCAAGACCGAATAGAAGCCAAATGGTCCCAAGACCGAATGGAGACCAAACGGTCCCAAGACCGTGTGAAGCCAAATGGTCCCAAGACCGTATGAAGTCAAATGGTCCTGAGACCGTATGAAGCCACACGGTCCCAAGACCGAATAAAGGTCAAACGGTCCCAAGATCGTGTGAAGCCAAACGGTCCCGAGACCATATGAAGCCACACGGTCCCAAGACCGAATAAAGGTTAAACGGTCCCGAGATCGTATGAAGCCACACGGTCCCGAGATCATATGAAGCCACACGGTCCCAAGACCGAATAAAGGTCAAACGGTCCCGAGACCGTGTGAAGCCAAATGGTCCCGAGACCATATGAATCCACACGGTCCCAAGACCGAATAAAGGTCAAACGGTCCTGAGACTTTGTGAAGCCAAACGGTCCCGAGACCGTATGAAGCTACACGGTCCCAAGACCGAATAAAGGGAAAACGGTCCTGAGACCGTATGAAGCCAAACGGTCCCAAGACCGAATGGAGATCAACTGGTCCCGAGATCGTAGGAAGCCACACGACCCCAAGATCAAATGAAAGCAAATGGTTTCAAATCGAGAGGACTCAAACGGTCTCCAGACCGAGAGAGTCCAAACGGTCTCCAAACCGTGTGAAAATCCAAATGGTCTCCAAGACCATTTGGACCCACATGCCCCCAAACCGTTTAAGGCTCACTCAAAATCCTATAAATAGAACCCAAAGGGGTCCTCACAAATCATCAAGTTTCAGACGTCCAAAGGCTGCCTCTATTGTTCCAGAGCCATTCCATCCTTCACCCACTGCCTCGAGGCTACCGATATGAGATCCATACTCCATCTCCAAGCTACTTTCTCTCTCATCGACAAAGAAGGTGGGAAGAGGAGGATTCATCATCAAGAAAGCTACGAAGTGTGAAGATCGTTGCTATCTCTCTCCTAGGGGTCGACCTTCCTCCCTCCTTCATGGAGATGACGCTCTCTCTCTCTCTCTTCTCGCCCCTTTCTTTGTTCTTGCCATGAGTGAGTAGTCTCATACACTAGGGTGCGGGGAGTAGCCCCGTTACCTATATTTTCATTTCATACATTGTAATTCTTGAGTTTTCAATAGAAAAACACTATCTTTCTAGTTCAACATCAATCGTTTAATGAATGCTAGTTGCTTGATCACCAACTTGTGTTATCTATTATCTGTTAGTGCAAATTGTCTATGTTTGTACTTCTAGATTCGAATATCGACTGCTTGTTGGTTCTAGATTGTATGTAGTCACCATACGTTTGGTTTAGTATCTAGAAGCATTTCTTAAGAAGTGGAGTAAACTCACCTCCATCGTTGTACTTTCATACTATGAAATGGAATCAGTTGACGTATGAAAGTACAACCTTGATGGGTCGAGGAACACACTTGTGAGGGGAGTGATGCAAAGTAAGTGACCATTCATCTAGGGATGGCTGGCATTGCAATACTTCCATGTTTCTCATAGTTAGTTATCTGAAAGGAGGCTAAGCCTACAAAGATACTAAGTGTTTAGACTCTTTTCTTTGCAAGCCAAGTTTTTGTGATGCATGTTGTGATCCGTGTGTAGTGGTGGCGAAAGCCGATCACATCCTAGTGGTTTCTTAACATTGTTTACAACCATAAATTTACTTTTCTACTTTTACTTTACTTGCACTTAGCATAAACAACAAAACCAACTCTTGATGTAAATACCAACTGTTAAGGTATTAAATGAAATTTTAACGTTTTCTATCTTGTTGATCTTAACAAGACAGTTGTCATGTGGATTCGACCCTTAACTATACTACGATAAGACTTCCATGTATCCTAGCATACATGGGTGGAGTTTTTAATCTAGTATAAGCAAGGTTATACCTAAAAGACTTACTATCTTTAGGATTTTTAGTGGTGCACGCAACTCCACACAAGTGGAAGCTCCATCAAAAATTGGCATCGTTGTCGGGGACAACGGAACGTTTTGATTTCATTTATCATCTTTCTAGTTGGTTAGGGTTTTACACTTTTTCTTTAAACACTACTCTATATTCTCTTGATTTCATCATATCTCTTGCATCATCTGAAAAGTGTGTTTCTTCCTCTACTCAGGTAGAAGACGTGTATGCAACCATCACATAATCTCGGATTCTCCCCTGATCCAGAGTATGACTCTGAGGTAGAGAGAAGTTTCCACTACCGCATTAGACTTAATCGTCAAAGAGCCAGACAAATGGCTAAAGATCAACGCCAAGCTGCACTAGTGATGGAAAGGGTCAACACTGCCATAGCAGCCCAGCGAGCGCAACTCATCGCCGACACGTGTGTCCAAGTTCAGGTTGAAGAGCAAGCCCGCATCTGTGCCGAGAATGAAGCAGCCAAGGATGTTGTTCAACTGTTGGTAAGAAGCAAGCAACTACAGGACTACGATGTTCCCAAGAACTACGAAGACAACCATCCAGTCCAACCACTACTCATCGACACACCTAATTTTGAGATTAGGACACAATGGATCCAAATAATGCAGGGCATCTCATTCTATGGAGGTGCCGGAGATGACTGCATGGACCATTTGAAGAGGTTCAACACTCTTTGCAGGTTGGTACCACAAGTTGGAACAACCATGGACGCAGTCATTCTCAGACTCTTCAATTTCACCATATTCTTCCCCCCTTCACTAACCTACCAAATCAGAGGACAAATCAACCAATTCTTTCAACTACCGAGAGAGTCACTGGATGACTCATGGGAAAGGTTCAAGGAATTCTTGAGGAAATGCCCTCACCATGGAATCTTGTAAAATCAACTCATAGAAACTTTTTATAGGGGAGTAAGTGATGAAATTAAAAAGTTCTTAGATTCCTCATCTAGAGGAAACTTTATGAGACAGAACTACGGAGACGCCTGGAGGATCATCACTCTCAGAGCTGAAAATCAATCCAATTGGGGGAGGGCGACCACATGAGGAGTTATAAAGGTTTGTAAAGATGAAGAGTCTACGGAAATGAAATCCATAGCCGAAGCTTTGAAAACCATAGCCAACAAACAACAAGCCCTTGAAGAATCATTTGGGGAGTATGACAGGAAGAAGAACCCCCAACAAGCTAAAGCAGCCACAGGAACTTGCAAGGCTTGTCATGCATCCGATCATCCCACATTGTCATGTGGTCTCCTATACAATGCAATGATGGATTTGCAACCATCTCAACCACAGTATGAGTCGATCATTGAACACCCTGAGGATCAGATGCCAAAACAAGTAAATTCCATTCATTCTATACCAGGACAACCT
This sequence comes from Alisma plantago-aquatica, assembly GCA_963693085.1. NCBI lineage: Eukaryota > Viridiplantae > Streptophyta > Magnoliopsida > Alismatales > Alismataceae > Alisma > Alisma plantago-aquatica. Next base: position 74,679,142 of record OY856415.1, read on the forward strand.
TACTACAATCCAAATCAACTGAGAAATCATCCTAGTTTTCAATATGGAAATCTTACGGGGACTACTAACCCACAACATCAAACACAAGGTGGATCCTCCAATAGACTACCACCTGGATTTCAAAGAAACTACAACAAAAATCAAGGGAATCTTAGAAATAATTTCCAAAGATCCAACTACCCAAGAAATCCCTCTACATACTACCAATATACTCACCCTCCTCTGCACCCGCAATTACAAAAAACTCAGCTGCAACAGCCACAACAACCTCAGTTGTCAGCACCTCAACAACAACCACCTCAAGGGTAGCAGCAACTCACTCAATTTCAACAGAAGAATGCCCCACCACAGCAGAGTGATGAACTTTCCTTAATAAGGCGGATGCTGCAATCACAGCAAACCATGCTAGCTAACCAGCAAGCTCAGCAAAAAACTGTGGTAACCCAGTTAGCACAGATAGAAGCTCATCTAAAACCTCCAGTGGGAACTTTCACTGGCCAGCCAGAAGCAAATGCAAGACATGACCAACATAGACCAGAACAATTAAATGTTGTTACAACAAGGTCTAGTCGTGCTCTCACTGAAGCCATCTCAGTTAATCAAGAAGACAGGGATGTAACTGAAATCATCCCAACAGAAGAATCAGGTCAAAATGCTGAAAAAAGGAAAGAAAAGGAACAAGGTTCCAAAGAACCAGAGGTTCCACAATATAAGCCAAGGATACCCTATCCTGGTAGGCTAAAGGAAACCAGACTAGACTCTAGATTCCAGAAATTCAAAGAGGCAATGAAGAAACTTTATGTTGATATTCCTTTTCTCGACGCCCTATCTGAAATCCCAGCCTGGTCCAAATATCTGAAGACATTGCTGTCAAAGAAATATATGACAGAGGAGCATGAAACTGTCAAGCTAGCCCAAACCACTTCTGATATCATTTTGAATAAAATGCCAAAAAAAAATAGAAGGACCCTGGATCCTTTGGCATACAATGCTCTATTGGGAACACTTCTTGTAAAAAGGGATTGTCCGACTTGGGAGCCAGCATATCAATTATGCCATTTTCCATGTGCAAAAGATTAGGGTTCACTGACTTGTTGCCTACAACAATGACTATCCAGCTCGTTGATTCCACCATTACTGCACCCCTAGGAATCATTGAAGATATTCCAGTAAGAGTGGGGAGGGACTCTTATGTCCCTTGTGATTTCATCATTATGGATATAAAAGAAGACCTAAGGTACCCGATAATATTCAGTAGACCCTTCCTCGCCACAGCTAGAGCATTAATTGATGTCGAGTCTGGCACAATTACCTTAAGGTTGGGCGAAGAAATAGTTCGATTCAGGGTTTTCAACAGCCTGAAGAGCCCTAGTATCCATGAAGAGGTTTTTCTTCTTGAAGCAATTGATAAAATGTCCCAACTCAAGCAAGCAAATCCAGAACCAGCAGATGCTCTATAAGATGCTCTAATAAATTCGGAAGCTGAATTTTCAACCAACGAGTTAGTTCAGCAATGCCTGCAATACTTGGAGCAGGCTGAAAAAGGCCCAAAAGCTACTTTTGAAGAATTGAAATCTGTCACCATATTAGAGACAACAGAAGTACCCAAAGCCCCGAAAATGAAAACTCTACCAACTGGGCTCAAACATGTCTTCCTAGATGAAGAAAAATTATGTCCAGTTATCATTAGCTCCTCTCTGGTTGACGATCAAGAAGAAAGGCTTCTCACTGAATTAAGGAAGCACAAGAAAGCAATTGGGTACAAGATGACTGGCCTAACAGGCATTAACCCAGCATTGTGCATGCATAAACTACATATGATAGAAGAGTTCAAACCCTCGAGGGAGCACCAGAGAAAACTAAACCCAAATCTGAAAGAGGTAGTTTTCCTCGAGGTTCTTAAACTCTTGAAAGCAGGTATTATCTATCCAATTTCTGACTCTCAGTGGGTTAGTCCTGTCCAAGTGGTCCCTAAAAAGGGGGGAACCATTGTTGTCTTAAATGATAAGAATGAACTAGTACCTACAAGGATTGTTACTGGTTGGAGAATGTGCATAGATTATAGAAAACTGAACAAATCAACAAGGAAAGACCATTTTCCCTTACCCTTCCTTGACAAAATCCTTGAGCGGCTAGCCCACCAAAAAAATTTCTGCTACCTCGACGGATATTCTAGGTTTCACCAAATCCCAATTCACTCTGAAGACCAAGAAAAAATGACATTTACTTGTCCTTTTGGAACATACGCCTTCAGAAGGATGCCCTTCGGGCTATGCAACGCACCCGCAACCTTCCAACGATGCATGACTGCTATCTTCGCGGGATTAACTGAAACCATTATGGAGGTGTTCATGGACGATTTTTCAGTATATGAAGACTCTTTTGATAAACGTCTTCTCAACCTAAGTAAAGTCTTACAGAGATGCGAGGAAACAAACCTTATCCTAAACTGGGAAAAATGTCACTTTATGGTGACTGAAGGTGTTGTCCTCGGACATCGAGTGAGCGAAAGAGGAATCGAAGTAGACAAGGCAAAAATCGATGTCATCTCAAAGTTGTCACCACCCAAAGACATAAGGGGAGTGCGAGCTTTCTTGGGTCATGTCGAGTTCTATCAGAGATTTATCAAAGACTTCTCAAAAATAGCAAAACCTATGACTTACTTATTGACCAAGGATGCTTATTTCAACTTTGACCATGAATGCTTGCATAGCTTTACAACCTTGAAGAATGCTCTAATCTCTGCACCCATTTTGAGAGCACCTGATAGGTCACAACCGTTTGAAATAATGTGTGACGCTAGCGACTATGCCATAGGGGTTGTGTTGGGGCAGAGAATAGATAAAAAGCCATATGTAATATACTACACATCCAAGAAGTTAGATGAGGCGCAAAAGAATTATACTACTACTGAAAATGAATTCTTATCCGTCATCTATGCTTTTGAAAAATTTTGCTCTTATCTAATTGGATCAAAGGTCATAGTATATACATACCACTCTGCCATCAAATATCTTATTCAGAAACAGGATGCAAAACCCAGACTCATCCGATGGGTATTAATGCTGCAAGAATTTGATCTTGAAAAAAAAGACAAGAGCGGAGTGGAAAATGTCGTCGCTGACCATATAAGTCGCATCGAATGTCAAGACGACGACAATGTACCTATCTAAGATTCCCTCCTTGACGACCAGCTTATGAAAATTACCACCAGATTTCCCTAGTACGATGACATAGTGAACTATCTGGCTACAGGAATCATCGACCCCTCCACCTATCACCACGATAAAAAGAAATTTCTCCATGATGTTAAGAAATACTTCTGGGATGAACCCTATCTTTTTCGTCTATGTGCAGACGGACTTTTCCGTCGATGCCTACCAGAAGAGGAAATTACCCCTGTCTTAGAGCACTGTCATTCTGGGCCCATTAGGGGGCACATGAGTTCAAAGAAGACCGCTCTAAAAGTTTTACAATCAGGTTTCTTTTGGCCAACAATAGCAAGAGATTCCTATGATTTTGTAAGATCCTGCAATAAATGTCAGCTTTCTGGCGGTATAACTAAATGAAATGAAATGCCTCTCACTTTGTCGCAAGAAATTGAACTTTTTGATGTTTGGGGAATAGACTACATGGGTCCCTTCCCCTCATATTATGGATTCTCTTACATATTGGTCGTTGTGGATTATGTTTCAAAATGGATAGAAGTTATACCCACCATATCCTGCGATTCCAAACAGGTCATCAAGATGTTCAAAGATATCATCTTCCCCAGATTCGGAGTCCCTCGCACCATCATATCAGACGGAGGAACCCATTTTTTGGAAAGAAGCTTCGAAGCCCTCCTGAGAAAATATGGGGTCAACCATAAGGTCACCACACCTTACCATCCACAAACAAGTGGCCAAGTTGAAGTTTCGAATAGACAATTGAAAGCTATCTTAGAAAAAAATAGTCAATAGACATCATACTTATTGGTCTACCAAGCTCCCCGATGCCCTTTGGGCATACCACACGGCTTACAAAACACCGATAGGAACAACCCCGTTCCGTCTGGTGTATGGAAAGTCGTGTCATCTACCGATTGAACTAGAACATAAAACTTGGTGGGCCATCAAACAACTGAACTTTGATCTCAAAAGTGTTGGTGAATATAGATAACTTCAACTACAAGAACTTGAAGATCTTAGAATGATAGCTTACCAAAGTGCCAGAATCTATAAAGAACAAACAAAGATGTGGCACGACGACCACCTTAAAAGAAAAGACATTGTTGTCGGAGATAAGGTCCTCCTCTTCAATTCCAGACTTAAGATGTTCCCTGGAAAGCTCCGCACAAAATGGTATGGACCCTTCACAATTAAACACATCTACCCCACCAGAGCAGTCATCATCTTGGACAATAATGGGGGAGAACGGACAGTTAATGGCCACAAATTGAAGAGATATTACACACCAGCAGACAAAATACCAAGACAAACTATCGAGATCCACGATCCCTCACCATCGACATAACCAAATTGGATTTTTGTCGAGCCAGCGACGTAAAACCCAGACGCTACTTGGGAGGCAACCCAAGATCTGAGTACCACCATGTTATTTTGCCTGGTTTTGTTATTTTTTCTAATCTCTTCGTTTGATTTAGGCTTATCTTATTTAATATGAAAATATAAAAAATTCACATAAATAACCAAAACAAACATAAAACTATAAAATCCAATTAAATCTTAACCTAACGGTTTTGAAACCGTTTGGACTAGAACGGTCTCGAAATCGTTTGGTCCTTTCGATCTCGAAACTGTTTGGTCCTTTCGGTCCTAAAACCATTTGGACCCCAAACGGTCTCAAGACCGTTTGCCCTTGGGAATTTGTAACGACACCCAATATTTTCTATAAATATAACCTCCCCCATCATTTTCTTTCCCTTGATTCTCGATTTCTCTAAACCCTCGCGTGAACCCTGTTCCATTCCATTCCCCTGCTCCTGACTCCTGTTCACTCTACAACCATCGTCGATGTCACTATCGATGTCGCTATACCTCCGTGACCCTCCGCGACTTCATCCCCTTCGTTATCGCCATTCGTCGCTTCATCGTCGTCATCGTCACCTTCACCCTCAGCATCGTCTCCTTCTTTGTCTGCAACAGCAAGGTAGAACTAGCCAAAGTTGTCCATTCTAATACTAGCGATGAGTTCTTCCTTCATCGGTGCCATCTTCACCTCCGTTGCGCACGCCGCCGCCGTCATCCGCTGCTTCCCCCCATTTTCCAACTGACCACCAACGACCCCGACATTTCTCCTTCCTCACGGTTTCGACCGTTTGGAGCCAAACGGTCTTGAAACTGTTTGGAGCCAAACGGTCATGAAACCATTTGGAGCCAAACGGTCGTGAAACCGTTTGGAGCCAAACGGTTTTGAAACCGCTTGGAGCCAAACGGTCTTGAAACTTCTTAGAGCCAAACGGTCTTGAAACTACTTGGAGCCAAACAGTCTTGAACCCATTTGGAGCCAAACGGTCGTGAAACCATTTGTGCCAAACGATCTTGAAACCGTTTGGAGTAAAATCTGTTCGGACCCAAACGATTTTAGAAAATATGATTTCACCCTGAAAACGATTTCATTTTTCAATGCTAAAATTCTTTACACATTTTTCTTCTCTTTTAACATATATACTATTTTGATTATAGAATGGCCTCCCCTACAAAAGAAGCCACTGGAACTGCTGACGCTCCCTTCTGGACAAGGGAGCAACTGATCGAGCACCGCGCCAAGCTCCAAACGATCGTAGACATCTATGACAAGACTGGAAAGATCCCACTAAAAGTTAACCTGGTCATGGTCATGAATGAAATTGACCGCATCAACATGTGCTTAACCGAGGATCTTGTCCAAGATACGGAAGAAACTTCTTCCAGTGATGAAGGCTCAGAATACGAGCCAAATTCTGAGGACGAATCCCCAACCACAAAGTCCAAGGGGAAGAGGAAGGCCCAGGAAGCTGCCACAGAGCAACCAACAAAGAAACGAGAAAGGAAGCAAGTCCACCCCACCACTACAAGAGAACAACTTTTAGCAGGATCTGTGACACCCCCTGCTGCCACCACTACTGATGTTGCTTCCCCCCCCCCCGTCACCACCACAGCACCAGCAGAACTTTACATCCACAACCTCCCGTCACTTGAAAAGACTCTGAAACCAACCAAGTACGTTTGCTCCAGCGTACTAAAGAAGATGGGGATATACGACAGAATCCTCACTCTGCTCGACAACGCCAACCTCTCAAAGCTTTGCTTTGTCACAGAGATTTCTTATGTTGAACCCACAACTGAATTCTTCACATGCATCAACATATAAGTTGTAGACATAATGGATAGATTGACAGACGGAGGTGACCGCAGGCTGGTCACCAAACTCTTTGGAAACAAGGTTGTCATAACTGAAAACATGTTAAATGAAATTTTCATCGACAACCAGGATCAGCTAAAGAAAGCCAAAGTTGTAGGCGTAGAAAGCTCTGAGTTCAACAAGCATATCTTTTGGAAATCCCTGACAGGGATTGCGACCTACGAGGCAAAAACCTGCAAGGCCTCCAATATTCACTCTGGCCTGGTGCGCACATTGCATAAAATTCTTATAGGTGCACTCTTCCCCAGGATAGAGGGTGGAAATGTTAGCATTTTCAATCTTTTCATCCTCTGGTCCATTCTAAAAGGGTATCTGGTCAACATTGGACGGCATATGATACAAAAGCTTTCAGCTTACGCTTTGGGGAAAGAAATATGCATGGGTGGTCACATAACCTCTATTCTGAAATATCTTAAGATAAATAGAATACTACCCAGGTGCACATTAATCAAGGGTGACATCCTTATCAATGAACAGAGCTTAAAGAACTCTTAAATCATAAAAGAGAAGGATGTTAAACTACACTACATCTTCTGCCCTACTGTAAAATCCTCAAGGACCCTACTGCCGCTCCCGGAGCTTGCTGATTATGACAAGGAAAAGCTTCTCTTCACCAAAGAGGAGATTGTAAGCATCCTAGCTTCGGTCAAAATACAAGAAAAGAAATCAAAAGTGGCGCAGACAGAGCACAGCATCACCGTCCCGGCAGCTAGAATAACAAAAATACCAATAAAATGACCATCCAAAGAGCATTTGCAGACACAACATCTGTCGAGAACGCCGACAGCAAAACCAAATCCAGAGGAAGGACCTCCCCTCCCTGAAGAAAATATCATCACCTCATCACTAGACTCTTTCATCATGAGTCTCACTGTTGAACTTGCCCCCACCACCACCCCCACCATGCTACCATCCTCTACTACTCCATAATCAACAACTCTCCCATCATTCTCCACAATGACGTCCACCACATTTCCCTTACCCACATCCAAACCTCCACCAGCATCCTCTGCCTCTTTCTTTCTCTCATTGGGCATCCCATTCCCCACCTCCACGCCCGACCTCACTTTCACCTCCACTGCTTCTCCCTCGACATTTTCAATTCCACCCTTCTCACCGTAAATATCGCCACCCTGCTCACACACATCATCCACCACCACCCCAACACCGTTAGTGACACCATGTACAGTCACCATGCAATTTGTGCATCCATCCATAGTGTCTCTTCCGCAAGGCACTTCCACCTTAGCCCCAGCCCCCCTCACCCTTCCACCAATGGGATCCCCTTTACAAATGTTGGTGAGGAATTCGGACGTCAATTTGACGCTATCTGAAACCTCCTCACCGACCCCTCCAACATAGTACAATCTATTTTCTCTTATGTGCAGGGTCTTACGAAACATGTCGCCAAGATCGACGAGCAAAATCACGCCTTACCAAGCATCCTCTCAAGTATCCACCATCGGTAGGAAGTAGTGGCCACGCAAGTCGAACACATCGACGACCACATAAAACAACTACCACAGTTGGTGCTTGAGGTGAAAATCCAGCAAGCAGCGTTGGCTCAGCAAGTTGACAGGATCTCTGCGTAGACCCAACCTTTGCGTGAGACCCTGTGTGAGCTTAAGCAGCAACAAATTGCTTTTGGCACACGCTTGGATGACATCAACAACACCTTCACATACATCGTCCACCACCAAGAAGAATCGTCGAACGAAGAAATAATTCAGCTACGCGCACAAGTGATAGACCTTTCTGCACGGCTCTTTTCTGCCAAAACACGTTATTCCGATCTTAAAGAAACCCATGACTCACTGCTCGAAACACATGAGCATTTGCAAGTGGCATTTGACGAGCTACAAGCTATCCACCGGTAGTGCAAGAAAATAACGATAAAGAAAACAACAGATACAGCGGCAGACGACGATGAAGACAAAGACGACAACAATTCCGATTCCTCGGCTGACTCCAATAATGATACTTCCTCCTCAGATGACAAACCTGATGACCCAGGACATGCTGGGGAGGGAACCAGACAAGGAGCAGAACCTTCAAAGAAAGCAGATGATAAAGACCACCACGAAGGTGAAAACGATCCCAAATCCCATGATCACAATGACAACATTAACATGTCATATGGGGATCATTTCCTCGACTAATCAGCCATGGGATCTCTGGGGGAAACCATCAAAGAAGCAGCCTTTGCTGAGTTCCAGCAATATATATTGGGAACCAACACAAGTCAACCAACAACAAACCTTCCACAACACTCTACCCCAGAGCAATCTTCACCTTTTCCCCCAAACCACGTTGAGGAAGACAGCGTGAGTCTAGACACAGATATTGGACTCGACTCTACTTCTAAATCAGAATAAGATGAAGATCTGCAACATTACATGGACGACTTAGTGCAGACTTCCCCTCCACCTCCACAAGAGCTTCCCCCGTCGCCACCTCTACCTAAGATGATGCATGACCTAGACATGGCGGCCATATCTACCCTAGATGTCCATGATATCTTCATCCTGAACACTATCATAGACGATGCCAAAGAAGGGGGGACATCATCTACACGAATACAAAAATTAAACGTAATTTAACACACGAAGATTTCCGCACTTATGATCGTTGACACCGTGGCCCGCGATGTCAAGGTGTACAACTTTTGTGCCAGTGAACTAAAGGCCAAAACAATCAATTTTGCTAGAGAAGAAGCCGGAGAAGCAAGATGCATCCCCTTCCGGCTTCTCAAACTAATTTAGGTTGCCTGCCCTTCTCTCAAGAATGGCTGGAACCAACCTTGGTTCCAAATCATCACTCCACCAGTCCAAACCACTGACGGATTCGGGGATTGCACCTTCTACACTATACGCCACATACAAGCGCTTAATCAACAAACACCCTTCACCAAGCTGGCCAAAAAAGATTTTCACTCGCTATGAGGGTGTTACATAATGGAACTCATATGTGACAGAAGGTTATTCAAGGACCCAACTATGGTGCCAGACGACGTCCATCTCTACCTTTTCTCAGCCATCCAACGTCCACAAAGGCGACCTTTCCGACAAATGTTAAGGGAGTTGGAGACAGAACAACAACCCACCACGGTCCCTGAAAAAGAGACAATGGGACCCTTACACTTTCGATTTGGCGGATGATACAGGAGACATCGAATTGATATCAGGGGCCACCATCAATAGACCTTCCACACAAATGGTGCCCCTACCTTCCATACAACCAACGTTTCCTAACATCAACCTTGCAGCCTACAAAAATCTTTCCGAAAATGAACTCTGACTCATAATGTCTAGGCTATATGCCGTGAAATATGAGCTCATTTTTCTAGCTGGAGATATTCTAGTCATGGCAGATACCTTCCATGAAACTGTACAATTACAAGGATTTCTATCCATGAGCCTGATGACTGCTTATCAATTTCTCCTCGGACGGAACCATCCTACAGTTTACATGGCGTCAACTTACATGAAGGACGATCTATTAAAGATAAAGAACTTTGGAACCACAGAGGCGCTTATCTCTTGCCTCCAGCATATAACTCTGAAGTTCATTATGCTCCCTTTCCTTCACTCAGAGCACTGGATGTTACTGACGACAAACCTTCCTGAAGGAACAACAATCATCTATAACAGTTCCGACAGCCAATTTGATCCTAACCAAAACCAGTATAGTGTGACAGCTAACACACCCACAGAGAAGGTGGCAAAGGAATGTGCTGATAAACTACATGATCTTTTAAGCAAGCACACAAAGGTGTATGATAAAGAACATATTCATCGCCCCGCCTTTAGCCACAGATGCCCCCCGGCAGCTCCGAGAATCTAACGACTGTGGTTTCCATGTCCTCTACTGGATGTACACCCTCACTGTTCTTGGAAGACCAGTAGAGGACATGACGGACATGGATTACCACGCTCTATGTGGAAAGTTCGCAGCTAATCTTTTCCAAACGCATGGAGCTAACAAAGGACTAACAGAAGCCTAATGCCCTTGTCCATGTACTTCTCAACCTATCACTTTGACACTCTGAGGACAGAGTGAGTGATAAGTTAGGGGGCAGGTACACTGGACAAGGGTGAGGTACCATTTTTTCAACCCTTCTCCCTCTACTCTTTTTATTCACTCATGTTTTATCTTTCTTTTCACATTTAGACTTTTTTAGTAATTTCTTTTTGTACATAAGTATAACATCAGTCTAGGAAAAGGTCACCCCCAGCTAAATTTAGAATCAAAGTAGTCCTAAAAAAGAAACAATAGAAAAAGCACTTAGGCATGTAATGGCGAATTAATAAATTACTTTCACACCCGATTTCCATGCTTTTGCTTCAACTCTACTCCAGACTCTCCACAAGTTAACATCATAGCCAAAGCTAGCCAAAACTCTCCCAAGGATGGGAGGGAACGAGGTGAAATCCAAATCAAGGAACCTCACAAGTGGACCACGAAGTACGAAACCGAAATAAGTGCATGTCAGGAGACTCCAAGAACAGTTTTCTTCTTTTCAAAAGAGGCCTGATAGCCCAAATAAAATGCCTAAATATCCAACTCCTAAGCCTGTGAGTATAAGAATAAAAGCCAGAGTGTTGAATAAAAACATGAGAGTTGTGCCACGCCTAAGGACCTATATGAATGACCAATAAAGGTTTCACCCGGCCGGTACATTCAACTGCCCTCACAAAGGCAGATGTGTCACGCACGATAATGAGATCCTAAGGTCTCTTAATATATGAAAAAGCTGATAAAGGACTTGCCCGGCCGATACATTTAGCTGCCCTCACAAAGGCAGATGTGTCATGTCCGGTAGTGAGATCCTAAAAGTTTAGATAAACCCTCCCCCACTAAAGGGGGAGTTACACATCAGCCTTTAACCAACCCTCATGCCTATCTTAGTTTCCAGTAGGTTTTTCAAAGAGGTATAAAACTGATTGGATTTGAAAACATGCACAGAATGCGATCGAGGAAAAGATGGTCCCAATGTGAGCTACGCGATACGGAAAAATCTGAGATCCACACAACTCCCAATACCTGAAAGAGTTAGTGTGAGTATAAGCCCGATAAAACTCTAAGAGATCTCTGGTTTAGAATTGAAGCAAGGGTATGGAAATCTTCACTGAATAAAATTGTCTCGCCACTACATGCCTTAGCTCTATCTAGCTTGAGGACAAGCTAGACTCTAAGTTAGGGGGGGTGATAACCTCCCATTTTGGATGTTATCTTACTAGAGTTCCTCAGTTTTCCATACTCTTTCTTAGTTAAATTAGATAGAATCTTCAACTTTCTACATTTTTGTAAATATACCATTAGATTAACTTCTCCTTTTCACTTCTTACAGAAAAGCACAAAAAAATTACAAAACTCCCAAACGGTCCCAAGACCGAATAGAAGCCAAACGGTCCCAAGACCGAATGGAGACCAAACGGTCCCAAGACAATGTGAAGCCAAATGGTCCTAAGACCGTATGAAGTCAAAAGGTCACGAGACCATATGAAGTCAAACAGTCCTGAGACCATATGAAGCCACACGGTCCCAAGACTGAATAAAGGTCAAACGGTCCCAAGACCGTGTGAAGTCAAACAGTCCTGAGACCGTATGAAGCCAAACGGTCCCGAGACTGTATGAAGCCACACGGTCCCGAGACCGTATGAAGCCACACGGTCCCAAGACCAAATAAAGGTCAAATGCTCCCAAGATCGTATGAAGCCACACGGTCCCAAGACTGAATAAAGGTCAAACGGTCCCGAGATTGTGTGAAGCCAAATGGTCCCGAGACCGTATGAAGCCACACGGTCCCAAGACTGAATAAAGGTTAAACGGTCCCGAGACCATGTGAAGCCAAATGGTCCTGAGACCGTATCAAGCCACATGGTCCCAAGACCGAATAAAGGGCAAATGGTCCCGAGACTGTATGAAGCCAAACGATCCCAAGACCGAATGGAGATCAACCGGTCCCGAGACCGTATGAAGCCACACGACCCCAAGATCGAATGAAAGCAAATGGTTTCAAACCGAGAGGACTCAAACGTTCTCCAGACTGAGAGAGTCCAAACGGTCTCCAAACTGTGTGAAAATCCAAACGGTCTCCAAGACTGTTTGGACCCACATGCCCCAAACCGTTTAAGGCTCACTCAAAATCCTATAAATAGAACCCAAAGGGGTCCTCACAAATCATCAAGTTCCAGACATCCAAAGCCTGCCTCTATTGTTCCAGAGCCATTCCATCCTTCACCCACTACCCTGAGGCTGTCGGTCTGAGATCCATACTCCATCTCCAAGCTACTCTCTCTCATCAACAAAGAAGGTGGGAAGAGGAGGATTCATCATCAAGCAAGCTACAAAGTGTGAAGATCATTGCTCTCTCTCCAAGGGGTCGGCCTTCCTCCCTCCTTCGTGGAGATGATGATCTCTCCCTCTCTCTCTTCTCGCCCCCTTCTTTGTTCTTGCCATGAGCGAGTAGTCTCATACACTAGGGTGTGAGGAGTAGCCCCGCTACCCATGTTTTCATTTCATACATTGTAATTCTTGAGTTTGCAATAGAAAAACACTATCTTTCCAGTTCAACATCAATCATTTAATGAATGCTAGTTGCTTGATCACCAACTTGTGTTATCTATTATCTGTTAGTGCAAATTGTCTATGTTTGTACTTCTAGATTTGAATATCGACTGCTTGTTGGTTCCAGATTGTATGTAGTCACCATACGTTTGGTTAAGTATCTAGAAGAATTTCTCAAGAAGTGGAGTAAACTTACCTCCATCGTTGTACTTTCATACTATGAAATGGAATCAGTTGACGTATGAAAGTACAACCTTGACGGGTCGAGGAACACACTTTGTGAGGGGAGTGATGCAAAGTAAGTGACCATTCATCTGGGGATGGCTGGCATTGCAATACTTCCACGTTTCTCGTAGTTAGTTATCTGAAAGGAGGCTAAGCCTACAAAGATACTAACTGTTTAGACTCTTTTCTTTGCATGCCAAGATTTTGTGATGTGTGTTTTGATTCATGTGTAGTGGTGGAGAAATCCAATCACATTCTAGTGGTTTCTTAACATTGTTTACAACCTTAAATTTACTTTTCTACTTTTACTTTACCTGCACTTAGCTTAAACAACCAAACCAACTCTTGATCTAAATACCAACTGTTAAGGTATTAAATGAAATTTTAACATTTTCTATCTTGTTGATCTTAACAAGACCGTTGTCCTATGGATTCGACCCTTAACTATACTACGATAAGACTTCCACGTATCCTAGCATACGTGGGTGGAGTTTTTAATCTAGTATAAGCAAGGCTAAACCTAAAAGACTTACTATCTTTAGGATTTTTAGTGGTGCACGCAACTCCACGCAAGTGGAAGCTCCATCACCACTTCACAACAAGCTTGGCCTACAATCTCCTTACTGATAGCTATGACACTAGTTTCCACAAATACTATGCTGGCATCTGGAAATTCAATACCATAAGTAGAATTAAAGCTCACCTATGTCTCATCCATAGAAACAGACTGTTAACAAATAGTTTAAGATCTAAAAAGAATATGACCATTGATAAGTTCTACCCCAGATGCAAAGATCACTAAAAGAGGATATCCTACATACACTAAGGGATTGCACAAAAATCAAGCGCACATGGAAACACTAATTCCTAGTGAAGCATCCAAATTCTTTGACAAAAATTATGTAGTTGTTTGGATAGGATACAACATTAGAACCCTCAATGAAAATAGAATTTGGGGAATACCCTTTGCCTCAACTTGTTGTTTACTATGGAAAAACAAAATTTTCTAGTCTTTGAACAGAAAATCTATACCCCACAATGTCTTGGCTATCAGCTGTCGCGTACATGAAAGTTCAATCATGTCTTCTTTCATGAATCCAACCAATCACCCATCTACTACTACAGTATTAACCCTTGGGCTAATAGTAAACATTCATCCGAACTCAATAATCATACAAGTGGATACTACGGTGAATAACTTGAAGTTTCAAAAAACAACCAGTGTCATTGCAAGCCTAGGACAATGGGTAGGGAGGTGCACTCGAATCATGGATGGAACTGATTCAACGAAGGGAGAACTTTATGCAATAATGGATGGGCTTACGTGTTGCCACAACAACCAGGTCATTTTATGAAGATCACAAAAATTATGCATTTCAAATTAGTTTCATGCGTCAATTTTGTTGCCCTCGGATGAGTGACTTACATTCATCCAAATGGGCTCAAAATTCATATGTAGCATATATATAGTATGCAAATAAAGATCAATGGTT